>JAHFWL010001034.1:1200000-1921068 GCA_021292165.1 Shinisaurus crocodilurus
TAACTCTTAGAACAACCCACTAAGGTAGGCCGGGTTGATCTCATTTATTTTCTTAGTTAATTTATGCCCCTGCAAGGTGCCTTTGAAAATGGCTGAGAAACTGCCGCCTGTGCAAAATGCGGCAGCCAGACTGATAACAGGGACAAGAAGTCCGAACATGTAACACCGATTCTGGCTTCCCCTGGCTGCCTGCATGTTTCCAAGCCCGATTCAAGGCGCTGGTTTTGACGTATAAAACCTTACATGGCTCAGGACTACAATACCTGACAGAGTGCCTCTGCTGGCATGAACCTACCTGTACGGTACACTCATGGTCTAAGGCCCTCCTCCAGGTGCCTCTTCTGAGGGAGGCTCAGGAGGTAGCAACAAGGGAGAGAGAGCCTTCTTGGTGGCAGCCCCCTGAACTCCCCAGCAAGGCCCACTTGGTGCCAACATTGTTCTCTTTTCGGTGCCAGGTTAAGACTTTCCTCCCTACCATATGGCAGCATATGATAAGGTTTTAAAGAAGGTCATGGGATTTCTTATTGTTGATTGCTAAAGTTGTTTGGATGTATGTGTGTATGTGTGTGTATGTGTGTCTTCTTTCTGTTTGTATGTAAACGTTTTTTATGTTATGCACAATTACTGTATTTTAATATTTTTAATCTGTGTAAAGCGTCCAGAGAGCTTTGCCTATTGGGTGGTATAGAAGTGTAATAAATGAAATGAAAAAAATGAAACCCGGTGCCATTCCAGATAATTTGGACTATAACTCCCATCAGCCCCCACCAGCATAGCCAACAGTCAGGGGATGATGGGAGGTATAGTCCAAAACATCTGGAGGCAGGGTCGGCCCAAGACATTTGGCCGCTTGAGGCGAAGGACAAGATGGCGCCCCTCCCGTTCCATGGACAAAAGCCGCTTGGGTTGGCAGTTGAACCTTCCTTCAACGCCGGGGATGGGACTGCATCCCCCACACACACATACGGCAGCAGGCTAGCTCGGGGTGGGTGGGGTGGGCGCAGGGCAGGCCGCATGGCCCACCGCTCTGTCTTCCAACACCTTGCTGCCACCTCCTGGTGCCTGCCGCCTGAGGTGACCCCACACACTCCGCCAAATGGAAGAGCCGGCCCTGCCTGGAGAACACGAGGCTGAGGAAGGCTAGCTTAAGCCCTGAACGACAGCACCTGGTAACCTCTCTCCTGCCTGAACATGAGAAGAGCCCTGCTGGATCGGACCGAGGGTCCATCCGGCCCAGCATTCTGTTCACACAGCAGCCAACCAGCTGCCCCGGAGGGAAGCCCACAAGCCGGACGTGAGCGTGAGCGCAACAGCACCCTCCCTGCCACTGGTGTACACAGGCATCCTCATCCATGAATTCGTCCAATCCCCTTTTGAAGCCATCCAAATTGGTGGCCATCACTCCATATGTTGGAGGCGAATTCCATACTTCAACTCTGCGCTGTTTGAAGAGTGCCTGGACTCTGCCATCAGTGATCCCATGCGAAGGTGCTGCTCTTTATGACAGTGTTCTCCAACCTTGGGTCCCCAGATGTTTTTGGCCTACAACTCCCACTGCGACTTACCTCTCTGAGTAACACACATAGGGTCAGGCTGTTAACAAGCCTCGTCCACTTCTATTTTTGTGACTGTGCAATCTCCCCAAACATTTACTGAGTTTAAAAATTATAGAACAGATAGATCTTAAGTAATCTTCCCAAGGAAGGGCACACGATTTAATTAATTAGATCTCTGCAATGCAATATAGATCAGAGGCAGACATTTACATGAAAATTACCTTTCCAAATATAGGACTGTAGGTATGTAAACGTACTCAAAGCAAATAAGCGCGGAGACAAAACGGATGCTGCCTCAGCAGGCTGGCTGCACAAATAATGGGGGGGGGGGGAAGGTGTTTATAAAATGCGAGGCGGTAATGAGAAGGACCTTCCGCCATCTGTAGAGAAGGAGGACATGGGTGGGTGGGAGGAATAATGCCCTGTTAAGGAATGCAGGGTCGCAGCTGAAGGGGAAGGAAAAGATGTGGAGGCAGCGGATGGACCAGATAAAAGCGGGTCCGCAAGCCTTTGTTTACACATCCGTGTTTCAATACTTCTCCGCTTAGATTGTTATAGCTGTGAGATAACAAGCCTTCTCTACTCAACCGCCTCAAGGGCTGCGAAAGCAGGAAGCAAGCTGAAGGGAGTCATGTCATGTCGAGGAAGGGCGCTGTGCATACTTATGGCTGCAGAACATGGATTGCATCATCCATCGAAGGCGGCCTCCCACCCAAGCCGGTGTCATCCAGATGTGTTGGACTGCAACTTCCATCATTCTGGGAATGATGGGAGTTGCAGTCCAACACATCTGGACGACACCTGCTTGGGGAAAGGCTGGGCTATGCCATCTGCAGTCACCACTTCACAGAAAAAGGAGCGTAGATCCACCTTTTAACCACCCTTTGAACACTGAATATGCTGTAGACCAGTGGTTCTCAACCTTTTTTGCCCCATGCACCCGCTTTACCATATGTCAGAATGTCATTCCCCCCTTTCCAAGATTGTCTGACTTAATCTGTAATAAGGTGTGATGTCCTGTAGATTATGTACAATCTGTAGAATTATAATTTGTAGAAAGATCAGTATTCCAACAGTTTGAGTCTGTGGTCCAAATTCCCCCCCCCCCTGAAACCCTAAACTGGTTGAGAACCCCTGCTGTAGTGTTTGGGGAATCTCTGTACTACAAACATGCTGGGTTTATATCACTTTTACTGTTATTGCTTCCTGTAAAGAGTCCTGGGAAGTGAAAGTTGCTGAGATCAGTGACTGTTCTTTTAGAGATTACCTCCTAAGAAGTTCCTTACTGGATCAGACCAAGGTGAGTCCTTTTACCCAGGATCCTGTTTCCAACATGTGCTTGTGCTTCTACTTGATGTGGATGAGCATGAGTACAGTTATTATTTGCATTACTGTACTTTGCATACTGTTTACCCAGTGGGCTTCTTGCATTCAGAGAATGTTTTATTTTGTGCTGGTCTATGATTGTAATAAAGAGATTGATTCATTCATTCAAGGTGCTGGTCCTAACCTTTAAAGCCTTCCATGGCTTGGGACCACAATACTTGACGGAACACCTCTCCCAACCACAATCTACCTGGACACTGCACTCAGCATCTGGGGCCTTCCTCCGATTGCCACCTCTAAGGGAGGCTGGGAGGGTGGCAACAAGGGGGAGGGCCTTCTCTGTGGTAGCCCCCCAACTCTAAAACAAGCTCTGCCCTGGGGCCCGCCTGGCTCCAATTCTACAATCCTTTTGGCCCCAGGTTAAGACTGCCCTCTATGCTGAGGCTTTCAACAACTCTAAATAGTGCATGGTGGGGTGGTTATTTTTAATTTACTGGTCACATTGCATTAACTTGTTTTAGCTATTTGTGTCATTTTAAATTTGGTTTTAAATTTTTGATAATGTTTTTATTGTGTATGTTTTTGCGAAGGACTGCCAACCGGTCCTGTCCTCAAGACGAGAGAACAAAGGCACCAAACTGCCAGCCTTGGCTCTGCCGTCCTGAGACTGCTTTTTTCAGGGCTTTCCCCTTCGTCTATACACTGGATTTAGCACTGAACCACAGAGGAACCACACATACCGTGTGGGGTAGAACCAGGAAAGTTTATTTAAGGTAAACCGATTACGATAAAAGGTGGGAAATCAGGGAAGGGGGAAAGGGTGGGGAGACACTTTGGTATACACAAGTAGAGCTGCAAAACAACAAAACTAGTTCCTTTACTATACATACAGGCCTGTGGCTTATGCTGCCTCAGCTTGTCTGAGTGTGGAAAGCTAAGCAGGGTCAGGCCTGGTTATTACTTGGATGGGAGACCCCTCCTCTAGTTTCCTGCCTTGAGCAGGGGGTGGGACTCGATAGCCTTGTAGGCTCCTTCCAACTCTATGAACTATGAAACTATAACCAACCTCAGCCTAACCTACCTCACAGGGTTGTTTTGAGGATAAAATGGAGAGGAGGAGGAGGATTATGTAAGCTGCCTTGGGTGCCTTGCAGGAAAAAAGGCGGGGTATAAATATAATAAATAAATAATATAATAAATATTCTCTTTACCTGGCCCTTGGTGCCTCGGCAGCACTTTCTACCTCCCTCTCCTCCTGTTGAATCAGTTCCCATGGCTTCTCGGGGCATGTCTGCAGAGATGCTGGCGCTGGGTCCCGTCTCTACACACGCATTCTTATGCGCACTTTCCCCTAATATATGCCTTTTGAACTAATGTTTTTATTGGAGAACTGCATCCAATGTAAAACTCAGAGAAGTGTAAATATAAAAGGATAACTGAATTTGGGTGCACATCGTGGTTCAAGAGTGTAAAATTAAGCAAGTGTGCATTAAAAGGCAAACCGAACTAAGTCTTCCTCCCATCCCTGTTCCATGGCGCACCAGGATGATGGAGAGGGAGGGTGGAAGGAAGGAAAGCCTCTTCCTTCTCCCTGCTGTCTGCTTGTACTCCCTCCACCATCCCATGCATGCAGGTCAGTAAAGGGAAGGGTACTCTGGGGCTGGTGGAGAGGGGCTATTCATTTCCTGAGCCCTTTCCATTGGCTCATGACAGGAACTGTGTGGTGTTTCCGATTTGGGGGTGAAATAAATTGTATCATTTCCAAGTCAGCCCAAGGATTGCTCGGGGAGCTTGCCCATCGCTAATGCAGACCTAGCAGTGGGGACACTGTTAAGGTCTCATTCCACAGGGGATTTAAGTTTAAAAGCCTTTCAAGGAATTGCAGCAGCTGCACCTCAGTGGAAAGTATGTTTGGGAGCAGAACTGCTGGCCTAGTTGACCATATTCTTGTCTCAAACTGTGCATAATTCATATGGGTTGGAGAATTCAGCTTTCCTTGTTGTAGTCGTTGGGTTACTCTGGAACAGAATAGTCATTTCTCTCTTCTTCTTTTCTTAAGGCACAGAGAACACGTCCAGCCCTGAGCACGTTGTGCCAAGCAAGGATCCAGGGTCACCGCTCAAGGGTTCGGCCCTAGGAGCAGGACACGCCCCCCCGCCAAGCATTGCAGTCCCTGAATACAGTGCTACTAAAGTAGAAATTTATTGGTGCAAATGTCGTACAAAATATAAACACCCAACCAAAAACCTTCCCAGAACTCTGCTCCTCACAGCCCAACAAGGTTCCCAGTTCCTTTGGCTTCCAGAGCAACCCCTAGCCTTTCACTGCTCTGCTTCCAGATGTGTAGTCCATCCAACAGCAACAATTTCCTCTCCAGGATGCTACCAAGCATGGACAATCTTGTATCAGCAGAAGACACACCGCCTACGAATGGAGTGTGGCGACCATGGTCCTCAGACCCCTTGCTCGGCCTGAGGACCTCGCTCCCTCTTGGTGTCCCAGAGAGCAGACTGCCCCCATGTTTGGCAAATGCCCCTTGGCCAGCAGAAGGTTTTTTGGGGGATGCCCGTGTTCCCCAGCTCAGCATCGCTTCTGCCTCCTTCCCAGAAATTTGGTGCATTCCAACTTCAGGTCCGATGGTGCACATTTCTTCCACAACTGTTCTTTTCCCCCCACTGCCAGACTCCAAGACCCCTGGCTCCTTGATGCCGAAGGAAGCATGCGCTGCCTTCCCGGAGACCACGCTCTCTGGGGACACCGAGCATTGCCTCCAGAGGCACAGGCCTTGCTGCAGGCACAGTTTTCGCTCCAGGATTCTCCCAATGATGGACATTTTTTCATCAGGGGAAGACACACCGCCTACAAATTGAGGGCAGTGGCTGCGTTCCCCAGATCTTTTGCTGGGCGCCTGATCTGTCCTGGGGATCTCCCCGCCTCTTGGTGTCCCAAAGAGCGGTCTGTTCTTTGGGGATGCGGAAAGGTGCCTGGGTGGCGCCGGGGCTTCTGGGACCTCATCCATTCGCCGATGATGGTGCAGTGAGGTGTCCGGACGGTCCAGAAGCTGCTTCTGCTGGCAGTGCTGTGTAGCTTCGTATGCCTTCGGGTGGCTTTTGCTTCTCTAAGCGGGGCTGTTGAGGAAGGGGCAGTGTTCTCTGGCGATACTTGAGGCTGTCCAGATGCTGAGGAATCTGCAGCCCTCAGGCTCCCCGTCTCTTCTCCGGCTGTCTCTTCTGCACCACTGCTGCTGCCTCTCTCCTTCCCCAGCCGCTCGCTTGTGCCGATCCCGTCTTTGTCGCTGTCCCAGTCTCCCACTGTCTCCCACTCACATTCTGTGCTGAACTGGGACGTGCCCCCTGGAGACAAAGGGCGCTGTTCCTTGGAGGCGGAGAAGGTGCCACCCTCCTCCCTTCTGCCTCCCCCATCACCACGTGTCTTTTGCAGCAAGCCAGACGCTGGTTGCACGTGGCATTCACCCTCTGCTTCTCCCCTGCCTTGATCTTGAGATGCAGGTGATGCCTGCTGGCAGCGCTGCCCTGAGTTCTGGGAGACCCCGCTTGAGGCTGCTACCGTCCTCAAAGGCCTGGACACCTTGGCAGGCGGAAGGTGGTGCAGAAAACAGAAAGGCTTTCAGTGTTGCTTGAGCATGTTTTGGGAGGCCCCACCTGTGCTCTGCAGTTATATGTCTCACGTGGGCCTCCAGGCGCTCCTTTGTGTCTGGGTTGAGGAACAAAACATCCTGGACAATGGCTCGCCCTTCTCCCCCATCCCATGGGCAAGTCTTGGTCACACCCTCTCCAATGTGCTTCCCTGCCTTAAGGGAAAATGGGGCAAAGACATGCAGAGACGTCAGCACAGTGGAGGGCAAGCCCCACACACGCTGCAGTTTCTTATGCAAGATGTGGAACTCCAGAAGTTTCCAGGCCTCATCTGTGAGGAAAGGCAGCTCCACCTCACGAGACATGAAGTCGGTCACTTCAGCGCCTGCCCCTGTGGCCACTGCTCGTTTCCGTTGGTGCTTGTCCTTCCTCACCCTTCTTGGGGCTCTTTCCCTGGCTAGCTGAAGTGACTCTTCTCCCTCAGAACTGGTATTCATTTCATGCTGCTGGTGGGATTCTCCATGACGTCCACAATGCTTTCTTTGTCCAGCGTGGGACTCAAGTCGAGGAGAAGGAATTGCCCTCAGACAATCCTGAATCAGCTTGGGAAGTCCCCACCTATGCTTCATAGCCCAACGCCTCAAGTGGGCTTCCAGGCAATTCTTTACATCTGTACACAAAACCTGCAGGAGCTTATGTGGGATGATCGCCTCTGCCAGAGGCCGTGGCATCTGGACACCACCACCAATCACTTCTTCTGGGGCTCCTGACCTCGCCGTGGTGATGCGCACTGCCGCTCTAGCCTTTGTGCTCCTCTGTGGCTCAGGGAGAAATGGGGCAAATGCACGAAGGGATTTTTGAATAGTGGATGGCAAGCCCCACGCATGCTGCAACTTCTTGTGCTGGACATTCATTTCCAGAAGATCTGAGGCCTCTTTTGTGATGAAAGATGAGTCCAGCTTAGAGGATTTGAGGTCTGTTGCCCCAGAGCCCATAGATTTTGTCTTCTTCAGGCTCTTTGGGTAGATGGCCTCCTCCGTGGCTCCTTCACTGAGCATGGGCACCTTCAGTGAACCTCCTACTGTGGTGGCTTTTCCAGGCAGTGGCCATTCTGGGACTCTTCCAAACATCTTGTTCAGAGATTCAGTGTGCAGACTGGGTAGATCCCAAAGGTATGCAAGGTACCTGCGCTTGATGTTCATTTGAATCTTGGCCAGAGCCTCCTGCTCCACAAAAAGCAAAGAAGCCATTCTGGGTCTCACCGCTAAGGAAAAGGAGGGAAATTTAGGAAGAGGGGCTCTTTTGATGCAGGTGGCAGATGCCTGATAGCCCACCAGTCAACTGGAATTTAATCTCCAGAGACTTTTTCCTGAGATGGCCCTCCAGAGGATTCCTCAGGTGGTCCTGCAAGCCACCTTTCTTCTTCGGGGGGATCTTGCGGGCCTCCACCCACCCTGCATTCTCTGTCTGAGCTTCTCCGGTGCTGAGCTCAGCCTTTGCAAACTCCTCTTCCTTGTTGCCACGTTGAGGAAAAGGAGCCCTTCTCAAAGGAGCAAGGGGGACGAGGTGCTCCAAGGACTCGAGGACTCTCTGTGGCAAGCCCCACCTCCGCTGCAGCTTCATCCTCTGAATGTGGAGCTCCAGGTGGTCGCTGATCCCCCGAGGAAGGAAAGCCAGCTCTTGAGGCAGCACGTAGGTCTGAGTCCCAGTCTGAGAAGGACGGGGACGACGTGGGCGTTTCTTGCATGAAGCCCCGGAGCGACCTCTGCACGAGGGAAGGGCACCCCCACTCGTGCTGTATCGTTTTCTTCCTGACGTGCAGCTCTAAGTCCTCTCTGGGTGGCCCCTGGCAGAACGGTGTCTTCGCTTCTGCAAATTCAAAGGCAGCTTTCCTGAGTCCGACCGGGCAGAAGCGCGGCCTGGGCACCATCCCAGCAGCGGCCTCCGCGTAGCGTGTCCCCAGTCCCCAGAGAGAGGCCAGGTGGCGGCGCCGCACGGACACCTCCATCCTCTTGGCATCCTCGGCGTGCACGAAAGGCAGGAAGGCGTTCCGGGGCTGCGAGGGCATGAAGCCGGGGGGAACTAACTTGGGCAGAGGCTGCCTGGACGTCAGTGCTGAACGTCTCCGAGAGTACACGGCGACAGTTGGGAAAGTCTCCAACTGCATCTCCACACACTTCTTAGCCAGGTGGAGCTGCAGCGTCACCTGACCCCCAGCCTGTGAGGCGGGAGGCAGCTGTGGGGCTGCAGAGACCATCCCATTGGGCTCCTTGCTTCTCTGCCCTTTACCTCCGGGACCCGCACCCCAGGACTCCGGGGCTATTATATGGCCAAGCTGACCTCGTGGGTAGAGAAGTCCCACGGACTCAAGAACCCTCTTAGGCAGCAGCCACTGCTGCTGGATTACTCTTCTCTGCACATTTCTCTCCAGCTCCCTTTTGCTGGCCTTGCTGAGGAAGTAGAGCTCAGTTCGGGAAATGGCCACCTCCTTGTGCCTGGCCTTCTGAGGGTGAATACGGGGGGTGGCTGGCAGGAGGAACTGAAGGGATCTCTGGATGAGACCTGGGAGCCCCCAGGCGTGTTGCAGGGTCTTCCTTCTCACGTGCCACTCCAGTGCCGCTTGAGTTCCCTGACCAATGAACAGGGCCTCTCTTGCAGTGAAGTTGAATGCAGAGGATTGGCTGGGCAATCGAGCCAGTGGGTGCAGGCGACGCGGCGACCCGGAACAGTTGGGCAAGGGACTTCTTGTACGTTGTTGGCAGCCCCCAATGGTAGGTCAGCTGTTTGTGGGTGAGGTTGAGTTGGATGTGACCAAGAACTGCCTGGTCCACAAAAAAGAGCTGCTGCAATCTTAGTTTTAGGGGACTCGACCCAGGCAGCAAGACTTTAGGGAGTGCAAGCTTCAATGCCTGGCGGGCAGCTTCTCGAGACCACTGAACTATTGGTGCAACCATGCCCAGCTGGATCTCGAGGGCTCTCTTGGCCAAGTGTCTTTGCAGTGCCTGCCGCTTCCAGTCCCAGCTTAGCTCTGGGCAAAGGTCCTTTGAAGCGCCCACAGGCTTCTTGGAGAAGCTTGATGTCCTCATCTCCTTCCTGACTTTCCCTGTCAGAGGTATTGCAAAAGTCTTCCCATCCTCTTTGTGTTCTTTGGTCAGTGGAGGAGAGACTGCAATGAACACCTGTAGAGATTCTAACACCCGCCTAGGTAGGCCCCACAGCCGCTCTATGACCTTGCTCCTGAGGTGAGCCTCCAGCTGCTGTTTTATCTCCAAGCGGATGAAAAAGAGCTGGTTGTTGCCAGTCACTATCCGCACGTCGAGCTGGTCCCAGTCCCAGACCACCATGGCCAAACAAGTCTGTGATGGCGGGGCAGGCAAGAAGAACTGCTTCAAAGACCGTTGCACTAGGCCGGGCAGCCTCCAGTGGTGCTGAAGCCTCTTCTTGAGGATGTGGGACTCCAAGCTCTTCCAGTCATTGGGTGCTACGAAGGCAGGCTTTGCATGGCCAAACTCAACCATGGCATGCACCCAGGAAGGGGCAGCTGGCAATGCAGGGGCACTGGGGACAATCTTGGCCACGGACTGCATGTACAGTGTTGGAAGACCCCACAGGGAGTGGATGCATTTGCACTTAATGTTCATCTCGACAGGGTCTGCTTTCCCCAGAAGACTCAAGCATAGCCTGTTCCTCCACTGAGGATGGCTTCGACCAAGGGGGATAAGTTTGGGCAGAGGCCAACTCCTCACGTTTGCATTAGTCACCTTCTGGGAATGCCCTACAATTGAAGGGAGAACCTCCAGCCTCATTTCCACAGATTTCTTCCTAATGTGGGCCTGGAGCTTTGCTTGGGAGCTGGGAGCAGTCTTCAAGTCGAAGATTTCAGCAGCAGCGGGGAGCTTTGAGATGGTTGCCTGCACCTTTCTTGTACTTTTAAGCTGCCCAGCTGCCCCGGGTCTCCGTTTCCGGGCTGCCGAAGGAGTCCTCCCCTCCCTGGGCAGAAAGGGTGCCTTCATGTGCCGGAGGGCCTCTTGCACCCTCTGGGGCAGCTGCCAACGCTTCAGCTGAACCATTTTCTTCAGGTGCAGCTCCAGCTTCTTCTTGGCCCTCACAGCCAAAAAGGAGAGGGCCTCAGCCCTGGTCCTCACATCAATTTCCCGCAGGCGCCTGCAGGAAGCGAAATATGGAGCAGAGGCCATGATGCAGCTTCTGAGAGAGCGGAGGGGGGCGGGGGGCGGCCCCAGGAGATGCTGCACTCTCTTCGCCGCCCAGTGCAATTCCAAGCCCGCGGTCACAGCCTCCTCCACAGAGGGAACATCCACCGCTGTAAATTCGACCTGCCTGTGCCCTGCCATCTCCGGGTGGGGGCAGCCCAGATCGGGTCATTGCGCTAGAGGAGGATTCTCTCTGTGCTCTAAGCACCTCGCTCTCATTCACTCTGCTGTGGCGGGCCTCTCGTAGTGAGCTCCGGGAGTATATCCTCGCCCGGAGAAAGAAACTCTCACCTTCGCTCCTCTGGGACTCTGCAAATGCCTCCATCTCAGTCCCGGAGGAATCTCGATGGCCCTTCCACTGTTTATGGCACTTGGTGGATCTGTGGCCTTTCGAGCAACTGCAAGAGAACTCGGAGAGGCCGGAAGTGGATTCTGTCTGGCTAAGGAGAAATGTCTCACATGTGGTAGAGGCGAAGAGGTCCTCCTCTGAGCGATCTTCGTCCCCAGAAAAGTCACTGCGTTCCTCCCAGGCAAAGGGAGCGTCCTTTCGAACATGAGACGTTTTCTCTTTTCCCGCTGTCGGGAAGCTGTCGGGAACGTACAGAGACATGCTGCATGAGGCTGGTCTCTCTGGGGCAGAGATACCAGGCAGGGTGGGGCCTTCCATGCAAGCCACAGGGGAGAGTGGGAACCTGTGGCCAGCGGGGCCACGGCTGTGTGCTCCCTGGGAGTGCATCAGCTGCACCGCCTTCTGAGCTGCACGTGCACACACCGTGCAGGCTGGATCATGGCAGAGCAGCTGACGGATGGAGCCCCCATCGGGCAGCCTGGCAAAGAGCTGCTGCGCAGCACCTGCAAAGGAACGGAAAGACCCGAGTGAGTAGTGATGCCATAGATGAAATACAAATCCGACTTAAAGGCGGACGGATCTCGTTCGTAACCCGGGGACCGCCTGTATGGTCGGCACTGGCTGGCAGCAATGGCTCTCCAGGGTTTCAGGCAGGATTCTTTCCAAGCCCTGCCTGGAGATGCCGGGCATCGAACCTGGGACCTTCTGCATGCAAAGCACGTGCTCTCTCGCACTGAGCTCTGGTCCCTCCCTGCAGCACCTGGTATTCCAAGGGGGTCACCCATCCAAGTACTAACCAGGCCCAACCCTGCTTAACTTCCCAGATCAGACGCTATCCAGCTGTTCAGGGCTGCTCACATCACCAAGATAGTTTTCTTCCAGCAGGCTTATAATAATTCAACGTTGCCTCTTCTACAACGTTCTAAACCAGTGTTCTCTAACCTTGGGTCCCCAGATATTTTTGGCCTACAACTCCCAGCATGCCCCAGCCAGCGTAGCTGTAGTAGTAGGCCAAAAGCATCTGGGGACCCAAGGTCGGAGGAGAACACTGCTCTAAACGGTTGTTGCTATTGCTATTGGTTTTATCTGGAAATGGGTTGTTCTGTTCTTTAAACTGTGAGACATGCTGAGTAAAGTCTCTGTAGGAAGGCAGGATATAAATTTTCATAACAATGAGTGGGAGCTCTAGCTTAAGATGTGGGGGGGGGGGTGTCAGAAAGACTGTTACCTTCACTCTGTTCTGCAGTCTCCTGCTGCCTGAACTGCTGCAGTCTCCTGATGCCCTGAGGGGCCTGTCATGAAGAAAGAAAACGATGAGAGGCCTGGTTGTACAGGAAATAATGGCGTGGGGTGCCTCTCCACTTCCCGCTCACAGCAGGCACACAGTCATTCGTTGCCCCCTCCCCAGGTTTCACTGTCACCTGCGCCATTTGATAAGGCTTTCATCTCTCATTAGAGTCACATCTGTCAAGAACTCTCACATCTCTGCATTCCCATATCCAGGTGCTAAAGCAGCCCTCACCCCTCTCTCTTTTATCAGATCCACATGTTGGTGTTCCCTTTTCCCAAGGGATGTGTGCTTGCACAGAACCCACTGATGAACACGCAATTCAATGTTCTGAATTATCAAGTTTCTAGTTCTCATGAGCAACTCAAGAAAGGTTTAAGACACAAAACGCTTGACAATATCTCCATGTCCTTCCTTTTCTTGTTTTCGTATCAAACTGTTCCAAATTATTTGAAAACTAGAATAACAGAATCAGAATTAATGAGGTGTTCTTTTTCTTTCTTTCTTTCTTTCTTTCTTCCAATTATACAATTTTGGCTCCCTAATAAGAGAATTTTAGGTCCAGCGAATTCCATGGGTTATGTGAATTCACCCCGTTGTTGAGAAATGTCACCTTACCCTTAGCCATGACTGCTTTTTCATAGATCAGCGGGCCAGCCAAAGCGACTAATGTAATATTTACCCATTCTGTGATGGATGAAAACTTGAATAAAATGTCTGGGAAGGCCAAAGGACGAGTGCAGCTTCTTTGGAGCCAGTCATAAATCATATCCCACACAGGGAATCTTTGCAGAAGTGCCCAGATGAAATAGAGGACTGTTGCCAAGATAGCATTTCTGCCCAGGGTTAAAAAGGATCCCCAAAGGGCAAAGAAACCACTATATAAAGTTGTCTCCTCCATAGTTGTAAGTAACAAAATCAAAGTACACCATGTGACCATGCAACCATGGCACTCTGCACCTTGCCAATGCTGGTTTTAGATAAGAAGAGGAGGCTAGAGGCATCGTGGTGCGCATCATAAAGGTCTCTGAGCAACCTCTGTACAAGTCAGAAAGAACCTTCAGGACTAAGGGGTTTCCCCTCAGTCAGTGGGACTTTCCCCACTGGGATTGCCTCCACACCTTCTAATCCTGCTCTTGGTTGATGCTGCCACCCCAGTCATAGCGATCATGTTTCCTTAGGATACTATGCGTGAAAACCTGTGCGCACATTGCTGGGCCTGGCTGTAACAAGTAAACAATGTGTTTTCACTGGACATTCTTATAGCACTTTTTGTATTTCCCACTTGTGACCGTCCCTATCTTGTCCCTTATACTTTTTAACATCTACATGAAGCCACTGGGGGAAGGTCATCCGGGGTTTGGGCTGAGGTGTCATCCATATGCAAAAAAATTATCTTCGGTAAAATCTTCATTTTAATCAAAGCTATCCTACCAAACCATGATAATCCAAGTTTTTTATAATCCTCTATTTTATTCTTAACCTCACCTTTCAATTTTTTAAAATTCCGTTCTCCTATTTGATCCAAATCTTTTAATATATCTATACCTAAATATCTAATTATATTTTTTATCTTTATATCAACTTTCTTTTTTCTAAATCCTACCCTTTCCTCCATTTTGCTATAATTAAATAACATAATCTCCGATCTGTCCCAATTAACTTTTAGCCCTGTTACTTCCCTAAATTCATTCAATGTTTCTCTAACTTATTCCAGTTTTCCATGGGCTTTTCAAGTGTTAACAAGATATCATCTGCAAAAAGGTTTATCTTACACTTATTCTTTATCCCTATCCCCTGTAAATTTATCTCCTCCTTGATAGCATTCGCTAACAACTCCATAACCAACACAAATAATACCGGGGAAAGGGGACAGCCCTGTCTAGTTCCCCGGCCTAGGCTTATCGGTTCTGTGATTCCATCATTTACAACTACTGACGTAACATTTTGAGCATATAATTGATTAGTAACTCCTATAAACTTCTCGCCAAACCCCATATTTTTTATTATCAACTTTAATGCTGGCCATTCCACTCAATCAAAGGCTTTAAAAATATCTAATGCAAGAATCCCTGCTTTCAAATTATTTTTCCTTATTAAATATATTATATTCAATACCCTTCTAGTTAAGTCCGCCGTTTGTCTTCCTTGAATAAAACCGCATTGATCTAGCCCTACATACTTACTTACAAAACGATTCATTCTTCTTGCTAGGATCGCAGCCATTAGTTTAGCATCTTGATTAATTAATTATATTGGTCTATAAGAACCTGGTTCTGATAAATCCTTCCTTGGTTTCAGGATTAAAATAGTCAAGGACTGCTTCCATGAAGGGGGGATCTCTCCCCCCTATAATATATCATTAAACAACCGTTTTAACTTGGGGATTAACATTTTTTTATACACCTTATAGTATTCCGCCCCCAGACCATCCAATCCTGGTGTTTTTCCTTGTTTCAATTTATTTATGGCATACTCTATTTCAGTTTCCGTGAAAGGTTGCTCCATTGTTTCCCTATCTTCTTCCTGAATTCTTGTTTTTAAATTTTTTTCAATATATTCTCTACTCATAGCTTCTGACCATTTTCCTGCCTTATATAGTTCAGAGTAATATTCATAAAATATTTTTAATTTATCCTTTAACAAATTGTGTTCCTTACCCCTCTTGTCTTTGATCACCCCCACTAAACTTTTTTCTTTTTTAAATTGTGCTAGTGTTAGAAGTGACTTTGTTCAAGTCCTGTAAAAAGAAAGAGTTCTCTGGACAAGAAAATTGGTGAAAGCAAAGCACTTTTTATTGAATACAGTCTTGCAAGAGTGGGTGCGCTATGCAGGTAGGCACACCTTAACATTCAAGCAGCGTGTTTTTATTCCCTATGCCCGGCCCCAGGGTTCCTCCCTCATTCCCCCATTGGCAGGGTACTTTGAGGTTCACAGCCTATCCCGACCGCCTAAACCGAATACATTATTCCCCGCCCCTGTTTACAGTCCCTCCTCTTGTTGTGTTGTATCCCCTTACTCTAATTTCCTATTGGCTCTTCCACACATTCCTTAACTTCATTTTAACTTTGACCTCTTACTCTCCCATCAGCAGACACCTCTTCTTTTGACACATTTTTATGCCTGGTCTGTGTTTCCAGAAAGGGAGGATTCCTCATTTATCTGTTACCTACTTATTCAATGCCATCCCTATCTAAGCATAATTTATCATCTACTAATCCCATGCCATCCTTATGACCCGGGCATTGAGTTCCTTACATATTTTAGGCCTCATTTATCACTAGACTGGGGCCCCCATTCAGGGTGAGTTCTCTGGCTTCTTTTAATTTCTGTCCTTTGTATTTTATTTAATATAATTTGGGAAAGAAACATTCTCTAATTCTTATACTAGTCTAGCCAGCATTTTAGAGTTTTTATTACTATTCTCGAAATATTCTTTTTGTGTAAATCAAATTCCTTTGTACCTTATCTAATTCTTTGTTCTCCAATTCTTTCCTCTTACCTTGTAATTCTGCAAAAATCGTCTTATCCCTCTTCTCTAAATATTTTCTTTCCAACTCCCTAATCTCTCCCTCCAACTTTTTATTAAAACCTTCTTGTTGTTTTCTTAAATTTATTCCCTCCCTCAATCCTATTCCTCTCATTACACTTTTCATTGTATCCCATATTACCGCTTCAGTACAATCTTCTGTTTGATTAAGTTCCCATATTTCCCTCATTTCCTTCTCTATTTTTTCTGTTGTGTGTTTAAAATGAAAAATATTACAATTCAATCTCCATCTTTTAGCTTCTCTATAATCCTTATATATCTTCAAATCCATATTAACCAGTGCGTGATCTGACACTTTTATTACTTCTATCTCTGTACCCAAGACCCTAGAAAACAGGGTCTTGGACACAAATATAAAATCTATCCTTGAATAATTCTTAGTTGCTGTTGAGTAGAATGTATATCTTTCATCATTCCCATTTACCCCTCTCCACACATCTAGCAACCCTTCCTTACTAATTATCTTATGCAATATCGTTAAATTATTTCTCTGTTCGTCTCTCGTCGGATTAGATTTGTCTTTCCTTTTATCCATTACCATATTAAAGTCCCCAGCCAAAATAACCCTTTGATTTTGTATGTCACCCATTTCTTTAAACACATTTATAAAATTCCCCTTGATTTTGGTTTTGGTGCATAAACATTTACTATGTGCTTGTGCTTCTACTTGATGTGGATGAGCATGAGTACAGTTATTATTTGCATTACTGTACTTTGCATACTGTTTACCCAGTGGGCTTCTTGCATGCAGAGAATGTTTTATTTTGTTGTTGTTGTTGTTGGTATTATTATTATTATTATTATTAATAGAGAATAATTATTTTCATAATAATATAATATAATATTAATTAATTAAAATTAATATAATAATAATTTGTCACAAGCTGCGCCATACTTTGGCCCCTTCCTCCCCTACAGCAACGTAGTTGTGATGGGCGGAGCTTCGCCTCCCCAGGCTTGGCAACGGAAGGGCAGAGAGAGAGAGACTGGTCCTGCGCATGCGTGCCGGGACTCACGCGGCGCCCTCTTTGAAAACTCTCCCGGTCCTCCGCGCGCCCCCGCTCTGCGCATGCTTCCTTCTCGCCCGCGACCTCCCTGATCCTGCGCATGCGTCGCTCTTTTTCCTTGCCCCCACTCTCTCCGTTCCGTCCTTTCTGAGCCGAGTCTTCTCTCTCGCCTGCAGGGGCCGCTGCAGGCGGCGGGCAGTCTCGTCCTCCATTCGTTGCTTCCTAGAGCGGCGGCGGCGACGACGACGGCGACGGCTGCTGCCATTCCGGCGCATGCGCGCGCGAGGGTGAGAGGTCGGCAAGATGGCAGCGGCCTCCTCGGGCGATGAGGTGCCGGACAACGAGGACTATTACTCGTTGCTGAACGTGCGGCGGGAGGTGAGGCGCGGCAGGCGGGACGGACGAGCGAGCGAGCGAGCGAGCGGCGGGTCCCTCTGCTGGGCCGCTCGTGGGAATGGGCTTGGGAGGGAGGCGCGAGCGAAGGCAGGACGGACATGGCCGGTCACTGAGGTGGAATGTGAAGCGGGGCTCTGTGTGTGTGTGTATAATATAAGTAATACTCTGTAATATTTATATTACGTATCTCTCAACTTTCCCCAACCCGGGGCCCTCTAATTCTTTTGGACTACAACTCCCAGCATCCCCCAGCCAGCATCCTGGGAGTTGTAGCCCAACACATCTGCAGGGCCCAAGGTTGCGGGGAGGCTGGACTAGGCAAATGAGTGGAGGACACATGTGAGGATGGCCAGGAGCCCCAAGAGCGGCACCAGATTGGGGAAAGGTGAGACATGTGTCTGTGAATATATATAATATTTATATTGCATATCTCTCACTTTTCTCCAGCCTGTGGCCCTGCAGATGTCTAGGACTACAACTCCCATCATTCCTTGCTGTGGATGCTGGGAGTTGTAGTCCAACACATCTGCAGGGCCCCAGGTTGGGGAAAGGTGAGAGGTGTGTGTGTGAACACACACACACACACCTGCTTTCCCCCACCTGTGCCCTCCAAATGTTTTAGACTACAACTCCCAGCATCCAAAAAGTCAGGAGGGCATCAGATTGGGGAAGGCAGATCTAGAGTGTAAAATATGCATCCATGTTATGTATATTGTCATACATGTGTGATATATTTATGACCCATTTTTCAGCCAAGAATTGCTCTCACGGCAGCTCCAAACATCTAAAAACATTTGGCTTTGTTAACATTTTAATTTTGGTCCTGTTTAAATGAAGAAGGAAGAATCAAGTGACAGTGAGGGCCCATCCTAGCTTATGCAATAGGCTCGAGGGAAAAGGGAGATGGATGCCAAATAGACAAGAGGCTTCCAGACAAGCAGCCAGCGATAACAAGGACGGTAGAAGAAGAGCAAAAGAAAAATGGGGTAGAGGAAAGAGGTAAAGGCAAAGTGGAGCTGGTGGTTCAACTACGCAATGAGGATGGCAAATTGATAACAGAAGACAAAGAAAAGGCAGAAGTGTTCAATTCCTACTTCGGCTAGGTCTTCTCCCAAAAGAGGGTCTATGACCCCCCCGGGCAAACCTGAAGTGCAGACTGTAGGGGCAGGATTGCAGCTTGAGATTGATAGGCAAATGGTCAAGGAGCACCTGTTTACTCTGAACGAGTTTAAATCTCCAGGGCCTGATGAGCTACATCCTAGAGTAATAAAGGAACTGGCAGAAGAACTCTCAGAACCACTGTCTATTATCTTTGAGAAATCATGGAGGACAGGTGAAGTGCCAGATGACTGGAGGAGGGCAAATGTTGTTCCCATCTTCAAAAAGGGCAAGAAGGAGGAACCTGGGAACTATAGGCCAGTCAGTCTGACATCAATCCCTGGGAAAATTTTGGAGCAGATTATAAAGAAGTCAGTCTGCAAGCACCTTGAAAACAATGCAGTGATCACTAGAAGCCAGCATGGATTTGTCAAGAACAAATCCTGCCAGACTAATCTGATCTCATTTTTTGATCGGGTAACCTCCCTTGTGGACTGTGGGAATGCGGTGGACATTATATATCTGGACTTCAGCAAAGCTTTCGACAAAGTGCCTCATGATATCCTGATTAGCAAGCTAGCTAAAAGTGGGCTAGATGGAACAACCATCAGGTGGATCAACAATTGGCTACAGAATCGGACTCAAGGGGTGCTTATCAATGGTTCCTTCTCAAACTGGGGAGAGGTAACGAGTGGGGTACCACAGGGCTCGGTCCTGGGCCCAGTGCTCTTCAACATTTTTATTAATGACTTGGATGAGGAGGTACAGGGAATGCTTATCAAATTTGCAGATGACACAAAGTTGGGTGGAACAGCTAATACTCTGGAAGACAGAAACAAAATTCAAAGTGACCTCGATAGGCTGGAGCGCTGGGCCGAAAACAACAGAATGAAATTTAATAGGGATAAATGCCAAGTGCTGCACCTAGGGAGAGGAAACCAAATGCAGAGTTACAGAATGGGGGACACTTGGCTCAACAATACTACAAGTGAGAAGGATCTTGGAATTGTGGTAGATCACAAACTAAATATGAGCCAGCAATGTGATGTGGCTGCAAAGAAGGCAAATGCAATTTTGGGCTGCATTAATAGAAGTATAGCTTCCAAATCGCGTGAAGTGATAATTCCCCTTCTCAAGATGAGGTTAGGCCTCATCTTGAGTACTGCATCCAATTCTGGGCACCACACTTTAAGAAGGACATAGACAAACTGGAGAGGGTTCAGAGGAGGGCAACAAGGATGATAAAGGGACTGGAAACAAGGCCCTATGAGGAGAGACTGAAAGAACCGGGCATGTTTAGCCTTCAGAAGAGGAGACTGAGGGGAGATATGATCGCACTCTTCCAGTATTTGAAGGGATGTCACACAGAGGAGGGCCAGGATCTCTTCTTGATCATCTCAGTTTGCAGGACACGGAATAATGGGCTCAAGTTACAGGAACCCAGATTCCACCTAGACATCAGGAAAAATTTCCTGACTGTCAGAGCAATAAGACAATGGAATCAACTACCTAGGGAGGTGGTGGGCTCTCCCAATCTGGAGGCATTCAAGGTGCAGCTGAACCACCATCTGTCAGGGATGCATTGACCTGGATTCCTGCATTGAGCAGGGGTTGGACTCGATTGCCTTGTAGTTCCCCTTCCAACTCTAACTTTTCTATGATTCTATGGTGTAGGCCTGTGGCTCACACTGGGTCAGCTTGTCTGAGTGTGGAAAGCTAAGCAGGGTCAGGCCTGGTTATTACTTGGATGGGAGACCCCTCCTCTAGTTTCCTGCATTGAGCAGGGGGTTGGACTCGATGGCCTTGTAGGCCCCTTCCAACTCTATATTATGAATCTATGAATAATATAGAGTCACTGCTTCCACTGGGGAGTGGGGCTTCTATTCGGCAAAGGTAATAATAAAAGTAAGCAGGGTTAGGCCTGGTTATTACTTGGATGGGAGACCCCTCCTCCAGTTTCCTGCATTGAGCAGGGGGTTGGACTCGATATAAACATCGAAAACTGGGAAGCTCTGTGGCCCGTGAACGATCTAACTGGAGGTTGGCCTTTCACAAAGGTTGCAGTTACTTTATTCCCAACTCAAGGATGGAAAGCGGAATATCGGTGGTCAATATAAGAGGTTTAAAGATGTTCTTAAGGCTAATCTAAAAAAATGCAATATAAACATCAAAAACTGGGAAGCTCTGGCCCATGAACGATCTAACTGGAGGTTCACCTTTCACAAAGGTTCTATGGACTTTGAAGAAGCTCGAGTGCAAGGTGAAAGGGAGAAACGTGCTAAGCGAAAAGCACGTCAAATGAATCCTTTACAAGACCATCTTCCATCTGGTAACCTGTGTCCTCACTGTGGGAAGCTGTGTGGATCTAGAATTGGCCTCCACAGTCACTTACGGACCCATCGCTAGAGTCTACACAATTTTCTTTAGAATTTTCCTCCTTTTAAAATCTCCTGTTTGTAAATTTTCTTTTTTTTTATCCTGGAAGACAATCTTACTCGGTCACGAGTGATCGCCTGACTGACTGACTGATGGACTTTGAAGAAGCCTGAGTGCAAGGTGAAAGGGAGAAATGTGCTAGGCGAAAAGCACGTCAAATGAATCCTTTACAGGACCATCTTCCATCTGGTAACCTGTGTCCTCACTGTGGGAAGCTGTGGGGATCTAGAATTGGCCTCCACAGTCACTTACGGACCCAACGCTAGAGTCTACACAATTTTCTGTAGAATTTCCTCCTTTTAAAATCTCCTTTTTGTACATTTTTATCCTGGAAGACAATCTTACTCGGTCACGAGTGATCGCCTGATGATGACTCGATAGTCTTGTAGACTCCTTCCAACTCTATGATCTATCTATGAAATCTATGTGTGAATGTGTTCACAGGTGTCCTGCTAATTGTAGGTGATTTTTATTTTTCTTAGTGCAAAGTTCCATTATATCCCTAACCCAGAGGTCGACTGTGGGGAAAACATGGGACTTCAAAATCCATCCGTTCATCCACAGCAACATGTATGGAGTGTGTATATTCTGGGCATTCTGTCCATAAAACACTGAAAGCCTTCATAGACATTTATAAAACTAGGAATAGTCTACAGAAGACACCTAGAAAGAGATTCTCCTCCTTCTCATACAACTATAACTTGCGATCGCCCAGATCATTCAGGGCCAAAATAGACACTTCCCGTACTTGTTCCACACTGGCTTTGAAAGTTGGTCATTAAAGGAGATGCGGGTGGAAAAGTAAAGGAGAGGGGCGGAGGAGGAACAAAGGAAGGGGTATGAGTATGAGATGAACAGGAACTATTCGCAATAGCAGTGGGGCATTTCATCATTGCCGTCTAGTAGTCCTTTGTGAGCTGTTTCTTATACAGAAGACTGTTTGCTGCATTTCTAGGCCACTTTTCTGCTAGTGCAATCAAGGCAGTTCACAGTTTGAAATAAGGTTTTACAACTTAATAGATACAAAGCCAAAGGGACAGGGAGCGAAGAAGAAAATAAGTACATCCAGGAACTGTGGACCCTGCAGGAGACAGTTCTGGGAGCAGTTGTTCCCAGCTGAGTCAGTGGCGCAAGCTTTGCTGTCTCCCGTTTCCCTCTAATGCAGTCTGGTGGAATGGATGCTGATGAAGACAGTTCTGGGGGCGGGAACCAAATGGCCATTAGTCACAGGTGAGCAGACGGCTTCAGTCCTGTTTCTCCCCTCAGTGAAAGAAGTGAATTTCTTTCTTATTATACATCTAATCAGTCTAAAGCTATGCCTGTGATGTTCAACTGTGGGCCTAATCTGCCACCACAGTCCCTCCTGGTGACTTCTGACATCCTTGTTTTAGGCAGTAGAGTAGTATTAGGTAAAGCGTAATTACATGACATAGTTGAAACTGGACATATAACTTAACAGTCATGTAATGAAGAAATTCACAAGTGAATGCATAAAAGCTTTCCCTACTCTCATTCCCTCCACAATAGCTACAAAAATGAATGCACTAGAGGAAATAGCTAAACTATATACAGAGAACTTTGGGTAAATAGACTGGGAAGTAGTGTTTCAACTAGGGAAAAGTGCTTCCTGTTGCCCTGGCCTGCTTTTACCTGCAGCCTTGTTTCCAAACTTCTAATATTTTTGCCACTGCGTTTTCAAATGTGCATGTATGTAACTTAAAATCTGTTAGTTTGCACATCTACAAAAATGACTGCATTATGTGAACTAGAAGAACTCGTAGCTGTACATATATCGCAGGGAACTTGGGGCGAATTGGGTTGGCCGGTGGGCTGGTCTAAACCCATCTGCTACTTGGGTCCCCAAACTTGGGATTTTTAAAATCTGTTCCACCTAAAAATTGGAGTTGAGTGACACTGGGCTACATTCTCCTTAATCATTGTTAATATTCTGGATTAATAGGCTATTCCCTCAGAAAACATAGTATTAGGTAAGACAACTGAAAGGCATCACTTCTGTGTGACCTGTGGCCCCTTCTTCAGATTTTGAGAATCCCAGCTGAGCTTTTGCAGTACATTTCTATCCTATAGTGCTACAGAGTTGCTTGAAAACACAGTGGCAAACAGACCAAATGTTTGGAAACAAGAATACAGGTACGAAACAAGGGTTTTCTAGTCCAGCATTTTGTTCAAGCAATGGCCAACCAGCTGCCTGTGGGAAGCCCACAGTAGGACATGAATGTAAAAGCAATCTCCTGCACATGTTTCCCAACAACTGGTATTGAGAAGCACGCTGCCTCTGAGAGCCATCAGGACTAGTAGCTGCTGATAGCCTTCTCCTCCTCCATGAATTTGTCCAATCCCCTTTTAAACCACCCAGGTGGGTTGCCATCACTACATCTTGTGGTAGCGAATTCCATCATCTTAACTACGGTATATGTGGTCCTTTTGTCTGTTCTGAATCTCCCACCAATCAGTTTCATGGAATGTCCTCATTGAGTTTTAGTATTAGTATTATGAGAGTGGGAGAAAAATGTCTCCCTTTCTCTACACCATGCATCATTTTGTACATCTCTTATCATGTCTCCCCTTACCATTTTTCTAAGCTAAGCAGCCCCCAACATTGTAATCTTTCCTCATAAGGGAGTTGCTCCAACCACCTGATCATTTTGGTTGCCCTTTTCTGCCCCTTCTCCAGTTCTACAATGGGCGGGTTAGACAATACGAGAAGCCATGCTATGGAGCAAGCTACACAGTGTGGCTTATAAGCCACCCTACCCAAAATGCGCCTGACAGGTGATCAGGCGTGTCGTGTAGGTAGGGTACCCCCTCCTCCCCCCCTCAGTCCCGCTGGAATCCCAGGGGACACAGCAGAAGCACTGAAGTTTCCCCCGCTCCCCACTGCTGCTGGGAGCCGTTTTTGGCTCACCATGGCTTGACTTGACTTTTAAAAACTTTTTTTTGTGGAGATTGCGAAAGCTGCCTGTCAAGCTGGCTTTTGTGATCCACGTCTGGGCATCCATGCACTACCCCTCCAAGGAGCCCCCATGGTACCTTGGAGGGTCTGCCCGTGGTTGCTCCCCCCTTTGGTCACCCCACCTTTAAAAAAATATTTTAGTCCGATAATGCATGCAAATAATTGTGCTCCTTTCATTTTTAACTCGCCCTGCTGGATTTGCACAAATCCGGCACAGCAGGGTAACACAGGGGGACTCTGGGGTGGGTACTGGCCGGGGGGGGTGTGCCTGCTGGTTAAATCCAGCAGGTACCCACCCTGTACAGGACCTAGCCCAGGTTGCAGGTAAGTAGTGCCCCCCTTTGCAAGCCTCTGACAGGTCAGACAGATGCCGAGTTGTCAGAGGCTTGCAAAGTTTTGAGAGTTCACTATTTGCGAAAGGGGGCTTGATCCGCCCTTTTGCATCATGATACTCTGGGTTTTGGGGGGAGATCAGTTGTCCCTAGTGCCCCCTCAGTTTTGAAAGTGTCCCTCTGATGCCAGCATCAGGAGAACATTCAGAACTAGAAAGGATTCTCCCTGATGGGAGCTCTCAGTTTGACAAGTGCCAAACTCAGAGCTCTTTTTTTAATGTGGGGTTTGGAAGGGCTTAGGAATTCCTTTTTTGTCAGGAAAAGTGTACAGGTATATAGAGTCTATATACCTGTGCACTTTCCTGCCAAAACAGAAATTTTTAACCCCTTTCAAGTCTCACTTCAAAAATGGAGGCTTGAAGTCTGTCAGTTTGGGCAAACTGCCAGATTGCATTTACTCTCATCCGTGGGAATCCCCTTGATTTTTGCAGCTCCCCGAGGTGCTTGTCGGATGACATGGCAACCCATCGTGGGTCAAACAACCCCTACTACAAGACTGTTGGTTGCTAAGGTGGCTTATAAGCCAAAAATAAGCCACCCTGACAGCAACGCTGTGGGTTCGCACGACACACTAACCCACCGTGGTTTATAAGCTACGGTGGGTTGTCGTGTCCTGGGAACACACTATCTTTTTTGAGGTGCAGTGACCAGAACTGTACACAGTATTCCAAGTGTAGCCGCACCATAGGTTTGTATAAAGGCAGTATGATATTGGCAGTCCTATTTTCAATTCCTTTTCTAATTGCGCCCAATGCAGAATTGCCTTTTCACAGCAGCTCCATACTGAGCCGTCATTTTCATTGAGCTGTCCACCACGATCCCAAGATCTCTTTCTTGGTCAGTCGCTGCGAGCTCCTCCTGCTGTTGTCTATTCCACTTTAAAGTGTGCGAAGACGGAAGAGGATGCGCTTGTCACATGGTGTGTACATAAGCCTTTGTTAGGAACGTAGAGGGCTGCCTTATACCAAGCTAGATCATTGGTCCATCTAGCCCAGTATTGACCACACTGACTGGCAGCAGCAGCTCTCCAGGGTTCCAGGTGGGGATCGAACCAGGGGCCTTCAGCATGCAAAGCGTCTACTCTGCCGTTGAACTACGGCCCCTCCGCGAAGTGAGAGGATTAAAAAAAAATAACATGTTGCAGGCTTGTACCTAGCTGCTCGGCTGCCTGTTGCAAGTAAGAATCTCCTCTGGACAACTAACCTAACCTACCTCATAGGGTTGTTGTGAGGATAAAATGGAGAGAAGGAGGAGGATTGTGTAAGCCACCTTGGGTTCCTTGAAGGAAAAAAGGCGGGGTATAAATATAATAAATAAAAAACTAGGAAAGGAAGCTTTTGCTGGCTATTATTTTCACATACATAGGTACGTTGTGCAGGCTGACTGGACCACAGCATATTTGCAAGGCTGCTATGCTGGCTTCCATTTTAATTTTATTTTGTAAAATGCTCTTCTTTCCTCTCTCAAGCTATCTTGATAGCATTTTAGTCAAGCTGTCTTGGATCTTGATTTATTGCTGATGGTGTTCTTATGTATTGGAATTCTCTTCAACTGAGCAAGGGCAGTTATTTGTTTTATAATTATTATTTTTTGCTGCGCATAACCAAGCAGCCCCGTGGAAACATTTTCTGTTAATTCCAGAGAAGCAGCCATGTTGTGGGGGGGGGGGAGGGAGAGTCATACGGCACCTCAAAGACTAACAAATTGTGATAATGTGGTTTTGTAGTAAGAAGCAGTTTCATCAGTTCCATGATAAAGCTGCATCAGAAGCTTTAAAAAACAAACAAAAACCAACCTTAATCTTTTTGCCAGCTCTGATTTAAGGGTCTGTGGCTTACGCTGGCTCAGCTTGTCTGAGCGTGGAAAACTAAGCAGGGTCAGGCCTGGTTATTACTTGGATGGGAGACCCCTCCTCTAGTTTCCTGCACTGAGCAGGGGGTTGGACTCGATGGCCTTGTAGGCCCCTTCCAACTGTATGATCTATGAAATCTATGTATAGTCTTGTCTTGATGCTGCTCTTATGCCACGGTGCTCGGTGTTGTGTTGATAACTTTCTGTGGCAGCAGAAAAAAATAATGACCCAACTTTAGCAATTGATATTTGATACTTGTTTGCATTGATGCTAAAATAGTGCTTGGCAAAGGTGCTGATGTTCAGTCTTCTGTAACATTTCCCAGTATGTAAAATGGGAAAAACATTTTCTTACTTGTTTTCACAGCAGCTTAGTGAGTGATCATTATTAGGGCTATCACTGGATTTAAAAAATCCTAGTCAAGCAGTCACATATGAGTAAAAACAAGAGTGCTGAAGCAACAACAGACCTTCGATGCACATGTATGTTGTGATAGGCATCATGTTGAAAAAGCCATTCCCTCCTGTGTTTGAAAGAAGGAGAAATGCCTTTGAAGATGGTGCTGCCTTTTAAGATGCGTTTTGAAAGTACTTGTATGTCTTTAAAAAAGATGAAGCTGTTTAATTGGTGGCATCTTAGCCAAACTTTTAAAAATCTGATGAATCTAACCAATTAATTATTGCAGCCCTAGTATTCGGTTTTAGAGTTGTAGAATTGTGAGCAAGAGGCTTGCCCAAAGGTGCCTGAGGAATCCATGGCTGCGCTGGGGTTGAACTAAGGCCTTCCAAATGTAACTTGTTCCACAAGTTCACCCGGGTTCTCAGTGCTGATGTACTCAAATGCCTACTTGTGTGAACATTACCAGGTGCAGTGTTTCAAAATGTGGGCAATTTCAAATGGGACTTGATTCATACCAGCTACATTGCTCTCAACAAAAGGTTGCTCTTTTTTCTTGGCTTACTCTGCTATAGCTTTATGGTGGTGGCCTCACAGCGTTGGAATTCCTTCCCCAGGGAAGCACGTATGGCCTTAGCCATCAATACTGGCTTTTAAAAGAACCTTAACGGGTTTTTAAAAATTTCAGCCCATGTTCAGCTGATTTTTAAATTTTTATTTATTTATTATATTTATACCCCACCTTTTTTCCTGCACGGAACCCAAGGTAGCTTACATAATCCTCCTCCTCCTCTCCATTTTTATCCTCACAACAACCCTGTGAGGTAGGTTAGGCTGAGAGTCGGTGACTGGCCCAAAGTCACCCGGGGAGCTTCATGGCCAAGTGGGGACTAGAACCCGGATCTCCTGAGTCCCAGCCCAACACTCTCGCCACTACGCCACACTGATGTGCTGTTTCTTGAACTTTATGTATTGTTGCTCATTAATGAGGGGATTATTTGGTAAATTTGTTTTATGTTTTTATATATATATATAAATAAAAAAAAAGATGCCCATTTACAGAGCAGTGTTGTATCCATGAGGATTTACAGGCAAAATGTTTTGTCAAGGTGATGTTCTTTATAGTTATAAATTTTTGGTTCCGTCCGGAACATGAGAAACACAGAACTGTGTTTTTTAAATGGAAAACCGGGTGTTGTTGGCAGGGAAGCAGGGAGGGCTTTTCCTCATGATTCCCAGGTGATTTGCCACAGTGATGAAAATGTGAAATATATGTGAACTGAGAAATGGGACTTGTCAGTGTCCTTTCAAAATGTAAGAGCGTTATGACAGATCATTTAATTGGGTAGCTCATAAATCAAGACTGAACCAAGGTACAGCTTCCAGGCGAGTCCAGCTCAGAATGCTGACTTTGCGGGAGAAATCTCAGATACCTAATTGCTTTTCCCTTCCCTGAAATACTTAAAAACAAACAAAGCCCCAAGTGATTATTTTGTTAATCTATAACATTTTTTGCAGCTGTGTCCTAAGACATTGTGTAGTACATCAGCCTTGTGAGTTACTTCTGTGGCTTTATCAGGTCTCTGTTTAGTAGCCTACCTTCCAATGAGGAGGCAAATTTTTGTAAAAACTCCCTTGGCTGGAGTTTAATTGCTGCAGGTAATCAGGCAAGTGGCTATTTACAGGCTTGAAGTTAAGTAGACATATTTAGGAATGGATGGAGTGTACTATTGGCTAGGCCAGTTCAAGAGAGATGCCATTTTGGATTTGAGTGCCAAGGTGAAATGGGTTTCATAGCCCCTCAGAGATACTGTTGGGGTCGCAGCTAAATTTGCCCTACTGTTCCATCTCGGTGCTCGCTCTCTCTCTCTCTCTCTCTCTCTCTCTCTCTCTCTCAACTTGCAAACATTTCCCCCACAGATCTCAGTGGGAGCTATTGAGCTGAGCCTGACCCTAACTATCTGTATAGCCTCACCCTTTCCCCTCTTTAGTCCTACCCTGGTTCTGTTTGCTGGACATGCTAGAGCAGCCTCCCCCAACCTGGTGCCCTCCAGATGGGTTGGACTGCAACTGGGAATGTTGGGAGTTGAAGATTGTGCTAGAGTGTGATGGAACCCACGAACAGGCTGGCATGTGCCTCCAGCTGTTTTGTAGTCTCCCTCACTTTCACTACGACTACGCCCTGCCAGACCCTGTGAGCATTGAAAGAAAATACATGGTGCCTGCATGGGCATCTATAATCCTCCCCCCTCCCACTTAAGCAGTTGAGGGACTTTACAGCAAAGCTCCCAAGAGACGTACAAAGTGAATTCTGTCAGATTATTAAACTGGCTGCGGGGCTTAATTTGAGAAATTCTGCATCACCCGGTGCTAGCTTTCATAGGACTTTGTTTCCACATTTTGAGCTTTGTGTAGGGCAAACTTAATTCTACAGAGGGCTGGCTAATCTGAGAATAGTAGGTCACTAAACTTGATGGACTGGGGAAGGAGGAAGATGAGGACCGCTGAAACATGTCTCTGGCAATTTTCTAGTATATGGCTATTTAATCTGTAATAGATTTACATCCTACGCAGATGTAAGTGGATGATTGAGATGTGAAATGAATGAGCTTAATACCCTGAATAGCATGATGGTGCGCCTCTTAATTTTTCCCTGAATTTGAGTAATAACAATGTAACCTAAAATATCATTATTAGTGACTTATGTATCTCATTACAATTTGAAATGTTGTCAGTATTTTCTGCAGTGGCTGGAGAGAGGTTATCACTCATGAAATATTGAACCAATGACCTTAGTGATTCAGTTATGATGAAAGGCCCAATCTAACATTTTATTGAACATGATTTTTGTGAAAAATGGAACTGCTCATTTCTATTACTTAATCAATAGCACATTTAGCCATTTATCACTAATTTGATTAGAGAAGGTCATTGCCGAGCTGGAAATTCCACTCCCTTCTCATCTACTTTAATTTTAATAACCAAGGGAGTGAAAAGAGATAGCAGAAGGTAAGAAAGGTTGAGTGCTTTGCTGGGCAGTGGGTTTTCAGGAGCCGGGCAGGTCCATCTGATTCCCCCTGTCATTGAACTAAGAAGTATGAATAAGAAACAGAAGAAATCTCTCAATTCCAGCTTGTTACCAGAAATGGCTCCAATCCCACTGTATGTATTAAAACCTGCAGTTTTCTGCTGATAAGCTGTTTGTTCTTGAGAAAGAGGATTAGCCTATATGCCTATATGCGCAGCAGCAACCTGACCTTTTGTTTCTATGGTGAACAGCTGGGCCAACCTCTGCAATGATCAAAAGGATTTAAGACCCTAGGAAGAAGGCCTTTAAAGCATACCGGTATTCTTAGAATGCATTTGTGTGTGTTTTTAAATTCTGTTTCTGCAAATCCCTAATCTTTTTATCTCTTCAGTATCTTTGTGCCCCAACCCTCTGCTTGGGTGATCCTGGCGAACCTCGGCTAGGGCTCTCTGAGACTGTTGAAGCCAAGAGGTGTTCCTTTTAGCTTGGAACTCGGTATCCTGGCCTGTGCCTGAAAGGCTAGGAAACCTGGCTTTTGTTGAGTTGATACCAGAGTTCTGTATCTTGCAGGAGGAGACCTCTTCAGCACTGGCAAATACTTTTTTTTAAAATGTCCCACTGATCTTAAATGGCTCCATCCGTTCTCCCTGGCTGCCCCTTATGCTTGGAACTCTCTCAGAGAACATTTGTGTGAAGCTTTATACAGAGTGAGACCATTGGTCCATCTATTCTAGCCCAAGGGTGCAGACCCTCAGACCCGGGGGCAAAATCTGGCCCTCCGGGGTTCCTCAGAAGGCCACACCCCTCCCCCCCCCCCCCCCGACTGTTTGGTGCTTTCTGGCTTTTGTGCAGTTTTCCCCCATTCTAAAAGGTTTAAATGCCTTTCCTAAGGCTTAATTACTACAAGTGAGAGCTTTTGCCTTCAGCCCCATTCACCAGTGGAATGTGCCCCCCCCCCCGAGAGCTTCTTCCAAACGGAATTTGGTTCTTGGGCTAATAGGTTCCCACTGATCTAGCTCACGGTTGTGTACTCTGGTCTCAGGCTGAAAGCTTTTCTAGCCTGACCATAGCAGCTCTCTGCCAGGGATCATGCCGAGCCCTGCTACCCAAGGGCCTTTAAATTTGATGTGCTGGAGGTTGAGCATGCAAAGTATGTGCTCCACCACTGATCTGTACCACTTCCGTTGTTGTACAAAACCCTCCTCAAAATACACCTTTTCTATGAAGCCAAGATATGTGTCACTTTGTTGTTTGCTGACATTCATCCTTGGTTACCCTCACTTCTCCATCCTCCCCCCCCCCCCGCCGCCTAAATTGGGATGGCAAGTTCCTTGTGACAGCAACCTGTTTTTTGTTCTGTTTTTGGCTGATGTGACTGTGTAAAGCACCATGTACACAGCTAGCATTATAGAGCCTTTGACTTGTGGGTTCCATCTTGTCTCCCATGCTGTTCAACCTATCTGTGAAACTGGTAGGAAAGAACATCTGGAGGTTCAGCAGAGGTGTCGTCAGTATGCAAACAACACACAACTCTACCTCTTGTCCGCATCATCTGATCCCAGGGAGGCAGTGGAAGTGATAAATTGGTCTTTGGCATCAGTTCAGGAATGGATTGATAGTGAACAAGCTAAAACCTAATCCAGATAAGACAAAAGTGCTATTGGCTAGGAATTTTGGCCATCTGGGAGAGAGTGTACAATCCATTCTGGATGGTGCTGTGCTCCCTCTGAAGAAGGAAGTTTGCAGCTTGGAGGTATTCTTGCTCCCAACACTTTCTTTGGATGCTCAGGCAGCAAATGTTGTCAGTAGTGCCTTTTACTTGTCAGCCGTGGCCTCTTGGAGAGCACAGGCCTAGCAGCAGTTATCCATACTTTCATTACTTTCAGATTAGACTACTGCAGTTCCCTTTCAAAACTACTTGGAAACTTCAGATGGCCCAAATGTGCCAGACCAGAAGGTTGGAGCACATACCTTAGCTCACGTTTCAACTGCATCGCTTACCTGTCTGTTTCCAGGCTCAATTTAAAGTCCTTTTCTTGGCCTTTACATCTGTAAATGGTCTTGGACATGGTTACCTTAAGGACCATCTGCTTCCATATGGACCTGCCAAGGCTTTAAGGCAGGGGTGGGGAGCACACAGGCTGTATGCCCCCCCCATCCTTTGTGGTGGCAGCAAAAGAATTGGTGGATTGCTGCTGCATCTCGGCAGTAAACCACTGCAGAGGGGTAAAGGACAAATTTAGCTTGAGAATGAACTAAATATGTCCTTCTTAAACCCCTATAGTGGTTTGTGTGGAGAAAGCCAACCTAAAACCCCTTTCTGACACACACACACTCACCAAGGAGGGGGGAAGGAGACCCGGGGGTGGGGGGTGGGGGAGACAGCCAGTCTCCACAGATGACAAAGGGGACAAACAACATCTGCATAGAATCACCCCAGGGGGGAAGGCAGGAAGCATCCCCAGGTTCGTCAATGCTCTCGCATATCAGCCCCATCTACATAAGACTTGAATACCTCTCCAGAGCAGACACTTCGGCACCCATAAGAAATGGCCACTCAACACCATAGGATGGGACCATTAAGCAAGGGGCTTCAAAGGGACCCCATCCCACGGGGGGGGGGGGGGGGAGGGCGTCACCCCACCTGACCCAAAAGGCCGCCCCTCAGGGAGGGTGTCAACTCACCTGATCACGGAGGGAGGGGCTACCTGAAACACCAAGGTATAAAACACCCTGCACAAGGGAACTGGGTTGTTGGACCTGATCAACAATCTTGCCCCATGCCTGGGGTAAGAGAACGAAGGATCGGCAACCCCGGGTAGCCACACCCGGCACGCTCCAGCTAGCTGAAATCACTAGCCGCTTGGGTAGACCGGGCCTCCGCCGGGAACCCAGCTAGCCGCTTGGGTAGACCGGGCCTCTGCCGGGAACCCAGCTAGCCGCTTGGGTAGACCGGGCCTCCGCCGGGAACCCAGCTAGCAGCGTGCGGTTGACCGGGCCTCTGCCAGGACCCGAGCTGAACTAACTAGCTGAGAGCCCTGAAATCACGGTGTCCTCAAGACTTCTTGCTTGCTACTTTGTACCGTACTGATAAGCTGTATTGCTGGCGTGTGTCTGGGTTTGTGAAGGTAATGTTGTAAATAAACTTGTTTTATAAAAGATACTTCTGTGGCTATAAGTTATCCCTTTGTTCTGGGCTAAGGGTGATAGTCGCTGGGGATCTCGGAGAAGGCTGCCCCAGGACTCGCTACCCCCTTGGCATTGAACCCACGCAGAAGACCAGGTTGTCGGTCTTCCACTGTTTGTCACAGCACTGCATTGCCAGATTTTGGAAGCAGAAGTCTGGGGAGGGGGTGTCTGTGGGGTGGAAAGTGGTCCTCAGGCCCCTTCGAAGTTGCCCTCTTCCTTTAAGGCATCCCTAGTAGGCCCTGTTTGCTGTCAAGCTACCTATATCTTGATAGTTGTTCTTTTTGCTTGTGTATTCTTGACATTATGTAAGCCCCTTTCAGAGCTCTGTGGGTAGAACAGTGGAATCATCTTCATCATCATCTCTTCTTAAATCCATCTAAGCCACCTCATCTTTTGGCAGGGAATAAATTGATTATGCATTGTCTGAAGAAGTGATTGCTTTTGCCTCTCCTGAATCTGCTGCTGATCGTCTCCATTAATAAAGCATTTGTGCAACCATATTGGTGAACATGATGTACAGTAGCCTTATCATGTTGGCTCTCTGTCTGGGCGAGTTCAGCCGATGAGACCCCTGAAAAGTAGCTGGTGAAATGGCATGTTCCATGATGGTCTTCTTAGCAAGGTGAGAGAGTTGGAGAGGGTGAGTGTGAGCTGGGAAGTCCATGGTTCACATCTTGCCTCCCCTCGCTGCATCATCATTGCAAAGAAGTCTACAGACATTTCTAGGCCTGCCTGCCTGCCCGCCCAAACTTTAGATGGTTAGTTTAAGAGCATCAGAAGAGCCATAGCTAGATCAGGGCAAGGGTCCAACTAGTCTACTGTTCTGTTCACACAGTGACCAACCAGAGGCCCCAGTGGGAAATCCCGGACTAGAAAGTGAGTGCAGTGGCACTCTCCCGGCTGTGTTTGTTGTCGTAACATCGCAAAACTAGGTCATGCTTCCCTGGCTGGTCTGTTGCAGGTGAATCTTAGTTGCTGCAGGCCAGAGCCTATTAATAAGCCTGACTTAGGCAAGCCGCTTGTCCCTGCAATTCAGGGATCATAATAGTTATGGGGCTCCTGAACTGGCACAACCCCTTAGTTTCCATCTCCCCTCATAACTAAGCTTTAAATACATGTAACAGAAACACACATTTTCCTGCAACATCTGGGGACCCAACGTTGGAGAGCCCTGCTCTAGCTTGTTGAATAGAGGAGGAGGAGGAGGAGGAGGAGGAGGAGGAGAGGAGGATTATTATTATTATTATTTTACTATCCTGCTTTCCCGAAACAAGTTGTATACAAAACAGCTTAAAAATATAAAACCAACAGCAACATGGCATTATAGTAAGACATAATGTTTTAGATTATAAGCTCCTCAGGACAGAGCCCTGGCTTCTTGTACTTTGTGCAGGACCGTGCACATTGCTGGTGCTATCGAAGTGACCATGCTGGCTGGCTGACTACACAGGGGGCTGTTTTAAGGATTACTGAGATAGTTATAAGTGCTTTGAATGCTTGAAATGTGCAGCAACATCATCATCATCATCATTGATGTACTAAATAGCTGGGGTTTTGTACCATGTCCAAAAAATAATAAATAAATAAATAAATAAAGGTTCCAGCAAAGCTCAGCTTCATTATGCTCCCTGTTCTGTAGAGCAGAATGTGCTGGAGTGCGTCTGATGGGTTCCCGTTTCTGGGCAGATTTTGAAGATGATAGCGGCTTAACTGCATTGATTGTGCTATAATTGGATTTCTTTTCTTCTCACAGGCTTCTCAGGAAGAGCTGAAAGCTGCCTACCGTAGGCTGTGTATGTTGTACCATCCTGACAAGCACAGGGACCCAGAGCTCAAGAGACAGGCCGAGCAGCTCTTTAACCTTCTTCACCAGGCTTATGAAGGTCAGTGGATGCTATAGAATCGCAGCTGCACTCTCTTCAGCAGCCCGCATGGGGTTTTTCTAGTGGGCACATGGTTGGAGTCCAGAGAGCGATTCTTTTTTGCGCTCCTTAAGGTTGCTTTTGCATATTCCGTTTGAGATAATCAGTAGTTGGACGCTACTCTTGGTATTGCCCAATGAGTGGGAAATGTGTGTGTTTGAGGTCATAGAATCATTGAGTTGGAAGGGGCCATTGAGGCTCCTCTTCTGAAGGCTAAACATGCCCAGTTCTTTCAGTCTCTCCTCATTGGGCCTTGTTTCCAGTCCCTTTATCATCCTTGTTGCCCTCCTCTGAACCCTCTCCAGTTTGTCTACATCCTTCTTAAAGTGTGGTGCCCAGAACTGGACGCAATACTCAGGATGAGGCCTAACCAGTGCTGAGTAAAGGGGAATGATCACTTCCCGCGATTTGGAAGCTATACTTCTATTAATGCAGCCCAAAATAGCATTTGCCTTCTTTGCAGCCACATCGCATTGCTGGCTCATATTCAGTTTGTGATCTACCACAATTCCAAGATCCTTCTCACTTGTGGTATTGTTGAGCCAAGTGTCCCCCATTCTGTAACTCTGCATTTGGTTTCTTCTCCCTAGGTGCAGCACTTGGCATTTATCCCTATTAAATTTCATTCTGTTGTTTTCGGCCCAGCGCTCCAGCCTATCGAGATCTCTTTGAATTTTGTTTCTGTCTTCCAGAGCATTAGCTGTTCCACCCAACTTTGTGTCATCTGCAAATTTGATAAGCATTCCCTGTACCTCCTCATCTAAGTCATTAATAAAAATGTTGAATAGCACTGGGCCCAGCACCAAGCCCTCCAGTACCCCACTCGTTACCTCTCCTCAGTTTGAGAAGGAACCATTGATAAGCACTCTTTGAGTCCGATTCTGTAGCCAATTGTGGATCCACCTGATAGTTGTTCCATCCAGCCCACTTTTAGATAGCTTGCTAATCAGGATATCATGAGGTACTTTGTCGAACGCTTTGCTGAAGTCCAGATATATTATGTCCACAGCATTTGCACAGTCCACAAGGGAGGTTACCTGATCAAAAAATGAGATCAGATTTGTTCTTGACAAATCCATGCTGGCTTCTAGTAATCACTGCATTGTTTTCAAGGTGCTTGCAGACTGACTTCTTTATAATCTGCTTACATCAAATGCAAAGGTTTATAAGATCGGGGATACCTGGCTTGACAATAGTTCATGTGAAAGGGACATTGGAGTTCTAGTCGTTCACAAGCCGAATATGAGTCAACTGTGTGATGTGGCTGCAAAAAAGGCAAAAGCAATCTTGGGTCGCATCAATAGAAGTACAGTATAGTTTCTAAGTCATGGGAAATAATAGTTCCACTTTGCTCTGCTCTGGTCCAACCTCACTTCAAATACTGTGTCCAGTTCTGGACACCACACTTTAAGAAGGATTCAGATAAACTGGAACGAGTTCAGAGAAGGGCAACAAAGATGATCAGGGGGCTGGAAACTAAGTCCTATGAGGCAGGATCTGGGTACATTAGCCTTGAGAGGAGACGGCTGAGGGGGGGATATGGTAGCACTCGTCAAGTACCCAAAGGGCCTTCCCACAGAAGGGGGCCGCAACCTGTTCTCTGTCATCCAAGACTGCAGGGCACGAAATAATGGACTCAAGTTAGAGGAAGGCAGGTTTCGGTGGGACATCAGGGAAAACGTCCCATTGGTCAGAGCAGTCAGACAGTGGAACCAAGTGCCGGGGTGGGGTGAGCTCTCCGTTGCTGGAGGTATTGAAGCAGAGACTGGACGGCCATCTGTCAGAGATGCGTTAAACTGGACTGCAGCACGGGCAGAGCAGGGCAGGGCAGGGGGTTGAACTCAGTGGCCTGCCTAAATGGCGCCTTCCAAATCTATGATTCTGAACTGGGAGCACTAATGGGCAGCAACTTTGGGCAGACTTAGGATGTGATAGAACAAAGGGATCAATAACTTGACTCTGGGAAATGAAAGGAAACCTTCCTTTGGACTCCTTGCTGCATGATTGGTTTAAAGCTGGCTAACGATGCATTACAAAAGCCGTGCTTCTGAGAGAGTTAGGTATAGGGATACAGAACAGAAGGGTACCACAGTCGGAACCTGCTGCTCTGTCTTGAGGTGAAGACCCTTCAGGATTGGACCATGTTTCGCACCTCTTTCTTTATCCTAATCGGCCCTTCCCCAGCCTGGCAGGAGCTGTGGCCATGTTGGCTGGAAATGACAGGAGTTGTGAATCCGATACCTCTGCAGGGCACCAGGTTGGGGAAAGCTGTCTTAAGACCGTGGCTGCTTAGCAGATTCCCTTCGGGTAGGACTGGGCAGTCTGGGCCCTCCAGATGTTTTGGCCTACAACTCCCACAATTCCTCATCATAGCCTATGCTGGCTAGGGCTGATGGGAGTTGTAGGCCAAAACAAAACAGCCAAAGAGAGCTATCCTGCCCCTTTGATGAGGAGAACAATACTGGCCTACTTTACAGGTCTGTTTTAAGGTCAAAAGTCCAACACTCTGTCCAGGACACCACACTGGTTATTCCTGGTACACACCTCCATGTCTTGGCAGCTGCGAGATGTAATGGATGCTGGTGGCCTCCCATGGGCAGCATGCCTATGGCGGGCATCTGATGAAATAGGCTCTAGCCCACAAAACGGACGCCTCAAGTCTCCTAGCCTTTCAGGTGCCATAGGATTCAGTGTTGTGTTTGCTGTAACAGTCTGGCACAGTTCTCCCTCCAGAAATTGTTGTAAGCAGTCAGCTGGACCTGCTCAGAAAGACCTCCAAGCCACCTGCAAATGTTTATCCACAGCGGCCTTTGTTCGCTAAATGCTTGTGCTGTTTCCATTGGACAGGCAACACGGCCAAGCTGGAGGTTTTCATAGATTTCATAGATCATAGAGTTGGAAGGAACCTACAAGGCTATCGAGTCCAACCCCCTGCTCAATGCAGGAAACTAGAGGAGGGGTCTCCCATCCAAGTAACAACCAGGCTTGACCCTGCTTAGCTTTCCACGCTCAGACAAGCTGAGCCAGCGTGGGGGAGAGGTCTCCCGGATTACCCAGATTGGAGCTTGGCTGAGAGCCAAGACCCCCGCCCCATTCCCAGTTGTGTGACATTGCTGCAGCAGCCTCCTCCCTCCCTCACCCAGCGTCTTGTTGTAAATCCCAGGCCCCTCGCTGAGCTGTTTTGGCAGGAGAGGTAGGGATGACGTGTCACTGTAGAACGGGGGCACCATTTTCCCCCTCAGCACTAAGTAGGCAGAAGTTCATGATCTGGAAAGGAAATTAAAAAAAAAAATCCAACTGTGTCAGCATCGCAATAGTCATCCGAAGCAGTCATAAGTGTAAGTGTTTCTCATCAGGCTGGTTTTGCTTCCCGTGAAGGATTATAGTCGAGATGAGAATTTCTTCCACCACAGAAAGTATGGGCTATAATTCATTTGAGATGCTGCTTGCTAAGCTCGGCATGCGATTCTCCTATAATTAGACTTAACTAAGTATCACGGAAGATGTTCCTCTTCGAAATAAAAACTTCCCCAATCTCCTATAAAAGCTTATCTCTTATCTCAGTTTGTAGGGGTGGGGGAGCTGCCAAAAAATTACACGTTAATGGCCATTGGGCAACTCTGTGGAGTATGCTGGGTGATGATTCTGCACAGTCTAGATAACGTGATCTCGCTAGGTTTTTAACTCCTCAGTCGTAGGCAGATGGGCTGTGTGTGTTTCCACTCCAGCTTTCATTGAAACGGTTGCCCTTATGATTATATTCTGTTATCTGCGTTTGGCTGAATGAATCTTGCATGCATCTGAATTATTGATAGTTCGCAGCATTTTTTGAGATTTGGGGAGAGGTAACTGAAACTTACGGTAAGTGAATTAGGAGCTGGCCAGATTTTTTTTTCCCTGAGCAAAACTGCAGCACCAGCAGACTTTGTCACCCAGTGGTTTTGGCCCAGAGGGAAGCTAAAGCGAAATGGTGAATAAATGATTTCTTATTAAATCCCAGAGATTAGCTAAAGAAATTTGGCTCTGGCACTTTCTGAATGGTCAGCATTTCTTTCCTCCCATTAGGCTGGGACGTGGGCGGAATCATTTACAGCGTTCTTAATTAGGCCTTTGGATGCATGGAACAAACTCCAAAGTCGGGGGGAGGGGAGATCTTGAAATGGGCGATGTTTGCGAAAGGGGAACTCCTCAACATTCACATTCCAAGAAAACTGGTTCTAGAAATGACATTACCCTGTAAACTGGACTCCCCTAAGATGGCAATATGCTTTAAAATGTACATCTGGATTTGCAAACAGGTGTGTCATACAGGTACACTTGGCAGTGAACCTTGATTGGCAGTGCAACATTTTTGAATGCGTGCTTGGTGACCTGGTTTTTGCCTTCCAAAAATATAGTTGGAAGGTGCAGATGAGTTTGTGTGTGCGCGTGTGTGTGCGTGTGCATGCATGCAAATGTTTTTGTTTCAACTCTGCCTAGAATGCCACAGGCTCTAAAAGTGTTCTGGTTTTAATTTTCAGTGCTCAGCGACCCACAGACCAGAGCCATCTATGACATCTATGGAAAGAGAGGCCTTGATATGGAAGGATGGGAGGTAAGAAGATTATGGACAGAAAGGGCGACAAGTCATATGGTCGGGTGACCCTCCCAGCTGTTTTCATTGGTGTAATCCAGGTTATATGTGACAAACTGACAGGTGGACCTGAGGCCCCCCCATGCCCACGCCACCCAGGATAAGCCAATGCTGTCCCCTCCCGCTGCCCCCCGGTAATGAATGGCCTACTTTACCCAGTGGGAAATTCTTTCCTGCCCTCCAACCTGGACATCAAAAATATCTGACGTTAGTTGAGAAATAATGTTTACGTCACCATACAACGTGTGCCTTTCTCTAGTGTAACCACGCCACGATGCTTAAACAGCAGAAAGAAAAGAATCCTGTCCACTTAGAAGAGCTGCCTGCTCGATTATTCCTCCCCTTTGCCCCAGTGAATGTTTTGAAGTCATGCTTGTTTTAAACTTCCTTGGTGTACAAGAACTCCAGCAGCCCAAGAGCTCCCCGCTGGAGGGTCGTGTTGCCACACAAGGCAGCGCCTCAGAGCCGGGCGTGTGTTACACTACAGACCCCTTCAAGAGGCCGTCCTCCCTACTCTGCTTCCTTGCAGACAGACGAGTTGCCTCTCAGGAGTCCACGCACACAAATGAGAGACACTCTCGATGCTCTCTAGTTCTGGACTGTACTACTTCAGGCAGGGGGCAGGGAGGGCTACGTGCTTTCCCATTTGAAAAAACGAACAAAACAAAAAAACAACAACCCTTCCTGCACATTCTCTCCAACAGACTGGTCGTTCTTAATATGGAGTTCTTAACATGGGGGAAGCACTCCAAGGGCCTGGCCCCCACCCGCAGTCTGGCATGATACAGTCCACGTGATTCTGCATACTATGTTCCTTGGCCCTAAGACAGAGCAGCCGACCAGCCATTCCAGTCTTGGTCTGTCGAGGACTGATGCTAGAAGGTTTTGTAATGCTGCCGTCCTTGGGAGCAGAGAACACCAGCCTCTTCCTGGAGCCTGCATCTGATCACCTGATGATGAAACGCAGGCACAGCTTGCCCTTACCTTGAGTCATGCCACCGAGGTGCTGCAGATAATTCTGTGATGGTAGCTCAGGATCCCTGCTTTAAAGCACAATCCTGTGCAAGTTTAGACAGAAAAAAGGCCTACAACTCCCAGCATGCTCGGAATTGTAGGCCTTTTTTCTGTCTAAACTTGCATAGGATTGTGTCCTTAGCCATTTTGTACTTGGATGTTGTTTTCCACTTGTAGAAGGTTAATTTGATCTATGTGGAAACTGCACAAGTGCAGCTCTGTTGCAGTCCTTGGAGTTGGAAGCCAAACCCCATGTGGTTCATATACATTCCAAAATGGATGCTCGGCAGGCAGGATTCACGAGGGAGCTTGGCCATGGAACTTGTTCTCAGTGCTGCAGCCCATTCTCCCAAGTTGAAAAGTAAAAAAATAAAGGAGGACATGTCTGAGCATGTACAGAGTGCCTTCCATCACTACTGAATAACCAGAGCCTGCTTCAGTACATCTGGGGTTACTATTTTTCTTTTTAAAATCAAATGTTCAATGTGCTTCATTTAAACGGTCTTGGTAATCCTTGCAGCAGCCCTTTAAGGCTAGGCCAGTATTAGCTCCATATTGGAGGTAGGGTGGGGTGCGGTGGGGGGGTTAAGGTAGAGTGTTTGGCCTAATGCCTTCTAGGGAGTGTTTGGCTGAGGTGAGATTTGAGTGGGGGGCCCACTCAGAGATGGCACTCCTAGCCACTAGACCGGCCTTCCCCAACCTGGTGCTCTCCAGTTGTTTTGGACTACAACTCCCAGCATTCCTGACCATTGACCATGCTGGCTGGGGCTAATGGGAGTTGGTCCAAAACATCTGGAGGGCACCAGGCTGCACTGCACTATATACTAAGACCAGCAATGCTGGATCAGACTAAGGTCCATATAATTCGGCATCCTGCTTCTTACAGTGGCCAGTCAGATGCCTCCGGGATGCCCACATGAACAGCTGGAAGGAGATGGCCCTCTCCCCCCCACCCCCGCATCAGCTGGTATTGAGTGCTACACTGCCTCTGAATGTGGAGGTTCCTTCTAGAAGTCCTGGCATAGGCCGTGCAAACTGCAGAGTATGGCATTCAGATAGGCGCTCGGCTCTGGCAGGTCTCATTTTCAAAGCTGAGTGCGGTCTGTACCATGGGCAGGCAACGTGGTGCCCACAAGCACCAGTAAACCCCCAGACACTTTTCTTGGTGCCTGCCCTACCCCTCCCACTTTTTTCTAACATATTTTTTTGCCAGCAGTTGGCAGCTTTGGAGAAAATTAGGAAGAGAGAGAGTTGGGCAGGGGGTGCTGTCCGAGGGAGAAGAGAGAGTAAAAGGATTTGCCTTCTGTGAGTGAAATAGGTTTCTCTTGGTGCTGAGAACTTGATTTCAAAGGAATTGCTTACTGTGTTTGGGCTCAGAACCCATGTCTGCCTTGTGCTCAGTCTTTTGTGCAAGTTTCTTGTTCTTTGTGACTATCCACATCTCCTGTGGCAGCCATTTTGTGATGGTGCCCAGGGCAGTTTCTCAAATTGCCAGATATACCCAGGAGCCCAAAAAGGTTACCTACCCCTGGTCTGAATCTTCCTATAAGAACCCCAACCCTTTACTTCTACTCTAGGCAGTGTTGCCTCTGCATACACTTGTAAATGTCCAGTGAGCATTTATCTTTCTTCTTTCTTTTTTTGGGGTCATCGTGCAAAGGAGGGGCATCCAGATGGCCCGAGAGTAGTGTCAGGCCCAGGGGGAAATGCCGTGGCTTCCTCTTCTGCCCACGTGTTGTTCTTTTCTGTGTATCCTGAGCTTAGCAGTGGAGTGTTGTGGATAGAGAGAGTCCAACCTCCTGAGCAGCTCGACCACAGAGAGCGCATCAATCCCTCCCCCCCCCCACCCACATACCTTAGCAAAGTGGCCGTTGCTGTACTTTGCAGAGTGCAAAGAGGCAACTTTAAAACCCGACTGGAAAAAATGGCCCACATGCCACAGTTTGTAAGGTGTATTGCAGGTGACAAATTTTTCTTTGAAAAAAAAAAGAATTATAATAAATTAGATTTGTGATTAAAAGGCAGAGTGGACTGGTCAAGTCCTCATATATATATAGCAGGGTTGTATCCAAGGAGGAGGAGGATTAGGTGGTGGTGATAAAGATAACAGCACATGACAAGACCTTCTTCACTGAAGTATTAAAAACTGCCCTCACTGTGAGGTCTACAAAGCGCCTCCCCAGGTGATCACTCGTAGATGTATTGTGGACAAAGCTCCATAGAGAAATGAGACCATTACTTATACTGTGAAGCCAGGTCTAACCAGCAGAGCCCGCTTTATGGAGCTGCCATCAAGGAATGTTCCATGTTCCCGCAGCTGCTGGATGAATTGTTTAATATAGATCCTGTCCCACTTCAGTAATAGCTTTCACTCTGGGGAGGCAGTGGTATTACTTTTAAAACAGCTACCCATATTTTAAGTAGTCTTGAACTCACTTCCCTGTTGCTTATTTCCTGTTTAATATAGGTGTGGTTGCTGGTCCAAGGCGCATGGTGAAGGCGGGGTCTGCCTACAGCAGCTTCAAGGCTGGATATGGGGTGAGGGGTTTCCTTTCGGTCTGTTCTATGGTGGGAATTCCTAGGAGTTGTTTTCTTAAGCCTCTGCATTTGAGCTGGTACCTACTGTTAGTAATAAACTCCCTAAAATTTCTGTAAAAAGGTAAAAATTAACAAGTCTGGACTGCAGGCTGACATTCTAAAGACCAGACACAGAGAAAGGGAAAGGATGATGAATCAGGAGAAGCCAGGGTGACCAGGTGGGTCTTAAGGTAGCATTTGAATGTAATACCCGAGGAAGACAGTGCTTGGAAGGCTTCTTTTCCAGTGAAGGACATCACTGGAGAGTAGAGTAGGCTGTTTTAGGCTGAACAAGAAGATTGGTACATGTAAGGTGAAGGTTCCAAAGAGGAGCATATAGAGAAAGCGAATGTTAGTCTAGAGCAGTGTTCTCCAACCTTGCGTCCCCAGATGTTTTTGGCCTACAACTCCCAGCATGCCCCAGCCAGAACAAAAACATCTGGGGCCAAAACATCTGGGGACCCAAGGTTGGAGAACACTGCTCTAGTGGGACAAGGCCACAGAGACATTGGGAAGTAACTACGAAGAGCTGAACGTGATGGTGAGAAGAGAAAGGAAGCCAGTGGCGAGAGCAGAACAAAGGAGTGATACCATCTGAACAACGAGTAGCAAACATCCAGCCAGCAGCAGTGCTTTAGACGGAGTGAAGAGGTTTGGGAAGCAGGGAGACCGGCAAGAGGAGTATTACAGTAATCAACGTGGGAAATGATAAAGAGAATGAACTCGGGGCATAAGAAGAGCCCTGCTGGGCCAGACCTAGGGTCCGTCTCATGATCCCACGTTCAGTTCCCACACTGGCCAAGCAGCTGCCTGTGGGAAACTCACAAGTCGGACATGAGTGCAACAGCACCCTCCTGCTCATGTTCCCCAGCAACTGGTGTACATGGTCATAGAGCCAGTGTGGCGTAGTGGTGACAGTGTTGGACTGGGACTCGGGAGATCCGGGTTCTAGTCCCCGCTCGGCCATGAAACTCACTGGGTGACTTTGGGCCAGCCACTGACTCTCAGCCTAACCTACCTCACAGGGTTGTTGTGAGGATGAAATGGAGAGGAGGAGGACAATTATGTAAGCCACCTTGGGTTCCTTGCAGGAAAAAAGGCGGGGTATAAATATAATAAATAAACAAACAAACAAACAAGCCTGTGGCTTATGCTGGCTCAGCTTGTCTGAGCGTGGAAAGCTAAGCAGGGTCAAGCCTGGTTATTACTTTGATGGGAGACCCCTCCTCTAGTTCCCTGCATTGAGCAGGGGGTTGGACTCGATGGCCTTGTAGGCCCCTTCCAACTCTATGATCTATGAAATCTATGAATCCTGCGACTGATCCTGGAGGTGACATAGAGCCATCATGACAAGTAGCTGCTGATAGCCTTATCCTCCATGAATTTGTCTAATCCCTTTTTAAAGCCATCCAATTGGTGGCCATCACTACATCTTATGGAAGTGAATTCCATAGTGTATGCGTTGTGTGAAGAAGGACTTGCTTTTATCTGTCCTGAAGCTCCCACCAATCAGCTTCATCAGATGGCCCATTGGGTTCTAGTATTATGAGAGGTGGGACCAGGGAGAGGAATGAGCAGCAAAAGGCAAGCAGGAAATGGCTGAAGACGATGCTAGAGAGGAGGAGAAACAGCCCTTGCTTACTTCCCCACACTTTCCGGCAACGTTAGAGCAGGAGATCATGTTCTTTGGTCCCTCCTTCCACTAGCCCTCCTTGCAGTGGTTGCCTTGCCAACCATGCTCTCTCGTCTGTCCCCGTGGCTCAGGCCCCTGCTCCATCCTTCCCCTCTTTCTTTCAGTCCTTGGGTTTTTGTGTGTCAGTAAAGGGAAGGGATTGGGTGCCTGGCTGCTGATGTCCCAAAGATACTTGGGCCTGCGCTGTAGGCAGTGATGCTTGGAGGCTTCCTTCAGAATGTGATTGAGACCACCACTAATCTTTGATATGACCTCCTCAGTCTGCAGCTCTCAAATAATAATCCCTCAGACCAGAGAGGGAGATGCTTTGACTTCAATGTCACGCAGTTGCCAGGAGCAGAGATTTGTCTGGCTGGGTGGAGAAATAATCTGGTGCCTTCTGTAAACATTGCCTGGATTGAGCAGATGTCTGGTTTAGTATGGCTGCCATCACACCTTTATTTATTTCTTTGGAGAGTACCTCTGGCCCAAGAAGGAAGATGCATGTCCAAATGTGTGCGTGTTCTGCAAGACTTGATCTTCTGGGACAGGGCATCTGCCCAGAATATTAGCATTTTGGCTAATTCAGACATGCAGCTGGGATGGAATTGTGCCACTACCCAACAGAAAATATTCAGAAGCCAATAGGCTACACCAGTGGTGCACTGATGGACTCATCCATGATGTGGTCGGATGCAGCAAGGTCAAAAGAGAGAGTTCCTCTACCAAGTCATTTCACCCCCTGTTCCCAGGGCTGTTTCCCGTGTAGTGTTCCTAGGGCTGTGTATTACACAGGTTGCTGGCTAAACCCCTCCAAGCACCTTGCCTGTATCCGCAGGCCACAAAAACTGAAACCCAGACTAGACAGTGTTCTGCATGCCTCCATAGGAACAGCTGCAACAGTGGCATCAAGGTTGGAGTGGATATGAGTGATTTTTATCCTCAAAATGTTTTCTAATCTTGTCATAGCAGGCGTTCAAGAGTTCTAATATATTTCTTACAGGGTCAAGTTTTAACAGACCCCTGACCAAACAGAACAACTCTGCTGGTCAATTACTCGAGGACACAGTGGTGGTGGAAGAGTAGTGTTTCTTTGCCTCCACCATTGCTACAAAGTTGGCCTGATGATGTGCTCTCCTGGGTTTGGTCGGATTCAGTGTGAGACTTGTGCCACGTGTTCTAGTCATCTCCCAGCCTGTTTCATCGCTGCCAACTCCTCCATAAACCAGGGAACCAGGTGGGGTCTACTGGGAGAGGGCACTTGTCAGCGATTGCGTCAACAACCCATCCACAGTGAGACCAGGGCTTCAAGACAAGCATCAACCATGGCAACTGGAAACTCCCCAAGACTATTCAGGAATCCATTGGATTTCATAACTCTCTGGGGTGGACCATCTTAATGGATCCACCACCCCTGCAGAGAGGAATGGCTTCTCCCTGTTGGGGGCAGCTAGAATTTACATTCTGGTATTGGGGGCCCATTGCTTACCTTTTGGTATTGGGGATCCTGCTTGCATTCAAATTCTGTTGGGGAAAAAACTGTCTTTTGCAAACTGTCTTTTGCTGGGAGGCCAAGAGGCCAGAGGTTGCAAGAAAAGTGCTGATAAGGGGAACTTTGGGTGAACTGGAGGGCGGGGGTGAGTCAGTTGCTGTGTCTTAGGTCAGATACCAGAAACACTCTTGCAGGGCAGAACAAGAAAAGATGTCTTTTTAAGATAGACAAAATAGTTGCTTTGTCTGGAACTTTGAGATAGAATTTGTACTTCTGCTTGTCAGCATTATGAAGTAAGGGACAATGTATGTATGATGGGGGGGGAGGTCAAAGCTGTTTTTCTGCTGATTTCTGCTGCTGTCAGATGATTCTTCCCCCCCCCCCCAATCAGTATCTAACACCAATGAAATGTATCATGTATAAATAGATGCCAAGAGGAAGCCCTCTTGGCGCTGGGTCTGAGACTGCTGTCTCCGAGTGCTGCTTTGGGATCCCAAATAAAGCTAGTTTTTAACTTCTTCACCCTGGTGTGTTTTATTGGGCTGACTACGCACACCGTGCAGTGAACCATACTTTGCCAGACGGGGCACAGTGGTGCCGGCAACAGTGCCGGCAATCTTAATCTCATCAGGAAGTGGTCTGACTGTGACAATGGGGTCAAAGAATTTCATGTATACCACCCTAGAATCCATTTTTTGGATGAAGATGTGTCTAGATCCAAAGTGTTTCCTGCAGAATATATAGGATAGGTAATGTGTTGAGACAGCCCCATGGTTGTCATGGCAGCCATGGTGTCCTGAGCTTGTCCTCCCCAAGGCAGCCTTGGTGTGAATTGTCCAGGTGACTTCCTACACTTGAGACTACATACTACCTCCACCAGCTCAGGCAGGGAGACTGATGGGCAGTGGGGTAATTGGTACACAGCAGAATCCCTAAGCTGTATCTCAAGCCAGTCACACTCAAGACTAGTACTTTCCTGAACAGGTCTCTGAATAAGGAGATGGAATCCCTATTGACAACTGCAACTCCCCCCCCCCCCCCCAATCCCAGGTGGACAATGCTGAGAATGATCAACTCCTCCCAGCTCATCTACCCAGGTCTCTCTGATACCTACCAGGCCAGCTGGCTCATCCACAATTAAATCATGGCTGATAGATGTATTGTTATGGACTGGACTGGCATTAACCAGCAGCACCACTATAGGAGGGCAGGTTGACGGGAGAAAAACCCATTGGATTGGGTTAGGATTTTAACATTTTATACCGGTTTAAGTGTATTTTATTAAGTATATTTATTAAGTGTATTTTATTTTATCATTGTATGTTGTACATCGCCCAGAGTGGCCGGGTATCGGCTAGATGGGCAATCTAGAAATACAATCAATCAATCAATAGGATGGGCAAAGGACCTACCGTAGTTTTGAGGCACTACAAAACAACAATAATAGAGGATTTAGGTGCAGAAAATCCCATTTGTGCCTCTGCTTGCGTTATGGAGCTCCCTGGTCCTGGGCAAGTCTCTCATATCCTTACTCACTCACATGATTGTTGGGGGGCTTAAATGCTCCCTTTGGAGGAAGGGCCAGATACGACATGTGACAAATAAGTCCAAAGAGGGGGCCTCTGAGAAATCTCCAATAAAAATTCCAGCGGGAACATGAAAGATAGACTGGACTGTTTTTGGCCTCATTGGGATGCCAGGGGGGCAGCATTCTTAACCTTGCAGTTAGACCTGTCGGATGTGTTTGGAATGTGTAACTTGCTTTATAATCTGGTGACTAGAAATTGAGTGAATTGAGACCCTTGGAGCCATTTTCGCTTCTTTCTGCCACAAGGAATGTCAGAGATAAAGTAATTTAAAGTCATTAATTCAGGCTTGGAGAGGTTAAGCGGCTTGGGTTCGCCACAACAAATCTCACCTTTTCTGGCCTTGCCAGACCTCGCTGATTTAATCCCCTCCTTTCCATCAAGTCGTTTTAGAGTTTGGTATTGGGTGTGTGTGTGTATGTGTGAGAGAGATTTCTTCCCCAAACTCATGCCTTTAAGTTTCTACTGCAACCTGTTTGCAGAGTTGGTGAACTCTGCAGTTCAATAATCGAAGATCTCGGCAGCTAAAGGAAATGTTTCAATTCTGGGGAAAACTATATTTCCCTGTTTCTTGAATCTCAGCATCTTCCCTGGGAAAGGCAATTTCCCCCCCATGTAACTGGGTCATTGTGATCTGGACTGCTGCTGGGGGCAAAGCGGGGCACCTGTTACGTGAAGAGTTACTCTTGTGTAGCAACTAAGAATGAGCCCAGAAGTCCCTGGTTCATATATCACCTTTGCCATGAACTCACTTGTTCCCTTAGGCAAGAACCCCCCTCCCACCTCCTCTCCCCCCCCCCCCGCTTTAGGCCCACATCTTCAGTATGGAGATGATAATACTGGCCTACCTTGCAGGGTTGTAAGGATTGCTGATACGATGTATGTGGAGCGCTCTAAAAAGCACTAAGGACTGTTATCACAGGCGCTGGCAGGATTGGACCTGCCCTTGTGCTCTGTTGGTCCTTTATCTTTAATAGTTTATATCCCACCTTCCTTCCAAGCCAGAACTCAAGGCAGCGTAGAGATGTGAAGGCTTATGTGGGGCGGGATCAGGAAAATTAGGGGAGAAACTATTTCCTACCCGATTTTCCAAAAATCCCTCGGGGGGGGGAAGGAAAAGCCCATTCCCCCCCAAATTTCCCCCGCCTTTTTTGTCCAGGCCTTCACATCTCTAAAGCAGCACTCTTGCGGGGAGGTAGTCTCCCATCCAGGAACTGGCCACATCCAGACTGTGGCCCTTTTCAATTGCACCACAACTGCCCAGTAATGGGGCAACCCCACATTTCAAGATACGGGTCTGTGGTTAGGGCCTCTTTCGCCATTAACTTATTTATTTAATATATTTCTATACTGTCCAATAGCTGAGGCTCTCTGGGCAGTTCACAAATTAGAGCTAAAACCATAAAATATATATTAAAAAATTAAAAATAAAAACAGCTACAGAATAAAACTAACATACAACCAAGAGCAGCACCAAGATCTGAAGCATGAGAATGCCATATTTTGTGTGGGCTGGCCACTAGGCTTGCTATGCCATGTGTTCCTTTCTAATCGTATTGTGTGTTTCTGTGTCGTGTAAAAGTATAAAAGCCCTGATTGAGGAGGAGGAGTTGAAACTGTAACTCTAAATATAATAATCAAAGCTCTGTGTCTTGATTTAGACAGAATGTTGAAGAAAGAGGATTGAAAGCCCTTCTGAGTCTGTCTGCTGAAAGCTTCCCTGTGCACCCCTTATTAAACCCATTGCTGTTGTTTGCCGGCCTTCCTGCTGCCAAATAAACTCTAATGTTTGATTCCTTCTCCCACAGGTGGTGGAGAGGAGGAGGACGCCTGCTGAGATCAGGGAGGAATTTGAACGTTTGCAGAGAGAGAGGGAAGAGAGGAGACTTCAGCAGCGGACGAACCCCAAGGTAAGTAACCAGAAGGCACAGTTCTACCTGAGACCATGGCCCTCAGGTAGAAGATGCTGTGGATTTGTGTGTGTCGTTAAACTCGCCTTGTGGACATACTTATTAGGTGGTCTTATTGGAGATTGGCATTAAAAAAGATTAGGCTTCCAAAAAACACAAGTGGTTCTGGGGAGGCAAAGTTGGAGTGGTGTGAATGCAACACACACACACACACACACACACCGAGGGGCTTTGCGCATGCATCTGTGATGTGGCCTTAAATTTATTTATTTATTTATTTAATACATTTTTATGCCGCCCAATAGCCGAAGCTCTCTTAAAGTTATGGGTAGCAACTTATTTTATTTATTTATTTATTTTATTTATTTATTATATTTATACCCCGCCTTTTTTCCTGCAAGGAACTCAAGGTGGCTTACATAATCCTCCTCTCCATTTTATCCTCACAACAACCCTGTGAGTTAGGTTAGGCTGAGAGTCAGTGACTGGCCCAAAGTCACCCAGTGAGTTTCATGGCCAAGCGGGGACTAGAACCCAGATCTCCCGAGTCCCAGTCCAACACTCTAACCACTACGCCACACTGGCTTATGCCTGCTTTAGTGAGTACCCTGAAGGTGGCTGCAGATGCAAGTTTTTCTCTGGTACTTTGGAGCAGCACCAGGACTTCTCTTCTTCATCTTACCGTTGTTGTTGTTGCTGCTGCGGCTGCTATTTTTTGAGCACCATCAATAGACATCTGGCTTTACAGACATACAGAAGCCACAGGAAGCATGCAGTCCAAAGTTAGAAAGTAAGGGGAAACAACCGAGGGGAAGAATGGGAGAGCCAAGGCTGAACGTAAGCAAGTTATGCTCTGTTTTCACTGGAGATTAAGGCTAAGGGGTTAAGCCAGGGGCTCCACACACCACATGCAGAGGGTCCCGTGTTCAGTCCCCAACATCTCCAGCTAAGAAGATTAGAGCTTTGCCTGAGACCCTAGGGAGCCGATGTGAGTCAGAGTACTCCGTCCTGGGATAGATGGTCTGTCAGTATAAGCAAGCTTCCGATGTTCATACATGCAGGGCCGAGGCTCGCGTCCCCATCACCTCCGGAGTGCCTGACAGCTGGTGCTGTGTCAGGGCTAGGCTGGAGCGGTGGGTGCCCCTGGACCAATCGAGATTTGGTGGGGCTTGACCTCGGGGTCCCCGAGTCCACTGGGTTGGGCTGGAGCCTGCCATGTAGCAGGTGGACAGCCTTGCTATGTTGACTGTGCAAGAGCTCTCCTTGGATCTACACCAGGCCTGACTGATCCAGAGGCTTCCTACAGCTAGCTGCATACAGGGGCGAATGTTGGAAACCCTTCTTCTCTTCTGTGCCTGATGGGGGCATCGAGGCCTGAGTGCACATTGTCCACAGTAGCTCACGAGGCTGGAATCCCGCCTTGGAGCCTGGCATTCCTTGTTCAAGCCCCAGATTTCTTGGCCTGGAGCTCCCAGCCACATTCACAATCAGAAGATCCAGAGTTATACCATCTGGGCACAATTGTGTGTCTTGGAGGGCTCAGAGGCTAACAACCAAATTGGTGGCAAGTGTCTCTAAATCACAAAGGTCCCAGGGCCAGTATTTATTTTGAACCTCCTTGGATTAAGGTCAGCCACAGATCCATAGTTGCTTGGCTTTTCCAATGGGTGCGATGTGTCTTGGACACTGGGACAGTGCAAAGGTGTTGAGCTTTCCTGGGAGTAAGTCAGCCTGTCATGGGGAATACAGCGTCCTCTTCTCTCTTCAAAGTGTTCCTTCAAACTCTGGAATGTATTTATTTTTAAATTCATACACAGTCCTAACTCTGAGTCAGAGCCTCTTAGCGCATCCTAACAGATAACGCTGATATAAAATACCAAATATATTTCAGATATAAACATGCAGCTAAAATAACACAGCACTAATGCAGATCCCCAGTAGCCTAAAAGCTTGCCCAAATAAAAATGTCATTCAAATGCAGCTTTGCTTCTCTTTTCATGATCTGCCCTCCTCTCTCCACTCCCAAACAGCTGGTGCGTTTTATCCATCATTGCTGCAAGTCTTTCACTCTTTTATTTTGTTTTTTCTCCACTTGTGGGGTGGTGAATTTCTGTGAATTTCTCACATGTCATTTCATGCACACTAGAACAATACATCAGGTTCTCTCCTGTATTAGATGGTTAAAATGAGTCCAGATGTGCTCTATTTGTTACTGTCCAAGAGAAGATTTTGCGCTTTACAACTGCCAAGGGGTCAGTTCAATTCTAGGGCTGCCTAAAGATCTTGCTTTTTGGGCCCCAGGAGTGAGCTGCCAAGATCCTGGAAATCCTGTAGCTACTAAGGCTCTGGCTGAGGGAGATGTTGTTGCCCCAGTGTTTATGGTCAACTTTCCTTCGTTCCTGGCTGATCTGAACACGTTGATAGTCTCCTGGTCCTTTTCCCTTCCCCCTCACTCCCCAAACCTCCTGGTGGTAGCTGTTGTAAGCCATAGGTGTGCATGGGCCATCTATTTCCAGTCAGTGTTACTGAAGAGTACTCCCCTTCTGTGGACAGGATCAAACTATGGGAAGCTTCCCAAACAGCACTCCTTAGATGGGAATTGGCAACCTTGGGGGAGTTCCGTGCCCTGGCAGAGGGGCCATAGTTCATCTCACCATGCTCATGTACTTTCAAGACTGTTTTGCACATAATGCCAAGTCATGGTGTGTCTTGTTGAAATCTGGCTTGTCGGTGTGTCTGAACCCATCCTTGCAAATACTGTAAACCATGGTTTATTTAACCAGCTATAAACCACAAATAGAAGCCATAGTGTGTGGTTGGCTTATGAAGTCTGGTTGTTTACCCCTGGCTTGTTTGCACTGCTATCTGCCCTGAAACAGAGGCATCCAGCAAGAGCAGCCTGAAAACTAAACCACTCTGAAGGATGGCAAAATGGGCGGCAGAGAAAGAAACCAGAAATAGAGAAAACAAGCCACAGTCGGTTTGCTTATCTGCAAGTCAGTTCATGACTATAGCAACAAACCATGGTTAATCTAAACCATGCTCAGTGTTAGGTGCAAATCCAGCCTGCCTTTGCAACCGCAAGGGCCAGAAACTTGCTTTTCTCTTCAGGAAGCTGAAATCTGTACCCCTTTCAAAATATTCCATGCATTGTGTGGAATCGTAGAATGTTCACAGGCCTGATCTGATCTCATTTACAAGGAACTGGCTTCCCCATGCACTATCTGTGATTAACTGAATGGGAAGCTCCAAGGGGAACATGCCCTCAACGTTTGCGTGTGAAGTTTGGGGTTTGGGGTGTGTAGCGAGCACGGGCCTGCATTTGTCTGCATTCCAAGCAGTGCCAGCAGAGAGCCAAAGCTGACAGGATATGCTCCTTAGAAGTTTACATTTTTCTTGTTGACTAAAAATATACGTAAGTATCTAAAAATACCCTTGTTGTCCTGACCTAGCATTTGGTAGCTGCCCTTTATCTCCCGAGCTGACTCATTGCATAATTAGAAGTGGAGATAATGAGTCTTCTAGGTGTCGTTCCAGAGGCTGCATAGAAAGTTTGCAAGCCTCTAGAGCAGTGTTCTCCAACCTTGGGTCCCCAGATGTTTTTGGCCTACAACTCCCAGCATAGTGGCGCTGCTGGTTAATGCCAGTCCAATCCATAACAATACATCTATCAGCCATGATTTAATTGTGGATGAGCCAGCTGGCCCGGTAGGTACCAGAGAGACCTGGGTAGATGAGCTGGGAGGAGTTGATCATTCTCAGCATTGTCCACCTGGGATGGGGGGTGGGAGTTGCAGTTGTCTATAGCAGTGTTCTCCAACCTTGGGTCCCCAGATGTTTTTGGCCTACAACTCCCAGCATGCCCCAGCCAGCATAGCTGGGAGTTGTAGGCCAAAAACATCTGGGGACCCAAGGTTGGAGAACACTGCTCTAGAGGCTGCACGTGACCTGCCAGACTTGGCTTGTGTCAACTTGGGGAGGGTCAAGGCAGAGGCATGCGGCCCAAGAGATCTGCCTCCGGGAACTAGAGCAGCCCCCACCCTCTGCTTTGCTAGGGGTTCTCAGAAGTCTCACCTGAGCCACTCTTGCCTACGAAGGGGCTTCATCTCTGGTTTCCCTGTCGCTCTCCCTTTGGCTAGAGCACAAATGATGAGAGCCCTGTTTCAGCCTCCAAAGTGCTGGTTTTGACCCGTTCATTGGGTTGCAACATTTAGTTGATCTGTTAAAAACCTTTCAATTAAAAAGATGCCTTCCAATTGGGTAGCAGATTTTTTTTAAGGTTAGTTACTTGCTATATATACTTGCTATATAACAGGGCTCTCCAAGCTTGGGTCCACAGATGTTGTTGGACTACAGCTCCCAGAATCCCTTGCCATTAGCCATGCTGGCTGGGTATGCTGGGAGCTGTAGGCCAGCAGCATCTGGGGACCCAAGCTTGGAGAGCCCTGCTATAAAAGGACTTACAAAAACCATCTTAAGAAAGGTGTTCCTCTTTCTCTCTCACACACAGCAGGGAATGCCTCTTCTAAGATGGGTGCCTGCAGTGACACATTTGTGCATCATCTCAAAACAAAGGAAGAAAGTGTCTTTTCTTCAAGACTACTGTTCTATATATAGATTTATGGGTTGACCAAAACTCCTGATGTTTTTTAATCCGTTGATAGCTCTACTTTAAATCCTTAAGCAGTCTGGGTTCAGAAGGTCTGAGGGGAGTGGGTCCTGGTATACATCATGCCCCCTGCCTTGGGCTTTAGGATCTTTGGAGGGGACTTTGCTTTCAGCGTGCTGTTGTCTGAGGTGAAACAAGTGCAACAGGGAGCAGGGCCTTCTCCATGGTAACACCTACCTTAGTGAGGATTTGGGGGAAGGAAGTTCAGGGAAGGCTTTGTCTTAAATAACTGCTGATAACAACGATGGCATTGTTATTTTGTAACAATTCGTCGCTACTTTGCGTATGAGTTGGCTGATTAGTATACATTTTTGAATAGAGTAGATTCCAGGTTTGGGAACCATTGCTGGCTCAGGTCCAAATAAAGCCAAACCAGAAGCTTCCATGTTTTCCTCTCCCATCTGATGGCAGCACAGCAGGCGGTGATACCTGTTGCAGGATGGCAGGTGCTCCTCCATTACCTGCTGCTTTTTACAGTGTTTCCTGTCAGTTGTGATGTCAAGAGTATTTTTCCCTGTCTTCCATAAAACTCTGTGTGAGTGTGTGTCATAGAATCATAGAATCATAGAAAAGTAGAGTTGGAAGGGGCCTACAAGGCCATCGAGTCCAGCCCCCTGCTCAATGCAGGAATACAGGTCAAAGCATCTCTGACAGATGTCTGTCCAGCCGCACCTTGAATGCCTCCAGACTGGGAGAGCCCACCACCTCCCTAGGTAGTTGATTCCATTGTCTTATTGCTCTGACAGTCAGGAAATTTTTCCTGATGTTCAGGTGGAATCTGGGTTCCTGTAACTTGAGCCCATTATTCCGTGTCCTGCAAACTGGAATGAACGAGAAGAGATCTTTGCCCTCCTCTGTGTGACATCCCTTCAAATACTGGAAGAGTGCGATCATATCTCCCCTCAGTCTCCTCTTCTGAAGTGTGTGTGTACAGCCGTAACACTCACATTAAAGCTAACCCCCCTATTGAGGCGTGTGCAGTTCAAGAGAGAGTGTGGCCACCTGTGGTGTGCCCTGAATGTGAGCTGTGCCTTGCCCATCGGAAGCGGGGGCTGTTCTGGGCAGGTGGACCTTTAACTGAAACGATAGCTCAGTTCGGCCACACCGCGGTCCAGTGCTTGGGCGCTCCCCCTCGCCTCCCCTCACGTGTTCTGCTGCAATGACTTACCTCCTGCTATGATCAAACCATAGCTGGCTGTTGCATCCAAACCAGCAAGTCCAAACCAGGATTGCCAGCCAGCTTCAAACGGCCATTTTCATTCTGGTTTGGAGGGCAAATTCAAACCACTGTTTGCCCATTTGGATGTGAAAGCGAGCTTGTGTGGATAGAGTCTAGCCCATCCCCAGTGTCTGGGTTAAAAAAAAAAACTTTCCTGTGTCCAAAGCACCGCAGTGGTAATGAAAGGTGACCCGGTTTAAGAATACAAAGGCTTATCTATCGATATTCTCTGTCCTCTGAACAACTGTTTGTTCCCTGCTCAGTCCCTGGGGATGTAAACGGTTTTACAGTATATAATTTAATTCTTTTCTTTTATGGCAGCCTTTTCCTCTTCAGCTCCAACAGTGTTATCGCTGGAAAATTAAATTAAAACGGTTAAGGGAGCAATCCACCAAACACTGCTGAGGCAGGAGAGCTACTGAAATGAATGGCAGTGGAGAAACTGCTGAGCTCGGTGGATCGCTCCCTTAATGTTACTAGGTGGTTATCCTTTAAAGTCTGCAGGGGGTACAAACCCAGTCCCTGGCTTGTAATTTCAGTGGTGGTGGTGGGGTGATAGTGGCCCCAACTGCTGCTCTCTCTTGGGCCCTCACAGACAAGGCCGGGGTTGGAACATATAAACATCTTGTTGCATGAATTCTGTAATGGGGCGACCCTTTGGGCCCACCCTGGCTCCTGGAATCACTGTCAGATTAGTACACATAAAATTGCCTAAAGTTTCCTAAGGAAAAGGTGGTGGTGGGGGAGTTCAAGTTTTGTGTGTGAGATTTCTCACTACTTAATGACTCAAGAGAGAGAGACAACATGTGTGCGACCCCTAAATGTATATTCTTTTGTGTATAACACCGTGCCTAACTGTGTGTGCTCCAAAACATTGCCCTCCTTTCCAGCTGTTTTGTGGAGCCTAACCACTCGTGAGTTGGGTCAGTTATGTGTGGCTAAATATACTTCTAGCCCACTGTCTGGAGTGAAATGCTGCCTGCCCAGGATGTGTAGAGGTTGGCCGGCCATTTCTGTTGCAGAGGAGATGAGTGGAAGCTGAAAGACGAAGTGTGCTGGGCAGGGCAAATCAAGGTGGGTAGATACTGGGATGTCTTGACTCATCTGCCGCGTCTGGACTTTCTCGTTTGCTTTACACGTTTCCAATTTGTGCATTAAAATTGGCTCACATGGAGCGGGGGGGTGGGGTGGGGCTGGCATCTTGAATCCTCGACCTTGGAGATTGGGGCCCATGACTCCTCGTGTCGCCTTTTCCTGGCAGCTGGTGCAATAAGCTTCAGCAGGCAAGGCTGGTCCTTCCTGCCGACTCTCTGGGGTACGTGCCCTCGGAGCCTGGAATGGCAATGAAGAGCGGCAATCAAGGTTGAATACCGTACTGGAAGCACCAGTCAGGACCGCATTGGGACTGTACCTCACTGGCCCGTTCCCCTTTTCATCTCAGTATTTAAGCAGCCTGGCCCTGGAGCTTTGTCAGACTTGCTTCTCCAGAGCCCGGGCTGCCTGCCCTGCGTACTCGAACTGCTCCTGATGTAGTATATATCTCCCCAGCATGTGTCTATAGATCTGCCAGTTTGAGGTTAAGACGCCACGCATCTGATGAGATGGACTGTGGTCCATGAAAGCTTAGACCAGAATAAATTTGTTAGTCTTTAAGGCAGCCTTTCTCAACTGGGTGCCCTGCAGATTTTATTTATTATTATTACATTTATCAATCGCCCATCTGGCCGGTCACCCGGCCACCCTGGGCGATGTACAATTAAAATACAATAAAACACAATAAAATATAATAATTAAAACAATATTAAAAAATTCTCATTAAAAACCTAACCCACCCCATATTCCCGCCTGAACAGCCATGTTTTTAATGCACGGCGGAAGCTCATCACGGAGGGGGCATGGCGAAGGCTGGGGGATTCTGGGAGATGTACCGGTAAGCCAACATATCTGCAGGGCACCTGGTTGAGAAAGGCTGCCTTAAGGTGCTACAAGACCCTCGTGGTGATGGTGGTGGTGCTTCTTCTTCTTCTTCTTCTTCTTCTTCTTCTTCTTCTTCTTCTTCACAGTGGGTACATGCCACAATTTGCACACATCTAGGATCACGGGACATTAAAACCCAGGCATCTTGTAACATATGAAATGGCCCTGTTTGTGGGAGCTTCACTCATGTGTTGGCGGGGGTGGGTGCTGCTTTGCAGGGAGATGCGGCTGTTATAAGGGCAGGCGGGCGAATGAGTGAGCACGTGCCCCTCCGCACCGTTTCCCCTTGGCTTCTCGAGCTTGACATTTTCAGTGCGGCTGCATCTTGCCGTGACTGCTGAGCGATAACTAGGAGAGCAGCGTTGTGAGCGGTAGCCCCTGCATCCGGTGATAAAAATCAGCCATCTGGGTGTTTACAGCAATCGCTTATTGGCATTCTATGGGAATGTCTCTCCAGGCAGCGTCCTGCGGAATTAGGTAGCGCAGCTGTGATCGTTTCATACAAGAGCACAAGTTATTTTAAAATTTCCAACGGTTTATTAGTTCTATAAAATGGGCTCCAAATAAGTAAGCATTTCTAACCAGAAACCGGAGCAATAACCAGATGCAGGCAGCTTGGCAGGCTGTAAGTTGTATGTGGGTTTTTTCCTTTTTCTTTTCCATAAGAGCATTTTCTCTCTCCTGTTTTGAGATGCTGCACTGGAAGGTTGGAGGGTGTCAGTGACCCGCCGTGAGAAGAATGATAATTCCAGATTAGCAAAAGGTTTGCCTGCAGTAGCATGGTCGGGCTGCGAGAAGGCAGAGGGCTTGGAGGCCACGCGGCACGTTTGTGCCCGGGGACTTCTGCCTTTGTCCGCTCCAGATGCGCTCTTCTTGGTAAAGGTGGCTGTGTTCCCCTTTTAGCTGAGTTGACAGCAGTAGACCGGGGTTGGACCATGGGTGGCAGTGTGGTGCAGAACAGGAGCAGCTTTGCCATGGGATGGGGTGAAGTGGTGGGTTTGGGGGAGGGGGAATGCACGAAGGGAAAGAAAGTCATCATATGTAATGACAATGTGGGGTGAGTGGGTGGGATTTCCCATCTCAGGTGGCAAAATATCTTGAAGATACAGACTCGGTTTGCACATATCGACTATCCATGGGTTGTTTAAAACATGGGTAGTCATTACCACATGGAAGCAAGCAAGCACGCTGCCTCTTTCCCGCTCGCCAGCTTCTGCTCAGCAAAGCCCTGTTCCTGGGTTCTTTGCCGTGATATCCAAACCCGGCACTCTGACTTGTTGAGGGAGAAGCAACCCAGAATTTTAACCCAAGGTTTGTTGTCAGGTTAAAACTCTGGGTTGTTTGGGTTTGGACGTCATGGTGAATAAACCAGTAACAGGGTGTTCCTGGGTTGTTTTGCAAAGCAGAAGTGGGCGAGCGGGAAAGAGGCAGCACCCTTGCTCACTCCCGCGCTGTCACGATGACCCATAGTTTAAGCAAACCATGAGAGCCCTTGTGTGTGAAACAGGTCACTGTATCTCTTGCCCCACAACTCAGTATATAGACATCTGATGGTTCCTTCTTTCTCCACCCACCCACCGGTTCCCCAGCAAAAGCACAGCACAACCCAACTTTGGAGACTTTGCATTACAACAGAGATAGCTCACAGCTACACAACAACAGCTACACTCAGAGGGAACAGGGAAGCTGAAGGGAGGTGGCAGGTGAGCCAGGCTCCTCGGCATTCCTGCCTGCAAGGCACCAGTTGCTGATAGCTTTATTTACTGATTTATTAATCTTTATGAATCACATTAAAAACATTTCTAAGCGATGTAGAAAAAAACCCCAAGCCTTCATACAGAGGACAAGCTTCCCTCCCTGGGAATGCAGGATAAGGCATGTTTTCAGTAGGCCCTGAAAACCCAGAAGGGCCGGCGCCTGCCTAATTTGTAGCAGTAGGACGTCATTAAGGGCATGTCCTGAAGATGTACGCAATGCTGCAGCCGTGCAGAAGCTCAGCGTTTCTGGGTGTGGGCGGTGTCTGGATGGGAAACCACCTGGGAAGCTGACATGGAAGGCAGGCTGTAAATGGAAGGCATGTCGGGTTGTCATCAGGCATGAGTGTTGTGGGCAAAACGACACGTGGCGGCCTTCCACAACCTGGCACCCTCCAGATGTGTTGGACTACAGCTCCTATCATCCTATAGTCCAACACATCTGGAGAGCGCCAGGTTGGAGAAGACTGGCATAAGGTCCGGCATTTAAGCTTTTGAATATCTGGGATATGTTGCAGATCACCGGCTGTGCTCTGAGAATTGGTGAATAGTGTGGGGCCATGTGTTTGAGTCACAGTTTGTTTGGCCCTGCTCAGAAGAGAGGTCTTGACTGCTGTGGTATTTAAAATGAGAAGCCCAGAGCGACGGAGGGCGTCCTTCCAGCGGCAGCATCTCCAGTTCCACTGACAGTTCTTGAAACACAAAAGGTGAGGCCGACGGTGTCACCTGGGCAAGTACGAACTTGACCTCCCCACCTTGCTGTATTATTTTCCCTTTGCTCGGGGGGACACTCATTGCTGAAAATCTCACGAGGTTCTGAAAGCCTGAAATACTTTGAACACAATTACTTGCACCATTTCCCCATTTTCTGAGCGTGTTGGTTGGTATAGCTAGAGCAGCTACAGATGTTTTCGTTTGGCAAAAAATTCACGTCGTGAGGTAGCGCCAGCCACCGGTCACTTACTTGCAGGGAAGATTGCAACCTTATTGTTTCCACTCCACAGTTTGTGAGCAGAACTACATTCAATCGCATGCCTCCCTCAAAATTTCAGCCCACGGTCTCTGCTGGATGCAAGCGTAGGTTCTCTTCCCTCCCCTCCCTGTTTGCCAGAACCTGTCTTGGATAACACTTAGAGTCTCATTTTCAGTCTGGTGCAAATGAAAGGGGAGTTGTGGTGGGCAGAGCTATATTACCTGAAAGAGAGAATTCTAAAATAAGATTGCCGGCCGCATGCCAAAAGGTTGCTCCAGGAATACTGAAAGCACACCTCACGCTGCCACCTCGAAGTCACAGAAGATTGCACAGTGACCTTCTTCTATATTGGTGTGAAAAATATGTTTGACCTGCCTTTCCCATATCACCTTTGCCATGAATGGTGGATTTAGTTTAGCAGAAAGATGGGCTGCTCCTGAATTAAGTTTCCCAGCGGCGCCACTCTGGTATTACTTGCTGGCTGTGCTCCACCGAGCTCTGCTCTCACTCAAGCCCTGTAGAAATTAAGTGAGTGTGTGTGTGTCCGTGTGCGCGCTTACGTGCATACATAGTTGCCTCGGTCTCTGTTGCAGCTGTGAGTTTGATTTTGCCAATGCAAGGCTTATACCCTCCTCATGGGGTGACTTTCAGCTGAATGCATACGCTGATTCCCTTGAAAAACAGTGCTATTGGGACACAAACGCTGCGATGGTCTGTTCACTCAGGCCATCTCTTAACTTTGCAGTCATTGAGTGATTTACATGCCTGTGGGAACTTGCCCGCCCCTGCAGCAGAGACTGCTGTGGGTTTGTGTGGATATTTATTGGAGTGTGTGTGTGTATCCTGCCAATCCTAGAGACTGCGGGGGGGGGGGGGGGGGGGTTTAGAATCCAGCCAGTCACTGAAGTGGTTTGCTGCAGGAGGAGGAAGTGATACCAACACTGTGCTGACTGAAGCCCCCAAATCTAAGGCTTTTGATAGAGGGGAGATCTTTGGGGACCAGGTGTGGCTGTCTCTTTGTAATGCCACAGCCTGCAGCTAGGGTCCTCCAATTTTATTACTCTGTGCATAATTATTTTGCTCTTGGCCTTTGTGGAATAGTGTGTTTACCTTAGGACTGCCTGCTTTCTCCTTTGATTTCCTACCTCCCCCCCCATTGCCTTTCTGTATTATGTCTCCATTTTATGGCCCTGGCATCACAACAAGGGCTGCCCCCTCATGACTGCATTCCCGCCCCAGCAGTCTGATTCTTCCTTGACCTGCGTCTGTGATTAGCCTCCTCCTGTACTGGCAAGGCTGATTTCAAGGGCCGGGACCTTCAGCAGATTCTTGCATTCTACAAAAAGGTCAACCGCATAGTTTCTTCAGATTTGAAAGCCCTGTTCTTAGTAAAACAGTTAATTAAAGGGCTTTTAAAAAAAAAAAGATTAAGAATTTACACTTGGGTAGCACTTCAAAAAATGGTTAATGTGGAATGCAGTTTTACTGGAAAAGATTTCCAGTTCAGGTACTTAAAAACAACAACTGCTGATTACAAGACATACCGGTAATCTTTTGATTATGATCTCGAAGCCTGTCTCTCTTGAAAATACGTTGATGCCGGGGATGCACTTGGTGGCTTTCCTGAGTCCGAGGGAATGTTCAGCCAAGATGTGTCAGCCTGGGGCGCCTGACAGGATCACTCCCCAAGCCAGACAGTGAAATGCTCCCCACCACCATTCCCCAAACTACACATGTGCTTTTAAAGACGGTGTTTGCAACGTGCTGGAGACTGAACAGTCGCCAGACTGCACAAGCACGGATCCTGACTAAAATGCTGCTTGGCTTGAGGGATGTCCCCCAACCAAGGGGCTTGAGAAAGAACCCATTCATACCTGTGTCCTGTTGCTTGTGAATGTTGAGACCATCTTCCCGCATCAGAGCACATGGCATCTTGTCATTTACTGCACTGGAGCAATATCTCTCCTTCAGTGTTGTGCCTTGGCGTGATAAATAGCCCCACTTTCTTAGAAAGCACCCTCCCGCAACCTGGCACCCTCCAGATGTGTTGGACTACAACTCCCAGAATCCCCCAGACAGCTATGCTGGCTGGGGGATTCTGGGAGTTGTAGTCCAACACATCTGAGGCTGTTATAAAGACTGCTATTCTGATGATGATTTGCAGCCTCCAGCACGATGGGTGAAGCAAGACTTGGACAACCTGGTTGAAAGTGTCTGAACTGGTAGAATCTAGAACGCCCCCCTCCCATTTCCATTTCCATTTCACAGGAGATAGCAAGAGGCTCAAGAAAATGTCCCTCCAAGGGTGGTGTTTTGACACTCGAAAGAACCTGGGTTTGTTTGAAAGAGGAGTTCCAAGTGACAATTCTAGTTCTTGTTCTGCTCCAAAATGGCACCCCAAAGGGTGATTGCACTGTGCGGGAGCTGTGCCGAGCTAGTTCCCAGCATTTTATTTTCACCGCTAGCGCGGAACACCCACCCATCCACTTGTCTTCCCCATCCCCCAATTTGGGGCTTCAGTTTGCTGTGCTCAGAACAGGTGGCCGAGTGGACAGCAAGAACAGGGGGCCCTTCCTACCATCCGGCGGCAGAAGGGGTGTTCTCATTCCCTGGAATTATTTTTATCCACCTGCCATCTGTCGTTTTTCCTATCGTTGAAGTTTCAGCCAGATTCCCTTGCCAGGAACCATGTAGGCTCTGAAGGGTGACCTCACCAGCTTGCTCAGTGCCTCACCTCTCTTTGGGTAGACCAGCACGCCTGGCCCGTATCTGGCAAGCCGCATCCTTTCGGAGGAAGGCAAGGAAATGGAACAGTGCGGAAAGAACCGCCTGCCCCCAGGCAATTTCCTCTTTGTCCCAGTAGAACTAGTGAAATGAGGTCAGTGAAGCTCTGGACCTCGTATGCTTTTGTTGGGATTTTGAGGCTGTGGGGTTGCTTAACCCTAGAAGAGTGTGCCCTCTGTTTAGGAACACCACACAGTGGTATGGGGTCAGCCAGCACGGCTCATGCTTGTTCTGGAAAAAGAGGAGCCATTCCCGTTCATGATCTTGGGCAAGGACAAATGGCATTAGGTCCCTCTCAGGGGCCTCTCCCCCGAGCCTCAAAAAAGCACAGTTGGGATTGTATTTTTTCTTCTTTTTTGTCCCCTGAAAATTGTGCATTTTTTAAAATGATTTTTTGTTGTTGGTCCTTTGCAGGTGCGCAAGTGTGCACTTACAGCTATCTGATATGTGTAGTCTTGCCTGGTCTATTCCCTTGTCTGTTTCAGCTGTCAAAGGGAGGACAAGGCAAGACTGCTCGCAGGCTAATTTACGCACACTTGCCAGTGGTCATTTGCCTAACTGTCAATTGAAAAGCACCGGTAAATGGGGGGAAACAGGGAACACAGGTGCACCAGAAGGGGGTGGCGGTAATATCACCCACTTCCCATGGCTGGGAAGTAAATGTAGGGGAAATATAATGCAAGTTTCCCCTCAGTTTACTTCCCAGCCCTGAAATTTGCGTATATTTCCTAATTTTAAAAAAATGTGCAAATTTGCCAGTTTTAAAAAAAAACACCCTTAGAGGTGGCGGAATGGGACAGAGCAAATGGGATGCCAACACCAGCAGGACTTACACACACGCCCCAATGTGGCCCCATTCACTCCATCCCATTCAGCCACCTTTTCATCCATTCAGGATTTTTTTTTTAGAACTGTCAGGGAACTGCAGCAACCGCAGCAGTAAGTGCTCCGAAAAGGAGCCCCGAAAAGGCGAGGGTGGAATAGCTCCCTTTCCTGGAGTAGCTGGAGACCCGAGGAAGTGCTGAAAATGTGGAGGGCACTGAGAACTGTCAGTGCAGCACTTGAGACCCAGAGGATTATTGCTAAGGGGGAGATCTTGTCGCCACCCTGTTTTGGTGCACCCACTTCCCCCCCTTTACTGGTGATTTTCAGCTGACAGCTTGGCCGCAGTGCACAAATTAGCCTATATGCAGTCTCGCCTTGCCAAGTTCCATCTATGTTACCAACTGCACTTTGCTCCGTTTGACAGCTGAAACGTACAAGGACATCGACCAGGCAAGACTACATATATTGAACTGCCATCAAGTGTACACTTGCGCACTTCGGAAAGACTGACAAATTTTAAAAAAATTACGAAGACATTTGCACACATTTCTGTGGCCGAAAAAAATAATAACAACCTCCCCCCAGACAATTGCACATTTTTGAGGCTCTGAAAATGTCAGGTTAGCCCCCAAATCAGAGAAACTCAACAGAAGGAAAACACTGTAAAAGCACACTGCAGCTTTTAAAAACTGCCATAGTGTTTCGCTTCTGTGGGCTGAAACAAGCACTTCCTAGCTATTGGCTCAGCTGCTGTGGTATTACGGAATAGTAATGAACATTCCAACTTCTCAGACACTTAAAAGCTGTCAGCACCCAAGGCCTCAGGAAAGCTTATTAATAGCCATTCGCCTAGGAGCCTGGATTGAGTGAGGATTGCTTCCGAAACACCAGGCAGGGGATTCTTTGTCAACTGAGGGAGAGTTGTTTCCTTTTCATTCCAGGCTGTCAGATAACTAACATGTGGGCAGGCAAGCTTAGGAAAAATGTTTGTGGGCCTGTAACATTTTAGACCTGTTTGCTAGGCTGGCCTGGTGATAGATGGGTGTGTGCTATCAGAAGGAAGGGAATAAGCTATCTCAGTGTCAAGACTCTTAGCCGTTGAATGGTTTCTGTGCTGGCTGGGGAATGCTGGGAGTTCTAGGACTCTTTTCTCCCTAACATGCCTGGGATTGTGTTTGTCAGAGATAGACAGAGAATGTCTGAGAGAGTGTTGGGGGGTGGGTAGAATAGACACTCCCATCGCAATATGGGTGTGCGGTTTGGGGAGCACACACCCAGTTCCTTATTTGTAATGGTCATCCAGGGTCATCACACGTGAAAGAGTGTTGCACAAGAGCAACGGTTTTGATTGGTGTGAATTGTTGTGGATCTCAAGGGGGACAGTCCCCCAGTCATGGAGGTGTGATATGGGTTAGGCCAAAGCTTATTTTGGGTGTAGGGACATAGGGCGTTCCTGATTAATTCTACTTATTGAGCTCTGTTCCAAAACTTCGTGGGACTGGTGGAAATGAGTAACCAACTTCTGCATCACTGGAGAAACCAGTTGTGAAAAACACAAGAGAAGTTCTTGGGGAGGGGCCAGAAGTTCCAGCCTCTGGCCGGTAGGTGGGGCCAGCCTTCTTCCTCTTATAGATGACCTTGCTGGGAAGGGGGGGGGTGTTGTGACCCACCCCAGCAGCAGGTGGCCTCTCTGGCTGGTGACTGGGACTGCTCTTCTGCAGCCACAGGGCATCTGGCAGGGGCTATTCCTTCTTCCTTGTAGTGTGCCCCTCACACTAGAGGATCATGTCCATTGAAGGCTGCCTTACAAGCGCTGAAGCGGAATCCCAGCAAGGAAGGGCCCAGTCAGCAGCAAGACAGATGCAGAACTGCTGCTGAGTGTTCTGATCAGAGCCGAAAAAGACTGCGGGGCATCAGAACCAAGGCCAGAAGAAGTTGAGACGGCAGGCAGGTGGAGAGTCTGTTCACACAAGTAAAGGCAGAAGAGGTCAGGAGCCAGCTGGTCTTTGTGAGGGGAAGTGGGATCCAGGCCTGGCGGTTCAAGGAAGGGCCTCATCTTGACCTGGAAGTATTTATATCCAGGCCAGGCAGGTCAAGAGGAAGTAATGTATGTAGAGAGCCACGGTAGGGCTGGGAAGTACAACATCCATCTTCCACCACAGTTCCCTACCAGTGCCTCAAAGTTCTCTGTAGATCCTGGAGATTCCCAGAGAGTAGAATTCCTACAGAAGCTCACAAAGAAAGGTGTTGCCTTGCTTCTTTCACAATGTTGGACCAACATTGCAGAGCCTGCTAACGTGCATAAGGGGCACGTATAAGCTGTACGCATTCAATTAGATTGACTTCCATCCATGCAGATGAGGTCTGGTGATAGCTAGGGGTCCAGTGATCATAGAATCATAGAAAAGTAGAGTTGGAAGGGGCCTACAAGGCCATCGAGTCCAACCCCCTGCTCAATGCAGGAATCCAGGTCAAAGCATCTCTGACAGATGTCTGTCCAGCTGCACCTTGAATGCCTCCAGACTGGGAGAGCCCACCACCTCCCTAGGTAGTTGATTCCATTGTCTTATTGCTCTGACAGTCAGGAAATTTTTCCTGATGTTTAGGTGGAATCTAGGTTCCTGTAACTTGAGCCCATTATTCCGTGTCCTGCAAACTGGGATGAACGAGAAGAGATCTTTGCCCTCCTCTGTGTGACATCCCTTCAAATACTGGAAGAGTGCGATCATATTTGCTTTTCCCCAAAAGGGGTTTGCGAGTTCTCCCCTCTCTTTTCTTTCAATAGGAGGAACATGAAGATTTATGGTGAACTGCTTTTTCAAGAAACAGGGTTTCTTTTCTTCCTTTCTTTCTTTTCAAGTGCGTAGCTATGCTGACTTGACAAGTGGCATTCTCAAGCACCCTGGGCAGAAGCAAAGCCGGATTTAGGCTCTACCAGGAGTCTGAATATACGACAGCCTGAATAGCAGACATGACTGAGGAAGCAAAAGAATGCTTAGTTTGGCAAGTGCTTGGCTCAGTTTATAGCATCTTGCTTCACACTTTCCCTTGGCAGCGGCTGTAGTGTTAGCCCTGATTCCCAATCAAAAGCCAAGAGAGTTTCCGCTTGTTCATGGCTGGAGTCTGGTATGCCCAGGTTTGGTTCGGTTCAGTTCAGTTCGCCCCTTTAACCATTTTCAAAAGCGTATTTAGCAGAAGAGGAGAGCGACTTGCATCCCTGCACTCTGTTGAGCTTGGACATCCTGGGTGGGATTGGCCAGTTCTGCTGGGGGCAGTACTCAGGCAAGCTGCCTTCCATGCCAAGAAGTGCTGGATTCTGTGCAGTTCAATTCTTTTTCCATTCAGTTTGCATAACTTATTCTGGGCTTTCTTGCTGTGGGGAAAAGCAAGGAGCCTGTGCAGGGGGCAGAAGGCCCATCTCTCTCAGCTACTGGAAATCTTTAGACTCACCCCGCCAAGTCCTGGGAATTCGGAAACACTTTCAAGTGTTTCTTCACAACCATAAGGGCTAGAAACATGCTTTGTTTTAAATAAATAAAAATGCAGACTTCCTCGTCTTGTGCAATCCTGCTGAATCCTGCTCCTACAGAATTGTGGCAAGCAATGAAGAGGCCAAGCATCTTTCTCCTCTGCAGAGGAGGACAGTGGGGAAGCGGTAGGGTTTTGGCTTTGTTAAAAAGAATGGCTCCTGTGTCACTTCACCGGTAGCTCTCCAGAGAACATCTGTTTGACTCAGTGAGTGTTTTTTGCACCTAAGCACAGGTGCCAGGCTCTGCTGGCTACTTCTTCCCTTTTCAGTCACTTTCCAGAGGCTGGGAACTGGCAGTGCCACCAAAGGTGGGGAGGTTGGGTGTTCCCCCTCCCCCCCCAAGTTGCCAACGTCCTGGCCCGGTCTCTGGGAGAAGGAGCATTCCTAAGCAGCTACAGAAAAACCACTTCCATGATGGCTTTGATCAGCCTCCCCCAACCTGGCGCCCTCCAGATGTGTTGGACGGCAACTCCCAGCATTCCCAGCCAGCATGGCCAATGGCTGCCTTGGCTAGTTTGGTCAGGCTTGGCCTTGAAGCCCCAAGAGGTGCTGCGGCAGCGTCCACGTGCCCTGGCACACTTCCACAAGTTCCCCTCCTGTCCCCTTTCTTGTGTTTCTTTCCCCCTCTTCGTGGTTGTCTGCCGATATGAGCCTGTGGGCAAAGTCTCTCTCCTTTAAACCTTTGCACAGAGCTTAGCTTTTAAGTACTGTGGAAAGCAAAACGACCAGTGGGAGCTGCAACAAAATGTTGCCGCATGGAGCTCCTGCTCCTGTTCAAGGTTCCAGCTGGACAGCTGCAGCCTCTTCCGTGGCCCTCAATTCTATTCCCGCTCCCGTACCCCAGTTCTTTGTCCACCCCCTCCAACCAGCTTTCCCCAGCCAGTGTTCTGTGACTGTTGAGCATGCTTTGCCCCCTTGGAGCTGTTTTGGGTCCCCCCGCCCCCCGCTTTAGGGTTTTTTCTAAAGGTGGTGGTTGTTGTTGTTCATTTGCAAATCTCCCATAAGGATCCACATTTGCTGTCTGGCTCCTCCCCACCTGTAACTGCCTCCATCAGGAGTTGTTCCATATCCCTGTAGGAACCTTGAAACTAAGAACTGGTGCCTGGATTTTCCTTTTTTCCTCCTCCCTCCCAATCCCTTTTCCTTTTGTGTCTTTTAGATTGGAGGCCTGAGGGCAGGGGCTGTCTTATTATTAACCTTTGTAAGCCTTTTTTGACTGAAGAGTGGGGTAGAAATTCTATAAATAGATAAATCGGGCTGTGTCAGAGGGAGAGGTGAGGCAGCGAGGCCCCCTCCGTCATCCCGGCTCCTCCACTCCCAGAACGGTGGCCGTTCTACCTGGCATTCTGTTAGTGCCTTATGTCACCAGTATGAAATATGCTGAATACGCTACTTTCTCTTCCCTCCTTGTCCAGGTTTGCATCCTGCTGGAAGAGCCTCTGTTTGTGTTCTAATTTTGGTACAGACCCTAGAACATTTAGTAGTAGTTGCAATAGTGGTGGTGGTGGTGGTGGTGTTGATTTCAGGAATGAAAGTCCAAATGAACTCCAGGCAGACAGGAACACACACACACCCTCGGCCCATCATAGAGATTGTCTCCCTGACATTTTTTTCTTCCGTTTTATAATACAGTATTTGTGCAGACGCTGGCTGGGGGCAGGGGAGAAGAGGCTTATGCTGGATTTTATTTATTTTTGGATGTCTTGAGGGTCATCTGTAAATGTGCCTTTCCTCCTCTTTCCCGATGGCAGGGCCACGTGTGGGGTTTAATTTTGTTAAACCGTGCCTGCTTTCAGAGATCATCTTCATTGAGGCTTTGATTGCCAACCAGCACAAGGGTGCAGCTGCAGAAATCAGCATTCTCCTCTCTCTCTCTCTCTCTCTCTCTGGGTGTTTTGAGTTTGGACATTTCAGTAGATATCTGAGTGAGCAGGCTGTGGTCTCTGAAGGACTTCCATTTCGGTCAGGGAGATGTTTAAAATTGGGATGGAGGGGCGCTCTGTGCAGAGCCAACTTGGAAAGAGGTGTAGTGAGATCAGGCACTAATTGCATGTTGTGGAGCAAAACGTTTTCGATCCAAGAGGGCATAGACGATGGTTATGGTCACAAAAATTTTAAAAAAACTGCAGGGCGCGGGGCTTCCCCGCCCCACCAGGAGTCTCGCTCTCCGGACAGCAGAGGAAGTAAAAAAAAAAAAAAAAAAAAATATATTTTTTTCTATATACCATAGCACGACATCTCCTTTTTTGGGGGATGCTCTTATGGTCCGAAAAATACGGTAATCTCTACGGTATATTATTTTCTTGTATAGAGTCATTGGTCTGCATGATCAAAAACACCCCAATACCCTACCGATGATTCGAATGATTCATCCTGAACCAGGTGCTGTTCCCAGCTCCTGTCGGCTTTCCTCCAGGAGTCAATTTAAAAGGTGCTTTGCCACTTTTTTGATACTAAGCGAGAGCAGCCTGGCTCCGTTTCAGTTCAGGTGAAGCCCATCCCTTCCGCACAGGCCTGGCTTGTTCCAGAACGTTCCCCAGTGCCTAACAAGTCTGAACCCCTCCCGCCAACACCAACACCTCATCCACGCATGGAGACGGCTCAGCTGCACCCGTCTCATCTTGCTGGCTCTGTGCAGGGCACAGGCGGCACTTCAGAGAGAACCTCCTGCCGTGCAGTCTGAATTTTGCCTCCCGGGCCGCACAACAGCATCTCCCCCCCCCCCCCCCCGCACCATCTACCGGCCTATCTAGATGCAGCGTGACAACCTCTGCCTTCGCACCAGGCGGGCAACTCACAATGTGGTCCACAGCGTTCCTCACAAAGCCATCCTTCTGTGATCCGAATGACTGAGCCGCCCACTACCAGGAGCTCCCTGCCCCTGGGGGCGTGTCCTCAGAGCAAGAGGGCATGTTCCGCCCCATGTACTGACCGGGCATGGGTCCTTTCCAAGGGATTATTTCCCTCTCCCTCAGAGCAACACTCCTCTCCTGAGGCCCCCATTCCCCATAGCAGCAGTGGAGCCGTCACCCCCGGGGGATGTGATGCCGCTGTCACGACCCACAGGGACCTTGTCCACAGTCCCAGCTGCTTCAGGCCAGCTGCCTTGCCCTCGGGGGGGGCCAGGAGCTCCTTGCACCAAGCACACACCCTTGACTTCTGTCCAGCAGGTAGTTCAGACATTCAGTGCAATCAACCGGGCAGCTCCCGCACCCCTGCCTGCTTTCTGCCTTCACAGCTTCATGTTTGTTGCGCTTGGGACCTTAGGATTTGTTAGACCCAGAAGAGGAAAGGTTGGCTGCCCGACCCCCTCGCCCTGGTGCTACACTCGTACAGGTGCTTGACTCAGCACCCGGCTTCTCCCCATGACTCAGCCTCCCCCAACCTGGTTCCCTCCAGAGGTGTTGGACTGTAACTCCCATCATTCCCAGCCATTGTGGTCAGTGGCCTGGAGTGCTGGGAGTTGCAGTCCAACACATGCAGAGGGTGTGCCAGGTTGGGGGAGGCTGCTTTAACCGTTCCCCTTGATGTTTTCTCCCCTGGGGCTGAGGCGCTTCGTCATCTGGGCTTGTAGAACTAGGGCTCCCTCGCAAGCCTGTCTTATTTCTCTAGCCCTGGCTAGCTGCTCTCAACTTCTGCGGCAGCCATTTAGGTTTGGTGGGCCTACTTTAAAAACCCGTTGTGTGGATCTACTGTTGAGCTGCACCAGATTCCTGTGAGCAGAAATTTAAAGGGGGATTTAGGTCTGTTGAGCCCCCTGGGAATGGGGATTTCTTTTATCAGGGAAGTGGACAATGAGTAGCGATTATGGTGGAGAAGGTGGGGCCCGGAAGAGCTCCTCTGGGAATGCGAGCCTCTGACTCATTGTAAGCCGGCCTCAATGTGCACTTTTCCAGATTTAGACTGTAGTTTTTAAAAAAACTGAACAAAAAGCTGAACATTTAAATTGAGCCGAGGTCTGTGCCTATGGTTTATCTTATATGCTGCACTTAGAAACCTAAGCTGAGCGTACTCTGAGCTCCAACTGAAAGTTAAGCCTACACTTTGCGTTTAGAAGTGGGCTTTCCCGCTTGCGAGGTCGGCACTGTGGCCTATGTCAATGTTGACCTGTCTCTTAGTTTTTAACCCCTTTCTGAAATGGGGGTTTGTTTGTGCTTGGGACTTAATTCAGCCGCTCAAGGCTTCACTGCTAGAGCAGAGCATAAAAATACTGACTTTCTGCGGTATTATCTCCCTTAGGATTCAGCTCCTTGCCGCTTTCCCCTTGCTTCAGCTGATGCTGAATAAATGAGTAGTGCTTGCCATCTCCTCATACAGGTGCTTAACTCACCAGTCTACTGAGCTATCTTCAGATGCTTCTGGGGCTCCCTCCCCTGCTCCTACGAGGGCGAGCAGCAATCTCTTTTTCAAACTGCCCTCAGCTCTCTGGAGGGGAAAAAGGCTGTAGTCCATAGGCAAAGCCCGCACAGCGCCAATAACAGTTGGATTTCCCCCCTTGTTAAAGACACCTTTGGGCCTCTCTCTTGATTCAGATAATGCTTCAGGCAGCCCAGGGCTACCCTGCTATCATTACTCGGTTTTCTCTGCCCTTTGGGCTCACAGCTGAACGTGAAGTGCCTCTGTTGAAAAGCATGTCTGCCTTGGAGGCGGCATGAGCCCTCGCCTGTGGCTCCTGTTCTGTGACAGCTCATCCCGAGCGATGGGGTAGCTCTTAGATGCTCCATCATTGAGTGACAAACATGTGCATGTGATCCAGAATTTGGAAGAGGTTATGAGATGTGTACTATTTATTGCTGTGAATTTACATAGAGAAACATAAGCACACTCACAAAAGGACAAGTCTTTGCCCCCAGATGCTTAAGATCAGAGTTTAAACAGCGGGGGAGATGAAAGAAAGAAGGCAGAGGCAAGAGTAACAGATGGGGAGAAGGGAAGAAAGGCAAGGCAGGGAGGGTGAGGGGTGAGTATGGGTATATGCAGTTGCATGTTCATAAATTGGCTACAGCTGGGAGTGAGCAGGAAGGGGTTAAGCCAAAGCCCTTGTGGAAAAGCTGGATCATGGGGAGGGGTTTGAAGAATAGAGGTGGCATCAGAAAGGTATTCTGGGGAGGGGGTGAAGGAAGGAATTCCAGCCGGTGGAATCCTTTGAGCACAGGAGACTTTGGAAGGGCTAACGGTATTATCATTTAACACTGAGAACCTGTTTTACTTCCCCAGGGGACAATTAGCGTTGGAATAGACGCCACGGACCTCTTTGATCGATATGAGGAGGAGTACGAAGATGTACCAGGGAGTGGCTTCCCCCAGATCGAAATTAACAAAATGCACATATCCCAGTCCATCGAGGTAAGGTGTGCGCATGTGTGTGTGGATTTCTTTAAAAGGCTTCCGAGTTAATGAGCCACCCCAGCACAGAGCAGTGGAGAACAGAACGTAGTGTGGCTCAGGGATGCGATTACCCATTTTGAGATGGTGAGTGAGTTGGAGGGGCGATCCTCTTCCAGCTGAGCCATGCCGCTTCTGTCTCTGGCAGTCCAGGATTTCTTTGGCCAGGTTTCCCTGGCTCTGCCCAGCTAGGTGTGTTTCTCCAAAGCGGGTGTTGGGGGTGGTAACGATTTGGAGCCTTCCCTCCCTTTCTGTCCACACCGGATGGGCGTTCCTCTGCCTGCCAAGCCGCTGGCTGAGCTGTGATGCGTTGGAGCGTTCCAGAACAGTCCAAGTCCTGAGGGCTGGGACGAATGGCGGTGTCTCATTCCTAACATCTTAGCAAATCGCTCAGCATCTGAAAGTGGCCAGACTCTGGGAAGCTGAGTGAGCGTGATGGGTGTATTACTTCAGTTGTTTGATAGAACAGAGTCGAGGGATGAATTCTAAGTGTGCATCTGATCTTGCTCCTGATTCACCGTTGAAAGGAATGGTAGCCATTCCCATTCTATGGGGGAACTTAGCCAATGTTAAGCCCTACATAGAGTAGACCCATTGAAATGAATGGGTCTTGCATTAGTTATGACTAATATAAGTCTCATCCATTTCGACCGGTCTCCTCTATGTAGGACTAGCGTCGGATATTACCCGGTGACGCCATTCAGGTGGGTCTGCTTCCGACGAGGCCTTTGCCTGCCGCTCAGAATCACGCCCGCTCCTATCTGCACAGCCCCATCAGAGCGCCACCGCAGGAAGGTCAAGTGTGGGTTTCAGGGGAAAACAAAAGAAACCCTGGGGCACATCCTAAGGGAGCATGCCGGCATGGATGTCCCTGAAGGGCACCGTTTGACTGGCTGATCCTATATGGGGGCCTCACGCACGGTAATGGTCTGTCTGTCTTGCAGGCCCCCCTGACTGCCACGGACACGGCAATCCTGTCGGGAAACCTCTCGACCCAGAATGGGAATGGAGGCGGCTCTGTCAACTTGGCTCTGAGGCGGGTGACATCTGCCAAAGGCTGGGGAGAGGTAAGAAAGCCCGGTTCCCACCTGTGCCTGGCCAATCTTAGGCCTCCCACCCGCTTAGCAGCCACTGCCGGCACCTCTTTTTCTGCACTGCCCTCAGTGGTGCAAGGTCTCGAGTTTCTGATATTTCTGTTTCAGGGCGTCCGAGGCCCACTCGTTCCACTTCCTGAAGGGTGGGTGACATGCCAAGAGCGTTACATGTCATTTTCTCTTTGGGGGACGTGATCCAGGCTCATGATAGGACTCTGACCAGCCCCTTGTTAAGCTAGGTGGTGATTTTCTACTCCTTGAGAGTCTCCCATATTGCTCAACAAACCTGACATGGGCAGTGGCAAAGAAGAAACATTTTTTTTCATGTAGGTGCACAGGAAGTTGCCTTAAACCGAGTCAGACCCTCGGCCCATCTAGCCCAGTATTGTCGACACTGAGTGGCAGCAATGGCTCTCCAGGGTTTCAGGCAGGAGTCTTTCCCAGCCCTACTTGGAGAAGCTGAGGATTGAACCTGGGGCCTTCTGCATGAAGCAGGGGCTCTACCATGGCCCGGGTGTCCTCTGGGGAGCAACAGCAGGATTGGGCTCAGCCTTCCTGGTCTGCTAGTGAGTTTTGGCTTGCCAGTGTGAGAAACAAGATGCTGAGCTAGATGGACCGGCCCACCTGGGACTGATCCAGCGAGGCTCATCTGCCTAGCTGCTACACAACACTGGTACCCCCTGAGGAGTGGGAACACCTGGTGGCCGACCTTGAAAGGTCACAGAATCCAGCTCCTTCCCTCTTAGTCGCAGTAGCCAATGGTTTTATGCAGATGGTTTCCCTCTACTTTCTCTTGTGTTGAGGAGCTCTGAAGGTTAAGAAAGGTCTTGTCCCCCAGGGCTTTTAGCAAGGGTGGGTTCAGAATAGGGATGAGCGGGTTCCATCTGTGCTTCATGGATCGTCAGATGTCTTTCTTTCCATCATCCATTCACTGAGGGAATTATATTTTTTTTAGGGATGTATGAGAATTTTGTTCTGCTTGCACAAGTGCGCACTTGTGTTAATGCGCATTAGTGCAAGTGCGAATTTGCAGAAATCCCCCCCCCCAAAGTGAAAAGCCAGCCCACGTGGCTCGGAAAAAGCCTGTCTACTGCAGAATCCGCAGGTCAGATTCGTAGAAATCCAAACTCATTTGAATCGGTTGCGGATTTCTCCGACATCCCTAGTTCAGAAATGCACCCCCAGTGCACTCAGCCCTTTGGTCCACGCAGGAAGCGTTCCGGCCACGGTGACGGCGGCTGGCGTGTGTGGTCTGCTCAGCTCCCTTCCTGCTGTGGATGCTGCAGGCCTTCCAGGGGAGGAGACGCTGCCTGCTCTTCCTCTGGCCCTCCCAAGGGCCCGCATCAAAGGATGCTCTGAGCAGATGTTCATCAGTGAGGACACGAGGGGTGGGAATATGGCTGTTTCTGCCAGGGCTGAAGTGTCAGCAGCAACCACAGGTGCTGATGTGGGGCTGTGCATAACGGGGAGTGGATGCTCTGGCCAGCCCCGTAACGTAATTGAACAACGTTGCATTAGGCCATACCTCTCGCCTTCTGACGGTTGCTTGTCTTCTCTTTGTGCAGCTGGAGTTTGGCGCCGGAGACCTTCAGGGGCCTTTGTTTGGTCTAAAGGTGTTCCGGAATCTCACACAAAGATGGTGAGACTTTAGGAATGGGCCCCATATCCTCCTGGGAAGAACAGGGCTGGGCTACCTTTGTATTAAATGATTCCTCAAGAAATAGCCCCGCTGGGAGTCCCACAGCAATTGCCTTGCAGGATCAGTTCGCAGATCCATCAGTCCAGCGTTCTGCGTTGCCCCGTGAAGCGCCACTGCACAGAAGCCCTTTCCAGCTGCCCCCAGGAAGTAGCCTTAAACTGTGCCTGCGAGTGCCCCCGGCCCTCTGGCAAGGCGGAGACCCAGCAGCCCCCCACAAGCCCTGCAGCTGGGAGAGCGTGAGAAATGGCCGGGGTCTCTCCATTGTTTCCTGCTTTCTCCAGACATTCCAGAGAACTTGTGGGAGAGGCACGGAATGGTTGATGATGACAAGCCAACATTTGATTGGTGACTCGAGTTGTTTTTAGGAGTTGTCCTTTAAGAGAGCAAGAAGCTGAGAAAGAATAGAGGGGAGAGTAGGGAGAGGAAGAGAAAAACAGAAGAAAAAAACCACCCAGTGAAAAAGGTACAGGCGGGTTGCAGGTTGGGCCTAAAGATGGATTCTCGACGTGAAAAGGTTGTAGGGCAGGGGTGGGCAGAAGGTAGATCTCCAGATATTCTGGACTTCCACTCCCAGCATTCCTGCCCATTGGCCATGCCAGCATGGACTTATGGAAGTTGAAGTCCAAAACATCTGGGTCGTCTCTTGCCTTTTGCCCATCCCCTCCTGTCAGGCATCCGTGAGGCGTCTGCAGTTTATCTTCGACTAGGATGCCATATCCCTCTGTGGCCAGAAGACGGCGTGCCTTTTGCCTTTGCTGGTGTCTTTCTGGAGCAGAGTGTTCTTCCCCTCCACATCTCTCGCATAAATCAGCATTTGTTTGTCTTTCAAAACGGATAAATCTGCTCCCCCCCCCCAAACCCTGGGGGAAGCTGCAACTTTGCAAACCATTTTAAATTCCGTTCCTGATGGCAACTAGAATGCGATGGTAAAGGGGGGACTCTGGGCTGAGAGAGAGGCCCAGCCATGCTGAAGCCACCGGACGCTGAGTCCATCCTGCCCAGGTGCCCTCCGAGGTCTCAAGTGATCCTTTGCCTGGAGATGTCTGGGGTTGAACCGCGATCTCCTGTGTGCAAAACAGGCGCTGTGTCACCACCCCACCCCACCCCACCCCCCGCACCCTTTTTGAGGGCTGCAGGTAGAAATGCCCAGAAATGGCCACGTGTGACTGCATTAGTGGAGGTGAGAGAAACACTGTAATGAGGCAGAGTATTTTGTCCGGTAGCAGCTGTCAGTTCCCCACTGCGCAAGGTCTGATTCCTGGCGTCTGACGTGCGCTGAGGTGGGCTGGGCTGTGCCTGGGTACTGTGTGGGCCGGCCTGCGCTGGATGAGCCTAGCCAAGCCCTTGGCTAAACGTGGCACGCTTCAGCTTGCCCCATTCTTGGTGCTGGGTGAACTTCTTGGACCCTCCGAGAGAACGGTGGAGGCGGGTGTGACGCTGGTCTCTCCCCACTGAAGAGAATGGGGCAGCTCCTGTTGATGTGGAGCTCCAGGCACGCATCAGAGCCTGGCAGGGATTTGAGCAGCGGCCAGAATAGCGAGATGATTCTCCCCTTTCCTCCCCCCCCCCCTGTCCGGTGTCACTGGAGGAAGAGGAGTGCGTGTCCTGTAGTGGGGCAGGCAGGCACTAACTGGGGCTGAGGTGGCCTGCCTGTTCCGCCCCTGACCTTCAGAGATGGACGAGGGACGTGCATGTAGGCGAGGCCCCCCCGCGACCAGCTTAGGGGACTCTAAGCAAGAAGGCGGGAGGGGGGAATGTCGCGGCTGTACTGAGGGAACGACTGTTCTCAGGATCTTGCTGCTCTCGCCTTGTTTGCAGTTTCGTTACGACAAACTGCGCCTTGCAGTTCTCCTCTCGCGGGATCCGTCCGGGCCTTACGACTGTCCTGGCGCGGAACCTGGACAAGAACACCATGGGGTACTTGCAGTGGCGCTGGGGCATTCAGTCAGCCATGAACACAAGTATTGTCCGGGATACAAAAACCAGCCACTTCACCATGGCATTTCAGGTGGGATTCTGCTCCTGTTGCCGCCAACAGCTCTTTGCAATAGGAGGAGTCTGCTGGGGGGGGGGGGGGCATTGCTTGTGACAGAGCTTTTCCATAGATGTGGAATTGACTTAATCAGGAAGCCACCAGTGTGTGACTTTGTCGGGTGGGGAATGGTTGAGGAGAGGCCAGAGAACCGCGCCCCCTCCTGCCGTCACGGAACATGTTCTTCCTGTGTCCGGCTGGCCCCATCACTTTGCTCCAACATGAATCCATTTTTACTTGGGTGCATTTATAAAATGGATTAGCAGTAAATTCACGACAGACAGCAGAGCACGCTGCTTCATCCGATACACCTTTAGCGTGCAGCGTTTTCTGCTGTAGCCTGCAGCGATGGCCGCTGGTTTGGGCGGCTTTAAATGGGGAGCAGTGGCGGTCAGCCGTGATGGCTGCGTGGGATCTCTGTGTTCAGAGGCACTAAACGCCACCAAAGAGCAGTTGCTGAGAGCAGGAGCAAGGGGGGCACACGCTTCCGGCCCTGCACGTGGAGCTTCTTGGAGGGGGTCTGGTTGACCAAGGATGCTGAAGTAGATGGACCTCAGCCTGCTCTTGCAGGGCTGTCCCATTTCTATTCATTTGCTTTTATTTGTGTATGTACATTTTTAGTCACCCCATAAACAAGGGTCTCTGGGTGATGAACACTTTAAACAGGTTAAGATCACAACACCACTAAACCCCTATCTTTTGTCCCTTCCTATCCCGAGGATTCTGCGTGAGTTACCCGACTGTTGCTCAACGGCCTGCTTGGGCATTCTCTTTCTCACCCCGGTTGCACGGCTGCCTCTGAACATGGAGGTTCCATGAAACTATGGTGGTGAGGACACTCCTCCTCCGTACGTTTCTGCCCCATCTCCCTTTAAAGCCGTTTAAGCCAGTGTTCATTGCCACATTCTGTGGCAGTGAGCCCGTAACTCCGTAACATGTTCTGTGAGGAAGTGCCGCCCCACTTCTGTCCATCTTGAATCTGCTGCCAAGATGTCTAAGGCAGCTTTTCTGCAACCCGGCGTCCTCCAGAGGTGTCGGACTGCAACTCCCATCATTCCCAGCCAGCACGGCCAATGGCCATGCTGGCTGGGAATGATGGGAGTTGCAGTCCGACACACCTGGAAGGCGCCAGGTTGTGGAATGCTGGTCTAAGGGACGAGGAGCGAGAGAGAGGAGCGGCATCCTTGGTGGATGGTCGACTGTTCATTTCTGTGGCTTTGCAGCTGGGCATCCCTCACTCCTTCATGATGGTCAGTTACCAGCACAAGTTTCAGGACGAGGATCAGACGCGGGTGAAAGGATCCCTCAAGTAAGTCTGAGCCAAAGTGCTGTCACCGAATATGCAAGCAAGGGTCAGACCCGGGCTGGGTATGATTCTGTGCAAGGAAACCCAGCACCTCAAGCCGTTACTCTCAGGAAGAACAGGCAAGATGGCACTGTTCTAAAGCAGCTGCTCCGGGACTTCTGCAGAGGCAGTGCGTGTCGCCTGGAAGTCTGGTGGCGGCAGGGGTGCTGGGTGCCACCTCCATGCCTCTTTCCTCCGGCTGCTGAGAGGCGTGGGTGGGTGGGTGGGTGGGTCTGACCCCGCCTTGGAATGAGTTGGGGAGCTCTGCAGCGTGGCCACCAGCGCTGCCCAGAATCAAGAGTCCTGAGAAGCAAAGCCTGCCCTCCACTGACTGTGTCCAAATTCTTTCCTTCCAGGGCTGGCTTTTTTGGGACCATTGTGGAATACGGCGCAGAGCGGAAGATCTCTCGGCACAGCGTCCTCGGAGCCACCGTCAGCGTCGGCATTCCCCAGGGCGTCACTCTGAAAGTCAAGTGAGTCGGCGATCCTGGCCCGGCCTCTCTCGCCCTCTGTGCTTGCATCTCTGCCAGTCCCTCCTGGGCCACTCTAGCGAAGGCCACAGGGCTCAGGTGCATGTGGATGTCTGGCAAGGCCTCCGGGGGGCGGGGGGTGTTGGCAGGCAACCGACCGAGGCCCCCGCTCCTCAGCATGAGGCCCACTGCCGACCTCTGAAGCCTCCTGGCCCTGCTGCTCTTGGCTGTCGCTACCTGTTCACCTGCCCTGAGTGAGAGAAGAGGAGAAGCTGTGCAGGTCGGAACCAGAGGAAGAGGGCCCACAAACGGGCAGCGGCAAGGAGGCGGGCATCTCTGAGAACGTCATGCCTCCCAAAACGGAAGCCAGTGGTTATGCTGGGGAAAGGACTCTGTTGTTTTATGGCAGCCTTCCCCAACACGGCGCCCAGCAGATGTGTTGGACTACAACTCCCAGAATCCCCAGCCAACAGCCACACTGGCTGGGGGCTATAGTCCAACACATCTGCAGGGCACCAGTTTGGGAAAGGCTCTTTTACAGCATTCAGTAGCATGTGCCCCTTTTCACCAACGGAAGCTGGCCCAGTAAAAGGGAGACTCTTGGATCGCTTTCCACGTGACCCCGAGTTTCTGAAGGGACGCTTTGTGTACGCCTCGCCACCAGACCGGAGGCCGGGTAACGCTGCCTTCATGGGAGGCTCAGTCAGGACTCGTGTTAGTCTGAAGTACATGTTTCGGTCTTGCCAGCAGAGGGCTCTGGGACACAGCAGAACTCTGCAAAAACCCAAAGATCAAGGATCAGCCTCCAGCGAATGCTGGTCTGCTGCCTTGAGTGCTGACGCTGCGTGGAGCATCTTGTGTGCCGTGCTGTGTCTCGGCCTGGCGGTTCAGAGGTTGCTCTTGCTTTTGGAGAGTTCTGGCTGCGTATTTTCCCAGGCTCTTAGGGGACCTGTGCCTCTCCTGCCCAGCAGCAAAAGGGGAGCGCTGTGCCCTCCAGGTGAGCAGGGCAGGGCACCAAAGAGCCAGTCTTCCTCTAGGCCAGCTTTCCCCAACCGGGCATCTTCCAGATGTTTTGGACTACAACTCCCAGCATTCCTGACCAGTGGACATGCTAGCTGATGGGAGTCGAGGTCCAAAGCATCTGGAGAGCCCTAGATTGATGGTCCCCATCTGGGACCTTTTGCGTGTGTTTTCCCAGCCAGCTGCTGTGCTCTGCCACTCTCTCTCCCTTCTCCTGTGTCCCAGGCTGAACAGGGCCAGCCAAACATACTTCTTCCCCATCCACTTGACGGACCAGCTGCTGCCCAGCGCGGTCTTCTACGCCACGGCAGGGCCCCTCGTGATCTACTTCGCCATGCATAGGCTCATCATCCGGCCCTATCTCCGGGCACAGAAGGAGAAGTGAGTGCCCCACTGTCGTCGGCACCCAGCAGGAGTGGGGGAGGGATCTTCAGGGCGTGCACCACTCACGGAGGAGAGGTCTACTCTAGTGGCTGTGCAGAGCCCCCCTGGGTCCAGAGGCCATATCTGTCTAAATACCAGTGGCTAGGGGTGGTAGGGCAGCAGATCAGGTCTTCACACCCTCCTCTGGCTGGCCACTGTGGGAAGCAGGATGCTAGGCTGGAAGGACCTTTGGTTCAAACCAGCAGGGCTCTTCTTATATGGTGAGGAGAGAGGAAGGAGCCATGTTCTGGGTCACAGGCCTGGCCCAAGGCTTCGAGGTGCCTGACACAGGGTTGGGGGTGGTGGTGGCACCTTCCCCCTCCCAGTAATTAGCATAGGGCACAATCCACCATTGAGAAGTTCTCCTGCACAGGCCCCATAGAAATTGGGCAGGTCCCACTCATTTCAGTGGGCTTGGGCAGGAGACTTTCCCTAAGGTGGGTTGTGTTTCTTGAGTCAGATCCGTGTCTTGGCTCTGCCGGCCTTAACAGCGCCCCAGCCACCTCATTTTGCTGCCGCCACCACAGCCAATAGGGGTTCACGTGCCAGGGGTTCAAGAACGTGGGAGGGAAGAGCAACTGCCCAGAATTCAGTGTCAACCTGTTCTCTTGCATTAGAGAGTTGGAGAAGCAACGAGAGAGCACGGCCAGCGACACTTTGCAGAAGAAGCAGGAAGCGGAAGCTGCAGTAAGTCCCTCCCTCCCTTCTGGAGAATCCATTCACATCCTTCTGGTGTTACCTTGGCATAACTGGATCATCTCAAGGGTTTTGCTTCCCTTCCAAACCCAATCAATCCTAAAAGCTGAGAATACAAATGTGTGTGTTTGCACAGGATTGGCAGCTGCAAGCCTCCCGTCCCTCCCCCTCATGCGTGTTATGCACCCCCACCCCCTGGAAATTTAGCTATCTCTCTTGGCTGTCTTCTTGGTTGTTGTTTTTTTTAAGCATTTGGTTGATTTTATTTTTCTAATCGAGTCCGGTTTACTTGCCACATCTCCTGCCTTTACTGAAGATCTTAAATGTGTGTGTGTTTAAGCTACATAGTTCGGGCTAGGGTCATAACCCTGGGACAGAACTACGCATGCCCCAGGTCCAGCCTCGGGTATTGCTTTATTTTATTTGCATGCTTTGCATGCAGGGTGGATTGATTTCAAATCAACGCAATTTAAATCCATGATTTAAGTCTAGTTTCTCATTTATACTTCTTCATATGGTTCTTGAAAAATGGTGCAAATCTGATCGCTAAACCAGGTTAATTTACAATTAAGGGCACAACCTTATGCTAGTTTATACTGGAAAAAAGGCCTGCAACTCCCAGCATGCCCCAGCCAGCATAGCTGGCTGGGGCATCCTGGGAGTTGCAGGCCTTTTTTCCCAGTATTAACTTGCATAGGATTGCACCTTAAGTAAAGTATTATATACACTGTTGTTTCATTCTTACAAGCAGCCCTTGCATCTCTTCTGTCACACTGTGTGTATTTTGCACATTTGTCCTTTTTACCTATAGAGGGAATGTCTTTAAAATATTCCCACATGGGGTCTGCCTTATGACCAGCACCCGTGACCGTTTTTGAGGTTGCGTATGGGAATATAGGAGCCCGTGCGCACCAGACACTTTTGTCCTCTCTTCTCCTTTCCGCTGTTGTTCCTTTATGCTTCACTCTCGCTTTGCCTCCATGTCTCTGAGTAGCAGTGTCTTTTGATGCTGAGTTTTGTTTGGTTCCTTTCTGTAGGTACGGCTGATGCAGGAATCTGTCCGGAGGATAATTGAGGCCGAAGAAGCCAGGATGGGTAGGGCTGCTGCTTTGTCTTTTCTTGCTCCTAGGTGCCCAGCCTGCAGGCGAATGAAGTGGCTGCAGTCTTCTGTTTCAGTTCTTAAACGCTGCTGTGTGGCCTGTTTGTACCTGAACAGAACAGGAAACACTGAACTGAAATGGAAATATGGGCCTCGGAATGCTTCCTTTAGAGATACAGGATTATCCAGGCAGTGAGGTTGTGCTACTGGGCTATCTGCAGGGCTGCATGCATTCCACATGTATAGGGCAGGTGCTGTAGGACAGTGGTACGGCCCCTGCTTTGTATATACACCTGCCCAGACCTTAAGATTGCCCTCAGCAGTCCTTCTCTGGGAGCCCCTGCCGGGAAGTGAGGTGGGTGGCTACTAAGAAGAGGGCCTTTTCTGCTGTGGCACCCCGGTTGTGGAATGAGCTTCCCAGAGAGGCTCACCCGGCACCAACTTTGTGCTCTTTCCGGTGCCAGGCGAAGGCCTTCTTATTCTCCCAGGCATTTTAGTCTTTCAGTTTCTGTTGCTTTAAATCTGTTACTGTATTTTAAATCATTGTACTTTTGCTAGGTTCTCTTTGGTTATTATTTTTATTTTATACTATAGTTTTAAACTTTAAAACTTTTATATTGTATTTTATTGTGTTGTATTTTATGGTTTTAATTGTCGTGAACCACCCAGAAAGCTTCAACTATTGGGCAGTATAGAAATGTAATAAAGAAATAAATGAAATGCAGAAGATCATCCCCCGGCAGCATCTCCAGGTAGGGCTGGGAAAGAAAGACCCCTGCCTGAAACCCGGGAGACCTGCTGCTGCCCTTCTGTGCAGACCATCCTTCCCCAACCTGGTGCCTTTGTGTTGGACTACAACTCCCATAATCCTGCAGCTAGCTATTGATCTTCCAACCAGTTAGTATTGGTTGCAGGATTCAGCATCCTGAGAGTCCCAGTTCTTCATTTTAAAAAATATATATTCAAGTTTCTAGCTCTTAAGGTGGAAAAATAGATGAAATCTTGAAGAGGGGGAGTGGGAAGACTGAGCATGAGCAGGCTTTCCAGTGGACAGCAGAATCCTTCGCCCTTCCTGATCAGGAGCAGAATGATGCATCCCAAGCCCTTCATAGTGCCAGCCCTTCATAGTGCCGCCTCATGCACCCAACGCAGTGAGACTGGTTCTTCCTAAGCCTTGATCGTGGTGGGGAATCTGCTGCTCCCTCTGTCTGTTGATTTTACACGGTGAGAGAGGTTAGGGTGGGCTTTCCCCCGAGCATTTTGTCCACACGTGGCTCCTCTTGGTTGCAATGCAGGCCTGATTGTGGTGAACGCCTGGTACGGGAAGTTTGTCAACGACCAGAGCAGGAGGAACGAGAAGGTGAAGGTCATTGACGTGACGGTGCCCCTGCAGTGCCTAGTGAAGGACTCCAAGCTCATCCTTACGGAAGCCTCCAAGGTAAGGATGTCCCCAGGCGGGGGGTTGCGGTGGGGGCAGGGGAGTTTCAGGGGGGGCTGGCTTGGGGGGCTGCTTTGTTGATATCCCAAGCTGTGCGGCCTTCAAGAGAGATTTGCGCGTGAGAAATGTGATGTGTCCGCCCTCACTCGGCCTTCTGTGGTGTTGTGTGGGAGCTGCCCTGTTTGCGGTTGATAAGCGGGATTCCCACAGTGGGGTACAGGAGTGCAGCCCCCCGGGTGCAAGGCACTCATGCACTGCGGCCGCCTTTGATCCCGCCTGCGGCCATTTCCCTTTCGCAGGCCGGTCTGCCTGGCTTCTACGACCCTTGTGTCGGGGAAGAGAAGAGCCTGAAAGTGCTCTACCAGTTCCGCGGAGTTCTGCATCAAGTGATGTCCTCCGACAACGAGGCCCTTCGGATACCAAAGCAATGTGAGTAGAGAAGTCTGAAGGGCTGCCCGGGGCCTAAAGAAGTGGGGACATTTCCCCTCTCCGCAGGCTTCTCCTTCCTGCTGCACATCCCGCCATCCATCCATTCCACATTTTGTGGCAGGTCAGAGCAATCAAGCAATTGTCTACATCCTGAGTTTTCGTTTCACGATTTGGATTTGGGAGCAGCCTGCCACTTTGGCTTAAGAGTTGTGTGGGATTGGGGGAAGGTTCCTCCATTTTACAGGATGTGCAGCACGCATGAACCTGCCTTCTGCTGAATCAGACCATTTCCCCATCTCTAGTGCCTGGCTACAGCTCTCCAGGGTTAGGGTTAGGCTTCCCACTTGAGAAGCTGGGACTGAACCTGGGAGCATATTGGGGGCAGCGGTACTTGGGTGGTTTTGAAAAAGCCCGTTTCTTGAGCGGGTTCTGCTAAGGTCCCTGCGGGAGTGAGTGGGGGCCGGATGAGTGGGGAAATCTCCTAGGTGGGAACCCACCCACACCCACTTGCTTATACAAGAGGTGCCGTTGCCTCTTTTGCATATTTGCCATGATCTCAACCTCTATAAAACACGGTCGCCTTTTCTTTCTCTTTCTCTTTTTCTTCCTCCCCCCCCCCCCCCACCCCTAACAGCTCACCGGATTGACACGGACAGCTAATCTGGCGGGGGAAGCGTGGTCGGTGCTGGGTTCTGTGCCGGGGTCAACAGAAAGTGAGCCCCCCTTCCTCCCTGGATTCAATATGTCTTCAGCCTGACGGAGACACTACTTATTTTATGATGTACACAGAAGGTGGTTTTACACCAATTATGTTGTGGGACAAAATGAGGGGAAACCGCTTTGGCAAGACCGTGACACCACCTGGGATTGTGGCTTGGCCTGTGCAGCTGAACATGCTGGCCTCTCCTGCCTGCCCAGGCAAGGCGGGGAAGGGTTGCAGACTGGGCGCCCCCCTTGCAGGATCCGCCATCGCCAGCCAGGGATGCTTTGGGGGCAGGAAGGGCATGTGGGCCAGAAGGTGTGTTCTCATTCTTGCAGCGCACGGGGCTGCTTCAGCCGAAGAACGCTCTGGGTGGAGGTTTAGCTGCCATGTTTGCAGTCACCTCTGATCTGAGACCCTGTTGCTACTTGGTGATGCAAAGAGTGTGGCACTCACATCTGTTCCAAAATCAAAAAGCGCTTTGGAGATTCAGCAGTAAGCATTTATTTTAACCCGTGAACCTTCCCAACCATAATCTCTCCAGAAGCTGATAATGCCAGGGGGTGGGGGGTATTTGCTATGTACGGTGTCCCTGTTGGGTTGTCCCTGTCCCAAGCAGGGCAAGAACCTTGCTTGGGATTCAGTTAAAAACGTAGCCACAAACGTTTTCAGGTACAAAACACTTGGAGAGAGCGAGGTGCTGGGGAGACAGGCGTGGGAAGGCCTACATGGCTACAACACAGGGTGCCAAATCAGAGGAAATGGCTAACCAGGCCCTTTGGGGTGGAGGTGTTTTTTCCCTACCAACAGGGTTGCTGCTCAGCCATGCGAAGCAGCAGCAGCTGAAGGAATATCTGTGTTCAGCTCTTGTCCTTGGCGGCGGCGGCAGCACAGAGGTCTCTATGCAAGAGGAAGAGACGGCTCTGTGTTTGCTATTGGTCAGCCCTTGGAGCATCTTCGTTTACCTTTCATGCAAGATCCCCGGGCGCGGAGGGGGTGGCATACCAGGACAAGCATTGTAGCAACTGAAAATCCTTGAAATGCACCCACGGGCTCATGATGTGTCCAGAGCCCTTGATCCTTTTGTGTAACTGCTTTTCTATTATTGTTTGGAGCCAGATCCTGTCCCCCAGTCGGCCCCCAACTATTTGAGATTCAGTAGCCTTTGCCCAGAGTGAAACGATCACAGATTCCAAGTTGGCTGGACTCTTGCCAGCCGCACCATCCCCTTCTCCTTGAAATCAGGTGCTGTTCCCCTGTTCTTTTAGTTCTTTTGTTTAACAGATCCTTGCTTATCGCGTTGGCATCAAATTTTGTTCCAGTCATGTCCATTTCCTTAGTTAACTGTCAGTAAAGAGTCTTGTTCGTGTCGATACACGCACACAAACACCCTGTTTCTTCTGCAAGTGGGTCAGCCCCCACTTCCTTTAAAATTGACGGAATAAGGATAACACTGAATGGTCATATCAACGGTACTCCCTGCCGAAAAGCAGCGAGCTCGTGTCCTACGTGTGTTAAAACCCCTGGCCTCTTCAGGAACCAGAGCCAAGCGGGAATGAGTGTGGCAAAGAGTGAGCAGCCAACAGGCTGACTTGTTTAGGACGTCCTCCAAACAAAGACCAGCCAACTTGATCCCGCAGCTTTTTGAACCCAGCGAGGAGTCTGTGCTCTTCTTCCCCACCCCGCCTTGTGCAGACAGGAACCTTGCAAAGTGCATGAGCCGCTGATGAGGTGGGAGCCTCTGTTTTCTCCTGTAACAAATAAGGACAATAAAATGACCCACTTTCATGAAGGGTGGCGTTTTGTGTAAGAAGTGAGCAAATCTCTGCTAAGAAAGGGCTCCCTGGGACCTGTGAAGGGGGTGTAAAAGTCTGTGAGCAGCAACGAGACGCACTCCAGTCTTTATGTGCAGCCAGAACTGCTGGTCCTGATCCTTTGGGAAGATGGCAGCTCCCTCCAGTCTTGTTACAGTCAGCAGTTCACCAGAGAGGAAGTGGATGTAACAGAGAATAGCCGTACAGGTACTCGTTTGCATACTAAAGTTATTTTGTTCTGTCTCTTGCAAGCATTGGCTTCTGGAACCATCCCCTCCCACCCAAATGCCATTTTTTAAATTATCTTTTTTTAAAAAAAACAACAACTTTATATTCTGCCTTTTAGAACATTTTAAGAAAATCTCACAATTTTCTTACAAAAATACATCAATTAAACGTTTTCGTAACACTATGAAAACGGGGTTGTATCCAGTTCTATCCTTTCCCTGATGGAAGGCTCTTTGATCCAGCAGAGACTTCCGTAAGTGAAATGGGGGGAGACGTGATTTTCGCATAGTTCTCCTGCAGTCCTTTACACCACCTTCTGTGCTGTTGCAAAGGGCCCCCCCAACTCTGGGGCAGGTTTGGGCGGGAGTGGGGGGGGCTGCAGAGGGGAGGAGGGGTCTGTGGAAGCTGCATCCCCTTCCTTTCTGCTCACGGAAGCCTCCACTGGATCAACAAGCCCTCTGTCAGCAGGGAACCCCCCCCCCCGTCACATACTCCCCCCTCATAGTTGAAAGCGCAGTAAAATTAAGCCAGGGCAGCCAGCAGCAGCAGCATTAAAACAGCACTCCGCCCGCTAAGCAGAGATCACCAAATACAACACCAGCACAATGACAGCCCAAATAAAATCCATAAAATTATGGAAGGGCAGCAGCAAATCAGTAAGTTTTCAGTGCCCTTTGAGAGTTTGGCAAATAGGCCACTGCCCAGAAAAGCCCCCCTCCCCTTCTGCCTCAGAAGTGGACCGCAGTGTGTGGGCAAGCTGACGTGGGTGAAGGCAGCCCCTTCCGTTTTAGGGCTTTCAAAACCAATAGCAGTTTTTAAAATTGGGCTCAGAAATACACTGGCGACCAGAGTAATGGGTGCAGTAGAGCCGTTGTGTGTTTTGAGCACCTGGCACCACCAGTAGCCGGGCGGCTGCATTGTGTGCACCAGCTGAGGTTTCAAAACTTGTCTTTAAGGGCTGTCCCATGGAGAGTGCATTCATTACACGAGTCCTGGCCAGCTCTAGCACCCTGCACCATTCTTCCACTACTTGTTCCTGTTGTGAATTTGCTGGCTACCTTATCTAATAGCTACTTTTTGACACCCATCACATGAACAGTTACACGAACCCAGCCGTCTCCTGTTAGCCTGCCTTCTTGGTGTTTAGAAATGCATCCAGAACTCTCCAGGTTCATCACATTGATGCCTTTAGCACTGGAAGGCCCACTGAACTCCCAGCTTTTATCAAAGAGGACTTCAGATTTCCTCCCCTGAAAAATTCCCTGTTCTGGGGAAAGAAATGCATTGGCTCTTAACACCCACAAAGGTTAAACCATGGTTTGTCTGATTCAGCCCGCAAAGCAAAACGTGGTTTGCTTGAACCAGGAATTGGAGCATGGTGGGGAGCAGGGGATCTTGGGCCAGACTCTTCCTCTGGCACAGATTGGCTAAGTGTGAACCAAGCCAGTAGCTTGTGCCCAAAGCCCTGCAGTGTCTCTCCCCCCCCCCCCCCCTGTTTAAAATGGAGCAAGAGGGACCTAATGGAAACGGTAAGGCAGGATTTTATTTTCCTTCGTTACGATTGTGTCCTATACAATTGTGCCTATGCATGGGCATACCATCTACTCTGTCCTAACAACATCCCTGTGAGGTAGGTCAGTTAGAAAATATGTGGCTGGCCCAACAGCCACCCACTGAGCTTCATGCTGAACCACCACACCTCTTGATCCTTTGACTTCAAGGAACAGTTAAAAAAAACAAATTACATCATCTTCCCTACTGCTGAGCCAGGTCCCTTCACCCCATCCCAAATGGGCAGGTGTTTATGGGGATAGAAGAGCAAGCGGGAGAAGGGGAGGGTTGGGCTACAGTCTCAGCAGGTTTCTGACACATCCTGGTTGCAGATCCTGGGATCTTTCCTGTGGGGTGGAAGTGAAAAAGGCATCCATGGGAAAATGAAGTACAACTGGTGTAGGTAGAAGTAGTGCTTTAAAAAAAAAGATACTCAATTTTGTCATATGGTGATGGGAAATGCTTCACCTGTTGAATTTCTGTGCATCTGCTGGATTTGGAAGGCAGAGAAGTTGCTGTGAAAGCAGTTATTTGTGGAAAGCCTGGACTTTGCATAGGCTGCAAGGCTGGCAGAAATCCAACAGGTGCAACCTTTCTGCGCGGAGAGTCAGCAAAAGGCTTCATCTATTGGATTTCTGCCAGTTATGCAGGCTTTTGGAGACGCACGAGGCTTTCCTACTCATTATGAGCACTGCTCATAATGCTGAAGTATTTTAACCTCCAAAATCTCTCCACCCACCCTCGCCAGTTTCTCCCTCGTTACATCTCCATATTGGCGTATTAGCGAAGATAGGCTATTACCAAAACTACCAGTCGTCAAGTTCTCCAGATTTCTTCTTCAAGCAAGATGTTTCACATGGTCCTGCTTTTTTCCTTTGAGTGCCTTTGCTTTTTACATGGATTTCTCTGCACTTCTGCCTCTGTTGCCCCACGTAGGTAGCAGCCGGGAGCCAGAAGTGAGGGCCTGTGTGGACCTCTTGAGGTTTTCTCTTTGTTTTCTGTCTCTCGGAAGGAAGCGCACCAGGCGTAGAGCGAGGCGGGAAAGAGGAGAGAGTTGCCCGCCACAGCCCTCTTGCGGTTTCCGTGCGAGCGCCGCCGCCTGCAGGACGGGAACGTGGGCTGCTCGGGCTCTACGCTGGCTGGGGCATGCTGGGAGTTGTAGGCCAAAAACATCTGGGGACCCAAGGTGGGAGAACACTGTCCTAAGCGTTGGGCTTGCTCTGGGGACCGCACTCTGCACGTGCTCAGGGCCATTACGAGTGCTTTAGGCTGCAGGCTCGGCCAAACACTGCAACGGAGCTTCGAGAGCAGCCAGGCTGCCAGAACCGGGCATGAGTTGCAGACGGGTCTGCCGTGATTTCCCCCGAGGCCACGCAGTCCGCGGGTGGCCCCTCCTCTCCCTTCCCGGCCTCTCGGAGGACGCGGGGCTTTAATCTTGCAAACCTTCCCCAAACGGGTGCCCTCCCAGCTGTGTGGGACTACAACTCCCACCGTGGGAATTGCATTCCAACATGCACAAATGCGCACGCCTCTTGCTCCTTCCCACGCAGAAAAAGCAGCTGCCCACCCCGCCACCTCAACTTTTATGCTTCCATCTTGCAGATACTGACAGCATTTTACTTAGCATCCAGGTACTCCTTTTTTAAAAGCCTTCACAGCTCTTCACTAATATTCTCGCTTGCTATCTTTACGACAGCCCTGTCAGGTAGGAGTAGGACAGTGGTATTTCTGGGGCTGGGGCTGAGACCACTGGGCCATTTTGGGAGTGAAGTGAGCTCTGAACTCAGAGTTCCCCCTCTTAGCTACAACCCCTGAGCTTTTCCCTGTAATCACATTCAAGGCAAGCTGGAATATTATTTACAGTATTTGTATTCCACAGCTGTGAACAGTAAAAAGACAAAAAAACAGAACATACAAAAACAACACATTGAAAACAAAGTAACAATTACAGTGGTGGTTGGAGAGCAGAGAAGGCTTCCCAGAACACGGAGGTCTTCAGCAAGTGCCTAAAGCAGCGCAATGTCGGAGCCTGCTTGACCTCCAGAGGCAGGGAGTTCCACAGAAATGGAGCCACCACACTGAAGGCTCTTCTGGTGGACTCCAGTCGGGCCAAAGGTCCATGAGGAACCACCAGGAGCATGCCATCTGATGACCTCAGCTATCGGGCAAGTTGGTATGGGAGGAGGCGCTCTCATGTAACCTGGTCCCAAGTTGTTTTGGGCTTTGTACACTAGTACCAGAACCTTAAACCTGGCCTGGTAGCGAATAGGTAGCCAGTGCAGTTGCTTCAGCAGAGGAGTTGCATGCTGAAAAGGGGCAGCTCCTGACAACAGTTGAGCTGCTGCATTCTGCACTCGCTCCAGCTTCTGGAGCAGCCTCAAGGGCAGCCCCACATACAGCACATTGCAGTAGTCCAGTCTTGAGGTTACTAGCACCTGTACCACTGTGGCCAAGCTATCCCTGTCCAGGAGAGGCTGTAGCTGGCAAACCAACTAAGATGGGCAAAGGCACTTGGCTCCGCCTGTGGGTGGAATGGGGCGTGGTGGTGCTGGTGGGGAGACTCCTAATCATGGGGCCTTTTCCTAGCACTGAACCAACTTCCCTCGAGATTTGCTTAAATTCATATGGAGGTATGAAGCTGCCCGAGACTGCGTCAGACCGCTGGGCCATCAAGCTCAGGAATCTCTGATCCGACCGGCAGCAACTCGACAGGGTCCCAGGCAGAGGCCGGGGGTCTTCCCGGCCCATCAGAGAGGCATTTAAGTGAAGACGCTGCCAGGGATTCAAGTGGGGACCTTCTGCTCCCCTTGGTTAGGAAAGTACCATAAGTATATGCAATCCTCCATAGTAATGGGAAGACAAGTAGATAAACACAGCACTTTATTTTGAATAGTGTTGATGTGAACATAGAATTGTTCCTCCAAGCTTGGGAAAGGAAATTTGTCTTTCTTTGTAACTGTACCGCAAGTTACGTCCAAGGTGCCATTTTTGAGTGTGCCCCAGTACACGCTCATCCCCCGCTGTCTCTCCTTGTGCTTTGGGGTCATTTCTCACTTCAACTCTACTGAACTGTGGAACAGGTGCCTCTGCCCTGTCCCGGCCCTGCCACAAGGCTTGTGTCACAGCTTGGCCATCCACAGAGTTGATTTATTTTTTTTCTGGAATACAAGATGGACCAAAAGCCTCATCCCATAAAACAAATAATTTTAATTTTTAAAAAAAACCCGTAAAGCTCTCCCAACTGAGATGGTACATGGATGAACTCACAGACATGCAGATAATTATTTCTCCGCTGAAACTCCAATTAATTTGGCTTATCAGACACCGCTTGGCATGGCAAAACAGAACAAGGAGAATTGAAATTGGGTCGTGGAGTTGAATCCCCAAATAGGAACCCTCTTGCTTAGCTACTCACGCACACACACACACACACACCAGCGATGCAGGTAGCAGCCGCACACTGACTTGGCTACTCTGCAGACATTAAAACCCCCGGAACAGGCCCGGGCCGCTCCCACAGCTCCTTTCCAAAGGTTTTGACCCTAGACAGCAACCACAGCGGCATCCGGGGACGTTCCCCTTCCCCACACAGGAACCAGATCACCAAGCCAGAATAAATTTTCTGCACTGGGAAATCAAGTTCTCCATACAGGCCTTTTGAAACGGGCAAAATCTTAACATCACAACATCAGAAGAACACGATAAAGGTCACCCTACCTAACCTATTTGTAAGTGATTGGCGGGGGGGGGGGATTTCCCACCCCCTTCCTCATTTGGTACCCCTCACGGCCCTCTTGAGAGATCCTGTGCTGTCTCACAGGGAATTCCCACCACACTGAGACTCCGGCTGGGATATGGACCATCTTGGTGTGCTCCTCCCTCACTACGGCGGCACCAAGCAAGTCCGCCGTTCTTTCCCCACGTGGGCTGCTTTCCCTCCCCTCCCCTGCCTGCCGAGAGCACACACACACACCCCGCTCTTGAAAGCAACAGGGAAGGCCTCTCCCCCCCCCCCCAGCTGATTAAGGCACAGACTCTGCATCCCGCCTCCCCTTCCCAGGTCGCCTGACCCTGCTTGCTGGATGTGCAGAGCCCTGCCCAGACAGGAGGGCTCATCCCTGCCCACATCTCCACTCGCTCAAAAGACGTGCTACGCATCTTTGCGGTCCTCCAAGGCCAGACTGTCAGAGTGGGAGGCAAGGCCAGAACGGGGGACTACCAAAATCTTCCGAGTTATCACGGGAGGAAAAGACACAGAGAGAAACAGGCCGGGGCGGCTGGCCCTCCTATCCCTGCCTGTGCAAGGGGATGGCTTCCTCCACTGAATGGCTCCACTCCGGAAGATTGCTTTGGAGAAGCAAGAGGCCGCCCGGCCTCAGGAGAGAGGGAGCGGTGCTCCTGCTGCCCCCCAAATAGTGGATGGGGCAGGCTCCCCTCTTTCTCACGTCCCTTAGACCTGTCCCAGACCTGCCATTGCATTACATCTACTCTTCCTTGCGTCTCCGACACCGCTGCATCCCCTCCCTGAATGTGGAGCCGGTCGGCACCCATCTGCCGACTAATCCCTTTATACTTTTTGCGCAGGGGTAAGAGCAGAAAACAGGAGAGAGGGAGATGTGGCACAGGCCGCCCCGCACCTCCTCTCGTTAGCCTAGTCCTGCCTTTCCCAGCGCGCTCTGGGGCACCGAATTGGTTCTTTCTCCAGCCGCAGTTCAGGTCATCAAGAACACCGGAGTGCCTTAACGTTTGCGGAGCCCTCGGCGGAGAGGAAGCCCCTCCGACTGGAGTCCCTCGCTTTGCAGGGCACGTCCGCTTGCATCTCACGCACACCGGGAAGGTCCCGTCCGCTAGTCCAGGAAGTGCCGGCGCGAGCCCATCCGGGAGCGGTTGGAGCGCCGGATGTCAAACTTGGAGTCCCGGCATTTCTGGCAGACGTAGACCTCGGGGACGTTGGACTTGCGGATCTTGGCACAGGAGAGGTGGATCCAGGTGTGGCATTCGTTGCACTCGATCATGGGGCGTCCGGCAAAGGGCTTCATGCAGAAGCAGGTCACGAGGTCCCAGGAATCGTCATCTGGGGAACCAGTAGCAGGAAAGGCGGCTGCATTAGGAGGGACTTGAGGCAATAAGCCGGAGAGCTTGCCGTCCACGGGTGGCTGCTCCCTCGGTGGAACTAGATCAGCCTCGCCCAACTGGTGCCCTTCAGATGGGTGGGGCTGCAACCCCCATGCTGGCTGGGCATGCTGGGAGTTGCAGTCCAACCCCTCTGAAGGGCAGTTGGAGAAGGCTGACTTTGATAGTTTATTAACTTCCGTTAATAAAGGGCAGCTTATAAATGGGATGAAATAAACCAGCTGTCCCCAACCCGGTGTGCTCCTGATGTGTTGGGCCACATATCCCAGAATCCCCCAGCCAGCAGCGCTGGCAAGGGATTCTGGGAGATGTAGCCCAACACATCTGGAGCACACCGGGTTGGGGACGGCTGAAATAAACAAAGCAGCCTGGTTTCCGAGATCCCCCTGTGCTTTTTAATCTTTCATCTGGCGCAAAATGACATGACTCTAATGCAGGGGTCTTCAAACTAAGGCCCGCGGGCCACATCCGGCCCGCCTTGCCTTTTTATCCGGCCCGGCGGCCGATCGGCGGAAGCAGACTTTTTTTTAACTCTTTCGATTCGAACAATGCTTGAAGCCGATTCTTTTGTCGGCGTTCCACATCCGGCATAATTACAGTAATACCTTGGATTGCAAGTAACTTGGTTTGAGAGCGTTTTGCAAGACAAGCAAATTTTTAAATATTTATTTAATTTTTTTTTAACTTGATATACAAGTGACGTCTTGCAATACAAGTACTGTAGTATGGCTTAAATTAAAAATCTCTGTACAAATTTTTTTGGGGGGATTTCGTTTTGATATAAGAGTGTTTTGGATTACAAGCACGTTTCCGGAACGAATTATGCTCTCAATCCAAGGCATGACTGTACATAATTTCCAGCCGACACTTGGCTCTCTCCCTTTCTCTCTCTCTCGTCCCCCCCTCTCCCCTTGTTAACTGTCTTGTTAATTGCTGTAAACCGCCCAGAGAGCTTCGGCTATTGGGCAGTATAAAAATGAAATGAAATAAATAAATAAATAAATAAATAAAATAACTTTCCATTTAAGGGGGGGAAAATCACCCCTATCAAGTAAAAAAAAAGGACCCGGGTCCTTTTTTTTTAACTTGATCCATTCGTTCATATTTTTTCCAAACTATAGTCCGGCCCGCCAACAGTCTGAGGGACAATGAACTGGCCCCCTGTTTAAAAAGTCTGAGGACCCCTGCTCTAATGCCTGCCCCCGCCCGCCGTGTCAACTCGCTGCACCCCAAACTAGCTCTGTAGCTTGCATAGAACCCGGTGAGGACCAATGCAGAGTCCTGTGCCCAGAGTGCTGGGCCGGAGGGGCTGCCTGAGCTGAGAACCCAACCTGAGGGATGGGACCGGGCAGTCCCCGGATCAGTTTGGGACTCCAGGGTTCTGCTTTGCAACACTGAGCCCCCTGAGCTTGTGCAGGCACCGGGCTGACTCGGCACACCTCCACCAGCAGCCCCGGTCGCATGAGGGGCCTCGGACGCTGTCTGAGCATCAGTGCAAGAGCGGCAACTTCCCCGCCGGCGTACCTGAATCCACCATGATGTCCTCGTCGTCTGCACTGCCGTCCTCATCCCGGAACACCACCTGCTTGCCCTGCCGGATGATGGTCCGCTTGCCCACCGTCTGGACCAGGCCCTGCTCCTCCTCCTCCGGGGCCGCGGGCGGGGACGAGGCGTTGGACGGCGTGTCCGAGTCCCACGCCGAGCAGCGCCCGGTCGAAGATTGCCCGTCGCCTTCGGAAGAGGGGCTCATGGGGGTCTCCTCTCCTCCCTCCAGCAGCTCCCCCCTGTACTCTGCCTCGGGGGCGAGCAGCGGCGCTCCCCTCCTCATCAGCTTCCTCTTCTTCCTCCTCTTCTCCGTCTTCTTCCTGTCCGCCAGGAAGCCGCTGGGCCTCGCCCGCTGGTAGACCGAGGAGGAGTACGCTTTCCCGTGCCTCAGCTGGCTGAAGCTCTTCCGGGGCTTCCCGGTCAGGGAGAGGGCGGTGGGGAGGTGCCCGAAACGGGGCTCCCCGCTATCGCTGTCCACGGTGCCGCCGGTGCTGTTGGGGGGGCTGCTCCACACGGAGGGGTCCTGCCAAAAGACGGCGGGTGGGGAGAGCACGGTTTTCACAGGGGCCGAGATGACCTGAAAGCTTTCGACTCTCTCAGAACAGTGTTCTCCAACCTCGGGTCCCCAGATGTTTTTGGCCTACAACTCCCAGCATGCCCCAGCCAGCGTAGCTGGCTGGGGCATGCTGGGAGTTGTAGGCCAAAAACATCTGGGGACCCGAGGTTGGAGAACATTTGTCTTATAACACTCATTAGATTATTATTATTATCCTATCCGTTCATTTTCTGCTCCTGTTTGTATTGCTTACTGTCTTGTTAAATCGCTGTAGACATTTTGCTGTGAACACAGCAGAAGTGACCCGAGTGATCTGGAATGAAATGATTTTGAAAGGACACACGCCCCCCCCCGCCCCAGACCCCCACCAGCCGCCTTTTTAACAGAAGCGGGTCCCTTCTGCCGCCTCGTTTGTCTGCAGCTCCCGCCCAGCAAAACTCTCCCGGACGCGATCCGCCCTCCCTGTCCCGCATGCGGGGTGCCCTCTCTCTCGCAGCAGCACCCCGGGGCGGCTCCGCCACCAACCCGGCGCCTGCACCTCCACCTCCCACCATTCCGCGCCAGCACGGCCAACGGCTGATGGGGCTTGCAGTCCGTCCGTCCGTCCGCCCGCCCCCCCCCCAGCTGGCGGGCACCGAGTGGGGGAGGCTTCCCACCTTCCCCGCCCCGGGGCGCTGCCCGTCCGTACCTCCTGCGGGTGCGGGATGTAGCCGGCGTAGGCCAAGACGAAGGTGCAGAACTTGTTGAAGTCCTCCACGGTCCGGCATCTCCTGGAGCCCGGCGGGAAGTCCTGCGCGAGAGAGCGGAGCCGTGGGGGCGCGGCCGGGGAGCCCCGCTGCACTCCGAGGGGTGGGGAGGGGAACTTCGCTGAAGGGAGGGGCCCCTGGGGGCGGGGGTGGGAGAGTGCGCCCTGAGTGCATGTGCCCCCTCCCCGCCCAAGATCGAGGCTGCTGCTGCTGCCTCCGCCCACCCTTTCCCCCGACGCCCGGCACAGTCAGTGGGCGATCACGGGGGGGGGGCTGCATAAAGGTGCTGTGCAACTGCTCCCCGGCAAGGAGGGGGAGACGGGAGGGGAGGGGGCACCATCACCCCCGCCCCCTCCAAAGCTGCAAATGGGGGGGGGAGGGCATCCAGCCGGGCTTCTGCCTCAGCCCGCCACGCCCGCCCCTGGCAGGGCCCCCGAAGACACGCACGATCATCCCCCCCCCCGCATAGTGCCAAGACCCCCCATTTAGGCAGAGCCTAGGAGGGGGCGGGGAGAAGAGGGGAGGGGACCCTGCAATGTGTCTTTTTTGGGGGGAAGAAGCAGATCTGGGGGTCAGGAACAGCGGGGGGGGATGAAGGGGAAAGGGGTGGGGGGCAGGAGGTAGGGGGCCTCGTCTTCCTCCCCCAGGGCAGTGGGTGCCTGCATCGGGGGGTCCCCGCGTCGGGGGTCTCACCTCGGGGGGCGGCGGGGAGGCGCACGAGTCCGAGTCCATGGCGAGCAGCGGCGGTGGCGACGCCTCTCCCGGTACCGGCAACGGGGGAGGGAGGGGGCGGAGTGGGGGGGTTGGATCCCCGCCCCCTGCCAGGGAGGAGCCTCCTCCCTCCTGCTCTTCGTGCGCATGCGTCGCTCGCCAGGCACGCCGGGAGTCGTAGTCTCCCCGCTCGGCGCGCGCTCCCGGCTTACGTTAGGCGCTGCGTCACACTCTCGCGGCGCGTGCCGGGGGATGTAGTCCTGGCCCCTCCCCGGGCGGCGGTGGAAGGGCCGGCCACGCCCACGTGGAGAGGCAAGGACCCTGCTGGCTGGGGGACGATGGGTGTTGTGATCCAACGCCAGATTGTGGGCGGAGTCTGCTCTGCGGAGGCGCTCTCCCCAAAGCGGGAGCGGGGCTGGTGCGCGTCCACCTCGGTGTATGCAGATCTATCTATGTACATCAGCACACACTTGTGCACATTTATGCCCCTGGGCTGCGGGTGTTCTTCCCCGCCCGGCCCTTACGAGGAAGGCCGGCGGCTGAGCGCGCGTTCCCGGGAGGCCCCGGGCGGGGCGATGGAAGGTCTCGCCTGCTCATGCGCCCATTTCGGAGATGCCTCCACTGAGGCGTGGGCAGAGAAACGGGGAGGGGGCCTCGCGGGGTTGGGGCGGGCAGCCCGGATGCTTCTCCCAGGAATATCTCTTTGCTCCCTTTTCAAGATCATCGTCATAAACTGCTTTCTTAAATTGGGGGTGGGGAGTAACTCCGGGGTAAACGACAGCCTGGCCCCGGGCTCACAGGATGGCCCTTTCTGACACGCTAGCGTCCAGTTTTGTGCCAATAGTTCCACGCTCAAAAACAGCCCAGGAGTTTCAGGACCCGCCAGCCTGGCTCCATCTCTCTTTGCTTTCCTGTGACATCTATTGACCAAAGAGGGAATATCGGAGTCTGGTAGACGCCAAGATACGTCCCCGTTTGCTGCTCAGAAAATGCAGAATCCACTTGCCCAATGCCCCTTCTTGACTCATTTCTGTCTTGGGACACCCACCCAATTCTTGTAACCCTTTCAGGAATGCTGTTGGGCAATTTCGCAGGGGCCGACGGGGCACGCAGGCTGCCGGGGGATTGGACCCGCTGAGATCCGAGTTCGCATACCATGGAAGGCGTGTCCCCATCACCAGGTCTCAAACAGGTGAGCTGCTCGTGGCCAGAGAAAGAATTCTAAGGAACGTTTGCAGGTAAGTTAAGGAGACAGGCCGAGCAGCGGCGACAGTGAGCGAGTTCTGGAGAAGCGAGAGAAGATTTCAAGGTTGTGGCAGTAATAAAAGTTTCCAAAAAATGGTTTGGCCTTTGTTATTGCTGCTGTCGTCACCGCTGGGCCTTCCCCCTCTGAGCTTGGCCCGTGGTACAGGCTAGCAAGGAAGATTCCGGCAACGCTTAATTTTTTTTTTTTCAAAGCTATATTTTTATTGGGGGAGGAAAACATACATTTCATTCAAAAACAACAAAAACAAAAATACCTATTTTGGTACATTAGGAAAATGACCAGGTAAATAAAATGAAGGGGGCTTAAGTTAGGTCAGCCTCCCGCAAACTGGTATCCTCCAGATGTGTTGGATTGCAATTCCCATCATTCCCAGTCAATATGGCCAATGCCCCCTGCCCCAAACTGGTATCCAGAAAAGAACTTGTGTTGCTAGAGCGTCAACTCTGAGTGATTTATTTTTTTTAATCTTGCCCCTTAAAAGTCATCGGGCGTTTGAGCCACGATGCAGCAGGACGCCCAGCTCTGCCACAGGGCCCCGTGTTCATTTCAACAACTGAAATTGTTGTGCAGCTGGTGATGGATTTCCATCCTTTGCCCTCTCATTCAACAAGTTCAGGATCCAAATTAACTGAGCTCATTGAATCCGTAAGTTGTGTAGGGGGGAAAAACAGCTTTTCTTTTGGCTACAGGGATGCCCCGTACTCCAGTGCCAAATCACAATTTGCTTATTTGGAATGGGGGGGAGGGAATTTCCCCTCCCCGTCCCCCCTTTCAGGTTTTTATAGCTTTCTCTTCTGGCCAAACAACAAGTTCTGATCCCTGTTGCAACATGAGAACATCAGCAGAACATCTTGCCAAACATGAGTGCTCAGAGAAAAACACACACCATCAAATCTTTGGCACACACAACCATTACGAAACAGACCCAACTGGCTGCTAAATTGGAAAAATGCCCCACCACCCTTTAGCCAAGACCCAGCTTAACAGCTGGGGATAATGGGAATTGTAGTGTGGATTCAACAGGCACTTTAGGGGAGCTTTCTCTCCAGATGAACAAGGCAAACGGATTGCTCTAGGCAAATGAGACAAGAAAGTGGCTCCAGAAAAGCGGAGGTCTCTGGCCTGGAGAAAGCCGCCACTGTAGTGCGCACACACACACACACACACACACCGCCATCTGTGGAATGGCCTTCCTGGGGAGACCTGTCCAGCACCTTCACTGTAACCATTTAGGGTGCCTTTAGACAGAAAAAAAGTCCTACAGCTCCCAGCATGCCTCAGCCAACATGGCTGGCTGGAGGGACACTGGGAATTGCAGGCCTTTTTTCAGTCTAAACATGCAGAGGATCGGCCACCTTTGACAAGCAGGACATGAGGGCAACAGCACCCTCCTGCCCATGTTCCCCAGCACCTGGTGTACTTAGCCATACTGCAGTGTAGAGCCATCAGGACTAGTAGCCACTGATAGCCTTCTCCTCCTCCATGAATTTGTCCAATCCCCTTTTAAAGTCCTCCAAATTGGTGGCCATCACTGCATCTTGTGGAAGTGAATCCCATAGTTTAACTCGGGCGCTGTGTGAAGGACTTCCTTTTATCTGTCCTGAATCTCCCACCCTTCAGCTTCATGGGGTCACCCCTTTGGGTTCCAGTATTATCAGAGGGAGAAAAATGTCTCCCTGTCCACTTTCTCCACAGCAGACATCATTTTGTACACCTTTATCATGTCTCCCCTCACTTGCCTTTTTTCTAAGTTAAACAATCCCAGCTGCTGTAACCTTTCCTCATAGGGGAGCTGCTCCTGCCCCTGGATCATTTTAAGTTACAGTAATACCTTGGATTGCAAGTAACTTGGTTTGAGAGCGTTTTGCAAGACAAGCAAATTTTTAAATATTTTATTTTTTTTAACTTGATATACAAGCGACATCTTGCGATACAAGTGCTGTAGTACGGCTTAAATTAAAAATCTCTGTACAAATTTTTTTGGGGGGGGATTTCGTTTTGATATAAGAGTGTTTTGGATTACAAGCACGTTTCCGGAACGAATTATGCTCTCAATCCAAAACTTTACACAGTACTCTAAGTGCGGTCGCCCCATACATTTGTATAAGGGGGGTATGATCTTGGCAGTGTTATTTTCAGTTCCTTTCCTAATTATACCCGACATGGGGGGGTTAGTCTTTTCCACAGCCCCCCCCCCCAAACGGAGTCGGCATTGTCATTGAACGGTCCACCACAACTCCAAGGTCTCTTTCTTGGTGGGTCACCGCTAACTCAGATCCCTGAGTTAGCCAATACTTGGAAGTTGGGATTTTTCGCGGCAACGTGCATCACTTTACGATTGTTTACGCTGAACCGCATTTGCTATTTCCATGCCCGTTCTCCCAGTTTGGAGAGGTCCTTTTGGAGCTCCTCACAATCCCTCACAGTCCGAAGGCGAGTCTCCGAGGTTACTCCTGCACAGCGTGGGCCCACGGAAACGAAGGTGACCGCCGCTTGTGGCGAATGTAATGGGTCTACTCTACGTAGCAGTAACACGGGAGACTCCCCTTCCGAGCGAGCCGCGACAAAAGAACTCCAAGGGCATAAATCGCGTAGAGTGACACTGGAGGGGGCACGGGAGGCGAGCTCTCCGCCGCCTTCCGAGTCGCGGCGCCGCTGCTGCTGCTGCTGCCGCCGGCGGCGGGGGCCTGCGCGGACGGAGGGCGGGCCGGGGGCGGGAGCGCGGCGGCCTCGGGCAGCGACCTGGCGCGTCCGGCGGAGGCGGAGGCAGGCGAGGGCGGCGCGCCGGCGAGCGCGAGCGACACAGCGGCGGGGAGGAGCCGCCGGCGGGCGCCTGGGCAGCGAGCAGCCATGGAGGCCGCGGGGCCGGAGGCGGCGCACGCCGTGTCGGTGCTGCGGGGCCTGTGCGCGCTGCGGGCGGAGCGGGCGATGCTGGACGTGACGCTGGTGGCGGGCGGCGGCGAGTTCGGCGCGCACCGGGCGGTGCTGGCGGCGGCGTCGGGCTACTTCCGCGCCATGTTCGGCGGCGGGCTGCGCGAGGCGCGGGCGGCGCGGGTGCGGCTGCACGGCGTGGAGCCCGAGTGCCTGGCGCTGCTGCTCGACTTCGCCTACACGGGCCGCGTGGCGGCGCTGGCGGGCGGCGCGCCCGAGCCCGAGCCCGAGCTGGCCGAGCGGCTGCTGCGCGCCGCCGACCTGCTGCAGTTCGCGGCCGTCAAGGAGGCGTGCGGCGCGTGGCTGGCGGCGCGCCTGGCGCCGGCCGCCGCGCTCGAGCTGCAGGACTTCGGCGAGGCCTTCGCGTGCGCGCCGCTGGCGGCCGCGGCGCGCCGCTGCGTGCTGCGCCACGCGGCCGAGCCCGAGGGCGAGCTGGGCGCGCAGCTGGAGCGCGTGCCGCTGGCGCGCCTGCTCTCCTACCTGCGCGACGACGCGCTGCGCGTGCCCAAGGAGGAGGCGGCCTTCGCGCTGGCGCTGCGCTGGGTGCGCGCCGAGCCGGCCGCGCGCGCGCCGCTGCTGCCCCAGCTGCTGGCGCACGTGCGCCTGCCCTTCGTGCGCCGCTTCGCGCTGCTGGCGCACGTGGAGGGCGAGGCGCTGGTGGCGCGCTCCGAGGCCTGCCTGCGCCTGGTGGCCGAGGCGCGCCTCTTCCAGGCCGGCCGCCTGGACCGCCACGACCGCGCGCCCTGCGCCCGCCTGCGCCCGCGCCCCTCCACCGGCCTGGCCGAGATCCTGCTGGTGCTGGGCGGCTGCGACCGCGACTGCGACGAGCTCGTGGCCGTCGACGGCTTCAACCCGCGCAACGGCCACTGGCGCTACCTGGCCGAGTTCCCCGAGCACCTGGGCGGCGGCTACAGCGCCGCGGCCCTCGGCAACGACGTCTACGTCACGGGTGAGCGGGCGCGCGGGCCGGCCCTCGCGCAGGGGCGCGCCGCGCGCCCCCGCCAGCCTCACCTGGGCTGCCAAGGGTGGGAGCGCCGGTGCCGAGGGAGGGATCGGGGAGCGCCGGTGCCTGCGCAGCCCCGGGGGTGCTCTCCACGGCTGGGGGTCCAGAACACCCCTTCGGGCCCAGACCAGGGGCGGGGCGGGGCGGGGCGGGCTCGTTCGCCCCTTTGAGCTGTCAGGGCATTGGCAGGAACCCTTTGGTACTTTGGGGGGCGACTCCTGTCTTGGAGCGCGCTGGCTGGGGCTGATGGAACTTGGAGTCCCAACACCAGCTGGAGGGCTCCGGGTTCCCCTCCCCGCTTTGAGGCGGAGCGGTTGTGGGAAGGCCCCCTGCAGGGGATCCGCCTGCCTGCCTGCCTGCCTGCCTACACGCTTAAAAAAAAAGAAAGAAAACACGGCAGTCCCTGGCCGTAGGCTTACAGTCTCGCTTTTCCCGGTGTTTATTGCACACCGCTTGAGTCGCAGCTTGGCGAATTATTTATAGCGCAGCCAGGAAGGGAGACGCCGGACATGGCGCTGTGCGCCGCCCCCGCCCCCGCTCGCTCAGTGCTTGTGCACCTTTCAGGAAACTCGGAGCTTCGGGTTTCTGTCAGATGCCCGGAGAATATCTCCGTTTCCTCACAAGCGTCTGCGAGCTGGAGGCAGATGTCCCATCGCTTCAGCCCTAGCTTTTGTTTGGAAACGACTCCAAGTGGATTTGGAGAATACCCTCACCGTGGAAGGTGGCTAATGCCACCGCTGGGAACACATTAGTCCGTGGGCTTCCCGTCAGTGGAGCAGAAACAGTGAGGACTGGCTCACTTCCAGGACAGTAGGATTGTGCTCTTGCAGGAGCCTTCCCCAACCTGGCACACACCAGATGTGTTGGACTACAACTTCCAGCATGCCTGACCATTGGCCATGCTGGCTGGGGCTGATGGGAGTTGAAGTCCAAAGTGTCCTGGAGGGCACCCGGCTGGGGGAGGCTGGTGTGGGGCTGTGGCAGCAGGCCGAAGGGTGACCCGCCGGTCTGACCCTGAGCAGTCCTCACCTGCGGGCCCTTGTGCTCTTCTCCCCCCAGGCGGCTCCGACGGCTCGAGGCTCTACGACTGCGTCTGGCGCTACAACTCGAGCGTGAACGAGTGGACGGAGGTGTCTCCGATGCCGAAAGCCCGGGAGTACCACAGCTCGGTGGTCTTGGACGGCCTCCTCTACGTGGTCGCCTCCGACAGCACCGAACGCTACGACCACACGCTGGACGCCTGGGAGCCCCTGCAGCCAATGCTCTACCCCATGGACAACTGCTCCACGACCGCCTGCCGCGGCAGGCTGTACGCCACGGGCTCCCTGGCGGGGAAGGAGTCCATGGTCATGCAGTGCTACGACCCGGAATCGGACCTGTGGTCCCTGGTGAACTGTGGGCAGCTGCCCCCCTGGTCGTTCGCCCCCAAGACCGTCACTCTGAGCGGGCTGATGTACTTTGTAAGGTAAGCGCTGCCTCGGTCGTCTCCTTCTGGGGGCACGTGCGTGATCCAGAATTGTACATAGCCACTTACTTGTGTCAAGTAATTATTGCCTCTAGGTATTTTGTTTATTTCATAGAATCATAGAAAAGTAGAGTTGGAAGGGGCCTACCAGGCCATCGAGTCCAACCCCCTGCTCAATGCAGGAGTCCAGGTCAAAGCATCCCCTGACAAATGGCTGTCCAGCCGCACCTTGAATGCCTCCAGAGTGGGAGAGCCCACCACCTCCCTAGGTAGTTGGTTCCATTGCTCTTATTGCTTCTGACAGTCAGGAAATTTTTCCTGATGTTTAGGTGGAATCTGGGTTTCCTGTAATTTATTTATTTAAAGCATTTTTATCCCGCCCCTTAACCAAAAGGGCTCCTGAAGTGGCTTACGTAAAAAAAAAGAAAGAAAACACGGCAGTCCCTGGCCGTAGGCTTACAATCTAAAAAGACATGACACAAAAGGAAAAAGAGATGGGGAGGGAAGAGGAAAAAAGGCAAATGGTCTTCCAGGAGGCCTGGTGGAATGGCCCTGCTTCTCATCTCACCCATTCTACTGCAGCCTACTGGGATGGATGGTGGTGGAAGAGCAGTCTGAGTAGACAAGTAGCAATTTTTTTAATGGGTTAGAAGCTTTTGTGAATTGGTTTGCATGGATGACCAAATCTCTGTTCTGTTGAGGTGGTGCATACTAGCTTAGATGGCTTCAAGGGGGGGGGGGGGGAGATTAGATGCCTTTGTGATGAGGAGAGGACTTCTCAAAAGCCGTGATGGCTCAATGGAACCTCCATGGTCAGAGGCAGTGGGCCATGGAATACAGTTTGCTGGGGAGCAGTTGCAGCAGAGGAGGCGCCTGGCCCCCGTGGACTGCCCTGTGGCCACTGCGGGACTACACGGACCTTTGGTGTGATCTGCCGGGGCTGCTCTTATATTCTTAAAAGTAGCATTTTTTAAAGAAGGATCGTGGTGCAGAGGCAAAGCAACTGGAAACTGGAGCTTGACCGAAAGTTTGAGAAACGTTGATCTTTTCGTTTCTTGAGACCTCTGAGAATGATGTTGAGGCAAATGAGTTCCACCTATGACAACGGCATCTGCCTGGCTTTGCCGTCGCGCGTCCCTGCTGCTTTTGGACCCAGATCCATCTTGCTTTCCAGAGGTTCTGCAGGAAGGGAGGAGCCCAGTGGAAAGAGGGCGACCCCTGGCCAAAACGGAGGGATGTCCTCAGACACCAGTCATTGTGGGTTTTCTGAAGGTGTCGCAGTCACATGGCTCTGGTCCAAGTTAGGCAGTGTCCCAGACTGGTTTCAGAGGGTGGGAAGGAACTCCTCCCCCCCCCCGTCCCCAAAAACTCCCTGGAAGTTGGTTTGCTTGATTCCTCCACCATTCTGTGCCAAGCTAAGTTGGCAGGGCTTAGCTGGTGTGAGAACAGAGTCTGAAAGGGCCCGCTGCTCTTTCCAAAAGGAGAATGCGACTTCCTGCTCTTCGTCAAGAGAGCTGTCATAATTCAGATTCTTGTCGTCTGAAACAGGGGTCAAGTCCTTCAGCCAGAGATAGGCTAAGCGCGTGATCAAGCAAGGCTGAAAATAGTGTCTAGATAGAAGTTAGTTCATTTTCAGATTGCATTTGAGAGAGGTGAGCTTGTTGTCGGCAGCTTTTCCAGTTGGGGTTTGGGCTTGTTCTCTGCTCAGTTGCTGTGGAGTCCAGCAACCAGCTTTGAACCCGCCCACACGCAGATGTGTCTTCACCGTGCCTGGTTCACGTAGGGAGCTCCTTGTGCTGAGCATCCTCCAGGTGACTGTAGCAGGTTCAGCGGTTTCAGCTGCTCCTGGGAAGACCCCTGCAGCCGTCAGTCCGTGCTGCTCACTCACCTGCCCAGTGGGAAGCGACTTCCTTTCCCCTCTCTGGGGCTGGAGGAGGCGGGGGCTCACCGAGAGGGCCCCGGGGCCGGGGGCTCTCTGGTGCCGGTTGCAGTAGCTGTCGGAGCCACCCGTTCTGACAGTCACCTGGAGGCCTCTGGAGGCCACGTGGAGGCGCAGGCGGGGGCCGCCGTGTGAGCCAGGGCTGTGCAGGAGCTTTCTTCCCGGTGAAGGTTACTGACCGAAAACTCAACCAGGTGATGAAGGCTTCGAATGGCCCAGTTCATCATGTGATCCTTAAACTTGTTTTTTTTTACGCTGTGCCAGACAGCTGGTTCACTAGCAGACAGGTTCAGGACAGTTTTGCAGCCCGTCCAGTTCAGGACAGGCAAGGAAGTTTGGTGCCCTAGGCAAGATCAGATATTTAGCGCCCCCCTTCCCACTTGAGAGCGCTGTATTTTCCCCCCAAGGCATTTCTGGCGCCCCCTTTAGCCCTGCGCCCTAGGCAGCTGCCTAGTTGGCCTAATGGTAGCAGCGGCCCTGGTTCAGGAAAGCGCAGCATGTTGGTGAAGAATAAGTAATGAGTCAAAACGATACATTGCTCTTTTTGAGTGTCCAGCGCATTTGACGTGCGCTATGGCTGTCGCCCTTACAAGAGTCGGCGGAGGGAACGGGGGCCTGATCTGGGCCGGAAAACACATCCCTTTCCCCTGATAGGAAGGGATCCTTTTCGAAAGCGGGAGTTGCACATCTTGTCCTGACACCAAAAATGAATCCGAGCGGCAGAAGAGACTCCGCGGCTGTCACTGATCAGCTTGTGCAGAGCTTCCCCAGCCGGCAGGGAGCTGGAAGTTTGGGATTCCTGGATTCATCCTGACATGTGGGTCCCCTCCCCGCTCCTCTCCACGAGCCCCACTGGAATGAGCAGCCGGGACCTGGGATTTGCTGGGATTCCCGCACGAAAGTCTCGCGGTTCCCAACGCTGACAGGGCAGCCATCACGGCTGGCTGGGGAGGTTCCTGGCCAATTTTGCAGCCCGTCCAGTTCATAGATTCATAGAAAAGTAGAGTTGGGAGGAGCCTACAAGGCCATCGAGTCCAACCCCCTGCTCAGTGCAGGGAACCAGAGGAGGGGCGGCCGGTCCCTTTGGGCTGCTCAGGTTCTTCCTGTCCTCCATTGTAGGGCATACTTTTTATTCCCAAACCTGCTTTCCTATAAAAGCCACAGTTCACTTTGACAGATTTGCCCGATAACAAAAGTTAACGAATGCAGTCACTGTTCAGCACGGCTGATCGTTTGAGACGGAAGTTCCAAGGAGCCCGTTCGGTGGGAGGTTCTCGCCTCAGGGTTAGTTTTGCCGCAAGGCTGATGGCAGCGTCGCCAGTCTTCTCTCTGCCGTTCAGGGTCAGCAAAGTGCATTTCTTTGTCACCAACACCCTCCACCTGTTGCTGTCACACTCCCCATTTTGCGGACAGAACAAGGAGGAGGAGTATTATGCAACTGGAGGAGGGTTTGTGACTCTTCCGGAACAGGCCTATGTCTGCCGTTACTCCCAACACCAAGAATAAGATCCCCGGAACCGAAAAGGCAGCCTCTCTCTCCTTTCCAAAGTTTACCTGCAGGTTTTGGAAATAGACTTGGCTTGGGTAGCCTTACAGCAAACCTTTCCCAACCTGGTAACTTCCGGATGTGTTCGACCGCAACTCCCAGCATTCCTGGCCATTGGCCATGCTGGCTGGGGATGATGGGAGTTGCCGTCCACGTCTGGAGGGCACCAGGCTGGCGAAGGCTGCCTCCGGGAAGCCGCGCGCCTCCCTGCCTCCCAAGATAGAAATTGTGACAAGGAGGAGACCCGCCTGGCCGTACACGTTGGCCAGAGGAACAGCCGCTGCCGGAGCGCGCTTTATCCCTGCCTGCCAGAAGGGACTCCCGGTTCCAGCCGACTGTTCCCTGGGACAGCAGACTGAAACCCAAGGGCCACTGGGAGGCTGCACCCCCTGCCTCCAAAGAACAGTCACGGCAAGGGGGAGACCAACCTGGCCCTATTCGTCATCCAGAGAAGAAACAGATACAGGGAGCTCGGTTCGCCCTTCCCTGCCAGAAAGAACACCTATAAGAACTTGGCAACTAAGAATGGGTGTCTCGGTTTTGCTTCTTCCCCCTCCCTCCCTCCCTCCCAATCCCTTTTCCTTTCATGTCACGTGCTTTAGATTGTAAGCCTTTGGACAGGGGCTGTCTTACTATTAATTTTGGCTGAAGAGCAGGGTAAAAAGGCTGTAAACAAAGAAACAGGCAGGCTTGCAGCAGGTACGCCCGGCTCGGGCCATGTGGAATCAGGAGGTGCACAAGATGCCAGGAGCTGCTGCCTGGATTGCCAAGCACTGCCCTACAGCGCTTGGCATCTCTCTTGGGCCCCCATGACTTTAAAAAAAAAAAAAGCTGAAAGGATGACAACAAGCAGGCCGCTGTGGATAAAAGCCCTCCCCATAAGGAGCTTGTGCAGTCACGCAGGCGTTCACCGCCATTGCCACACACACACCCCAAAGGCCAGGTAGCTGCTTTTCAGTACGCACAGATGTTGCTTAGTTATTTGGGCCGCAAAATGTGGGGTGCGTTGGGGTGCTATGACATTTTTGTGACGTTTCCCAGCCTGTGCACAGAGAGGGCTCCCAACAGAGCTGCTCCCAGAAATTCTGAAATCTTTCTAGCCGTCATTGTCAGATGTCTCTCCCCCACCCCCGGTAGTGTGTTCTGGACTGGCAAGAAGAGGCGTGTCCTGTGAGCCCCCGCCCCCCTTTGCTCCTCTAATGTGGCAGCGCTGACAGCATGTTAAAACTTCCAGACTCTCGCCCTCCTCTTGAGAAGCTTCTGCACCGCCATTTGGCAAGCTGCTGGTGGCATTTTGGAGGCTTGTGTGTTTGTGCCCATGAAGGTAGGTAGACACACTTGCCAGGGATGTGGAAATTGGGAGAGCTCAAGCACATCGGATTCTCCGAGCCCGGCCCGTGTCCGTATCAGATTGCGAACTTTTTTTTTACTCCTTTCGTGTGAAAATAGCAACATACGTGGGTCTGCTTCCAAAACGACACAGTCTTCTCCCATGGTTTGTACGCAGTTTTTTAAAAATGTGCATTTTTTCTGATGCAGTTTCCGAATGCACCCCATCCACTCACACACACACCCGCCTCCTCCAGCCATCGCAAGGTCAGGAACGTACAAGCTTTGGACTGCAGATCGCGTTTGGGTTTGGGAGGTGTGAACAGGGTAAATCCTGGCCGTAAACAAACTGAAGTGATTTTCTGCTGCGACCCTCGTGCACTTGCACAAAGCAGGGCTGGGGCGGGGGCTACCAGTGAAAAGCAGGAGAGAGATCCACAGTTTGTGTTCTCCACCCTACCAAAGCCATTAAACTTGCTGGATATTTCCCCATCTATTCGGAAGAGAAGGGGCAAATCTCTTGACTATGAGATCTTGAAGAGGGAGGGTATTCCAAAAGTGGGAATTGCGACTCTGATTCAAAATAGAGACCAGAAGGCTGGAATGAGCCTTGATATGAATTCTAGGTCAACGCACTGAGAAATTGGTCCAGTCCAGTCTACTATCCTGTAAGAGATTTGGGGTGCAATCCTATGCAAGTTTAGATGGAAGAAACCCCCTACAACTCCCAGCATAACTGGCTGGGGAATGCTGGGAGCTATAGGACTTTTTTCCATCTCAACTTGCACGGGATTGCACCCTTGGTGACTCAATTTGCCTATATCCATAAGGACTAGAAACCTTGTTTGATTTAACATGCACTTGTTAACTCATGAGCTCTATTCAGGCGTTCTTATTCTGGGTACAGTCAACATGCAAGGTGGGAGACTGAGGACAAGCTCCGCCCCCACACCCCTCCATCGTCCTCCTCATTGCCCTCCACAGACTGGAAGTAAATGTCTGCAGCAGGAAACCTTTTCTACTAGTGCAGGCTTCCCATGTGATGTAGAACCCTGGATAATCCAGGGTTCTAAACAGTCGTGAGAGTCTACATGAGTTAAAAAAGAAAAAGGTCTTCCCACTTCAGAAGTTACTGGTATCCCTGCAACTCACAGGGGGGTGAAGGTAACATGCTTGCCCTCCTGTGAAGAATGCCTGAATAGGGCTGTAGATTATGAGTGGCACCTTTCGGCTGTGCGGAACCTTCCCTTGTTGCCTGCCTACCAAATAACTTTAGAATGAGGCTACTAAAATGTAAATTGTTTCATGGGGGGTGGGGTGGGCAAGAGAGAGTGACTCCCATTCACTTGGGTGACACACAAGCCCAACTGGACAATCTTGGTGGATTTTGACAGGCAGATGTTCTGCGTGCATGGAGGGATCGCTGCCCCGTCACCTTCCTTTTGCACCAACCCTGCTGGGCAGAATCTTCTTTTTTTTTCCTCTAGGCTGCCCACAGAGGAACCTGGAGAAGATCTTGAGGTGGTCTCTTGTGCCAGGCGCAGTGGGGCACAATCCGTCGAGGAGGGCTGGGTGGATTGGCCCCATGGGGAATGAAGCGGAGACCTTCTGCCCTCATGGCAGGGCGGAGCCACAGACGCCCTTTCAGTGGCCCCTCTCTTGCTTTCCTCCCACAGAGATGACTCCGCAGAAGTGGACGTCTACAACCCGGCAAAGAACGAATGGGACAAAATCCCCCCAATGCTCCAGGTAGATCTCTAGAAAACTTTTAAGGGCAGTAACAGAAATTGGGGGATGTGTGTGAAGATGGTAATGGAGGAAAGGTTTAAGGCCTTGTGCAAAAGCTCCCGGATTACACAGAAGCAGGCTGGTTCAGAGGCTCAAAAATGCGTGGGTCCCCGATTTGGCATTTTAGGGAGCTGCCTGCTACTGAGTCAGACCCACCTTGGTCCAGCCAGGCCCAGTGCTGTCGACACTGACTGGCAGCAGCGGCTCTCCGGGGTTTCAGGCAGGATTCCTTCCCAGCCCTACTTGGAAGACCTCCAGGATTGAACCCGGGACCTTCTGCGTGCAACGCAGGGGCTCCACCGCCAAGCTACGGAAGCCGAAAGCGGGGGGGGGGGGGGGATACCAGCATATTTTAGCTGAACCCTCTTGTACTGCCCGTGACTAAGCCGTAGGTGAAATTTAACCCTTTTTCGTGAGACAGGGTGGCTTGCCACTGAATGCAGTTAAAATAAAATTCGGGATACCCCATGGAGTGCAGCCTTCATGCCCCCCAGATCTCCCACAGTTGCCCACTGAAGGCCCAGAGACCATTGGGGTTGAGCTTTACCAAGTAAGTCACGGTGAGGCTTGACCAGCAGGGACTAGAAGCATGGCCAGCTGTTGTCAGAGAGCCAGAGGAAGCCTGCTTCTCTCAGCTTAGGGTTCACCAGGAGTGGTGGTGGCAGAGGAGAGAGGAAGGTGGAGGCACGTGCCCCGTGAGTGACCCTGGAGGGCTGGCACTGTCCGGGCTGACCGCTGTCGTGACAATCACCACCTCATAATTGTTCTTACTTTATATTGTAGCCCTGAAACGCAGGTGAGATTTGGCATCTGGAGGTGTTTAGCGACAGCCCTCTAAGCTCTACGCATAATGGTGAAGGGCCATGTTGTCCTCTATTTAAAGTACAATTCCTATGCATATTTACTGAGAAGTAATCCCACTGAGTTCAGTGGACTTACTCCCAGGTAAGTGAATATAGGATTGCAGCCTTGGCAAGACAAAACATTGTGACTGAAATGGATTTCATAGAATCATAGAATCATAGAAAATAGTTGGAAGGGCCTCAGCCATCGTTCCCCCCTGCCATGCGGAATCCAGTCACCTTGAAGATTGTGTCCACGCACCTGAATGCCTCCAGATGGGAAGCCCACACCTCCTAGTAGTTGATTCATGTCTATTGTCCAGTCAGGTTTTCATGTTTAGGGATCTAGGTTTAACTGAGCCATTATTTTCCTGCAATGAACAAGAGATCTTGCCGGTGCACCCTCAAATACTGGAGAGGCATCCCTGTCTCTCTTTGAAGGCGCCCATTTTTCAGTCTCTCCTCATAGGCCTTGTTCAACATTATAAATCATGTAAAACACAATAAAATATAATAAATATAATCATAGAGTTGGAAGGGGCCTACAAGGCCATCGAGTCCAACCCCCTGCTGAATGCAGGAAACTAGAGGAGGGGTCTCCCATCCAAGTAATAACCAGGCCTGACCCTGCTTAGCTTTCCACACTCAGACAAGTTGAGCCAGCGTGAGCCACAGGCCTGTATTATATCAGTTTTAGTTAATTAATTGAATAGGGACAGTGTCAGACAAGCTAAAGCTCAGCTGGGACTGATGGAGGCTGCTAAGAGCAACAAAAAAGGCTTTTTCAGCTATGTTTGAATCAAGGGATGTCAGGGATGCTTTGACCTGGATTCCTGCATTGAGCAGGGGGTTGGACTCGATGGCCTTGTAGGCCCCTTCCAACTCTACTTTTCTATGATTCTAAGAGGAAGGATGATGAAATACTAACAGGTGACACAGAATGTGAATCTGCTCAACTCCAATACAGGCCTGTGGCTCACGCTGGCTCAGTTTGTCTGAGTGTGGAAAGCTAAGCAGGGTCAGGCCTGGTTACTGACTTGGATGGAAGACCCCTCCTCTAGTTTCCTGCATTGCAGCAGGGGGTTGGTCTTGATGGCCTTGTAGCCCCCTTCCAACTCTATGATCTATGAAATCTTCTCCCAAAAGGGGAACTGGGTGCAACTTCACACGTAGCACGACTGATCAGGGGTCAGGATTGCAGTTCTGGACTGATAAGGACTGGGACAAGAAAAATCTAGGCCCCTTAAATGAGTTCAAGTCTTCAGGGCCGGGTAACCTGCATCCTAGGCTAGTAAAGGATCATGCCGATGGACTCTGAGAAGCTCTGTCTATCGTCTTTGAGAAATCCTGGAGAACAGGTGAGATACCAAAAAGAGGAGAAAGGTAGTTCCAGGAAAGCGCAGACCAGTCAGTGCGACTTGGGCTCCTTCGCTGAGCAGGGGGTTGGACTCTATGGCCTTATAGGCCGCTTCCAACTCTATTGTTCTATGATTCTATAGTTTGAACACCAGAGGAGATGCAAGAACAGATGAGAAAAGAATCACTTTGAAAACGTCTTGATGACAATGCAATGATTAGTAGAGGCCCGCATGGGTTTGAAAAGTGTAAGTGCAGCCAGTTTCATGTCATCTCTTTTTTTAAAAAAATATTGAATTAAAAATCTGGTTAGTAGATTACTACATTATGGAAATGCTGTGGACAAACCTGACAGAGTCACCCATGATATTTTACTTAGCCAACTGGTAAAATGGAGGCTAGATAATAATGCTCTCAGGTGGGTTCACAGCTGCTTGGAAAACCATTCAGAGGGGGCTGCAACGGTTCCTCGTCGAGCTGGAGGTTTTGAGTGGGGTGCCAGACCCAGCACTCTTCGGCGTCTGTATCAGTGAGTTAGATCTTCGTTCCCCCAACCTGGTGTCCTCCAGGTGTGTTGGACTACAACTCCCATCATTGATGGGAGTTGTAGTCCCAACACAGCTGGAGGGCACCCGGTTGGGGAAGACTGTATTAGATGAATTTGCACAAAACTGGGAGCCATAGCCGACACCTAAGGCGACAGGAATAAAATTCAAAGTGTCCTTCCTAGAATGGCAAACTGCGCTCAATCCAGCAAAATTAAATTTGAGAGAGAGGAATGCAAGAGTTTTGAATTGAGACCATAACATATCGCCCCCCACACACACACACACACACACTTTGACACCATTTTCCTTCCTTCAGGTGCATGTCGGTGGCAGCCTGGCTGCCCTCGGAGGAAAGCTTTATGTCTCCGGTGGCTACGACAACACCTTTGAACTTTCGGGGATGTTGGAATCTTACGACCCGGAGACTCGGAAGTGGAGCGTGGCCGGCCAGCTGCCGGAGCCGATCTTCTGGCACAGCAGCGTCAGCATTTTCCGCCAGTTCATGCCGGAGACGCTGGACGAGGAGGAGGAGCAGCTCCCTTTGGATAATGCCTTCAGTCTGAACCGGCAGCGCGACCAGAACCTTCACAACCAGAATCTGAACGAGCTGCGTTAGCCGTGGGGACAAGCTCGCCCGCCTGTCGCTCTGTCACTGGGAGCTGGCGTCGCTTCTTGGGGAGGCCGCTGTGAGGCTGGAAGGACTGAGGGGCAGGGCAGGGCAGCTGCGAGGACGGCTGTGGTTGGAGAAGAAGAGGACTGGCCGTGAAGCGGTTTGTTTTGAGATTGGCACCTCTCAAGCTTCCTCTTCTCTTGGTCAGAGGGGGGGGGGCAGCATTACAGGAGAATTCCTGAGAAGAGAACTGGAGGAAGGCGGGGGCGGGGGAGGAATTGGGGGTCTAGCTCTCCCGTTTGGCCTCGGGAGTTGGAAACCCTTGATCCGAAACCTTTCAAAAGCACCTTTCTTACAAAGGAAGGTTAGGTATATCAAATGGAGGCTATTTAGCTTAGGAAAAAGAGTGACGAAAGGTAGGACAAGAGAATGCTCTATAACTCTATGCAAGAAGTGGTGAAAGGGAATGGGGAGAGGTTAGGAATATAAGAAAAGCTGTGCTGGATCAGACCAAAGGCCTCTCTAGTCCAGCATCCTGTTCCCACAGTGGCCAGCTGGATGCCCCAGTGGGAAGTCCACAAGCAGGACAGGAGTGCAAGAGCGCCCTCCCACCCATGTTCCCCAGCAACTGGTGTACATAGGCATTCTGCCTCTGATGCTGGAATTAATATACAGCCATCATGACTCGTATCCATTAACGGCCACCTCACCCATGAATTTGCCCAATTCCCCCTTTACTAGTTGGTGGTCCTCACCACCTCTTGTGGAAGTGAATCCCATGGTAATGTTTTCCCCCTTCTTCACACAATGCCGAATTAATTTATGGAACCCCGTGGCACAGGATGTGGCCGTGGCCATGGGCTTTAAAAATAGTGGCCGTCTAGCAGCAGCCACTGGCCGGGTCACAAAAAGGGAACCCGAGACGGTGTGCCCCTCGAGGCCTTTTGCTGGGGAGCCGCTACGGGAGAGGGCAGTTGCCTTTGTGCTTCTCGGAAGCTTCTGGCTGGCCACTGCTGACACAGGATGCTGGGCTAGAAGGGACCTTTCCCTTAACGCAGCCGGGCGCTTCCAATCTTCTTAAGGGCCCTGCAGCAAAACATCTTCCTCCCTTCCCCAGCCAGAACACTGCACCTGCAGCCCACTCCTCCATTCCCAGCACCGTGCAGAGCCTTGGAGAACCGCTAGTCCCGTGGGCTGGCTTGCTCTCTCTCTGTGGCTGTGGCACTGCTGGGAAGGAAGGCCGCCCCTCTCTGCCCCACGTTTTGGCTGGCCAGACTGGAGCTCCGAGGGCTGTACACCACCGTGCCCGCCCTCTGAATAATCCATGTGTGCCTTGTGCGCCTGAGCAAGGACCTCTGCAGCGGAAGGGTCTGGCGGCCACAGCTGTGTGGTCTCAGTTCAGGGAGGGTGCTTCATGCCGGCGGGGGCGGTGGGGGGGGTCTCCGCAGTCCTCCCTTGCTCCCTCACCGCCAGAATCCGTTTTCCTTTCCCCACAGGGCAGCTTGGACTGTGCTCCTCACTCCGCAGAGCTTATCTTTTAAGCGCAGGGGAGGCCCTCTCATAGTAAAGGTGATGTGGCAGGAAAGAGATTGGAGCTTTCTTTTATATACACACACACACAGGATTAGAATGTCTTACGTTAAAATCCCATAAGGCCAGGGGTGGGGAACCACAGGCTTGGGGGTGGGGAACCACAGGCTTGGGGGTGGGGAACCACAGGCTTGGGGGCCAGATCCGGCTCTGCGGGGTTCCCGAGAGGCGCCTTCCCCCCCCCCCCCCAACCACCAACCATTGGGAGGCTTCCCAGCTTTTGTGCAGCTTCTTCCCCATTCTAAAAAGTTGAAATGCCTCTCCTGAGGCTTCATTACTGGCAGGAAGAGATTTATGCCCCACCCACCACACCGCTCAGACACGGAAAAGATCTTCCTGAAAATTGAATCCAGCCCTTGGGCTAAAGTTCCCCACTGCTGCCCCAAGGGGAAAAGAGCCGAGCAGAGGGCGAGTGCCAGTCCTTGCAGTGCGAGGTGCTGCCGCATCCAGGGCAGAAGTTGTCCGCCACCAGTGGCCCACCCTCCGCCTCCTCCACCTTCCACTGTCTTTTAAAAGCAGCTCCTTTTAGAAGAGAATGCGCACCGAGCAAGTGAAAAGAAAGCGGTAGGGAAAGGGTGTGTGCTTAAAAAGGAAAGAAAGGTTCAGGTTTATGCAGTATTCCGAACAGCATCTGTTCCGAACACTGACGTGGCTTCAGTGAACACTTTTGACGTGTAAGCAGAACCTGCTAAAGTGGCAAAGATGCGTCCGGGAGCAGCTCTCACAAGCCAGACCATGTGGGTGCCTTTTAGTTTTTCAGAACAGGATTAGTTTTGAGCCACTGAGCTTAAAGCAAATTCTTATTAGACAACTTGATTGTCTTTTACACTCTCCAGACTTCTAGTGTGAAGTGATTTGCACGGCTTATTTTTCACATTTAACCTGCAGAGAAACGCCTGCTCGTTCTTTGGAGTGTCTCAAACAGTGTTCCTGGAGGGCTATCACATTTCCAAGTGACACGGTCCCATTTAAAAATAAAGTTAAGCCGTGTGTCATGCGCTGCAGGGCAGCTGTTTCGTCACCTCCCTGTTGCTGGTGAAGGATCACGTTCGAATCCTGCCGCAGAGATCCCTGCTGAATCACTGTTCTGATCAGAGCACTCTCTCTCTCTATATATATATATACCCTTTATCCGAATGACCAGCTTTTCGGAGGTATCCCTGTGCGAGCGAGGGCCCACTGTTCAAAAACGTTGCTCCGAGGTCCTCCCTGCCTGTGCCTTACCGCAATGCAACTTCAAGCGAGGCTCTGTTGGCATCGAGCCCCAATGCTGGCCGTTGTTGAGGTGGCGTGGAAACTTGCAGCTGCCCTTGGGACCTCCTAAGGAGAGCATCCTCAGAGGGCTGCCGATGCAGAGGGCTACTCCCCCCCGCACACACACACATGGTGCCCTCCAGCGGTGTTGGCCTGCAACTCCCATCGCCCCCAGCCATGCTGGTTGGCGGCAGCTGCGGCTCGGCACAAGTAAACACGGCTGAAAGAGCTGGCGAGGCAGCACCGCGGTGGCGGGCTGGGAAGAAGAGCCGCGTCCACGTGTGCGATGCTGCTTCCGCCTCTTCGCCTCTTGCCGCTTTCCCCACGGTTACCGTGCGGGGTCCAGGGCGACCTGCTGTTTTCTGGCCCCAGCCAAGCCTTTTGCATCGAGGGGTCCACGGGCCCCGCTTTCCACCATGACCGCGACAGCCCCACCCCCTCCCTCCCCTGAGCCGTTCAAGGGACGGAGGACACACGACGACGACGAGTTCACTTTCAACTCTGCGCCAGCTGTTTACAGGTCTATGGAGGAGCTGCTGCTGCTGCTGACCACAACCTGTTTTAGCATCACTTCATGTTAAGTATTTTGTGCTGGGCTGTTTTAAAGTCTGATAGATAACATGATACTTTGTCATAGTGCCAGATCCGCATCGTCTTGGAAGCTCTAGAACCAGATGAATAGCTTTGTATTTATTTAACTTTAATATAAATCGTTTGTCTGCTGCCTTAAGGACTGTATGATAACATCCTTTGAAACAAAGGTATTTCTTATATTTTGTATTTTTTCCCCTTTTAAACTTGAAAGTCGAGTGTTAAATAAAGGTGTGTGTTGAGACTTTTGTTCTGTCAAATTGAGAACCCAGGATGCTCAGAGGAAGGAAGATGGTGCCCGTTTGCTAGACCCCCCCCAAAGGTTCTTGTCTCAAAGCTGAAGATGCTACCCTTATGTTTTGGTATATGGATGATCTCTAGAATTTACACAGTACTCTTGCTACTGGTGACAGACAAGGGCCTGGTACCTGATGCTACATGGCAGACATGTTCCATGCTGCCCCTGCCCCCAATTTCAGCAGGATCACGTAGTTCTACTTCTCACAGAATTAACCAGATCCTCCCATTGATTCCTCACACCTGTTGCAGACCCTCTTAGCTTTGGGGAGATCTGCTCCCACTCACGGTGTTTCATGCACCATTCATCTAGCGAGCCACCGGTGGTCCCATTGAAGTTTTCAGTACCCCGAGAACAGCCGCTGCAGTCCATACTGAGGGCAAGGGCAGTCTATCCCTGGGCCACCTCAGGCACACCCCTGGTGCCGCAGGGTCTTGGTCTTTCCTCTGTCCGCACTCACTTGGACAAAGCAAGTGTAAGATGGCCGCTCACCTGAACAGACTGACGTGCAGCTAAAGAAGTTTGGAAGGGACCCAGTGAGTGACAGGGTCCAACTCCTTTGTCCTAGAGCAGGGATGTCCAGCTTCCATATTGGTAGAAGCAACTCTCTTGGCAGGGAATAGCAGCAGGCCAAAGGTGTATTTTGCCCCCCCACACACACAGATGTCTTTGCAAGTGGTTTAGCTCCATTAAAAAAAAACGTACTGCCCCATCCCCAAATTGGCACTTTCCAATTCTGGATCAGGCAAACAAGTGGACTAGGACATAGTAAACCGAAAGAGCTGTAACATTTAACTGGAGTATCTCAACTGCTGAAGACAACGGTTTTCCTCAGAAGTAAAATGGCAAGTGAGCTTCCCATTATGCCATGATTAAAACATGATAAAGCCCAAATAAATTTGCTTCAGGATCTGATCTGGCTGCCCAACATTTTTCAGAAGCACAGAAAAGGAGCTTCTGCCTTCATCAGTGCATGGAACTCAGGGCTTTTAGGGAGGCCCTGGGAATGTACTTGTTTTCTCTGGCCTTCTGCTGATTATGTTTTATTGGACTATTCTGGTTTGTAGCTGCAATTACATTGCAGAATTTAGTATTGTCCAGGTCAGATGTTTTATTGCTGGTGCTTGTTTTTGTGATTTTTTGCTGTTTTATTGGTTTTTACTATATGAGTTTTTATTGTTGAAGAAGCCCCCTTGGGAAGACTCTGCCCTGAGCGGTGGCCTAGAAACATTTTAAATAAAACTCCCATCAGCCATAACCAGCATGGCCAGTGGACAGATATGATGGGAGCTGTATTTATTTTATTTATTTATTTTTATACTGCCCAATAACCAAAGCTCTTTGGGCAGTTCATAAAAGAAAAATTAAAACCACAACATACAGCAACATAGTAAAAATAATATAAAACCTTATGTTTAAAACAAAACCAAAGTACAAACCAGAGTAAATGCCAGCAGCAGTGCAAAGATCTAAAAGTGCACCAACACCATTTTTAAACCCGAAGGGCTAAAAAGCCTGCGGACGGGACAAGGAGTTTGCCTGCCACCAAGAAGACCACCATGTAGGCACCAGGCGAGCCGCTCTGGGAAGGGCATTCCACAACCAGGGTGCCACCACTAAAGAGGCCCCATCTCTTTGGTAGTCCAAAACATCTGGGGACCACCGAGGTTGCCTACGCTGACAGACAGCAGTTCTCCAAGGTTTCAGACGGGAGTCTTTCTCGGCCTTGCCTTGAGACACCAGAAATTGAATCTGGAACATTCTGTATACAAAGTAGGGGCTCATACCGCTGAGCTGCACTCTCCCGCATCTCTTTCCTGCGTACACAGTAAACATCTCTGAGAAGAACTCTTGCCACTTGCACAAGCCCTTTTCCCTTTCTTTCGGTATAGTTGCTGAAACATTTCATCGGGAGGGAGGGAGAGGCAGCAGCACCGAGAAATGCTCTCATTCCCCACTGGGTCCCCTCTAGTCCTCCTCCCCAAACGCACAAGAACTAGGTGTGCTGACGCGCAGGCCAGGTGGCCACAATCCCTGATGGGCCACAGCACGACGATGGGGATCAGCCTACCTTTATTGGGGACGGGGCTTTACAGGGACACAACGCTACGTTTCACAGTCATCCGGGACGGTAATGATGAGCGACTGTTCAATGACATCCGGGGGGGTAAAATTCTCATTCGAACAGAGTCTTTGTTCAGCGAGCTCCTCGCGTAGGGCGCCGTGGGCAAGCGATTCCACTATGACTTCGGCAGAGCCCACCTCCAGGACGTGGGGGGGCTGCAGAGCAACCACCACGGCCTTCTCGTCCTCGATGATCAGGTTTCGCAGCTTCCTCTGACGGGGGTTGTAGTTCTCGACCCGGTCGTGGATTTCCATGTGGCGCCTCAAATGGGCCTTTAAAAGAGCAGGAGAGATGGTTGGCACATCTGAACTCACAGGCTAGGAACGCAGGCGGAGACGGTCACGTCATTGCTTACGAGAATGGACAGGCTGGTGGGCAGGACGGTGGCCGAGCCGTAGATCAGGAAGGCCCTGGGTGCGAATTTCACCTACGCAGCAAGCTCACTGGGTGGCCTTAAGAATAGCCAGTCTTAGCCCTGTATCTGCAACACAGGGACAATTATGCTGGCCTTCTTTACAGGGTTGGAGTAAGGATGAGTGTGTGTGTGTAGTGTCCCAAACAACTGAAAGCACTTTCCATAGAAGTGCTACCTGTCGTTTTAACAGGTCACTTTTGAAAAGTGTTAGTTGTCCTGGGTGGGGAAGGTGTCAGTGCAGATTTTGCAGAAAAACTACGTAAAGGCTGTGCCAGAACAAGAGGCAAGAAGGAAACGGGCAGAGAGGAGAAAAGGCTCTCTGCCCTCTGCTCCCACCGCCATGCCGCAGAGTGAAGTGACTGGAATCGTAGGTCAGGAACACAATACCTGCCGTGTGAACTTGTAGCCGCATTCCATGCATTCGAACTTCCTCACTCCTTTGTGCCTGCGAACATGGACGCGCAGCTGCTCCACAGCTGGGAAGGCAAAACCAGGAGCCTGTTACGTGAATGCCCGAAGGAGGGACTGGCTGAACCTCACACCGAGGCTGCAGAAACGGCCGAGTAGACGAGGCCGCGAATTTACAGTCCTGGATCTGCCAGAGATCCCCGTAAAAAAAATAGGTGCGCAGAGAATCCTGACGTTTGTGTGCATGTTTCAGGATGTAAGGCCACGTTTAACTTGGCTGTAGACATGCCCATTCTGAATCCTGCAGCTTCCATTTTCCAAGAAGGCCGACACAAACGGGGATATGCAGTAACACACGAACGAACAGACATAGAAAGCTCGTTTGGGTGGCAAAATACAGGGCAGTCTTCCCCAACCGGGTGCCCTCCAGATGTGTTGGACTACAACTCCCAGCATCCCCCAGACAAATGGGAGTTGTAGACCAACACAATTGGAGGGCACCCGGTTGGGGAAGGCTGATACAGCGGGGGGGGGGTTTAGTCAAGATGGGTAGTGGTGAGAGTGCTGGACTGGGACTCCGGGGATCCGGGTTCTAGTCCCCGCTCGGCCATGAGGCTCACTGGGTGACTTTGGGCCAGTCACTGACTCTCAGCCTAACCTACCTCACAGGGTTGTTGTGAGGATAAAATGGAGAGGAGGAGGAGGATTATGTAAGCCGCCTTGGGTTCCTTGCAGGAAAAAAGGCGGGGTATAAATATAATAAATAAAATAAAATAAAATAAAAAACTTCTGTGAACCACCCAGAGAGCTTTGGCTATTGGGTGGTATAGAAATGAAATGATTACTGGCCACTGCTACTCCCAGCACAGTCTTGACCGTTGGAATGCCAGACAAGGGGCAGAAAGACCCGGGTTCAAATTCCTGCTGAACTACGAAGCTCACCGGGGGGGGGGGGCCTTGGCCGGCCACCATCTCTTAGGCGAGCTTACCTCAACGCAGCTGTGAGGGCAGGGGGCGGGGGGACATCTATGCTGCCCTGAGCGCCTTGAAGGAAGGCAGGGATGAAAATAAGGAAAATAAGTATTTATTGAATAACCACTGGACAGAAGTGTTTCCGATTCAACGGCTATAAGATTTCTACATGCATTTGTTCATGAGTTGTCATGTATCCCCCTTCGCATATCTGCCAGCTTGGAAAATGACAGCTACAGAATTGATGTGCCAGAACGGGCATGTCTACCCGAGTCGCGTGTGGTGCGCGCGTGGGCCTGAAACCCATATAAACTTCAGGATTCTCTGCAATCCCCTTTTTTGCTGTTTTACAGCAGATCCAGGAGTGCTGTGTCACTGGCCCACCTCGCTGCCTCCTCCGACAGTGGCTCCCCAAAGTCTTAGCCGAAGGTGCATTCCCAGCCCCACGACCCAAGGTCTCTTTGGCCGGAGACGGAGAGGCCTGCATCAGGGCGCTCTGCCATGCTGAGCGTGAGCTCTACCAGCCCCTTCAGGAGCCGAGCTGGAGCCCTGCTCCGCTGTGCCTCTTCGGGGCGGTTCTGCTGTCGCGTATCGGCTCCTCCCCAGCTTAGGAAGGGTATGTCTTGGGCCCGCTCTCCTTCCGCTCCAGCCACCTCCCTCGAACCCCCGTTCCCGAGCAAGCGAGCATGCCGCTGCGTGAGCCCACACAACTCCCTGCCTCTCAGGCCCTCCCTAGACGTTCATTACCTTTGAAAGTTTTCCCGCAGATCTGGCAAAAGTGGGGTCGCCCTTCCTGGTGCCGGCTGGCCACGTGCCTCAGCAGCGGGCCTCTCTCGGTGAACCGTTGGTCGCAAAACTCACAGCTGAAGGGGCGCTCGCCCGTGTGGGTCCGGTTGTGCTTATCCAGGCTGGCTGAGCACGTGCACACAGGAGCGGGAAGCAGTCAGGCAAGAGGAAAGGGCCTTTGGGGACTTGCCACGGACCCTCATCTTGATGGTCCGAATCTCCCCCTTCCCAGCTCTGATTGCAAGCCACCCACATAAGAAAAACAAGGGCCACTGGAAGGCTGCACCCCCTTGCCTCCAAAGAACATAACGGCAAGGGGGAAACCCACCTGGCCCCATACATTGGCCAGAGAAGGAATAGCTGCCGGGAGCTTGTGTCACCCTTCCCTGCCAGAAAGAACACCTGTAAGAACTTAGAAACCAAGAACTGGGGCCTGAGTTTTGCTTTCTTCCTCCTCCCTCCCAATCCCTTTTCCTTTTGTGTCGTGTCTTTTAGATTGCAGGCCTGAGGGCAGGTACTGCCTCACTATTAATCTACGTAAGCTGCTCTGGGAGCTTTTTTTTTTTTGGCTGAAGAGCGGGGTAAAAATGCTGCAAGTAAATAAATACGCAGCTGCTGGACAGAGCCTCCCCCAGGACTAGATACTGCAACAGGAAAAGCTTCCCTGAGCAACCCACCTTCAAAAAGAGACAGCAGGGGAAAAGCTCTCCTCACCCAGATCAAGCGCCACCCTGCCTGTAAGAGGAAGGACTCGAACTCCTTCCAAATCCCTTAATACAACCCGGCACCCTCCAGCTGTGTTGGACTATAGCTCCCATCATCCCCAGGCAGGGGGATGGGAGTTGTGCTCTGCCCCATGTGTAGCCCACAACCCATGGGGAAAGGCTACCTTAATACATCTCTGCGCTATTTGGGAACAGGCTGGTATTTGGCTCTCTAAAGGCGCAATCCTAGGCATGTTTAGACAGGGAAAAAATCCTGCAGCCCCCTAGCATTCCCCAGCCAGCTCCTGCTGAAGAAGCTCTGCCCCCAAAGGGTGGGAGCTGCTACGGGAGCTGCTCTCGGCTCCTAGAAAGCCCCGGGGGCCCAGAGCACCGTGGGGGAACGGCCCTTGTACCTTGTGTGCGGAAGGTCTTGCCACAGAGATGGCACTGGAAGGGCTTCTCTCCGGTGTGGGTCCGAAGATGCATGTTGAGGTTGGCCTTCTGGGTGAAGGCGTGCTGGCAGAACTCACACACGTAGGGCCGCTCGTTCCTGCATGGGCGGGAAGGGGGAAGGGAGGTCACACGAGCCGAGCCACCTGACTGCTGCTGAATACAGACAGCACGCACACACCCCGCCGCCGCCGCCGCCGCCCAAGGGATGTGACCGCCGCCCCTCCCGACATACACACCTGTGCTTGGCTTTGACGTGCATCTGCAGGCCATTGCGGCTCGAGGCCCTGTGGCCGCACTCCTCGCAGACGAAGAGTTTCTCCCCGCGGTGCTTGAAGGCCTCGTGGAGGTGCAGCTCTGTTCGAGACAGGAAGCACTTGGAACACGCGGGGCACTGCAGGTGGAGGAGGGCTGGGATTAGGGAGGAACCCAAAATAGGGCGGGGGGGGCTGGTTGGCCAGGCAGCCTCGCAGAAGGGGTGGCTTAGGCCGACACATCACGGCAGCTCATTCATGGGGGGGGGGGGCAGCAGAAGCGATGGAGGAAGGGACCCTTGCAACTGCGGCAACGATGGAGCATCAGGATGCCTGTTCACAGAGTTGGTTCAGAAGAACCACAGAATCAGAGCTGAAAGGGGCCATGTAGGCCTTGGAGTTCAATTGTTGTGAAAACTCTCCCCCCACCCCGAGAGCTTCAGCTGCGGGGCAGTATAGAAATGAAAATAATAAAAATAACAGCAACAGCAACCCGCCCCCGCTCAGTGCAGGAATCTAGGTTTAAGCACCCTGACAGATGGCTGTCCAATCTCTGCTTGAATACCTCCAGGGAAAGAGAACCCACCTCTTCCCGAGGCAGCTGGTTCCATTGTCTGACTGCTCTGACTGATAGGAAGTTTCTCTTCATGTTCAATTTAAATCTGCCTTCCTGCAACTGAAGCCCGTTATTTCGTTTCCCACAGTCTTAGGTAATAGAGAACAGGCTGCAGCCCTTTTCTGTGGGGAAACCCTTTAGGTCAGTGATGGCGAACCTATGGCACGGGTGCCACAGCTGGCACGCAGGGACCTCTCTGTGGGCACTCGAGCCATTGGTCACCAGATCGTCCACTTCTGCAAAACACTAATGATCTTGTTCTTTCTCACAGTGTGGAACAGAATGATTTTATTCTAGAATTCCTTACAGAATTCTTTTCTACATTGTTATCACATTTAAAAGATTTTGAAGAATGATGCACAGAGCATGGCTTGAATGTAAAGCCCTAACAGTTGACCTGAGTGCTGCATGTGTTGCTCTCAAACTAACGGAGTATGAGCCAAGGTTTGACAAATTATCAGCATGCATGCAATAGCAAAAATCACATTAATTGTGCAAAAGTATGCCCAATGCAAACTTTTACCTAATGCAGTGTTGGCACTTTGAAATAAATAAGTTGGTTTTGTGTTGCAGTTTGGGCACTCGGGCTCAAAAAGGTTCGCCATCACTGCTTTAGGTACTTGAAAAGGGCTATCACTGAGAGCCAGTGTGGCGTAGTGGTTAAAGTGTTGGACTGGAACTCGGGAGATCCGGGTTCTAGTCCCCGCTCGGCCATGAAGCTCACTGGATGACTTTGGGCCAGTCACTGACTCTCAGCCTAACCTACCTCACAAGGTTGTTGTGAGGGTAAAGTGGAGAGGAGGATTATGTAAGCCGCCTTGGGTTCCTTGCGGGGAAAAAGCTGGGGTATAAATATAATAAATAAACAAATAAAATCATATCCCCCACAGCCTTCTTTTCTCAAGGCTAAACATAACCAGTTCCTTCAATCTTTCCTCATAGGACTTAGTTTCTAGTCCCCCGATCATCTTTGTTGTCCTTCTCTCAACTCGTTCCAGTTGACCTGAATCCTTCTTAGAAAGTGTGGTGTTCAGAACTGGACACAGTATTCGAGGAAATGCCTGACTTTTAAAGTTTCCTCTTCCCACAAGATCCGTGGAGCTTAGGAACCTCTCTCTCAGCTTTTCCTTCTGGTTCTAGCACGATGGGAAAGCCCCCCCATCCCCCGACAGCATCCACTTCCCCCAGCGCCCCCCCCCCCGAGCAGCCCGGGCTTACCGCGTGAGGCTTGGGGGCTCCATGCAGCTTTATCAAGTGGCTCTGCAGGTCCTTCTTCTGCATGAACTGCTGGACGCAGGACGAGCACTGGAACAAACACGAGGCCCGAGTGGGCACCAGCCTCGGCTCAGGGATGCTGACCTAGCCACAGCCTTCCTGGCTGGCATCAGCCTTCCCCAACCTGGCGCCCTCCGGATGCATTGGACTACAACTCCCAGAATCCCCCAGCCAGCACGCCGAAGCCTCAAGATGCACTAGCCAGCGTGGGGTGGGAGGGGGGTGCTGTGCTCTGCACCCCACCCCACGGCTAGCAAAAACAGGATAGGGCAATGCCTCAGAAAGGAACTGGATTTTACTAATATAGGGCAGAGAAGGTGGCTTCTCGGTGAAGAATCTCCTTTTTTTTAAAACGGGCCGCGTGATTGTTTTGCGAAAGCACCATGTGATTGTTTTGAAACAGGCCAATAAAAGCATTTTGCTCTGTAAGTAAAATTTCATTATTTTGGGGTGGGGAAAGAGGACGGCACAGCCAAAGGAGTCACTGGGGTGGCTTGGAAATATACACACACACACACACACGCTGGAAGCTTAACATCTGTCTTCATTGTAATAGCTGGCATTTATCTCTCACTTTATGAGTATGCAAAGCGCATTAGATCTGGGTAATCCTTACAAGAGTGCTGAAATGGGGGCGGGGATGATCTCAGTATCACAGACGGGATGGCTGAGGCAGAATCAGGGAGAGCAGTTTGCCAGAAGCCACCTCCGAGTGAGCTCAGGGAAGAGGCAAGATTTTAACCTGGGATCTCGTAGCCACTGCGCTGTGCCAGACCTCCTCACCCGGGCGCCCTCCGGATGCGTTGGACTACAATTCCCAGCTTCTCGCAGCCAGCTGTAGTCCGGCACATCTGGAGGGCGCCAGGGTGGGGGGAGGCCGCCCTGCCCTGATCGATCTGTGGAGGTTCCCAGCAGCCACACGGACTTACTAGAGCTCACAGAGTGGAGCATCTGCGCTCTAACGAAACCTGCAACTACTGCAGTAAGAAAAAAGGCCCCGGGGGGAGGGGGGAGCTGAACCCGCGGGCCGAGGCCCTGCCTGACCAGAGTCCCCAGCAGGAACTCCTAGCAGCAGCACCCCCAGGAGGTCGCACAAGCTCTCCCCCCTCCGTGAGACCGCCAGCAACGCTCCAGGGCAAGAGAGGCTGACCTTGTAAGGCATCTCTCCCGTGTGGGACACCATGTGCAGCCGCAGCTCCATCCGCCTCTTGAACATCTCTTGACAGACCGAACACGTGAAAACCTGGAGGGGAAAAGAGAGCCCGTGTCCAGGGGGCAGAGAGAGAAAGGCAGGCTGCTGGTTTGGCCCTGCAGGTTCTACAGCAGCAACGATGGATGAGGATGGAGAACAGCGACGCAGAGATACAGCTCTGTGCGAACTGCTGAGAAATCCTGCTGCAGCGTGTGACCTCGGCGTCTGGACTAATGATGAGGACAAAGAAAACTCTGCACCTACTGAGATGCTGAGGGAGCAGCAAGAGGCATTGCTGCAGAGGTTGAAATATTTGGGCTGCTCTGGAAGAAGCAGCAAATGTGGCAGGGGTTTACAAAGCAATGGAAAGACAATGAAAGCAGCACAAGTAATTTCTGCCTTAGAAAGGGTTTGGTTTTTGTTACATTGATATCCCGCCTTTTTCACTCCAAGGAACCTAGGGTCCTCCCCCTCTCTTTTACCCTCACAACAACCCTGTGAGGTAGGCTAAGCTGAGTCAGGCCCAGTTCACACGTAATGACAACCCATGGATTGTTTAAACCATGGGTTGTCAGGGCCGAGCAACAGCGAATGAGTGCGCTGTCTCCCACACGCTTGTCGCTTCCACTTCCAATTAACAACCCAGGAATGCCCCATCCAAACCCGTAAACTCTGGGTTGTTTAGGGGTTAAACAACCCAAAGTTAACCCATTTGTTGGGTTAAAACTCTAGGTTGTTTGTCCCTGAACAACCCAGAGTTCTGGGTTTAGAAGTCACATCAAACAACCCAGGAACAAAGTGGATGCAAAGGAGAAGTGGCAAGCAGATGGGAGGCAGCACGCTTGCCCTCTCCAGCACAGCCCTGCCAATTCATGGGTTAACCAACCCATGAGTTGGTGTTACGTGTAAACCAGGTCATTGTTTTGATGGTTTGTTGTCTGCTTTCTTATGCCCTCCTCCAAGCATAATGTTTGCTAAATACTAATGTTACTACGTCTACCTTCAAGTTTATAATAAGATATCAAGTAGACCGCTCAACAAGGTCTGCCACGGACGGCCTTCTCCTTATTCCATCAGCCAGAGCAGCCAGGCTGGTGGGGACTAGGAAGAGGGCCTTCTCTGTGGCGGCCCCCACATTATGGAACTCCCTCCCTAGTGACCTTCGCCATGCCCCCTCCGTGATGAGCTTCCGCCGTGCATTAAAAACATGGCTGTTCAGGCGGGAATATGGGGTGGGTTAGGTTTTTAATGAGAATTTTTTATATTGTTTTAATTATTATATTTTATTGTGTTGTTTTGTTGTATTTTAATTGTACATCGCCCAGGGTGGCCGGGTGACCGGCCAGATGGGCGATTGATAAATATAATAAATAAAAATAAAAAATAAAAATAATAAATGATGTTCTAAATCTAAACTAATTGACTTGCTTCCATTAAAATCGTGAGTGTGGTATTTTACACTGGTCATACCCACTGACCCACTGGGTTGCAAAGGCGCACATTCGAACTCAGATAAGACCATCAAATTAACAAGGGAAATCCTTGAGCAGATCTGCCGGCTCCTAAGGGAGACCTACACATGCAGGAAATGTACATGGCACAGCCCTCCCGAGACCCTCAGTTCAGAAAGCGGGTGGACTGAATCAAAAACTTCCTGCATGCTGAGACGTAGCCTGTCAAGGAGGATGATTCTAGCCTTGCCTCCTGCCTGTGCTAGCTTTCTTCAGATGGGGGTGCATTTCAACACACACTCCCCCCACCTGCATTCTGAAGTGGTAAAGTCCAAGGTATTTTCTACACCAGCCTTCTTCAACCTGATGCTCTCCAGATGTGTGGGACTACAACTCCCAGAATCCCCCAGCCATCATCTAGAGCAGTGTTCTCCAACCTTGGGTCCCCAGATGTTTTTGGCCTACAACTCCCAGCATGCCCCAGCCAGCTATGATCTAGAGGGCACGTTGGGGAAGACGGAATGCAGCAGCGGCTCTCCAGGGTTTCAGGCAAGTCTTTCCCAGCCCTACCTGGAGAAGCTGCCGGGGATTGAACCCAGAGCCTTCCACACGCAACGCAGGGGCTCTATCGCACTGCGCCACGGCCCCTCCTCTCCAAGGAGTGACCATTTCCTTGGCATCAGTCTCAGCTTTCTAGCCCCCTTGGGCCGATCCCCCAGCTTCTGATCTCAACCCTCTCTGATGCTGACTCCAATTCTCATTATCTGACGCCCGCAAGAGAAGAGAACTCGGCCCTCTCGTGTATCAGGCCCGGCACTCCACCAGGCTCCAGCCCCTATTCTGGCAGGCCTTGGGCCATGGCTTCCGTGACCTCGGCTGCCTGCAGCTCAGCCCTGGCAGGCTGAGACAGGGACTTGCCCCAGACTCGCTGGTGAGCTCCACTGTCGAGAGGCTCTCCCAGTCCTCAACACGGTCCCCTCTCCTGGGCACCACACTGGTCTCCATCCACCCAGGTGAGCCCAGGGCCTCTGGGATGCACTTCAATGGCCCTGCAAGTGTGCCTTTGCTTCCGGAACCAGCCGCAAGCCCTCCGCCCCAAAATACCTGCTCCGAACGGCTCATGCAATTCCGAGCTTCGTGCTCCAAAAGGTTTTCCTTCCGGAAGTAGCATTTCCCACACTTCGAGCACTCAAAGGGCTTCTCTCCAGTGTGTTTCCTGCAGGTAACAGGGGGGAAAGGTAGATCTGACCCATGGCGAAAACAGCACACGTCCAGGGGGCAGTTGCATGGCTGTGGTCACTCAAGGGAGCCCACTGGAAACAGCACACGGGGAACCAGCAACACCTCAAACAATTCACAAGGCAGTTTGGGGGGGGGGGAGGCACAATTCCTCCCTCTGCCCCCCTCACTCACACACACGCACACAGACACACACACACCAGTGCTGCTCAGCAACCAATTTTACTGAAGGGCAAGCCACAGACCAGACTCCAACCTGCTGACCACAGCCATTGCTCCTGACACATTCACACACACACACACACACACACACACGTCTTCTTTGTTGTGACATGTATCACAATCACCAGCTGTGGCACAATGTTTACAAATGAAAGGAACAGAATGGCTGTAAGCTAATTATGTTTTGTCTCCTGCTTCCTGTGTGTTTCTCATAGGAAAAGTAGGTGTGAAAGAAATACACGCTGCTCATGTGGTTTGTATGTTCTGATGACGTACTGACTTGTTGTTTTCTGTCTGTAGCCTTTTGGGAGAGATGTTTGGAGTTGAACTGTTCTTTCTTCTTCACTCTCTGGTCTTCTGACTAGTGCTTGCTATGCATTATTCTCTGCACATGGACTGTAATTAGGAGATGTATGCTCTGTAGAATATACTTGCTAAAGTAAATAAAGGTAGAATAGACCTGTGGAGTTTACAGAGTTATTTCCTTATTACTGGAATCTGCAAACAGGAGGAAGCTGAGTTGGCTGACATCCGATACGCTGGAAGGGCTGCGCTGAGAGTGGGAGAGACAGATCTGAACTTCTGTGTGTAGATTTATGGGCATCTGCACACGGGAATAGGATTTTAAATCTTCCATCTCACACAAGCGAGACGCTCTGCTTTTTCCTCGCGCGCCTTCATTCTTACCTCTGGAGTTGGTAAGGGGGGAGCCCGGAGCCAGATTTGGCCTTGGGACATTCAGTTACCGGCCCCTCTACCTACAGCTTATAGAGCCGTACAGAGCCTTGTTCGAGTTGCAATCCATGTGACGTCTTCCCCACAGTGGCATCCCCAACCCACAGCCATTTCTGTGCTTAACTCAGTGCAGGGAAAGTACCCAAAGATTATGAGGCAAAAAGGGAGTCTCTCAGCAGGGTGGAAGAGGCGCGTTACACTTCCTCATGGCTTTATTTTTAAAAGCTGTTTCCCTTCCATCGCAAGCAATGAGAAGGACATTACTTCCCTCCCATTGCAGGCAGGCCTGGGTTTGTTGCCGACGGGGCTTTTAACATCTACGCAGCCCATTCTAGGTGCCTGAGCCCTGCAGACAGACTGTTGTGCCCCCCCCCATCCCCAGAAGAAGGCACAAAAACTTGCCTGTTGTGCACTTTGAGATAATATTTGCTGAGAAACGATTTATGGCAGGTGGGGCATTCAACCGGCTCGGCCGCGCCTCGGCGGTTTCCAAGTGCCCTGGCTTCCAGCAGGTTGCCATTCCCGGCGGCCTTGGAGCCACTGCGCTTTCTGCCCAAGTGAGCTCTCCTTCTGGTCCTCGCACTCTTCTTCCCAGGGATGTAATCCTCATCGGCTTCCTTGTTTCCTTTTCCTGCTCCACTGTCTTCAGCAGGAAGGTCATTTGACGCCAGAACCTCCTGTGATTCCTGTGGTGAGAAAACAGGGCTGTTACCTCTACACAAAACATGTTCTCCTTCACCACCACCACCGAATACTCCATACTTGGCCAATTATGCAAAAAAAAAAAGCGGGCGGGGGGGGGAGTATTTAAAACATTCATTTAGTACAATTCTAAGAAAGAGAAAAATATGTGCTAATTACAATGCTTCCAGTAAGTTAATTGTTATGAAACCAAGAAAAATCCAAAACTACTTGCATCAAGTATTGATAGACACTAGGCAAATAAAGAATTCACTATGTAGGTGAATAGTGAACAGTTTTTCTTGGCTTTATCCTAGAATCCGAGGAAAAAGCAAAAATGTTACAAATGTTCTTCAAAATGAAACTGAAGAACAGTCACACAGCAACTATACGACAAACATCTGTTTTTAAATGTGTTTATGGTTTTCGCACAGAGCAAAGATTTGCATATATGTGCACCCTGGGCCATTCAACACTTTACATGGGTGAAACCAGTGTGAGAAACAGAGTATGGACTTGATGGAGAGCTGCTAAAGCTAGCTCTGGTCCCCTTACAAGCATGCCTATTCAAAATGCATTTAGACTCTACATTTTTAGTTGCACACAATGATGTGTGAAGGAAATTTATCCAGCACTTTATGTTTTCTACTGAAAAGTGTCTATTTCACAAGTTCATTCATAACAATGAATGGATGTCAATTGCAACTACAGTATTAGGCAAGCTTGTCAATTTCAAAGTTCTCATTAATGTTTTTCAAGTGATTATCTGGAGTAGGTATGTGAGAGGATACATACATGATGACACTGAAGTACATCTATGTCTCAGAATGAAATGGAACTAATTAGTGCAGGGGTTCTCAATGGGGGGGGGAATTTTAGGGTTTCAGGGGGGGAATCGGGACCACAGACTCAAACTGTTGGAATACTGATCTTTCTACAAATTACAACTCTACAGATGGTACATAATCTACAGGACATCACACCTGATCGTATGGCAGATTAAATTAAAAATAAAGATAAATATTTCACTTGTTATCTGTGGAAAAAATTTCAATATTATATGCATATTATTTGGAATGCAACTTTCGAGTCAGACAATCTTGGAAAGGGGGGAATGACATTCTGACATATGATGAAAAGGGTGCATGGGGCAAAAAAGGCTGAGAACCACTGAATTAGTGACAGTGAAACTGAACTGCCCCCAACAACCTCAGTGGAAGACAGCTGAACTCTGTGGAAACAGATGAGTGGTTGCCAGCATATCATGCACAGTTCTTTGGGTTGCTAAAATGTATTAATTCAGGCTTCCCCAATCTGGTACCCTCCAGATGTGTTGGGCTGCAACTTCCATGGCTGGCTGGGGGATGCTGGGAGTTGTAGTCCAACACACCTGGAGGGCAACAACTTGGGAAAGATTGCCACACTGACTAGAACACATCGTTTCTAAGTTCAAGATGCGCTTTCTGCTCCAAAGGCCAGGTCACTCTAAGGGTGCAATCCTATGCATGTTTAGACAGAAAAAAAAGTCCTACAACTCCCAGCATGCCCCAGCGCCCAGCCAGTCACGCTTGTAGGGCTTTTTTCTGTCTAAACATGCATAGGATTGCTTTCCTATACACACGTCCATGGAAGTAAGTCCCACTGAACTCAATAGGACTGTCTTCTGAGCAGCCGTGCATAGGATTGCACTATAAATATCTGACAGTAAATTGCAGATGCTGCGCTATTGGGGCGAGGGGAGGGTCACCATTGGCAGAGAGCTGTACATGGAGTTCCTAATGGAGTTCATCATGGCTAAGGAGGCATTAGTAAAGCTGGACCCCAATTCTCTCTTTGTTTACAAAGTCTCAGGGTCCTAAACCTGCACTGTGAGAGAGATCCAGGTTCTAGTCTAGTCCCCGCTCAGCCATGAAACTCACTGGGTGACTTTGGGCCAGTCACTGATTCTCAGGCTAACCTACCTCACAGGGTTGTTGTGAGGATAAAATGGAGAGGAGGAGGATTATGTAAGCCGCCTTGGGTTCCTTGCAGGAAAAAAGGCGGGGTATAAATATAATAAATAAATAAATAAAATAAATACTGCAACATGTGCCATCCGTGAATTTTGGAGCAGAAGCATCAACCAGACCTAGAAATTAGAACTGTGCATAAGTGGGAGATGTTAGCTATTTCAGAACTGCTTTATTAGTTCATGCTGTACTGGATACAAAATGCATGGTTTTGTGGATGACACATGGTATCTTTGTGTTGCTTGGGTTTGGGGTACAGAAATGCACAGTGCTTCAGACAGCATGACAGGCCTGGAGGAGAAGAAAAATGCAGTTGTTTAGGACTGCTGTACTTCGTTGAGTAGACCAGCCTTCTCCAACTTGGTGTCCCACAGATGTTTTGACTTCCACCTCCAACCAACCCCAGCCAGCATGGCCAATGGTCAGGAATGCTGGGAGTTGTAGTCTAAAACTTCTGGAAGGCATCAAGTTGGGGAAAGCTGGTGTGTAGCCTGTGCTGTGTGTACTCGGTATTTCAAGAAAAGAAAAGAGAATTGAATTCTGCACCCAGGCAATTTAAATCCCGCATCACAAAAAGCTTAGTTCTGCAACCTGTGTGGATTATGGATTTTAACACAGTTCACAGTGCAAATTGGGATGAACTTGTGGCCCTCCAGGTGTTTTGGCCTACAATTCCCATCATTCCTGACAATTGGCTATGCTGGCTAGGGCTGACAGAAGCTGCAGCAGGCCAAAACATATGGAGGACCACAAGTTGCCCACCCCTAAGTATGTTTCTATTCTTGTTAAGTATTAGCTGAACTGGCATCAGGGAAGGAGAGACTGGTAACAGCTGCAATTTGGTTTCCTGCAGCCACTGTGCAAGTTTGCACACCCATTAGATTATTACAAAAAGAAACCCCCCAAAATGAGGACCCTGGGCACTGCCCTATGCAAAACCCTCAGGGATCAGGTCAAGGGTAGACAATGCATACAACCTTCAGGCTCTTGTAAGAGCCTCTAGAACTAATCCTCGTGGTTCCTCCAATAACCTGGAGAGCTAATACAAAGGGCCAGGATGTAAAAACAAAGAGCTTCATAGATTTCATAGATCATAAGAGTTGGAAGGAGCCTACAAGGCTATCGAGTCCAACCCCCTGCTCAATGTAGGAAACTAGAGGAGGGGTCTCCCATCCAAGTAATAGCCAGGCTTGACCCTGCTTAGCTTTCTACACTCAGACAAGCTGAGCCAGCATAAGCACATTTTCAATATCTTCCCGAGTCTCTATCTGGTGGGATGGAATCCACTTTGAACACTTGGTGTTACTAACCCCAAATAAGCCATTCCAGGTCATTGGAATACTTGTGATGATCTGGGAATTGTCATAGGAATATAAAGTTGCCTTATACCAGTGTTTCTCAACCTTGGGTCCCCAGAAGTTTTTGGCCTACAACTCCCAGCATGCCCCAGCCAGCATAGCTGGCTGGGGCATGCTGGGAATTGTAGGCCAAAAACATCTGGGGACCCAAGGTTGAGAAACACTGCCTTATACAGAGTCAGACCATGGGTTCACCTAGCCCAGTATTGTCAACACTGACTGGCAGCAATGGCTCTCTGGGGTTTCAGGGAGGATTCTTTCCTAGTCATACCTGGAGATGCTGCCGGGGATCGAACCTGGGACCTTCTGCATGCAAAACAGGGGCTCTACCACTGAGCTACGGCCCTTGCCCACTGTCACCATCCTGATTTGGATATACTGCATACAAATAAAATGTGCAAATTCAGCGCAGCTCACAATTGCTCTCTTGGGGGCATGGTAGCTTGCAACTTTTAAATCATGGAAAGTTTCTACAGAAGCTTATTAGGAGTTCCACACCTAAAACATTGGCAATGGTGGACAAAGTGCCTGGAAGAGGACAGCTGCAGGGGAGAGTTAGGGGCTCTTGGTCTATTTGGGGGCCCTGGACAACCGGATGTGCTTCCCTAGTTTCGCCTGCAATGTGCAGTTGTTCTGCGGTACACTGCCTGATATGGAAAAGATTCCCCAGGATCCCAAGCTGGTTCTCCACTGCTCTTAAGTTTCTAAATGCTGGCATATGCAGCAACCCCAGACCCCACCCCACCCAATTCCCACCTCCCCTGAGACCCAACCACCAGTGCGAGTAACCATCCATCCTTCCCCTGCTCCTGCGCAGACAAGCAGCCAACTTGTTCCACTGCTTGATCTCCAGCAACGCTTCTTGCCGCTTTAAGGCACCTTTGTTCTCTAACAGGAATGGATTTGTAGCAGACAAAGGCGCAAGCCCTAGTTAGCACATTACTCCACACGCCACCTCAATACTGGCGCCCGCGTCCTCGGTGGCTCCTCTTTTCAGTGGCCTGCTTAGTTCCTTACATTCCAGGGTGCTCTTTACTTCACCTGCATTGCTCAATGGGTTTGTTTTGGGAGCCCTTTTCAACCTTCCCCGAAGGAGACAGGGGCTCTCTCTTTGTCCCTGGGACACCTTGCTCCCCTGGGTGCAGGGGCTCTGGTGAGCTTCCTCGACTGAGTTACTTTGGGGCACGGCATCAAGGGCAGGTTCTCCTTGCATGTCCCCCAGTGATTTGGAGCAGACACCAAGGTCCTTCCCAGGTGAGAGCTGGCTATTCTGATCCCCATCATCCAAGTGTCCAGGCTGGAATTCCTGGCACAACCTGACCGCCTCGGGGACACAGAGTTCCTTGGCGGCCTCAAGAAGCTTCTCCCAGTTTTCCGGGGTGATTGCCAAGTGCCCCGTATAGAAGAAGTCAAGGAGTAGTGCGAAGATCTCCACAAAGGTCTCCGGGAGGATGATTTTGCTGGAGGCTCCATCATACATGCCCTGGAAGAAGGAGCTGCAGCACGCCAGGACACTCCAATGTGCCTTGAACACCAAGCTGCCCACTGCCAGGGTGGCATCGCAGAAATGCCCGCTCTCCCGCTGCTTGTTGAGTTCCTGCAGAACACGCACACTGTGCTGTACAAAGGACCCCTCCATGGTCTACTACGAGAGAAGGAAAGAGAAACAATGCAGGTAGGATGCTGGCTAGAAACATTGAGGGGGGGCTACTCCACCACAACTCCCTCCTCGTTTAAAAAAAAATAATAGAGCGAAATAGTGCTGCCTAGCTAAAAACACACCAGGACAAGAAAAGACATCAAAACACAAGAAGATGGATGATGGAAGCACACAGTATGTGCAAAATAACCGATAGGAGAAGAGAACAAAAGAGAGGGCACAGGCCCTGGGTGTGCATGAACTGAGCTGCAGTTTTTAATCAACTGCATTAACCGTAAGTCACATCTGAAAGATACAGCTCTTTCATACTCAGAGCCCAACAAAAAACAGTATAAACGTGGATGACATAAACCCAGGAATGAATTAATATACATACATATATATATATATATAGAGAGAGAGAGAGAGAGAGAGAGAGAGAGAGAATGTCCCATATCTCAAAACTTTTCCAGGTTAAAAGCTATGAAAACTATGTTCATTATTTTTCCTATCTCAACAGCAAAACCTCAGAGCACATTTGCAGCTCTTAAACGGCATCCCCCATGGAAGATAGAGCACAGCAAAACAAAAAATATCATCATTACCACCAGTTATTAACTTCTCTCCCTCCCAGAACATCAGGGGATGATGGGGCACCTGCCCAACTAAAAAGGAAAGGTAGCCAAGCATGTCGGCCATAAGAAAATTTCCAAAATATAATAAATAAAATCCATACTGCTGGAATACATCCCTGCAGCCTGGCACCAAGAACAGGAAGTAAACAAATGCTGCAACACTGCAGGGAGTAAGCCCCATTGAACTCTGTGGGGCTTACTTCCAAGTAAACACACTTGGGGGTGTTATGGAAATTAAACTAGCCCAAAGACTGGGGGAGAAGGAGCAGGGAGGAATTAATAACTGAGATGAAAGGCAGATTGATAGCGGGGGGGGGGCTATGGCAGCCTTCCCCAACTGGGCGCCCTCCTGAACTGCAACTCCCATCATCCCCAGCCAGCACACCCACACCAAAGACCTGAAAGGTTTCAAGAGCCCTTCCCTCTCCACGTCAGCCTCTAGGGAGGCCTTCCCCAAACAGGCTATGCTGGCTGTGAATGATGGGACTTGCAGTCCAACACATCTGGACAGCTCCAGGTTGGGAAAGGCTGGGCTGGGACTACTGAGGCCCGATGGATGATCAGAGTATGAGTTGCCTATGACTAAGAAGGGAATCAGGCCATGAGAACCATGAGAAGCTATTTATTTAAAATTATTATTAACAAAAATAAACAAAAAAGCAGGGAAGCGGGATGTCACTGCCTCCCTCTCTCTCCGCCCCCCCCCTTCTGAAGGCTCCCTTCCCCTTAGCCCACCCTCCTCTTTATTTGGGGAGGGGGCAGACATTGGGGGGGAGGCCGCCGCCCCCCCTCCCATTCTTACCTCCGCGCTGGTCTCCCCTCTTCCCCCCGCCCCCCCTTACGGCGCGAGGAGCCAAAACGCCGCCATCTTGGTCCGTGGAGGGGGACGTCATGACGTCAGCGCGCAGGGGGCCGGGGGAGGCGGAGCCCGCGCTGGGCAGGAGGGCGGGAGGCGTGGTAATGAAGGGGGCGGGGCCTCCCAGGGCGCGGCCCGCCTCTCTCGCGCCACCTTCGCCGGGTCTACTCAAAAAGCAAGCTCCATTGACTTCAATGGGGGCTTACTCCCGAGTAAGTCGGATCGCAGCCGTAAGGACATTTTAAAAGGGAGATTTAAAAACACACACACACACACACACAGCCAAAACTGGCAAACTTATTAATATTAGTAACAGTAACAATTAGCAAGTGAACAGGCAAAGTTAGCAGGATTGTCCATAAGATATTAAGGCAGCGACCCCCAATCATCGGTCTGTTGTCGACTGCTCCCGGGGAGCTGCCCTCCCCCGCCCAACTTGGAAAAGTACCCGCAGCTTTTGCATTAGCAACACTTAAAAAGAAGAAATGACCAAAGAGATCGGTAAAGTGAACAGCACAGAGTCAATAAGACCTATAAACAGACTTTATGCAGGTGGATTTGAAACGAAATTTCACTGTGCTCAGTGGAGCTTCTGAGTAAACCAGAATTCTGCAGCTTTTCCCAGCCTGGGGCCTTCCAGGGGTGTAGGACTACAACTCCCAGCAGCCCCCAGCCAGCGGATTGTGCTCTAAACTTGCAATCTAATACCTGGGAGTAAGCTCCATTAAGCACAGTGGGGCTTACTTCCGAGTGAACATGCACCGGCTTGCACTGTTGCCCTGCAGTCCTATCTATGCTCCAACGCCCCACTGATCACAATGAGATTTCCTTCCATGGGAGCACGCCCAGGATTGTGCTGTGCAAGCCCGCATGTGAGATCCTCGAACCGGAAGGGGGGGCTTGCAAGTCGTCTAGTCCACCCCCACCCCGGTAGATGCAGGAAATTGAGGCCATGAGTGTCCCCTGCAGATGGCTGTCCAGCCCCTCCTTGAAGACCTCCAGAAAAGGAGAGCGTTGCTCGCCATGCAGCAGTACAAGCCTATCATGCCAACTATTGAGTTCCACGGGCATTACTCCCAAGTAAGTGCATACAGGATTGCAGCCTTACCATCAGAAACTTTGTGCCAATGGTAAATTAAGCCTGTTAGATCTAGCTATAAGAACAGAAGAGCCCTGCTGGATCAGACCAAGGGTCCATCGAGTCCAGCATTTTGTTCACACAGTGGCCGACCAGCCAAGGCTGTGGAGTCGAGGAGTCGGAGTCGGAGGAAATTTTGGGTACCTGGAGTCGGAGTCGGAGTCGGCAAACAATGCACCGACTCCGACTCCGACTCCTACTGAATTTAGATTGGAATTTTAAAAAAAGCAAGTTTAAATGTCCCAATTCACAAACAGTTATAATTAATGACTTCTGTTTTATAATAAATGCCCCTCCTGGATCCTCCCACTGCCCTATCTTCAGCAGCAGATCAGCACACAAAAAGGAAGAAGGCAGCAGCTTCTGCCCAACTACCTCGCATATTAATTAATTAATTAGCATATTAATACAGAGGAGTCGGGGAGTCGGAGTCGGAAGTACAAAAAACTGAAGGAGTCGGAGTCGGAACATTTATCTACCGACTCCACAGCCCTGCGACCAGCTGCCCAATGGGAAGCCCATGAGTAGGACATGAGCACCACAGCACCTTCCCAGCCTGGCTGGGATATGGCCCCAGAGAACCCTGAAACTGAATTTGGCCCTTGGGTTGAAAGAGGTTCCCCACCACTGGCTTAGTGGATGACCACAGTGGAAGGAGACGACCACACAAATGTCAAGCCCAGTGCCTGGGACAAGGGCAACAGGGAATTTTGTTTCCTGACTCATCTTGAGCCTCTGGGATTCTCTTATGCTTCCCCACACAGTCCCTTTTCGGTTGGATTTGGCCCTTCTCCCACCCCATCTCGGCTGCATCTTGGCATTTGCCAGCTTCCCCCTCAATCTGCTGCGTTGATCCTCTTAGTGTAAGTCTGGATAGACATCTGGAACTGTTCGTTGGTGTTGAGCTCGGAGCGGAAGAGGATGACGTAGACCTTGGGGGCGAAGTAGCTTCCGAAGATCCCACACAGGGTGGAGAGATGGGAGGTGATGGAAATGGCCGTCAGGTACTTGCCCTGGTAGATGCTTTGAGTGGTGATGAAGGAGATGAAGGAGATGAAGTAGATGAGGAGGCTGAACGTGATGCACTTGGCTTCGTTGTAGCTGTTGGGCAGGTCCTTCCCCATGTAGCTGACGGCAAAGCAGACGATGCCCAGGAGGCCATTGTAGAGCATCCCACAAAACAGGAGCACGGGGTCACCCACGTGGCAGTCCCGCACGATCAGGTCCTGGGAGGCGTCGTAGTTCTTGTAGGGCACCGAGGGTTTGGTGCTCAGATGGATGAGGCTTATCATCCCCTGCAGGCCAGCGAGGGTCCCGATGAGCAGGCTAGGCCCATGGTACCTACCGCCAGGCATCATACAGGCCCGGGGCCCTGCCTGCCATCTTGAAGATGACGACGATCTGGACCGAGCGGGCCGCCATGCAAGCCAGGCAAACGGTGAAGCCGATGCTGTACAGCGGCACTCTCAGCAGGCAGGCAAACCGGCCCGGAGCCCCAAAGTAGCAGTAGAGGCTGGCACCGGCACAGGCCAGCGAAGCCAGCATGGCAAAGCACAGAGCGCCCCCGGCCGACTTCACCACGGGCGTCCGCAGGTTCCTGGCGAAGACAGCCGTGGTCCCGGCCACGAGCAACAGCAGCAGCGTGGTGGCCATCAGCAGGGCCAAGGAGATGTAGTCGTCCCAAGCCAGGAATGTGGTGGTGCGTTCGAAGGCAGGTCTCGCTTCTGGCGGGGGACCACTGGTCTCTCCCGCACTTCTGACAAGTGTAGGCATCTGTAGAATGGGAGAGTGTAAGTCAGTGGAGGCACACGGTGTGGCTCCCCAACAGGAAAGGCAAGCTCTCCCGTGCAAAAGACCTGCTCCCGGCCAAAGAGGAAGCGCACTCAGAGTAGCCTAGATGCTGAAAATGCTGGAAAAGCGACATGCCACCCATCCTAGGGTTTAGTCAGAGTAGACCCATTGAAATCCATGGGCCCCAAACTGCTCATGACTAACTTATGTCCCATTGGTTTCGATGGGTCTACTCCAGGGGTGCAGAATCTCTGGTCTGGGAACAAATTGGGCCCTGCAGAGCGCCTCTTTGTTCTGAGATGACATACGCATGTGTCAGAGCAAGCATCGTCTTAGAAGTGGCGCTCTCGGTTCTCTCACACGTGGAACGGGGATGCCTGATGCGCAGGGATGGGGAACATGTGTTCCGCCAGATGTTGTCAGACGGCAACTCCCATGATCCCTCACCGTTGGCAATGCCAGCTGGGGCTGATGGGAGCTGCAATCCAACAATGTTAGGAGGGCCTCATGTTCCCCGCCGCTGCTCTTTAAGATGGCACTGTCCCCTGTGCAGTTTTGATAAGCGCTTGCATTAAAAAATAAAGCAAATTTGAAAGGTCCGCTTGACAGATCAATGGCTCAAAGATGGAGGGCTGTTGGGTGAGGCAGCCACCGCCTCTGTCCGTGCCATCAACACCTTGCAGGCTGGGATGGCTGAACCCGCCCTGGCCGCAGGGCATTTCCATGTTGCTCATCTTCTAACCGCATCGTGCAGGAAACCTTTCCTGTTTCTGGTCATGGACCACTTGGCCGGGCCTTCCTTGCACAGGATGCAGGTGTGTGACCACAGGCTCCGGCCCAAAGCCACCAAGCTCAGGAGCCTCGGGCGAGACAAACTTTGGAGCCCTGTTGGGGGAAGAGGCAGCAAGGGCAGCTCAGAGGCTCAAAAAGGGCGCCTGCCCGGGACTTACATACCAGGTCAGCCTGAGTCCATGGGCAGTCCGCCGGCTTCCAGCCAGGACAGCAGACTTCCAGGAGCCCAGGGGTGTGTGTGTGTGTGTGTGGAACTGCCCTGCTGCAGATAGGGTCCCGGCTGTGGAGGCAATCACGCCCCCCTCCATTCAGTGGTGTGGGACCAAAGTGGGGTCCCAAGTGGGTCCCAAGGAGAGAAGCAAACTCCATTTAATTCCTGTAGCCATGGTGGTGCCATGACTCAATTGAGTTTAAGATGCAAAACTGGCCAGTGCTGGAGAGTTGTTTTTTTAAAATAGGGTTGGCAGTTTTGTTGTTACTCTAACATATCAGGAACGTAGAAGCCATTTTAAAGCATGGAGTGGCGGTTGAAGGGTGGGGAGGGAAGAAGACACGTGGCCATCTACGGGGACCCCCGTAAGACCATCCAGTCCAGGGTCTAAAATGACTTAGCTGCACCAAGGCCTTCGTTGTCCCAAATGGAGTCCCTTTCGCCAGACGCCATACAAGTGAGCGCAGCCAAACTGCCCATTCCTTTGTATGGAGCAACTGGGAAAACTCTTGAGGGGAGCACCTTGTGCCGCTTTATCTCTCCGTGGTTTCCCTTTCCTTCTGTTTCATTCCCTTGCGTGGAATGAGGAAAACAGGTTGCGGCTGATATATATCTCTGACACTTCCCTTGCGTGGAATGAGGAAAACAGGTTGCGGCTGATATATATCTCTGACACTTGTATCCCGCCCTTCCCCCACAGAGTTCAGGGCGGTGCGAGCCCCCCCCCCCCTTTTATCCTGACCAAACCCGAGAGGGAGGCCGTTTAGGCTGAGAGAGACTGAGTGGCCCAACTTTAACCCAGGGGCTTCATGGCTGTGTGAGGATTTGAACCCAGGTCTCCCCAGTCCTGATCCAACACAAGCTGGAGCCCTCCAGACGTTTGGGACTATAACTCCCATTAGCTCCAGGCAGTAAGGCCAATCGCCAGGTGACATGGGAGTTGTAGTCCAGAACATCTGGAGGGCATGGGGTTGCTTACCTCTGCTTTAACCTCTACCTCACACCGGCTCTCGTTGAGGAAACCCCACAGCCCCGAATCGGCCCGTCCCCCTCTCTGGCTGGGAGAGCAAGAATTGTGGCGAAGTGTGATTTTCACCTGGGGCAGCCAAAGGGCGAGCTGAGCACGGGAACGTGCGAGGGGATTTGCACCTTCACAGTCAGGGAAACGGGTTTAGGGGCCGGGAGGCAGAAGAGGGGGACACGCCAGCCGTTTCCTCCTGTGCTGCCAGGACTGGGACAGGATTGGAGAGCCAGTGTGGGGGCGTGGGTAGCGTGTCGGACCGGGACTCGTGAGGCCCAGGTTCCAGTCCCCTCGGCCATGAAGATCCCCGGGTGACTTTGGTTGTGAGGATCAAATGGAGAGGAGGAGGATTATGGAAGCCGCCTCGGAGGAAAGCCACCTCGGAGTGTGGCGTAGTGGTGAGAGTGTTAGACTGGGGACTCGGGAGATCCGGGTTCTAGTCCCCGCTCGGCCATGAAACTCACTGGGTGACTTTGGGCCAGTCACTGACTCTCAGCCTAACCTACCTCACAGGGTTGTTGTTGTGAGGATAAAATGGAGAAGAGGAGAAGGAGGATTATGTAAGCCGCCTTGGGTTCCTTGCAGGAAAAAAGGCGGGGTATAAATATAATAAATAAAATAAAATAAATCACTGAAACAAACAGACAGACAGACAGACAGACAGAGTGCTGCCTGCCGAGGCCTCCCTCACGTACTGCTTTTGTTCAAGAAGGTCCCCGGCGAGCAGCTCACGCAGTGGAAGCAGCACTGATGGATCCCCTGCGGCACCTTCTGCTCCCCCACCTGACAGTCCTTGGAACACACGGAGACAGGGACCTGGGGAAGGACAGCGTGAGCGTGAGCAGGGCCGGCGTCAAGGGTGGCCGTGGCGTGGCGTGGCCCGCTGACAAAGGGCGCCTGGAGTCGCTCCTCCCCAAGACCGGTGCAAGGCAGTTTGGTGCCCTAGGCAAGATCAGATATTTAGCGCCCCCCTTCCCACTTGAGCCCTCCCTCCCTATTTCTGGCACCCCCTTTAGCCCTGCGCCCTAGGCAGCTGCCTAGTTGGCCTAATGGTAGCACCGGCCCTGCTCCTCCCCTTCCCCACCGCAACCCGCTTGTTCCCCCGCCGCTCGCTCTGGCCCAGACAACGGCGGTGGCGAGGAGGAGGAGGAGCGGCAGATGCCCCGGCCGGCCTGCCCCCTGGCTCTCTGGCTGCCGAACCAGCACGTGTGAGCAAAGACGAGGAAGAGGAGGAGGAGCAAGAGCGGCCGGTGGGAGATGATGGCGGTGAGCAGGCAGACTACCTGAGGGAGGAGGGGGCCCACACGGAGGGTGTCTCGCCCGGGGCCCTCCAAATCCTGGAGCGGGCACTGAGCACGAGCCACCGTTGCGGTGTGGAGCTGGTGCAGCCATCTGGGCAGCCGGGGAGGACCAGATGGAGATCCCGGGAGGGCTGGATTTGGCCCCTGGGCCAGACGTCCCCCACCCTTGTCCTATGATGTCAGAAATGCCCTGCCTGTGGAAAGGCCTCGGGTCTCGCTTTCTCCCTAATGTGTTTGTTTTGCACATGTACGGAGCCTTTTTGCAAGGTGGAATCATGGAAGCGGAGGCCGTGTGGAACCACCGTTTTGATTCTGCTTCCAGCTGATGGTGGAAAAGCAGCGCTTCAGCCACACTACAGGGCCGTGCGGCGGAAGCAACTCCGGAATGCAGCAGCGATGCAACTGGAGGGAGGCACGGAGCACCACGAAGGCTCTCATATTGTGGCGGGTTTTTTTAATTGTTTGCTGCTGAAAGGCAAGCGCTGCCTTGGGAGAGGGAAATTGTTTATGAAGAGCCTTGCAGGAGGCTTGAGAGAGGCAGTGTTTTCCACAGCAGGGACAACTTGTTTCTTTTGTCCCACTGTCACTCCCCTTCAAACTCTGTTTTGGAGGCTTTTGAAACTATATACAAAAGCCTACCAAACCTGTTTGTCCAGAGGCATCAGTGGGGGAAGTTGGGACATACCCGCCACAAGCAGTGGCCATCCTTTTTGAAAACTGCCTTCCACTCTCGGGGCGGGGGGGGGGGGGAGATACACCATTGCCCAGTGCCGGCTCCAGGTTTTTGAGGGCCCTTGGCAAGGCACCCTCAAAGGTCCCCCTCCCTCAGTGAGTCTGCCTTCTCCACCACCATCGTCACCAGCTGCTCTTCCTCCTCCTCCTCTTCCTCCTCTTTGCCACCACTTCCTTGCCTTGGCACTTTCAGGCAGGCCTGCCTCGTTACCTGATTTGCCTCCGTGTGCCAAAGAAGCTTGTCCCTCTCGATGCTCAGGCGGTTCGGATTCTTGTTGAACGAGCCGATCACGCTGTAGTTCCAGGTCTGCCCTGCCCACTTCCACAAGACCACGTCGTAGCCTGCCAAGGCGTCCCCGTTGGCATCAAAGTGGATCTGTCTGTTATAGAGGCTGAAGTTCACCCGTTTCACTTCCATCAGGAGCTGCAGCGGAGAGAGCAAGAGCAGTCGGAGAGCAAGGAAGGGCCTAGGCACCAGGCACCCTTCCTGGACTGGTTTTGGACAGGGCTAACTGCCATGGCTCCTGCCCTCCCAAAGAATTCTGGGAGGCCGACAGAGGATAGCGCGAATTCTCTCTTGGCGATTTCCATCCCCCATCACAGAACTACAGTTCCCAAAGTTTACCTGGGGGAGAAGTCATGAACGTTAAACCAGTTTAAGTCTGTGGTGTGTAGACATGCCACACCGAGTCCCATTGGTTGGCTGGGGTGGTGGCTTATCCAAACCAAATGGAGTGGGGGGGGGGCTTTGCTTTGCTGCAGCCCCTCCATTTTAGCTGAACCAAATGCTGTCATTCTCAGGAGGGACTCGCCCCCCCACACACACCCACTTTTATCCTAAAAACTCTATTTTGCTACCCAAACCTGAATTATTCAAACAGAATAAATTGTACATAAAATCTTTCCCCCCCCCTTATTTATTCCACCACCACCGGTTAAAATCTACTTCACTTTTATTTAGAATCTGAAGGTCTTCTTTATTAAAAACAGGTGATAAGGTGCTGGATTATTGCCACATGTCTTCCTTCTTGCAGGGCTCCTTTGCTTTTAACGGATAAGGATGCAGCCCTATGCACTTTAGGACAGAAAAAAAAGTCCTACAACTCCCAGCATTCCCAAGCCATCCATGACTAATTAACTGACTAATTATCTGCTATTTAACGGATTAATCAACTAGCTAATTACATTTCAATAAATGTGCATTTAATTGAACCTCAACGTAACGGCCTTTTTGAGTTCATTGCAGGAAGTAGAAAGTGCTGACTTACAATTTCACAATAAGCTACCACTCACCGCTAGAAGACCATCTTTAATATTTTCTCTCTTGTTCCTTGATATATTAACACACCAGAAGAGCCTCCAAAATAAATAAAGGTGCCATATCAAAACTGGCCTCTACCAATTGACTAGATATACCTTTAGTTGGCAGCTCAACCACTAAAACTGGTTAAAGCTTGCAGCCCTATTGTCAACATTGTCCAATATCATGAGTTCTAGGAATTTGTTCAGATATTGGTTTGTATTTATTATTTATTTATTATATTTATACCCCGCCTTTTTTCCTTAAAGGAACCCAGGGCGGCTTACATAATCCTCCTCCTCCTTTCCATTTTATCCTCACAACAACCCTGTGAGGTAGGTTAGGCACACATGCGCACACACACACACTCCTGAGTTGTTTGACTAGCTGGGTAGCTGTGTAATTATGTGATCACAATTATAAAGATTCTGTGTCTATTTTCAGCTACTGGTAGATAAGAAACCTGCCCACCATTACTTGGGATTAAACCCTGCTGGACTCAGTGGCCCTCACTTTCGAGTAACTGAAAAAGAAATGCCTGCTTCCAGCAAGATGTTTTTTTAAATTAAATTTTATTTATTTTTCTTATTACATTTTATATCCCACCTTTTTTCTTCCTGCAAGGAACCCATGTTGGTCCACCTTACATGGTCCACCTACTCTCCATTTAAGCCTCACAACAACCCTGTGAGGCAGTTTAGGCTGAGACTCGGTGACTCGGCCCAAAGTCACCCAGTGAGCTTCATGGCCGAGCGGGGACGAGAACCCGGGTCTCCCCAGTCCAACACTCTAACCACTACACTACACTGGCTGTCACACTGGCTACCTTGCCTTCCTATTTCAGGCTGGATTCTGCCCATTTTACCGTATGAATCTAGAAAACTGGGCCAGCACTGTGGTTAAGAATGTGTGGTATGTAGGTCTCCATCATTATTTTGGTTTTCCGCTGCAACCTGGAATCTCAGGAAAGCAGAGAGTAAGCTCTTGTTCCACGTAGAGCCCCACCCTGCAACACACCACACACACACACACACACACACACACTTAATCCCAGCTCGGCATGGCACATGGCACTCTCCCTGCCAGAGGAATGCCCAGAGAGCGATACCCACCTGCCATGGATAGACTCTGCCCTGGTGGCACACCCCAGTTTGGCAATCCAGCAGGCGATGCAGGCCGTGCGCCACGGCATACACAGCCGAGTATACATTAAAAGCACCTTGCGTGTCGTAGGGCGACGGTCCCAGCCTACCGTCCAGTGAATACGGCCTGCAGAACTGGGAACACAGCTGGCTGCAAGTTTCCCTGCAGTTCTGGCAGAAGGTGGCTTTCTCTGACCCTGCGAAAGCCGCGTCAAATGCCTTCATCCCCGGGAGGGGTGCCTGCTTGACCGTCATCCCTATGACCGTGCCGATGCCACGGATCCCACGGATCTGCCAGATTCTCCGTGGCCAACGTCCAGTCCTCCGTGCCTAGCCACACCTTCCCGGTCACGTTCTGCCCAACCACCACCTGGAAGAAAGTCATGGCGTAGTACTTGTTGGCGAAGACGATGGTGACGTTGGCCTTGGAGCTCACCACGTCCTGCACCACCTTCGCCAGCTTCAGGTTGCCAACGTCCTGGTCGATGGGCATCACCCCCTGATAGGCGAAGCAAATGCCCATCCTGGCAGCTGCTTCGTGCAGCATCTGCAGGCCCTGGTGCCCGTAGTTGTTGTCGCTGCCCACCACGGCCACCCACTTCCAGCTGAATTCACTCAACAGGCGCGCCAAGGCGTGCACCTGCACGCGGTCGCTGGGAATCGTGCGCAGGAATGAGGGGTAGATGCGCTTGAGGCTCAGCGTGGGGCTGGAGGCTTCGTAGCTGATCTGGAAGAGAGAGGGAGGGGGAGCCGCACGGAAGGGGCAGGCAGGAGGGGAAGAGCACCAATTCGTTTATTCTTGAATCGTACTGTTAACATTTCTGTATGGCCTCTTTTTTCTTTTTTGCTAAGGAGACACTAAGGCAGTGAACAATTTAACAGACAACAACACTAAAATTATTTTAAAAACCGAAGACATTAAAAGGCACAATCCTGACCTGTGCATGTTTAGACAGAAAAAAGTCCTACAGCTCCCAGCATGCCCCAGCCAGCTATGCTTGTAGGGCTTTTTTCTGTCCAAACATGCATAGGATTGCACCCTAAAGCCGTTACATAGTTTAAAAGCAGGGATGCGGGACCTCTTGCAGCCCCGGGCCTGAATTCCATTGTGGCGAAGCTCCCGGGGGCTACATTTCAGTGGTGGGCGGGGCAGAAGGCAAAGGAGCCTGGGTGAAAGGCAAAGGGGTTGGGACCAAAAATGCCAGCATGTTGTCGCTGAAAGCTCTTCCTGCCAGTCACTCGGCCTTCGGAGAGGCATTTCAGCCTTTGAGAATGGAGAGAAAGCTGCACAGAAGCCGGGAAGCCACCAAACAATGGGTGGTTGGGGGGAAGGGGGTGGGGCCATCTGGGAAACCCCGGGGATCATGTGTCCCAAGTGTCCCCTCAGTTTTGCAAGTGTCCCCAAGATGCTAGCATCTCGGGAACATGCAAAACTAACTGGGATTCCCCATTTACGGGGGTGATTGCACTCTTGACAGCTGAGCTGGGCTGTCAGAATGCAAACCTCTGTTTTATTTATTTATTTATTTATTATATTTATCAATCGCCCATCTGGCCGGTCACCCGGCCACCCTGGGCGATGTACAATTAAAATACAATAAAACACAATAAAACATAATAATTAAAACAATATAAAAAATTCTCATTAAAAACCTAACCCACCCCATATTCCCGCCTGAACAGCCATGTTTTTAATGCACGGCAGAAGCTCATCACGGAGGGGGCATGGCGAAGGTCACTAGGGAGGGAGTTCCATAATGTGGGGGCCGCCACAGAGAAGGCCCTCTTCCTAGTCCCCACCAGCCTGGCTGCTCTGGCTGATGGGATAAGGAGAAGGCCGTCCGTGGCAGACCTTGTTGAGCGGCCTACTTGATGTTGCTGGAGGCGCTCCTTGAGATAAGCTGGGCCGGAGCCGTGTAGGGTTTTAAAGATCAAAACCAACACCTTGAATTCGGCTCGGCAAGCAACTGGTAGCCAGTGCAACTCATTAAGCACTGGCGTGATGTGATCACGCCGGCGGCTGCCCTTAATCAGGCGAGCCGCCGCGTTCTGTACCAGCTGAAGCTTCCGGACCGTCTTCAAGGGTAACCCCACGTAGAGCGCATTACAGTAGTCTAGGCGAGAGGAGACCAAGGCATGAACCACTGATGGGAGCAGGTGATTAGGAAGGTTTTTCAAGTAAACTAGGTTTTTTAGGAGAAGGTGGGGAATTTATAGTTACTAATTTACAGTTACTAACTATGGGAAGGGAGGGAAGAGTTCACTGCCCTGGCTTCCTGGCCCTGCTGCTGAACTCGCACAGTTGCTTAACTCGCTTGTGTGCCGACGCTTCCATCACTGGGGCTCGTCCTCCTCACACGCGGAGAGCTGGCTCCCTCACAAGCCTGCTTCCTTATATAGCTCAAACCCGTTTGGCCTCCTCATATAGCTCTAGCTACAACTTGGAGAGTTGTAGCTAGCCTCTAATAATAATAATAATAATAATAAATTTTATTTCTTACCCGCCTCTCTGTCTAGATCGAGGCGGGGAACAACAAAAATATAAAATACACAATACATACTATTAAAACATCTTAAAACATATTAAAAACATCATAAACAACATCATTAAAACATCATTAAAACATCGTAAAAACATCTTAAAGGCAACCTAAAATTCCGCCGGATAGGCCTGCCGGAAGAGATCAGTCTTTATGGCTTTTTTAAATTCCAAAAGACTGGTGAGCTGACGAATCTCCTCCGGCAGGCCATTCCATAATCTGGGAGCAGCAGAAGAGAAGGTCCTCTGGGTAATACCTGTCAGCCTAGTTTGGCTGACTGAAGCAGATTCTTCCCAGAGGACCTGAGTGTGCGGGGCGGATTGTACTGGGAGAAGGCGATCCCGTAGGTAGCCTGGACCCAAACCATGTAGGGCTTTAAAGGTAATAACCAACACTTTATACTTCGCCCGGAAACTGATTGGCAGCCAGTGGAGTGCTTTTAAAACTGGTCCCACCCCCCCATCCCACCACTGTCTTTGGGGCTTACCTCTGGCATCCGGAAGATGCCCAGCAGACTAGCTGTCAAGAGAGCATCCTCGCTGTTGTCCGGCCCAATCGCGGCCACGACCTTGGGCAGGTACCACGTATAGTTGGCAGCCACCGGCACGTGCCGGTGGCCGCTGCAGCCATCTCCGCCTTGGGACAGGAGGCTCAGCGTGGTGTACATGGTGGCCGAGGGCAAGCAGGTGTCGTAGATTTCGTAGCCCAAAGTGATGCTGGGCAGGAGGCGGCTGGAGTTGTTGATCTCCTCCACTGCAAAGCGCATGGCCTGGATGAGGTGGTAGCTGTGCTGGCTCCGGTAGCTTAGGCTGCAGGAAGGAGAAAAGCCACGGAGGCGGGTGGGACTCGGGAGCTTCGGGCAACATTTATTTTTATTTTCTCGTATTGATTCCCAGCATTTTTACCCCACTCCTCGGCCATAAAGGGCTCCCAGAGCAGCTTACAACAGCTAATAATGAGACTTAACAATAATGAGGCTGTGGGCATGTGCCGTGGTGGCTCCCTTCTGGGCAGGTGAACATGTCGACCCAGTGTGCGGCTGCTGTGAAAAAGGCAAACTCCATGGGGGACACTTGGCTCAACAATACTACAAGTGAGAAGGATCTTGGAATTGTGGTAGATCACAAACTGAATATGAGCCAGCAATGCGATGTGGCTGCAAAGAAGGCAAATGCAATTTTGGGCTGCATTAATAGAAGTATATAGCGTCCAAATCGCGGGAGGTGATAATTCCCCTTTACTCGGCACTGGTTAGGCCTCATCTTGAGTACTGCGTCCAGTTCTGGGCACCTCACTTTAAGAAGGACGTAGACAAACTGGAGAGGGTTCAGAGGAAGGCAACAAGGATGATAAAGGGACTGGAAACAAGGCCCTATGAGGAGAGACTGAAAGAACTGGGCATGTTTAGCCTTCAGAAGAGGAGACTGAGGGGAGATATGATCGCACTCTTCCAGTATTTGAAGGGATGTCACACAGAGGAGGGCCAGGATCTCTTCTCGATCATCCCAGTTTGCAGGACACGGAATAATGGGCTCAAGTGACAGGAACCCAGATTCCACCTAAACATCAGGAAAAATTTCCTGACTGTCAGAGCAATAAGACAATGGAACCAACTACCTAGGGAGGTGGTGGGCTCTCCCACTCTGGAGGCATTCAAGGTGCAGCTGGACAGCCATCTGTCAGAGATGCTTTGACCTAGATTCCTGCATTGAGCAGGGGGTTGGACTCGATGGCCTTGTAGGCCCCTTCCAACTCTACTTTTCTATGATTCTATGTTAGGCATAATTAGGAAAGGAATTGAAAATAAAGCTTTTAGAACGGCAAAGGCGACAGGGAAGACACTAAGCGAGCTGCCTAAGCACCGCAGTAGACCGTAGGCTGGCAAGCAAGAACCAGCACCCCTGCCTCGTCACTTTTCCTGTCAAAGCACCTGCGGGATCAGGGCTGGGCTGGGTCAGGGCCAGAGCACTGGGGCAGCTAAGCGTCTCCATGGTGTTTACCCGACAGCAATCCTCTCCCCCGGATCGAGGATTTGCCCCTCCGCGAAAAACCCAACTACACACACCTTGCAGGCACTCACCAAGCAACACCTGGATGGGCACCAGCCCATCTCTCATCCCACAATGAATGAGAGATTCACTGGCAGATGAGGAAAGGCATAATGAGGAAAGGAATGGAAAGCAAAACTGCCAGTATCGTCCGGCCCTTCTGCAAATCCTTACTGTGACCACACCTGGAATACTGTGTACAGTTCTGGTCATTGCACCTAAAATAGGACATTAGAGAGTTGGGAAAAGGGCAACCAAAATGATCAAGGGGTTGGAGCAACTTCCCTATGAGGAAAAGTTACTACTGCTGGTATTGTTTAGCTTAGAAAAAAGGCAAGTAAGGGGAGACATGATGGAGGTGTGCAAAAATATTCATGGTGTGGAGAAAGTGGGCAGTAGACATTTTTCTCCCTCTCATAATATTAGAACCCATGAAGCTGATTGGAGGGAGAGTCAGGACAGATAAAAGGAGGTCCTTCACACAGCGCAGATTTAAACTATGGAATTCACTACCACAAGATGTAGTGATGGCCACCAATTTGGAGGGCTTTAAAAGGGGATTGGACAAATTCATGGAGGAGAAGGCTATTGATGGCTACTAGTCCTTATTGGCTATATGCTACCTCCAGTATCAGAGGCAGTATGCCTGTGTACACCAGTTGCTGGGGAACATGGGTGGGAGGGTGCTGTTGCACTCCTGCTTGTGGGTTTGCCAGGGGGGCAGCTGGCTGTGTGAACAGAATGCTGGACTAGATGAACCTTGGTCTGATCCAGCAGGGCTCTTCTGATGTTCTTATGCTGTTATTAGGCACATCAGCTTTGTTTTGGATATTTCATTATTGTTCAAGGATGTTCATGTATTACTTAATTATATTCCCATGCTCTGGAAGCTATCCTTTGGCCATCATCAGTGGACTGGATGAGCTCTCATGGTGGCCAAGAGACTCCTGCTACAGGGTTGGAAGGACAAAGCATCTCCCTCAGGCATGCAGTGGTCTGAAGACCTCACAACATTGAGAGAAGATGCTACCGACGACAGCTTTGTCTTGATAAGCATTCCAACATCTGGTCAGCCTGCTTCAATCTATAGGAGTGACTTGGGACAGGAGCGTTAAAATATATATTTATATCATCATCATCATCATCTTAATGTGTTTTTAAATTATTTTGTAATTATTTTTATTGTATATGCATTATGTTTTGTTTTTGCTTTGTATTTTTTATACGATCATGAGTAGTTTTCTTTTGAAAAATTGTAAAAGTTAAATAAAAATTATGAATATAAAAAAAGAAAAGAAAGGAGGCATTCTCAGCTCCCTGAGAAAGGAGCTCCACTACAGATAATGGCATGCTGCCCATGGTCTAGCTAGCTTGCTAGTGTATTTGATTAATACCCTGCCAGTTCCATTATAAATAGTGCTCAAGGTGGCTAACAATAAAATACAGATAAAATGTAACAGAATTAAAACATAACATTAAAACAAAACACTTTGGTTAAATACACAATAAAACCGCATCTGTTAAAAAGGACTAAGAAATAAACAGCACCCACCAGTTAAAACTTAGTTCATGCAAACAAAACAGCTGAGCAGCAAAATGCCTGCCCCAATAAAAATATGTTTGGCTGCAGTGGAAGGACAATAAAGATGGAGCTAGGGTTGCCTCCCTTGGCAGGGAGTTCCAGGGTCTGGGTGCAGCCACCGAGAAGGCCCCCCTCTCGCATTCCTGCCGAATATGCCTCCGATCATGGTGGTGAGACAGGGAGAAAGGCCTCTCTTGAGGATCTTAAAACCTGGACAGGCTCATAAGGGAGAAGGCAGTCTTTCAGGCAGGCTGGTCCCAAGCCGTGTTGGGGTTCATAGGTCATAACCAGTGCTTTGAACGGTGCCCAGAAACAGACCGGTAAAATAGTGAAGCTATTTTAACAAAGGAGTCACTTACTTGCTTACCATAACCCACCCCAGTCGATAATCCTGCTACAGCATTCTGGACCAGCTGAAGTTTCCAAACAAATGTCAAAGGCAGCCCCACGTAAAGACTGCTGCAGTAGTCCAAACAGGCTGTAACGAAGGTATGTGTAACCGTGGCCAGATCAGACGTCTCCAGGAACAGTTGGCTGTGCAAACGCACCCCTGGCCACCACTGAAACCAGGCCCAGGACCGAATACAGGCACACTCCCAAACTGCAATCTTATTTGTGAAATGACGGGACAGGAAGCAGAGATTCACTCTGAGATCTAGGAGTGCACGGCGGTATAGAGGGGAGAAGACATTCCCTCAGCCACAGGCGACGTGGTACTGTAAATATTAGGGAGGCCCCATTTCATAGTTACAACAGTTTTAATTGCCAGCTTGCCAGGATAAAGCACAGAACAACCCCTCTGCCTGTGAACACGTGCACCCCACCCGGCCTCCATCATTCAGGATTACTGGTCCTTCTCACTTACCTCTCGCAAATGTCAACCTCTGGCTTAGATTTGTGGGGTCTTGTGATGGTGCTGCGGTGAATTGGGAACAACCCTGCAATAGTATAATCTCCATCCAGCCTCAAGGGGGAAGAAAACCCCCGGAAGGTGCAGCAACAGAGCCCCCAAAGTGAAAGGTATCTAAAGGATGGGAGAGGAAGACCCATCGTGGATACGTACAGGGGTTGGAACAGACACTGTCACAGCCACCCAACAGCAAAGGATGCTTTGCTTTCGGGAGCGTGTGTTGGGGGAGATTACGGAGTTCAGTGTCCCTGGATTGTCAAAGCCATTTACATAAACCTTCACACCTGTAAATGCCCCAGAGGCAACACAGACACAGGGAAGGCCATAGGGCACTTCCTGAAGCAGAGAGGCCCCAGGTGCAGGAAGAACACCAAGCAAATCATGTGGTTTAATTTTCCTATCAAATTTTGCAGGGGAGTCCAAGTAAAATGTACTCTGCTTCTCCTGGGCTCCCTGTGGATTTGCAGAGGAAATTATTACCCTATAACCAATTGCAACCTCCCTCCCTCCCTCTCTCTCCCTAAATTGGTATCATGACAAATGCTCCAAAGAGCAACAAATGGAAACTAGTGCCCTGTACAAGTTTCTAGTCCTCAGTTGCCAAAACCCCAATTTGTATGTGTACACACATTTTGGGGGGGTTTGTTAAAAATTTAAGCAGCTGTGTTGTAGAACATCTTCACTTCCGCCCGACCCAATGTTTAGTTTAACGCGAAATAAGTCCCACTGTGCTCAGTGGCTCTGACTGCCAGGGAAGGTGCGTAGAGACACAGCCTCAGCAAAATCACTGGACTTGCCCTGCAGCACTTGGTCCATGGCCTCCTGTTTTGCTCCTTTCTATGAATCATCATCCTGACTAAAAGCATTTAACCATCATTTTAACAAAAGACAAACTCAAAGGGTTACGTTTGCATTTTGTACAATGGAGATGGTGGACCAGCCAGGGTTTGAGGCAGGGCCGGCCCTCCCATGAGGTGGGGTGAATCCTCCGCCTTAGGAGGCAAATTTGGAGGGGCATTGGATCCTGTGCGACCTGCGAATGAGAGGGCCATGGGTCCCGCTGCCCTCTCCCTTTCAAAGTGACACATAGAACAAGGGGTTGCTCCAGGGAGCCCTGCTGGCAAATGCTGCACCACTGGAGAGCCGCATGAGCCAGTCCCCTGCTGTGGCAAAGGCCACGGCGAGAGAGTGCCCAGCGTGGCTCCGCAGAGCACTGCCCACTGGATGCCTCGCTATTTCAAAGGAGACCTGGCTCATTCCCCACCCCTCCCGACCCCCAGCCCTCCAAATTCGGGGATCTGCTGTACCACTGCAGCCGAGACTGAGGCAAAAAATCAGGGGATCCCCCCTTGGAATCTTGCCCCAGCCCCCAACTCTGAAGGACCCCTTGGCCAAGCGACACCCATCTGCAGGCAGCCTGTGGATAATGATACCTGCCTACCCTGCAGGTGCTTGCTTGCTTGCTTGCGTGTGTGTGTGTGTGTGTGTGTGTCTGTGGCCAGAGGCTAGTTGCCACATGTACTGTGTTAAATTGCCAGTTTCACAAGGCTTTGCATAACTAGTCATTTCTAAGTCTAGTGCAGGCTAGCAACTCTTTCAACCCCACCCTTCCACCGTGGGAACTAAAAAATTGTGAGGGACTCCTAGGGGGCCCCACAAAGCAAAGCAATGTAACTCTGCTGGCTGCTACTTCTGTCCGGTCAATTTCTGGATTCCAGACTCTCAGTCTGAAAGATAAGCATAAAGTCAACATCAAACTCACACACACACCCCTCTGCTGCTCACTCAAGTAAGTGCTCAGATCAAGTATCATGCTGGAGCCACTGTCTCCGATGCTCTGCTGCTCTCTCCAACATCCTGGCCTGAGCCTGAGGAGTAAAGGCACAATCCTGAGCAAGTTTAGACAGAACAAAGGCCTACAACTCCCAGCATGCCCCAGCCAGCGTATTGTAGGCCTTTGTTCTGCCTAAACTTGCATAGGATTGCACGCTAACTGTTATGCTGCTCTGTGTTCACACGTATAGGCCTGGTTTGCATGATGAAACAACCCAGCGTTTGTTAACTGTGGGTTTTCGGGAGTGAGGAAATGTCGTGGCTCCTGACCACTCACCCCCTTCCAGGTTAGAACTCTGGGTTGTTTCTGCCTCAACAATCCAGCATTCTGGGTTCAGATGGCACAGAGAGCAACCTAGGTGCCCCTGGGTTGTTGAGCATGCTGGAAGCAGGCGAGCAGTCAGGAGCTAGTACACTCACTTGCCCCCAAACAACCCAGGGCTAACACATCAGGGTTGTTTCATCCAGGGAACCAAGCCCTAGTGAAGGGCAAAACATTTTGCAGATGTGGGGCAACAGTGTCCCCTTGTGGCTGCTTGGGTGAATTCAAACGGTAGCAATAGCCCTGTTTCCAGACACTCTGTAGGGCCATGACTGGGTTCTATGTTTCATCTATTTATTTCCATTCTTTTTAATCTCTTGCTTTATCTGTTATGTTTGTCCTGGTGCAAGCTATTATTCTGCTGCACATAAGAGCCCTGCTAGATCAGACCAAGGTGGGGTCAATTATCACCGCATCCTGTTTCCAACAGTGGACAGCCAGATGCCCCTGGGAAGCCCATAAGCAGGACATGAAGACAAAAACTCTTGTTACTGAAAGGCTGTTATGCTGGCTTCCACATGATTTGCCGAAAACCTTGATGTCCTGACAGCTCCTGCCTTGTCAGTTGTGACCCTGAGCTGCTTTGACTCCTCTCCACCTGACATAGCTCCACTATACTAGATGTTTGACGTGACCAAAGTGCTGTGTTGCACTCCACTTCTCTGGGCCTCAAATCCAGCCGTGATGCTTATGGACTCACTCTATGTGCTTGTGGACTTCCCATTGGGGCATCTGGTCGGCCACTGTGTGAACAGAATGTTGGACGAGAGAGGCCTTTGGTCTTATCCAGCATCAGGGCTCCTCTCATGTTATGTTCTCCTTCCCCAACCATGGCTGGCTGGGGAATGTTGGGAGTTGTAGTCCAACACATCTGGCAGGCATCAGGTTGGGGAAGGCTGTTCTAGGATCACTTGGTTAAAAGTGCAATGTGAGTGCACACAGGTCAGTGGAGCACAAGCCTTCTGTGCACAACCCAGCCACTGGATTTCAGCTGCATGGGGGGGTCCAAGGGGGCAACTGAACTTAGATTGATATTTGCTGCAAAGTGAGGTGCATTTTCAATGGTGGGATATTGGGCTGGAAACCGAAACCATCAGCCCTACTTCCAAACTGCAGTAGTAACACTGGACTAGTGCAATCCTATGCATGTTTACTCAGAAGTGAGTCCCACTAAGCTCAATGAGGTTTACTTCCCGGTAAATGGACTACTACTATTATTATTATTATTATTATTATTTTATTTATTTACGGTCATAGACCAAAACCAATTTATACAAAATTGTACAGACTCATACGAAGCTACAATAATGCATAACAAGATCTATTAACATACAAGAAGTAAAAAATTAAAATTTATATTAAAAATAAAAACTACGGTAAAAGGAAGCAATATAGATTAAAACTAGATAAAACTAGATAATATAATAACAATCTTACTTCTGCTCATATTTAGTGCAGATTTTAACCACATAGGCACAAAACTTAGCTACCTGTTTTGTAATGTTAGGACTATCATCGGCTAGCAATTTCTTATACAGGTCTTATCTGGCAAATGTAATAAAGTCTCTAAAAAGGGGGAAATAAGTTTAATCCTCTTTTCAGTATAGAAGGAACAACGTAAAAACATATGACCCATGGATTCAACTTCTCCTGAGCCACATGGGCAAAGTCTCTCCGAGTACTGTATTTTTATATATTTTCCTCGTAATACGGATGCCGATGGAAAGGCCTAACATCTAGCTAGAGAAAAAGCTCTCCTGTGAGGATGAACCTCCAAATTCATAAGATACAGAGACATCTTCATAATATATCTATGATTTGTAGAAGATATATATCCGGGGGATTTCCTCAGATCTTGCTGGCTTTCTAGATCTAAAATCCTCAGTTTAATAATATTTTTTGCCCAATCAACATTTTGAGCTAGAAGAACATTGGGCAATAAACCCAGACTTATAAGTTTGCATTTTATCGTCCGCATCCATCAAGGTTGAAAATTATCTCAAATTATTAATGGGAATAAGCCCCTTGTATTACTATGTAATCTCAGCCACAGACAAGCAGTTGAGAGGCAAATTTTTGCTTCAATTTTCATTACGCCGGTTTCAAGACGAATTAGTGCATTGGATACACAAGAGGGCACTTGTAAAATGGCACGTAAAAATTTAGACTGTACTTTTTCCAATAGGGCCAGGTTTGAAGTTGCCAGCCCCGTGTAAGTGCCATAAAGCAATTGGGAAATAACTTTAGACTGGTATAATTTTAATGCTGGCTGGGATGAAGAATCGTCCCTTGGATCGAAAAAATCTTAAAACTAAAAACACTGAAGGAAAAAAAAAAAGACCATGGAAGGAGAAAGTTCAAGGGATGAGCCTCTCTTCTTTCCTTATCTCTGCGAAGCATTTATACGTGACAGCGGATACGACGGCTAACCGGAAGCTCAGGCTCGCCGGAGTGTGCCGCTCTACCCGCCTCCCTCTCTATGTTCCGGCCCGCCTCCTGTTTTCCCCCTCGCCTCGCGGGGTTTCTGCTCGAGTCTCGCGAGAGGACAACTTGGCCTGCTGCGGTCGCTGTGGAGACGAGGCCTGCGGCCGAGGCGCCCGTGATGGCCAACCACCGCCGATGGCGGCCCCGTCGACGGGCGGCGGCGCGGAGCCAGCTCATCTCCCTGGCCCGGCCTCCGCGCCAGGGCAAGGGCGGAGCGCGGGCCAAGCGGGAGGCCGGCGGCGGGGGTGGAGACGCCTGGAGGGACTTCGCCGCCTCTTTCGTCGCCGCGGGGCTAGTCGCGCCGCCTCCGAGGCAGGAGGAGGCGGCGGCGGCCCAGAGCGAGGACGAGGAGCCGGCGGGGGGGTCGGTTGCGGCCGCCGAGACGAAAGAAGGCTGCGCCGCGCTGCTTTTGCCGCAGGGGCAGGTGCGACGGGCGTGGTTATGTTAATTTGGGGGCGTGGTTATGTTAATTCGGGGTCGTGGTTATGTTAATTTGGGGGCGTGGTTATGTTAAGATGAATGCGTGGTCCTGCCGTTGAGTGCAGGGGGTGGGCAGGAAGTCGCTCTCCAGCTGTTTTCAGCTCCCAGCATTCCTGTCCAGTGGCCATGCTGAGAGGGGCTTCTGGGAAAGTTTGTGTATTTAACAGTATTTTTGTCCCCGCTCCTCAGCCTTAAAAGGCTTCCAGGAGTGGCTTACAACCAGTGGGGAGGGCAGCCAACAGGTTTACAATCAGATAAGACACAGCCCGCAAGGAAAATAGGGGTGGGGAGGGAAGAGGAAAAGAATGAAGTAGATTGTGAGCAGGGCTCATGGGATGGCCCTGCTGCTCCTTCCGTCTGCCAGGGATGGGGCAGTCCAGCTGGAGCAGGCCCTGATGTTCTGTTTGCCTGCTCCTGCCTCCCTCACGCCACCGTTGAAGACCAAAACATTTAGATTTTCCTTCTGCCCATCCCTGTGCTACTAGGAGAGAGAGAGAGGCGAACCAGTGCAGTGGGAATGGGGCACTGACCTGGTTCACACATAACAGTCGTTGAATTCTGGGTTGTTGGGATGTGTGAGCGCACCCACACTAACAAACTGTGGCGTGCTTACTGGGTTGTTTAAAATGGGTGGGCAGTAGGTAGATCTCGAGATGTTTGGGAATTCAACTCCCAGACACTGTTGCCAGCATGGCCAATGGTCAGGAATGCTGAGAGCTGGAGAGCTACTTTCTGTCCATCCCTTCGTTTAAACCATGGGTTGTCATTACAAGTGAACCCAGAATCCTAGGTTGTTTTGCCAGGCTAGAAAGGTGGTGGGCAAGAGCTGTCCAAAAATCCTAGCCACTCTACATGCCAGTATAGCAGCATTGCAAAGGAATTTGGGAGGGAATGGGTGAAGGAGAAGGGAAACAAACAACTCGGATTGTTCAATCAGCTGCCAGACAGGCCCTGGGTAGAAAGACAAACCCTGGGTAAATAAACCACAAGTTAACGTGTATGTGCAAACCAGGCCAGTGTTGTGATATTCTGTTAACCCTCTCCTACCAAGGGGAGGCTGCTGCATTTTGTATCAGCTGAAGGCTCTCAAACAGCCTTCGGGGCAGCTTCATGTAGACTGCAGAGGGGTCAGTATAGCTTTGAGCATGAATGACAGCCCTCGATCAAATCAAGCTTGCTACCCTTTCAAAGGGGGGATTGAATAACAAGCAGGCTTTGACAAAACCTATATATTGGGGCTCACAGATTGCTGTTTGGGTCCCTTGGATGGGTTCTTCAGATGAGCTTGGTGGAGGAAGCTAATGTGAAGGCTACAGGCGGGTGAAGTTTGAATCGCTGGAGTTGTTTCTTGAAGTGCCCTTGAATGACAAGCACTCATGGTGGATTGGGCTCTCTGGGTAACTGCGGCGATGGCACCCTTTTGCAGCTTTCTCACACCCCAGCCTGGCTTCTCTTTTCCTTTCACAGACGCTGACATTCACTGGCAGATGTTGCCTGACGTGCCTGCACGGCTCTGTGCGGGTGTTTGGGTTCACCATTGTTCCAGATCAGCCCCCCTACAATCTCTTTTCCCCCCACTCCCACTGTGCCCTCACCATTGAAGCAACAGCCTATAAGGAGCCAGAAAAATCCAAGAAGGAGATGAAGACGGAGGCCAGGGCCATGCTCCGAGCACACCTCGTGCCCCAAGGTCAGCAGACGTTTGGATCTGGTTGTTCAGGAGTTCCTGCCTTCGTGGCACAGTGCTGAGGGGCGCGTAGAGAGGGACGTGATGTGTGCTCATGTTACACAGAGCTTTGCCTCATGGAGACTGGATTCTGGGAAAAGGGAGGGTTTGATGGGCAGGCTATCTTGTGTGTGTGTGCGCACACATGTACATCTATAGGCCCACACAGATCCCTTGAAATGCTTTGGGAGTGTGTGTGAGAGAGAAGAACAGCTCTCTTTGGCTCTGGCCTGTAGCCCTTTGCTGGAGAGAAGAACAGATCTCTTTGGCTCTGGCCTGTAGCCCTTTGCTGGAACTCTGACATTATTTTGCTCTTCTGATCCCATCCAGACAAAAAGGACCAGGACCAGTAGGGGATACCTGGAGTTAATATGGGCCCATTGGATCCCAGGCAACTCACAGCCAGGAGCATTGTAGGGCCACTGACGCTCACCAGCTGATAAGTTTGTATAGACCCAGTTTGCACATAACACCAACCCAGGGTTTAAATCCTGGGTGGTCACAAATGAGCAAGTGTGTTAGTTCATGCTGCTCGGTCGCTCCTACTGCAAGTAGGAACGGCTGATCAACCCAGGGATGTTCTGTCCCTGGGTTGTTGGCGAGGACGCAGGAATCAGGAACTCTGGCTTGTCTCTCTCCCAACAAGCCAGATTTGGAACCCACAATTAAACTGTGGGTTGTTCAGCTGCTCCCACTCGCAGTGGGAGCGATTGGGCCACCAGCACGCTCGCTCGTTCACACTAACCCAGGTTTCCCCCCCCAAAAAAAATCTGTATTGCTGTGACATGTGAAGTGGGTCACAGTGGAAAATAAGCTTTGTGAATGCTGCATTGGATGCAACTTCCGTAAGGGATGTGTTTCGTGGTGTGAATGATGTGAGAGCCAGTGTGGCGTAGTGGCGAGAGAACTGGACTGAGTAGTCTTGGATTCAAATCCCCCGCGTCAACTGTGAAGTCTGCTGGGTGACCTTGGGCTCATGCCTGTCTCTCTCCTTGGATTTTATTTATCTATTGAAACATTTTTCTATCACTTTCCCACAAGCTCAAGGCAGTTTATCCTGAACGAAGTCCGACGTGCACATAAGCAATTTCCGGAAGAAGGTTCCAAACTTTGCTGAAAAAGCCTGACCCCTGGCTGACTGAACTTCAGTTAGCGAGTGCATTTATTGTGAGCAGCCTTCCCCAACCTGGCGCCCTCCAGATGTGTTGGACTGCAACTCCCATAATTCCCAGCCAGCATGGCCAATGGCCATGCTGGCTGGGAATTATGGGAGTTGCAGTCCAACACATCTGGAGGGCGCCAGGTTGGGGGAGGATAATTGTGAGAATGGAGGCAGTCAAATGCTGACCTGAGCTCCTTAGAGAAAGGTGAGGTAGAAATGCGCGGGCTTCCAGGATTGGGGAGGACCTGCTGGGGACCATGCAAAGGGAGGGTGTTCTGTGGCTAGCCAGTGACCAGCTGAAGGATTGCAAGGATTGCTTAATAAGAGGCCAAGGGTTTGTATCTATTTTCAACTTGATTTACGACTTGTGGCTTCATCCTTTCTCTTTTCAGAAGCGAGGTGCAAACTGATGAAAAACTTTGTTCCCCAGTGCTCCATAGTTTTGTTGGAACATCTGGATACACCGGTGACAAGGTTCATTCTCAGCCACTCAAGTCTCTCCCATATTTTCAGAGCAAAAGTGAGTTCAGTGTGCCTTCTGCCTGTTCACACTTTGGTGACTTTTAAGGTGTGAAAACAGATTCCAGGTGGCTATGGAATACACTGCTGGAAAATATTGATCAATATACAGTTTCTGTTCAAAGTAATTGTACAGTTTTCAGATGGCGGGGGTTGGACTCAGTGGCCTTATAGGCCCCTTCCAACTCTACGTTCTATGATTTTATTCAGGCATTCCTTGAAGCGTGTTGATTAAACATGCAAGGACGTTGATTAAACGTGCAAAATTAAATTAATTTTGCATCGGAAAATTTTCTGATGTCCTAGAGAGTGAATTTAGCACGCTTATTTTACTTGCGTTTAGTAAGCAAAACTTTTTAAAGTACTCTGTTGTTCGTTTGTTTTTTGTCCCAATACATAACAAGTATTTAACTTGAAATATTTGAAGGGGGAAATTAAAGCATGCTTAATGTGATTCAAATTTTATCTTATGTAGACATTTTTATTGGAATGCTTGTAAAAATTTAAAGACAATAGCATGCACTTCCTTTACATTGTTTAAATTTAAGAAAAAAACGAAGATATTGAAAACTGTTTTAAATTTAAAGAACTGTGCATGGTATGCTGTCAGCCACTCATCTGTTTCAACAGAGTTCAACTCTCTTCCACTGTGGCTGTTGGGGCATCTTCGCTGTTACTACCTATTAGTTTTATTTCACACAGAGACATATAAATGTATTTCAGTATTACTCCTATTCCGTACATTGGCTGCCGGTTAATTTCCGGGCCCAGTTCAAGGTGCTGGTTTTGTCCTTTAAAGTCCTAAAAGGTTTGAGACCACATCTTCTGAAGGACCGCCTATACCTGTCTGAGCCTGCCCAAGCATTAAGATCAGTGTCAGAGGCACCACTCTCAGGCCCACCGGCAAGGGCCATTACGTGGGCAGGTACTAGGGATAGGGCCTTCTCAGTGGTGGCCCCACACCTTTGGAACTCCCGCCCCAGAGAGAGAGAGATGGCTTCATCATGGCTGGCTTTGAAGACACTGCAGACACACTTAGGGCAGTAATCCTATGGGTTGCACCCTTGATGCTCGTAAGCCCCTGAATCTGGAGGCTGGAGAGGTCTCGGGATAGTTTGTTTCCTGGCCTCCCCTCCCCTCCCCACTCACCAAAACGCCCCCATTACCCCTCTCCAAGGTTGCGTTCCCGCAACCTTGGAGAGGCAGCCGGTGTGGTTCTTTCCATGCCAGCTGCGAGTGGGAGGGAGATCAGAGCTCTGACTCTGACCCCAGAGCTGGGAATGGGAATCCAAAATATCCTGTGGCTCCCTCAGGCGCTGTCTGGGGGCCAGAGGATGGCTCCCTCCTTCCAGTCTGCATTTGGTGCTTAAAAGTCTTCAGGAACTGCTGCTACTGCTGTGTGTGTGAGTTTAATTGTAATTTGTATTTTTTCATGTTTTTATAATATTGTTAGCTGCCTTGTGATGGTAGTGCATCCTGAAAGGTGGGTTAAAAATCTTATAAATAAATAAATGTATCCTCTCACACACTTGCTACTAGGGATAATCGCCTGAAAAATATTAATTACACCTTTGAAACTGCCAAGCTTTCCTAATAATGTATTTGCAATTGGCATAAATCCATTGTTACTAATTAACATATACAGTGGAAAAATTTCCACCCTACATCACTGCTGTTTTGATCAGGGCTTCCTTTGTGTTACATTTCCTGGATGTTTGGCTTTTGTAGGTGTCCCAGTCTTAAGCCTGAATTTCACAGAGATTTTACAGATAAATATCTTTGCTTCTTAGGTGTATGACAGAAACACAAGTACATGCTGCATGAGGCTGACTTACTTTGAACATAAAAAGACCTCTGCTGGACCAGGCCAAAGCCCCCCTAATCAAGCTTCCTTTTTCCCATCGTGGGCAGAGAGATGCCTTTGGGAAGCCCACGAACCGGGTGTGAGGTCAATAGCCCAGCTTGGTAGATCAGCCTGCAAAAGTTACTAGCGTTCAAAAACAATCTTACCAGCCTGGCAGAGGAAAATATGATGAGCTTTGACCCTCTGTATTTCTATTGTGAGCGCAAAGGAAAGGGCTTTCCTATTCTGGCAGCCCGTAGGAGCGGTGGGGCACTTTGTCCCTCCTCAACTGCCAGCCCGCTCGTTCACCTGCACAGAATTCCTTGTCATCTGTTGCTAGCAGGAAGGGCTTACATTTGAGGCTGCAGTAGCCGAGCTGTTGATATGCAGAGGAACATTGCTCTGAACGTGGAGGGTCTTAATACCCATCGATAGACCCTAACCTTTACTTAATCTCATCTTTATTTAATCTTGCTTGCTCGTTTGCTTTAAAGTGCAATTCCAGGCACTAGTGCTATCCTATCAAACTGTTTGAGGCCTGAGCCTGATATTCTTGTGGAAAGAGGTTCACCATGTACACCTCCCTGTCCGTTGAAGTCATCCAAGGGGTCCGTGTTCCCTCTACCCAAGAAGGGGAGATAACTGGACTTCCCCACCCCCAGCTTCTGTGCAGTTTTCCCCCCCCATTCTAAAAGGTCCAAATGCCTCTCCTAAGGTTTAGTTACTGGCAGGAAGAGCTTGAAGTGAAAATATGCTGCTATTTTTTGGCCCACCCCCACTGGAATGTGGCCCCCAAGAGCTTTTGGCCCACCCCCACTGGAATTTCGCCCTTGGGCAGAAATCAGTTCTGCACCCCTGATATAAATGCTCTGCAACTTGATTGCTCTGCACAAGGCAACTAAAGGTGCAATCCTATGCAAGTTTAGACAGAAAAAAAGTTAATCTTGCTTGCTCGTTTGCTTTAAAGTGCAATTCCAGGCACTAGTGCTATCCTATCAAACTGTTTGAGGCCTGAGCCTGATATTCTTGTGGAAAGAGGTTCACCATGTACACCTCCCTGTCCGTTGAAGTCATCCAAGGGGTCCGTGTTCCCTCTACCCAAGGCCTTTTTTTCTGCCTAAACTTGCATGGGATTGTGCCATAATCCTGTCAGAACTGCAGCAAGCCTTCCCTTGGCGTCTGCTCCTACGTTGCCCCTCCTTCAGGGAAATGCTTTTTATCCCTAGAGAGAAAAGGTCCCCTGTTTCACCCCAGAAGATGCAGTGCTTGCTTCCACCGGCATCGGGAGGCTAGATCTAGGGAACGGCCTGCTTCTGTCGGAAAGTATGCTCTCAGCCATTGAGGAATTAATCGAAGCGTGCCAGGGTGAGTAGCTTAAAATGAATGCAAGCTATTGTGAAGCTGAGGGGAAACCTAAATGAAGCAAAACTTGGAAACGTGATCAATAAAAATTATGCCAGCAGGGCAGTGCGTGTCACAGAGCAGGACCTGGGTCAAACTCTTTTCTCTGATTTTGAGCCTGGAGTCTCTGACTTGGCCCCTCTTTTATATTGACGGTGATCTAGTTATGCTAAGCTCTGTAAGGCTTTATATAGCCACGCCAGTTGCTTGCATGTATATGCACACATAAGTGTTTGCTTCCTACAAGAATCATTCTGGGATTGTCAGTAATTGTAACTTCTCTGGGATAACCCCATTGTGTTTGCTTTCCAGAGGAGGATGAAGGCTGCCCTGTTGTCTTAGTTTGTGGCCCCAAAAGTGTTGGCAAGTCAACTTTTAACAGATACCTGATTAATCTTTTGCTGAACCGGTGAGTGAGTTTCTCTGGCCTGTAAGGGTCTGCCCGCTGTGGTTGTTTGAGCTGACATATTCTCTTCCTCTCTCAACTCCTTCCCTGTTATCACTGGGGCTTGTGGGTACCATTTCATCTCTCCAGCATGGGCTTTCTGCTCTCTGCTCTTTGTCTGGCCATCCTGTCCTCTTGCCAAGATAGTCTCTCAGCTTCTGGTTTTGTAGCTTTACTACTTAATATGAATTTATCTCTTGCAAATATTTGATTAAAACGTTAATAAATAAGCTTAGTTGAACGAGTTTTCTCACCTTCAGTGCTTCTGTAGGTGCTTCCGAACTAATGTGTTTTGGAGAATATTGCAAACCTTGTCTTACATCAAGAGGTTAAGGCAAGGAAATAGAAATAGGGGTGAGACCTCACCACATTGGACTAGGATGAGAACTGGTTTCTCAGGAAACAAGTTTTCTTTCTGTGCTTTCCCTGTTAGTAATGGCTGCACAATGCACACACACTTGCGGTTGAGAGACAGAAGAGCAGGAAGCAACGGCGGAGCTTCGGAATGATACTTTCTGCTGAGGAAGCATCGTAGTTGCTGCCAGAGGGCGAAACTGCTGTCTTTGCTTCAGGAAACCAAACTTCACTTTAGCGTCAGTTGGGTTTTCTTTTGATGGCAGATTAAGGCATCCTCGTAATGCTCGCTTCTCTTTTTTATTTTATTTTATTTTTTAAATTGTAGCCTTCCCTGCATTGAATTCTTGGAGTGTGATCTGGGACAGCCAGAATTCACCCCCCCTGGGTGCATTTCCCTAATTAATGTGACAGAACCACTCCTAGGTACGTGCTTTGACGGGTGGGAAATGTTTGGTCAGCTGTTCTGTGTGTCCTTGTGTCCTGATCCTTGGTGTGAGAGGACCTCCTCCTTGTGGATTGTCCGCCTTTCCAAGGGATCAAAGCCAAGCCGGGTGAAAGACTTGCTTTGGCAGTGGAGGATGGAGTCCATGGAGAGAAGTCTGTTTCTTCAGAGGGGCAGCGGGTTGGGAAGCAAGGATTGCCTCCAGTACTTTTTCAGTGCAACTTCTTTTAATACTCTCAGTTCCATCTGGCCTGTTCTTCTTATTAGGTCCGCCATTTACTCACCAACGTAGACCACGCAAAATGGCGTACTTTGGGGAGACCAGTTGCGAACAGGATACCGAGAGGTACATTGACACGCTGAAGTACGTGTTCAGCGCCTACGAGAGAGATGCTCCTCTGGTCATCAACACAATGGGATGGGTGCAAGGTACGTCCCCGGAAGACAATGCCTGTGATGTGTTCCCCTTTTTCTACAGAAAGGGAGTTTTGTTCTATGCCTCACTGCTGTGGGGCCAGCTGGACACGAGGTTGAGATGTTATATTGGCCCCAGAGGCTAGAAGAGAGTGAGGTTTGAGTTTGGGCAGCTAATCCCCCTTGCCTTAAAGGTCACGGAGAGATTCGGTGCCTTTGGCTGGGCTGCAGTGATGTGGTTGGCTCTGTGTGGTAGAATTGCTGAGGATTGTCTCTCCAGCTCTTACCTGATCTCTTCAGCTGTCCCTGGTCAAGGGAGAGGCAACCCTGGACAGCTGCAGGTGTTGCACTCCCAGCATTTCCAATGCTGCTGATCAACTGGTTGTGTAGCCAATCTAAGGGAAGGAAAAGAGCATTTCAGGGTCTTTCTGAGTCACAGAAAAATCCAAATTCTCCAAGGAAAGCAGAATTCTTCAGTCTGTATAAATTGTGTAAGTTCATGTATCTCTTGCTTATTTTACTGAACTTATTCTGCTTCTAGTACCCATAAGCTATGCTGGGCACTAAAGCCTTGATTCTGTGCTCCCATTTCTGACGCTGGAGATATCTCTAAATTTGATAGGTGGCTGCAGAAATAGCACAGGCATGCAGAGAGGCTAGAAAGATGCTTCAGATGAAAGCGGGGTTTGATGAACTCTGTGCTCATGAACAAAACAAGCAATACCAAACTTGGTCTTTTCTGTGCTTGTGTAGAATTTGCAGAATACACGATTTTCTGTGCTTGTGTGGAATGACAGGGCAAGAGAGAGAGTGAGACTAGCCCTGCCCAACTGATAAGAGAAGTGCACAGGTCAATCACGTATACTCACGTAATTCTGGTTCCAAGTTTCAGGTTTCCACAGAATTTTTTTGGCAAGGAATGGCAGATGGAAAGGATGAGGAAGTGAGAGTGGGGAAGAATGAACTACACATGGGTTATCCCAGAGCCCTCGTTGTCACTTGAGGCTCAAACCTTTTAGGACTTTAAAGGACAAAACCAGCACCTTGAACTGGGCATGGAGTGCCTTCTACTGGCTTCAGATGATGGCCCTGCTACGTCCTTATCTGGACAGGGGTAACCTGGCTTCAGTAGTCTATGCTCTGCTAATGTCCAAGTTAGATTACTACAGTGCCCTCTATATGGGGCTGCCCTTGAAGATGATTTGGAAGCAGCAGCTAGTGCAATATGCAGTGGTCAGATTGATAGCAGGGGCCAGAAGGTCTGAGAATATAACACAGGTTCTGGCCTGCTTGCACTGGCTGCCTGTACATTTCCGAGCCCGATTCAAGGTGCTGTTTTTGACCTATAAAGCCTTATATGGCTTGAGACTGCCTCTCCCAGTATGAACCTCCCCATAAACTACAATCAGCATCTGAGACACCCCCCCCTTCAAGTGCCTCCTCCGAGGGAGGATCAGCGGATGGCAACAAAGGAGAGAGCCTTTTTGGTGGTGGCTCCCTGATTGTGGAATGCTCTCCCCCGTGAGGTCTGCCTGGTGCCAACATTGTCATCTTTTCGGTGCCAGGTTAAGACTTTCCTGAACTCGCAGGCATTTGGCAGCACATGATAAGGCTTTTTAATAGGTCCTGGGGTTTTATTGTTGATGGTTTAAACTTGTTTTTACATTTTTCTATGTTAATCATTTTATATTGTGTTATCATATTGTATTTTAGGGTTTTAATATTTGTAAACTGCCCAGAGAGCTTTGGCTGTTGCACAGTATAGAAATGTGATGAATGAATGACGAGTGGCCAGAGCTGCAGGCACACCAGGATCCCATGGGAAGCGCAGCATATGATGTTTGGTATAACATTCAGCTCTTGGACAGTATTTTCTTTCTTTCCTTCATTCTTTTCTTTTCTTGTTAAAAAGAGCGAGTTTCTAGTTATTATGGGCATGAATTTAGACAAGGGCTGCTGAAATCTCCAAAGCCAGAGAAACGGCTGAATAAGAGACCCGGCGGCTGGGAAATACAGGGCCGTGATGCCCTCTGGAGCTTTCCCCATCTCCCCCTGCGACGGCAACTGTGGAGGCTAGAACTTTGCACTCTTGCTCGACATGCAAGTTGAACGGCTGAGGAGTGGGCTCCGTCCTGGTGTGGAGTGCCCACGGCCCTCATCCGTGCCCTCTTCAAAAACATCCTCTTGCTTTCTCTCCTGGCTCAAAGGTGCCGGATTGCTCCTTCTGATTGACCTCATTCGACTGCTGGCGCCCAGCCACGTCGTCCAGATCCGCGCAGAGGACTTCAAGGAGATGCCCGGGCTGTCCTCCGAGTACATCCACTGCACTGCTGGCCTGCATACAAGGGGCAAAGCAGCCCCCAAAGGCAAGAGCCTGATGAGTGAGATGGAGAGCCTGGCGCACGGCAGGAGCCAAGGAGACCTCCGCCCACCACACTCCGGGCACAAGTTGTTGTGCGTCCAGCCAACGTTCCCAGGAGCAGGGGTTGCTGGTATTGGGTAAGCATCGAGTAATGGAGTTGGGGCGGGGTGGGAGAGAACCGGAAGACTGAAATCCCAAAAGCCTTCCCTGCGCCGCCCCAGCCTTGCCTTGCCTTGCCTTGCCTTGCTGCACCTGCAGTGCTTCATATCTCATCGCCACGACTCACGGGGAGTCCTTGACCCCCTTCCCGCGTGCCTTGCCTGGCCGCTATGCTAATGTATATTTTGCAGGGAAGGGTGTCGCCCTGTCTGGCAAATGATATTGGCTGATTGTATTCTTTCAACCTCTGTCATCCTGCTCCAGTGCCTAGATCATTTCCCTGGATTTCCTAGCACCCCCAGCATACAGACTTTGGATCTCTTCCCCAGGATGCTTGCCTGACCCCCTCACTCCAGCCTTCTGGCTCTCTGTAAAGACCTGTTTGTTTGTTTGTTTTGTTTTGTTTGAAGCATTTTAACCCCTTTTTCCCATTCTGGAAAGGGCTCCCAGAGTGGCTGACAAAGGTTAATAATAAGACGGTCCCAGCTCTCAGGCTTACGTCTTTTTTTGACTGAGAGCATTTGAGGTGGGGTGTAGGAATTGGTTTGATGCTGCTGTGTTCCTTGCTTGTTTTGCTGGTGCGATTTTGGGATTTCCCCCCCTGCTCTTTTAGTTGCTTGTGTTATTTATTTATTTAATACATTTTTATACTGCCCAATAGCCGAAGTTCTCTGGGCGGTTTACAACAGTTAAAACCATAAAATACAATATAAAATAAATATAAAACTTAAAACCACAGATTAAAAACAAACAGCAGAGCTAGCAGCAGAGTTAAAAACAGCTACAAGATTAAAATAATTAAGATGATTAAAATGCCTTGGGAGAATAGAAAGGTCTTCACCTGGCGCCGGAAAGAGTACAAAGTGGGCGCCAGGCGAGCCTCTTTGGGGAGCTCATTCCACAACTGGGGTGCCACAGCAGAAAAGGCCCTCCTTTGTTACGATTTGGTTTTTTATGGTACTTGGTTTTATCAGTATTTGTATGCATTTTGTTAGCTACTTTGAATGAAACAGAAAAGTGGGACATAAATGTGTTTTAAAACAATAATTTCTTTGGTGTGGGGCCCTGGTCAGCAAGTAGTGTTACAGGAGGGTTGCTGAAGGGTGATAGGATGGCCTGTTTGGTCTTTTCTCGCCACTCCCCTTAAGGTGCGATCCTATGCAAGTTTAGACAGAAAAAGAAGGCCTACAACTCTCAGCATGCCCCAGCCAGCTCTGCTGTCTAAACTTGCATGGCCCTGTGCCCTTAGTGGACTGTCAGCGAGTCCGTGTTGCTGTGGCCAGGGCTCCTTCCGCACACATGTCTTGACAAGTGGGGTGCCAGGAGTTGGCCTCAAGGCCTCCAGCTGTGCATCCCCAGCATACAGTGCCAGTTAGAAGCACTGCAGAGGAGATGGTTTGCATTATGTTTTCGATACCTTGAACAGAAATCACCATTTTCACCATCAATGTGTACACAGTGCTTTACAGCGTGACTTAAGCAAGAAAAGGCAGGTCTGTGCCCTAAGGAGCCTCCTGAAAAAAGCATGCATATTTCTGTTTTCTATTTTTTCTATTTTGAGTTTGTTTGTAAATCTCTCACAGATAAGGGTCTGGTGAAAATACCTTCCTAGTTCTAGTTCTTCACTGTAGTCAAAACCAAAGGCCAGACATCCAGAGTGAAAGTAAAACTTGGATCAGATGCATAATATATTCACTGAAACTTGTAAAACATCCAACAACATTTTAAAAAACAAAAATACAAATGTTGATACTTAATTCCATGAGGTGTTTGGCCAGGCTGAGACACTGGTACCTCTCTTTCCTCACCCGCCCATGACTGGGGCCCTCCTGACATTATCTCAGCAGCATTGGAAGGACGCACTCAACACTAGCATCTGCATTACTACTTTGGTGTTGGAACAGGTCCAAATGCTGGTCACCGAGCCTGCAACTCCGCTCTGCCAGTATCTCATTTATTATTATTATTTATTTATTATTAATATTTATTTATCACCCATCTGGCCGGCAACCGGCCACCCTGGGCGATGTACACAGAATAAAATACATAAATGCAATAAAATACATTAAAACAATATAAAAATTTTAAAATCTTAACCCACCCCATATTCCCGCCTGAACAACCAGGTTTTTAATGAGCGACGGAAGCTCATCAGAGAGGGGGCATGGCGGAGGTCACTCGGGAGAGAGTTCCACAGTATGGGGGCCGCCACAGAAAAGGCCCTCTTCCTCGTCCCCACCAGTCTAGCTGCTCTGGCTGAAGGGACAAGGAGAAGGCCATCCGTGGCAGATCTTGTTGAGTGGCCCACTTGGTGTTGCTGGAGACGCTCCTTGAGATAGACTGGGCCAGAGCCGTATAGGGTTTTAAAGGTCAAAACCAACACCTTGAATTCGGCTCGGCAAGCAACTGGTAGCCAGTGCAAATCCTTCAGCACTGGCGTGATGTGATCCCGCCGGCGGCTGCCTTTAACCAGGCGAGCCGCCGCGTTCTGTACCAGCTGCAGCTTCCGAACCTGTCTTCAAGGGTAACCCCACGTAGAGCGCATTACAGTAGTCTAGGCGAGAGGAGACCATTGTGCCCTCCCACATGGCTCTGGTCTTTGTCTTTACTTTGGTAGTGTTGGGGAAGGCAGCAGACCCCAGTGGCTCCCATGACACTGAGGTATAAACGCTGGGCAACAGAATGGTGGTGGTGATGACGATGATGAAGAAGAACAACACAGTCTTGCAAATAAATTCACGGAAGTCACAACCCACAAAATAGCTTAGTAGCCTGCCTGCTAACACGTACTTACATTAGTCATTTGGGGCAGGTGAGCAATTTGAGCTGGGCAATTTGCAAATGTTTCTGGTGATTGCTAGTTGCTGCGGAGGCCCAGAGACGTGGCTGTTTGCAAGTCTGGATTAACAGGAGGTTTGTCTGTCTGTTTTGAAGGCCTTCCAAGAGCGCTGCCCTATCCATGGCGTTTAAGGCCAGCCCAGAGCGTGTGCTTGCAGGGTGCTCCCAAGCCAGTCTTTGATATTTTTCTATCTTGGCCCTGTAGGCGGACCCATAGCAGTATCCTACGGGACATGGCCGTCTTAGGGTACTTGAGTCAGTTGCAGCCCCCGGACATGGAATCGGTGCTTCCTCTACACAGCCTGGCACCCTATCAGGTAAATGCTGTGCCTGTGATAGTTGCAGAAGTTCGGGGGAGGGGGAGATTGCTGTAGCAGGGCTTGTTGAATCAGCCAGGAGTCACGGAGTTCTCAGAGCTTAGCTGAACAAAGAATTCTAGGGCGTCTTATGAAGCTGCCTTGTAGGGTCAGACCATCTAGCTCTGTATTGGCAGCCTCTCTCTGAGGACTCGACTAGACGTCTTTCCCAGTCCTCCTATCTGAAATCCTTTTGAACATGTAGAAGTGACGATGCCAGGGCTCCAACCTGGTACCCTGCACAGGCGAAGCTCTGGATGAGCTCTTCCCCCTCCTCCTGCAAGCCCTGTGGTTGTCCCCAGCACTTGGCAGCCTCAGGTATTCTGCCAGAAAGTGAGCGGCAATCCCGTTCTTGGCTGTTGTGCCAGATGGTCCTAAGCAGGCTTGGCCTCCGTGAGTCTGGATCCCTGAAATGAAGCTAAGTGACTGGCTGTGGCTGAGTTCATGCTCTTGCATTGGTTTCCTAGGTGCCCTTCAATGCCGTGGCCCTCAGGGTGATCCATGCCGACTGTTGCTCCTGCCCACATCTTGTACTCTGCCAATGCCAGCTGGGTTGGCCTCTGCCAGGTCCCTGACGAGGTCCCCTGTAAAACCGATGGGCCTGGTCTTGTTGCCGCAGACTCCAATCTGCGATTGCCTGGGCTTTGGTAAGTGGCTTGCACGCGTCGTCGTATAGATTTCATAGATAGAGTTGGAAGGAGCCTACAAGGCCATCAAGTCCAACTGAGTCCATAATTCTTTTGTAAGAGGAGATCAGCCCACCATAGTGTGCAAATACGCCCTTTCAGCTGGGAGCAGTTCAGAAGAAAGGAAATCCGTGGGCAAGACTTTGACTGGGCTTTGCTAGTCCACCCAATCGGTGCTCTTCACCAGTCCGTGATGTCGCACTGAGCGTTGGAGGCCTTCCAAGGGACAGCACTACTCCAGGGGCCAATTCTTGCCTTCCACGCCAGTGAGCAGGGAGGGGTTGGGTCTTGTCCCTGTTAAACTGGGCCTTGGAGAGTTGTAGAACACAACAGCGTGAGGTCAGGGAGAGTCCCTGCCTTCCTCCAGGCTCCAGAAGGGAAGGGGCTCCGGCCAGCAGCAAACTGGCAAGTACATTGGTGAGCCCCTGTCTACGGGCTTCTCACATTCAACCTTCCTACCCCTTAAGTGAGCATCTATTCCTCGCGGGATCTAGTCCTTGAAAATGGTTGCGCTCTCTCCCTTGAAGGCTTGGAAACAAAGATTGCCATGAAGGGATTGTGGCGATGCAGCTCTTAGTACCACCTCATATCGACTTGCGTTTCTCACCATTGATTAGGAACTAGTTCAGGTGAAGAATACTAGCTTTAACTGCATTTGCCCACCAACTCTCAGCATGTCTCAGGTTTATGTACCTGATCAAGGGAGAGGCACTAGCTCAGGGCTCTCCACCCTTGGGTCCCCAGATGTTGCTGGCCTACAGCTCCCAGCATACCCAGCCAGCATGGCTAATGGCAAGGGATTCTGGTAGCTGTAGTCCAGCAACATCTGGGGACCCAAGGGTGGAGAACTCTGCACTAGCTCAACGATTAAGCTGACATTTTGCCTGCAGAAGGTCTCAGGTCTTCAGTTAAAAGCATCGGGTAGCAGGTGAGGTGGGAGTCCTTGGCTGAGAGCCGGTGTTGGAGCGGGCAACTTGGGCCGGACAGTAGAAGGCGGGTCCCTCTCTTCCCAGACTCTGTCGACTGGCTGCCACCCTCTGGCTCATGCAGTCTTTCTGGCAGTACTCCAGAGACGCGGGTGTTTTAGGAAATGTCTGTCCTGAAAAATTATATTGCTCCGGGCAGCTTACACCATTTAAAAACAAAATTACAATATGTAATAAAAATGAACAGTAAAAACCAACAGTAGCAGATAAAACCCAGCTAAAATACTGTGGCCAGCCATTAAAACCTAACCACGTTGTGCGCCACATTGTCATGATTTCTTAGCCCTACGGGTATGGTAGGTATGTTCACAAAACTTTGCTAAAACCTCCTTAATTGTGCCACTTTTGCTAATTGGCTCAGGAAAACTCAAGACTGTTGCTTTATATGTCTTGTTTTGTTTTGTTTTTTGCAGGAATTGTCCGGGGGGTGGACACTGGACAAAAAGTTTTACTATATTTTGACCCCCGTAGCTCCAGAGAACTTACGGCTAGTGAATTGCTTACTAATTGGAAATATTCCCATTCCCAGTTGCATCTTCCTGAACCAAGTAAGACTAAGCGGGGATGGGCAGGTGCTGGAAATGCTGCGGGGGATGGGCCAGGCAGCTCCGGTTTCGGGCCAGCACAGCCACAGGACGTGGGCGGTGGGTGTCGCCTGGCGGCACGATGCGCAGTGCGGGGCATGCCGTGGCTGTGGCTGTGGCTGTGGCCTCTCTGATTGGCCTGCGGGTGGGCAGCCCCTTTTTCTCTCTAAGGGCTGCATGCAGTGCTGGGTCAAGGGCCACTCACGTGTCCAAGCACATATAGATATGCGTATGCACGCGCGCACACAGTCCCACCCATATCTTGGTGCACAGGGATGTGGGCTAATCCCGTGGTGGGCGGGGGGGGGGGGCAAAGAAACTGTAACCCAGGGGTGGGGATGTTTAAGGTGTAAGCCCCCCCCCACACACACACACACACACCGCTCCAACAGAGAAAGACGCACCGTTCTTTCTCTCTCTAGCGCACACACCATCCTCCAAGGACATAAGGAGGGCCATCACTTCATGCACCTCTGTCATGTCCTCCCTTTCTCACCTTTGTTCTAAACTGGATGGTCTCAAGTATTGTAACCTCTCCGCATTTCCACTCTCTCATCATACAGGTACCCTTCCCAAACCCGCCCCCTCCCTAGGTGATCCATGCAGGTCAGCTGAGGGGGCAACTGCCATTTTCATCCCCACCGTGGCGTGTTGGGTGGGGAGGTTTAAATCTCCCTGGATGGGGATGAAAATCGTGGGGCCCCAATCCTCAGCAGGTCCGAGTCGGCTGAGGAGCGGAGAGGGCCCCAGTTCCAGCTTCTGGCTGAGCCGCCGGCTCACGGAGCTCTCTTTGTGCTGGCGGCTCAGTCTGGCCGATGGGGAAAGGGGACGGGGGAGCAAGGCAGACCGAGCGGGGCCTTGAGAAGTGGCTCCCCAAGGGGACGGCTCAGTCCGTAGCTGGCTTTGCCTGCCCCTCGCCGTTCCCAGTCGGCCAAGGCAAGGGACGGGCAAAGCCCTCTAAGCCAGGCCACGGTGCCCCCTCATCTGTCCCGCTTAGCTGGGGCGTTCCTGGGTTGTTTTGCAAAGCAGGAGCGCGTAAATGGGAAGCATCCTGCCCACTCGCTCCCGCGCGGTGACAAAGACCCACGGTTTAAGCAGCCCATGCATAGTCCTTACGTGTGAACCAGACCAGTGTGCAATATTCACCCCACCCCAGTTACTTTTTTGAGTGGTCAGGTGTATGAACATTTGACTTGCATTTTTAAAAAATTCACAATGAGTCATTTGGTCGCATTTACCTTGGGGGCTGGGCGGGGGGGTGGGGAGCAAAGTTTCCCTAAACGCTCTCCCTTTTCATTTTGCCTCCCCCCTTTTTTTTTTTCCAGATGGGGATTGAAGGGGAGATACCATATGTTACGTCAGAGTATAACTATGACATTTCAGGTGCTGGGAAGTTGAAAATGAAAAAACATCTCAAGAGGAGAGAACATAAGCGGCCGTGAGCCCTTTTTTAAACCCTCATCTGCAGGAACTGGTTCAGTTCTGAGAATTTGGCCTGGTCTTGGGGGCCCTCCCATTGGAGAGCAGCTACAGTGTTCGCGGCTGGTGGGGCAACGCCGATCCACCCTCGTGCCTTTGTTATATTTGTGTATTTTCTTCATGACTTTAAAATTAAATATTTGGCATAAACTCCCCTGGGATCAGGTTCTTTGGCATCCCCTGGTGCAGTAGCGTGGCCCTTGTGCGTAACCAGAACGACGCTCCTTTGCTGTTCAATCAGTTTTTGAGTCTGCAGCCATTTTGATACTGGCTCTTCCTTTCTTTGCGTGAAATCCAGTTAAGGTCGCCTGGGGAGTGGGGGAGAAACCTGGTTTAAAGACAAAATGGCCAGCCCTTGTGGTTCCTGCTTGCCCGCGAGGGCGCCTGGATTCCCCTCTTGCAGACAGAAGCAACTAGGAGCTGCTGTTTGAGAAGCAGCTCAAGTCTTGGGAGGCAAAGGCCACCCTGCTTCCTGAGGACGCTGTAGCTCGGTCTTCCCCAACCTGGCGCCCTCCAGATGCGTTGGACCGCAACTCCCATAATTCCCAGCCAGCATTGGCCATGCTGGCTGGGGATTATGGGAGTTGCGATCCAACACATCTGGAGGGCACCAGGTTGGGGGAGACTGCTGTAACTGCCACGCGGGCGCAGGGGCCTGTGTGTGTTGGAAAAGATTCCAGCGAGCGAGACTTACGGTAATTATATTTCTATACTGCCCAATAGCCGAAGCTCTCTGGGTGGTTCACAATATTAAACCATGACATGGTTTTCATCATAACCATGCTTTGGGGCCAGGCCAAAGGTCCTCTTGACCCAAAACCACACTGCAGCAGGGGGATCTAGATCTCATCAGCCTTGCCTTTTCTTGGCCTGTTCATCCTTCTCGTCCGCAGATGCTTTTACCTCCGCTCCTTCAATTTTAATGGTCTCATTTCAGGCTTTCTCCTTTTGGGCCAGGGAACCATGTCTTGCACAGACCAGCTACCTGGGTTGTTTTAATTGACTGGCTTATTGAGTTGGCTGCCCACAAAATGTGGCTTCCAGAAAGGTGCCTCTCGAGCTGCCTGATCCAGGTTATCTGAAATCCCATTGTTTTTGAGTGTTCAGTTTTGGAAACCTAGAATGCCGATACAGAAATCTGCCTGTGTCTGTGTGTGCACGGGTGCCCAATCAGTCCACTCTTAAGAAGCACACCTGTTGCCTTCGCTTGTGGCCATTTTGAATGTGGTTTTGTGGAGCGCCTGGGATTCGAGTGGAGCATCTCTCGGCTTGTACACAAGGCACCGGAGTGTCACAGTACTTTTTTTTTCATTGCGGTTCAGCAATTGGAAGATACGGAGAACTGATCCTGAAACCTTCCAGAATAAATTGGCTTAAGTGGCACTGAACTCCTGCCCACTTGATACGTTATCTAGCAGTGCACCTTGAAATGTAAGGTGCAAATGCCACCAGCCACATCGCTTACTGCAGGGGTAGGCAGTGTTGCGTCCGTGGGCACCAGCGCACCCTTGGACACCTTTCTTGGTGTCCACCAAGGGGCCCAATCCCTCCCACTTCTTTTTTTAAATAACATTTCTTTTCTTTTTTTGAAATTTTTTATTGAATTTTCCAAAACAACATTTGGCTTCCGCCTCATTGTCTGACAAACAATACCAATCCTTATCCAATATATAAGTTTCTTCTATTTTCACATAATGAATTTCTATCACCTTACCCCTCTTCAGAAATCAAAACCAAAAGTTATTAAGTCACTTTCCCTCCTCCCCAAGAAGTCCACCAGAGGTTTCCACTGTTTTTTTAAATAACATTTCTGACTGGCAGTGGGCTTGCTAGCTGCTTCCATCTTCTTTTTCTTTTAATGCCTCATGAGGATCAGATACTTCCTTAGGAAACGGAGATGGTGGGTGGCTGCAGGCCAATGCTTTCCTCTGTTGCGCCCCCATTTTGCGGTGGTGTCCAGGACAGTTTCTCAAATTGCCAAATGTGCCCACGGGCCTAAAAGGGTTGCCTCCCCTTGCCTTACTGCGTTGCTGCCCCTCTCCAGTGCATATAATTCTGCCTGCCCCCTCCAGATCCTCACAACAGCCCTGTGAGATACATTAGGGGTGAGAGATTGTGACAGGCAAAAGGTCAAGAACAGGGAGCTGGATGAGGGCTCGAACCCAGGTCTCGCTGGTGTCCAACATGATCCACTGCACCACAAACTGGCTCAGCAAAAGCAGTATCCTGGAGCACCTTTGAAATATAATCAAATATAATCTCCCTTGTACATGGCGGCATAGAATCATAGAAAAGTAGAGTTGGAAGGGGCCTACAAGGCCATCGAGTCCAACCCCCTGCTCAATGCAGGAATCCAGGTCAAAGCATCCCTAACATGGCCGTCCAGCCGCACCTTGAATGCCTCCAGATAAATCTAACGAGTTATTGTGGCATCTGCTTTCCTGGACTAGGGCATCTTCGTGCATGTGATAATGGGGGCTCCAATCCACAAAAGTTGGTGCTGCAGTCCATCTGTTACTCTTAAGGAGCCACAAGACCCATTGTGTTGTATCATGCAGGTAGAGTGTTCAGGGAGCCAGGGTTGGCGGCTGTCCCTGTTGAATATGTCACATGTGAAACGGCTCTCTGGCGGCTTCGTTCTGCCTTGGCATGGGGCAGCTTCCCTGACGGAGTTCAGATCTATGAGCCGCCACCTCAAAGCAGCCCCAAGTAATCCAGAGAGGCCTCAGAAATGCTTTTATCTGTTTCCCTGGAAAATCCACTCCCCCTTCTTGACTCTCTTGTCGGTGGCGAAGTCTAGACAGAAAAGTTTGACTTGGCCAAATTGGAGCAGGGCGGTCAGTGTCGAGCAGGCAGTTCTCATTGGCCAAGTCCTGCTGCTGCAGTCGAAAGGGTTAAAACTGTAGCTTAATCTGTTCTTAATTCTCCCCATATGGCTAAGTCTGGCAGGGCAGGAAGAGCTTTGGCTGACAATCCACCCTGAACAGTGGCTAGAATAAATATGGAGGCCGTCTGTGCAGCACACGGGGGGGGGGGGAGATTGCATGGAAATGTCAGAGCCTGAGATGATCTAAGTTTTAAAAACGGAGGTGGGGAGGGGGAAGGCTATGAGTGGGGCAGAAATGTCCAGAGGCAAAATACATCTCTTCTGCTTGTGGAATGAGCTGAATCAACCTTGAATCTGAAATGGGGGGGGGGGAGGAAATAGGGGTGCAGCGATGCTTCCCTAGTTGGGTCTGAGTAGCTGGTTGCTGTAGCAACCAATCCCACCGCCTCCGTGATGCTCAGTGGCCTGTAGCGCGAGTTTTTCTAAGGGACTTCGCTTCACTGGCTGATTTTGTGTGCAGGGCGAGTGTCGGCAATAGCATTCCCAGGAAAAATAAACCAGGCAGGCTGGAAGGGGGCGGGGGGTGGTGGTGAGCTGGGTGGTGGTGGTGAGGAAGGCAAAACTGGACCCGTCACACTTCCAGTGGCTTTACCTAGCGAACACCAAGGCAGGAGGGACCTCTTGGTGGCTGAGTTAGTTTAGGGGGAAGCAGGTGGCGGCTTGCCAGCAAAGGGGAAGGCCCGACCGGGAGCCAGGGCTAATGGAGAAGCGGGAAGGCACACGCAGCGGAGAAGCTTAGGAAGCCGGTGCTAAAATATACAACGCCCAGTGGAGGCTCAGATCTGGAAAGAAGCGAATGTGGCAAGGCCAAGCAGACACGTTTCAGTTCACCTGTCTGAGCGGAAGAGCTGGAGCGACAACGGGGCACTTCTGGGCCTGACTCTGGGCTGCTAGGGCTCGCTCGGCCCCTGAAGGGGGCTCGGTGCCCACTGGCTGCACGCCCTGAGCTCCCCCCTCCCTTGCTTGGATACCTCTCCCTCTCCGCCAGTCTTTCTTGGTACCCGGACTACTTCTGCTCCTGGGACGGCTGTGTCGCCCGCTTCCCCACCGGGACTTGGGCTCCACGAGAGGCCGGGCGATGAACCCCATCCTGACCAAGTATGAGTACCCCCCTCGCAGCTGGCTCAGTCTACGCCTGGGAACGAGTAAGTGGGATGGATCCATCTAGGCGATCGTGACTCTGCGGGCGGGAGGGGAGGGCTCTGCCTCTTTCGGGCAGTCAGTGCAGGATGCTGTGGGGTGGACATGAGGTCTACCTCAGCCTGCCCCAACCTGGGGGTCTCCAGATGAGTTGGACTACAACTCCCATCATCCCACAGCCAGCTTGCTGGGTGGGTTGATGGGAGTTGTAGTCCAACTCATCTGGAGACCCCCCCAGGTTGGGGAAGGTTTTGGATTGCCCAGAATTGAACCTTTCATGTTCAGCCACAACATACATTTGAATCACCGACACCGGATGCAAATGGGGCTGAGCTATTCCTTGCCGTGTTTGTGGGCTTTGCGGAGACATCTCGTTGACTTCAGACTCGATGGACCTGTGGTCTCATCCAGCAGGGCTGCGCTGCTCTCGCTTTCTTGATCACACGTTTGCGTTTTCTCTGCGGCCTGCCCCATGTTGTTAACCTGCGTACACGTGGTGGTACAGGTGAGGCGCTTCCTTGCATCCCAAGATGAAACGGTCCTTTTAAGTTCTTTGCAGATGTTTAGAAGTGATCAGGTGCGCCATGTAGTTGCCGGCTGCAGCCCCTGCCAATCAAGAGTGATGGTGGTAATTGTAATGGTTTGAAGGAGCTCATACTGAATTGCCTTTGAGGTAGCATTTGTGAGTGTTATGGCCATAACGGAGAAGAGCCCAACTTCTCTTGAGCAGGAAGGGAGACCTAGATCGGGTGTTCCTTGCTGTTATCATCGGCTCCGTTGGCCTCTATTCTGGAGGTGTAAAAGATGGTGCCCCAATCAACCCTTTGTCGCTTTATCCCACCCTCCAAGAAACGGGGTAATTTTACCCTCATGGGAACCATGGGAGGTAGCAAGGCAGGCATCTAGGGTAGGCAGGGTTGGGCAACTGCCAAGGGCCCACATCCCAGCAGGGCCCCACTGACAAGAGCTCCCTGGAGTTGCCCCTTCCCTTCATCGTTGCAACTTGCTTCCTCACCTGTCTCTCGTTCTGGCCCAGGCAACGGTGGTGGTGAAAAATGCACACGGATAATAATGCGGGGGGTGGGGAGCTCGTACGGAGCCAGACCGGAATGAGCTTGGCGGTGGTGGAAAAAGGACAACCTTGCTGAGATTGCGTTTGACAGATTCGCCCGTCTCTAGCGAAGGCATGGGCCAACGGGAGCCAGCGCTGCAGTGCCTAGCAGAAGGGTGTTGCCAAAGTCTGCAGATGAGGAATCGATGACGAATGAGTTGCCGCCGAGGGATCTAGAGCTGCCTCCCTCCAACCTGGTGCCCTCCAGATGTGGTCCAACACATCTGGAGGCCACGGGTTTGAGGAAGGCTGCTCTGGACTCGGTGAATGTCCCCAAGAATGCGACCCATCCTATTCTGCGCCTGCAGTGAAGCTCTCCCTTTTATTGCTAAGTCATGATGGGTGGGCAGACCAGACGAGGCCGATTTGCACACATTCCCACCAGCACAGAAATGCCTCTGTGATGTAGCAAACAAAGTATGCTGGCTGTGATGTTTTAGCAAATCTCAGCCGGAAGCAGGAGGGACTGGCGATTTTAAAACTCTGGCTACCTCTTTGGCAGGCAGTACAGACAAAACAACAAACTGTTCCGAGTGTGTATGCAGTTTTTTTCTTTTAAAGTAAGCAGAAGAGACGCTGATAAATGAACCGGCTGGAAAATGGTTCACCCCACCCGCTTAATGTCCTGGGTCTTTCTTTCCTGTTATAGCGAGTTGCTGCTGTTTTTCGTCCCTCTCAGGAATGGAATGGCCCTTCAAAGTGGTTTTTGTTAGCTATTTTAATCTTCCCCCCCCCTCCCTTCTTCTCCTAGGCTCAAGCAATTTTGGTGGTCCAGGCAAGAAATCCAAATGCCACCATCCCCTTCTGCTGCTGCTGAAAACACGGGGCAAAGCCCAAGGCGGGGCTGGGGAACTGCTTTCAGCCCAAGGGGTTTCGGAGAAGCTCCTGGGGGGCCGCTTTCCAGTGGCGGGCAGGACCAAAGGCGAACGGGCTGCAGCCAACAGCAAAAGGGCACGACCAACATACCAAAAATGCCAGCATATTTTAGCTTAAAGCCCTTCCTGCTGGTCACAGCCTTGGGAGATGCATTTCATAGAATCACAGAATAGTAGAGCTGGAAGGGGCCTACAAGGCCATCGAGTCCAACCCCCTGCTCAGTGCAGGAGTCCAAGTCAAAGTATCCCTGACAGATGGCTGTCCAGCTGTACCTTGATGCCTCCAGAGTGGCGAGAGCCCATGACCTCTCTAGGTAATCAGTTCCATGGTTGTATTGCTCTAAGAGTCAGGAAATTTTTCCGGATGTCCAGGCGGAATCTGAGTTCCTGTAACTTGAGCCTATTATTCCATGTCCTGCACTCTGGGATGGTCAAGAAGAGATCCTGGCTGACCCTCCTCTGTGTGACAACCTTTCAAGTACTGGAAGAGTGCGATCGTATCTCCCCTCAGTCTCCTCTTCTGAAGGCTAAACATGCCCAGTTCTTTCAGTCTCTCCTCATAGGGCCTTGTTTCCAGTCCCCTGATCATCTTTGTTGCCCTCCTCTGAACCCTTTCCAGTTTGTCTGCATCCTTCTTAAAGTGGATGGGCGCAGTACTCAAGATGAGGCCTAACCAGTGCCGAGTAGAGGGGAACTAGTACTTCACGTGATTTGGAAGCTATGCTTCTATTAATGCAGCCCCAGAATGGGGACAAAACTGCACAAAAGCAGGGAACTCTCGCCATGACTGATGCTGGTGAGCCGGGGGGGGGGGGTAGATTTGCCCTCCAGACCTGAGGTTTTCCAGCCCCAAGCTAAAGCAACGTTCTGCAGGAGCCCAACTTGAAATGATGGGAACCCAGGAGAACTTCCCAGTGAATGGTACCGCCTAGGCCAGATCCATTTCCCTCTCTCTCATGGCAGGGTGTCCTACATTGGAGATCACTTTGTGATTGCAACTGCCCTTCCAGTCAGAAAACAGAGTTTACTGTTTCTGCCGTTTGTGCACGGGGGGGGTGGGAGGAGGAATGGGGAACTGCGTTTCGCTTGGCTTTGAGAATTTTAATTTGTACCAGGGTGAAATGAGGGCCCCTGGGCTCGTCGTCACGAAGTCCAGGACCATTTGCCTCCCTTTTTATTTTTAATAGGCAGGAAAAAAGCTTGGCTCCCCTTGTGGCGTGGCTTCTCACGCACGTTTTCCAGGCCCTGGCACAGCTGTGTGTGCAGGCGGGCGCCTTGCCCAGCTGCTGCCGCTGCTCTCTGCTTTCGCAGATGGAAAACAATCCCCGTGTCCTCTCGAGGAGGCGGCTGCCTTAAGACCGGGGAGCCAGCATAGCGTGGTATCTCACTGCCTTCCCCAGCCTGCGACCATCCAGTAGTTTTGGACTTCACCTCCCATCAGCCCCATCCACCACAGCCAATGGCCAGGAATGCTGGGTTTTTTTTTAGTTCAAACCATCCCTCCTGGGGCTGCAAATCGGGCCCATCAGGCTTCCCCAGGTGGCCACACTTCCCTTGCCCAAATCGTTTGGTGGTCTCCTGGCTTTTGTGCAGTTCCCCCCACCCCTTCTAAAAGGTAGAAATGCCTCTCCGGAGGAAGGAACAGCTTTCAGCTAAAACAGGCTGGCATTTTTGGCCTCGCCCCTTTTGGCTTTGGCTCCGCCCCCTTTGCCTTTGGCTCCTCCCACCACTGAGAGCTTCTCCGAAATTGAATTCACCCCACAGCTAAAAGACTCCCCCCCCACACACACACACACACACCTGGTATATAGAGTTTTGGATTTAGACTGGGTGACCTGGTTGACATCTCGAAGCCTACTGGAAGCTCCCAAGGTTGGTCCTGCCTTTGGCTTGGCCTGGCTTCCCCAGCCAGGGGCATGCTGCCAGTTGTAGTCCCACACTTCTGGAGGGCACCAGGTTGGAGAAGGCGGTCTTGGATGGTCTCTTGGCTCCTCCTCTTAAATTTCCTCCTCCACTCTGCATCTGTTCTCCAGCATCCTAGGCTGGCTTGCTAGCCATTTGGCTTTGCTGCTTTCTCTGTGATCCCTCCACCCCCTCGCTGCTTGATGAAGAATGCTGCTTGCCTTGTCAGAATTTCCATCCTTCCAGGCTTGAGGGGTCATAAAAACCAGGATGGCTGCAGCCAGGGCTTTTGGCTCCAGGCTACAGTCTGGTGCTCTCGACGGCCAAGCAGTTCCCCGGCCAGAAAGTCTGCCAGGCACTGCTCACGATCCCAATTGCGGCTGCGTTTTTGTAATGGTACAGGAGGAAGAAAGGGATATTACCAGGAGGAGTGCTGAGAACAAGCAAGGCCGACCTTAACATGTTCCTTGCTTGAAGGTCCGTGCCTGAAATGAAATTTAAAAACAAAACTGAAGGACCACAAAGCCTGGGGACAGAACAAGGTCTTCACCTGGCACCGAAAAGATGACAATGTAGGTGCCAGGAAAGCCTCTTTGGGGAGGCCATTCCACAACTGGGGTGCCGCCACTGAAAAGGCCCTCTCCTTCGTAGCCACCCGCCTCATCTCATTTGGTGGGGGCACCTGGAGGAGGGCCTCTGAAGACGATCTTCGGGTCCGAAGCAGGTATATATGGAAGGAGACGAGCCTTCAGGTAACCTGGCCCCAAGCTATTTAAGGTTAATACCGGCACTTTGAATTGGGCGCAGGCATGGATTAGCAGCCAGTGCAGATGGAAAAGTACTGGCATAATATGATCACGTTGGCCAGTCCCCGTTAACAACCTCGCCACCCTATTTTGGACCAGATGAAATTTCCTGACTGTTTTTAAAGGCAGCCCCACGTATAAAACATTGCAGTAATCCAGATGAGAGGCTACCAGAGCATGAATAACTGTAGGCTAGGCTGTCTGTCCAGATAAAGATGTACAGTAATACCTTGGATTGCAAGTAACTTGGTCTGAGAGCGTTTTGCAAGACAAGCACATTTTTAATATAAATTTTGACTTGATAAACAAGCGACGTCTTGCAATACAAGTAGTGTAGGGATGTAACCGCTCGCCTCGGGCGGGCGTAGCAGGCCGAAATCGGCCCCGCTCATGCCCGCCAGAGACTCGATATAAGAGTGTTTTGGATTACAAGCATGGTTCCGGAACCAATTATGCTTGCAATCCAAGGTATTACTGTAGTTGGTATATCAATGTAGGCTGATAGAAGGTGCTCCGTGCCACTGAGTCCACCTGTGCCTCCTGTCGCAAAGCTGGATCCAAGAGCACCCCAAAATTACAAACCTGATCCTTTAGGGGGAGTGCAACTCGCTCCAGAAGAGGCTAAACACCTCTTAGCTGGGCAGATGGACCAACCCTTAACAGGACCTCCGCAGGAAGCCCAGGAAGTCAACTCGTGTGTTTTACCAGGCTGCACTGCCTCTGCTTAGCACCGACTTTTCACCTTATTGGAGCGAAGAGCGTATTCGGAGTCTGACCCAGTTTCGAGGCTGATCAACGAGGCCAGCAGGGGGGCATTCAGAATAGACCCCCCCCCCCAATGCCAAAGAGAGCTGTGATCCCTCTGATATACTAGATCCCATTTTCCCGTGACCTTTCTGAGCTCGATAGAACAGGGATTGATTATGCCTGCATCAGGAATTGGGCAGAGCCCAACTGGGTGTGATGATGTCCCCTGCCCGGACGGGAGGTGGCGTAGGGAGCGCGCAGCCTGTTTTAAGACTAGATCGTGACATTCCAAAGCAGGACGCTACACACGAAGGAGAACTGTGTAGACAACTGGAGCTTTGGTTCTGCCACAGCAGTTCCGCCTGCTGAAACAGTCAATAAGTGCTTTAAGCTGCATGGAGTCAGTGGGGGAACATTGACTTGTAGAATGTTTCTCTTCCCCCCCCCCCGCCTGCTGCCACGCCTCTCTCGTGCATGATATCACGTGTTTCCAGAGCATTAACAAACTGGAAGTTGTTCCATCTCCGTGTATATTAACTGGACTTGTCCTGACACTAATGTCGATGGCACGGCCTCCTCCTTGCCCCCTGGCTCTCTGCCTGCCAAGCAAGCAAGTGGGAGCCGTGGTGAGGAAGAGGAGGAGGAGGAGGAAGAGCAGCTGGTGCCGCTGGTGGTGAGACAGTGGGCTCACTGAGTGGGTGGGGGGCACGGTGGGTGTGCTGCCCAAGGGCCCTCCAAAACCTGGAGCTGGCACTGCGTCGGCAGCTGAGAGCAAGGCTGCCGTGATCCTGCAGGTCATGCTGTAAAAGGGGCCCAAACTCTACTGGATACAAAAAGTCCCTAATTCTGCAGGAGAGGAGAGGAGAGCCCCCTTGGAGGAGGGTCCTGCGTGCAGGCCGCCGTCCGTCGTCGGGCACGTGCAAAAGGTCTTTGTTCTGCATTGCTCCAAAATTGTGGAACGCCCTCCCTTCTCACCTAAGTTTGGTCCCTGCTCTTGGTTTTTCGGAAAGAAGTTAAAACATGTCTCTTTAGTTTGGCCATTTAAAAACTGCAGGTTGTGGTTTTAATGTCATTCCAATGCCATTCCATTGTTTTAATACAGTTTTATTGTTTTTATGTATTACTGTTTTTATTTGAACTGTTGTGCGCACCTTTAGGGCGCAATCCTATGCATGTTTTGACAGAAAAAAAGGCCTACAACTCCCAGCATGCCCCAGCCAGCATGGATGGCTGGGCCTGGGGCATGCTGGGAGTTGTAGGCCCTTTTCTGTCTAAACATGCATAGGATTGCACCCTTAGTGACATTTGTGAAAAGGCAGCATATACAGTAAGCATTATTGATCAATAAATAACTGAATTATCATCCTGAGGCTCCAAATGTTCATTGGGGATGGGGGAAGGAAAGCAAGTTTCTAGCCCTCAAGGTGGTGAAAATAAGCTTGAGAAATGCGTGAGAGCAGTGCTTGGTGAACTCTTTGAACAAGCAGATGTATACTGACACTGTTCCCATATTACTACGGAACTTAGGTTCATTCAATGGAATAGATGGGCACAGATTCAGGACAGACATTCTGCACAATGCCAGAAATGACTTGTGGAACTCGCTGCCACGACAGGTGTGGAGGCATATCTTTTAAAAGGGGGAATGGGCAAATTCATCGGCGGGGAGGTCTATCAGTGGCTGATCGCTGGAGACCTCCATGGTGAGGGATGGTCTCCCTCCGAATATCAGAAGCTGGGGGGCGGGGGGGGCGACAACAAAATACCTGTTAGATTCCCAGGAGCATCTGATTGGCCAATGGAAGCTGGAACCAAAAAGAAGAAGAAATTCTTTAAGTGAAGTCCATTTGCCACTGTGGCTGGGGTTGATGGGAGTTGTAGCCCACACACCTGGAGGGCACCAGGTTGGGGAAGGCTGCTCTAAAAGCCACCTGTGTCTCCCATTTTCTGCCCGCTGCTTTGCCTCCCCTCCCCTACAAGACTGTGGCGCTGCCCGCACCACTACAGGCACGACGGTGCAAGAGCCGGCAGGAGAAAGTTGGCTAGAGCTCAAGCTTGTGCAAAGCCAGTAAAGGCGAGCTGAACTGCCCAGACTTTTTTCCTTTTCTTTTCTTTTCTTTTCTGGCAGCTGAATCAGCCCATCTTAAATCGTCTGGGGGGCAGCGAGCCAGTTCCAGCGAGTGGAACAGGTCTGTGGCACAGCCAACCAGGAAGGAGATGTGAAGGTGGTTTGGGGTGGGAGGTGAAATTTTCTGGAGCTGCCAGTCTGATGGGAACCTAAAAACCAGGGCTGTGGGAAGGTGAAGGGAAGGGCTGTGGGTGGAAAACAGAGAGGTATAACTTCAAGGAATCGGCTGGGCTTCCTGCAATCCCACATTCTGACGGTCTGGCCTTTAATCGTGACCTTTTAGGAGTTATCCTCAGTGCAAGCTTCAAAGAGCTTCTGCCACACCCCCAGTGCTTGCACATCTCCGAGCGCTGCGGTACACACCCCCACAAGAGTCACTGGGCTATAAAAGAGAAAGGACCAGAGCCTCTGGGGGCCCCTCTGTTCTGTGGGTGAGGTCTCATGCCTGTCAGCTGCCTCTGCTGATCTTTATTTTATTTCTTAAGATTAAAAAAAAAAAATTTTTTTTACTGGGAGGCTGGCATGTTGCAAAGCAAAGTGCTGCACCCCAGTGCCAACTTTATTCTATTTAAAAAGCATGGTTTTTGTGTTTCGGAGCTCAGCCCCCACCTCTGCCTTGAACTTGGGCTCAGCGAGTATAATTCATGTATGGAATTTGCTGCCATGATGGTGAAGTGGAACCTCCTGATTTGGAGGCAGTCTACCAGTTCTGGGGGGCAGGCAACAGCGGGGCAATGCTCTTGCCTCTGTGCTCTGCTTGTGGTTCCTCTTGAAAGCACAACTTGACCACTGTCGGCAGGCAGAACACGGGCCGAGATGGACCATCGGCCTGATCCCCCAGGGCTCTTCACATGTGCGAGGCGCATGCAGAGAGGCACGGCCCTTTTGCTCTCCTAGACTGTGATCTTCAAACCATTTTGTCTGGGGGGGCGAACCAGGGAGGGGCCCCTCTTTTTGATGTGGATTAAAATCCCCCCTTTTCTTAAAAACAAACCCCTGACCAAACCTCTCTCTACTGAGATTTAAACAAAATAGAATATTCCACAGCGTGAGCCAGAGCATGTGCTGGAACGAACACTTGCTACAATATTTAATGGTTGGGGTGGGTGGGAAGAAAGACTTCCAACCACCCCTACCCCGAATTGCAACCAGGTGTATGATGTGAGAGTGGAAACCAGAAGCATTAATGAGACCAGGAATCCTCGCAACTTTAAGCACTGTGTACCTTGGCTTTGTTGCCAAACCTGCCTCTTTGCTTTCCTTGTGCTGCTTAAGCAGCCTTCCCCAACCTGGTGCCAGCCAGACGTGTTGGAGTGTGACTCCCATGGCCAATGGCCATGTTGGATGGGAATGATGGGAATTGCAGTCCAACTCATCTGGAGGGCACCAGGTTGGGGAAGGCTGATTGAGCAGTTATTTTTGTGTCGCCCTCGTTGCCAAGTGGTAAGAAGTTCCTTCCAGCGGCAGCTTTGCAGAGGATCCGCTCCCTTGGGAAGAGAGGCTGCCAGAGTCTTGTAAATTTCTGAAGTGCAGCCGCCCATCCTGACAGGCCTTGTAGCCCCGGCTTGCTCCATATCCACAAACCAGCTCTTGCAGTTTCATCTCCGCCAGGAGCAGCCCCTCTGTGAAGCAAATGGGTCTTAACTGCCCAGGGAACAATATGTTGCTGCTGGGAAAATACATTTCCCTCTGGCTGCTGTGAGGATCGTAGCTCAGCTCAGAGGGAAACAGGGAAGTCTGAGTGAGGCTGGCAGAGGATGTCAGCATCCCTGCTAAGAAACAAGGGCCAGCACCGAGTCCCGAGAGCCCCCCCCCCCCGGCTCCACTGCACCCCGCTTATAGAAATTTATGTCACAACTGTTTGTTTGCAAACATAAGAGGTAAGCATGAGGGAGCAGGCATGGCCAAACCCAGACAGACAATGCAAGGCCTGGAAACGGCCTTCTCTAACCTGATGCACTCCAGATGTTTTGGATGTCAGCTCCCAGCATTCCTAGCATACAATTCCCAGAATGCTCAATCTTACGATAGAATTACAGTTAATTACAGAATAAACACAACTTCAGCACACAGTGCAATTCTCTTGCTGCTGCTGTTGATGCTGCTGCTGTCCTGGTTAGCATGTGTGTAAATAAGGGAAGCCATGGATGTAAGCGCATGCATGTGGATTTTCAGCGCATGCAACACGCATCCGGCCTCACACCAGTCAGATATTTAACTTCTGCGGGGTGGGCAAGCGCTGGGGGCAGCAGTGGCAGCCTGCCCAGCCATTCTTCCTGAGCCCCCTGGGAAATCCCCCTCTCCTGGAGGATAGAGCGGGGTGTGCCACACAGCCTGCCCGCCCAGGCACCCCCTAAGCGAGCCGGCTTCCCTCTGGTGTGGAGGATGCAACTGCATTGCCAGGGCGAAGGTAAGATTCAGGTGCTGGTCTGGTCAGCTTCTGAACCTGGAACAGGCAGCAAAATGTCGGCGTCCAGCGGCCCTGGCCGGGCAACAGCGAGTGACCAGGGTCAGTGAAGGTAACTTGATTCAGATAAACTGGAATGAGTTGCGAGAAGGGCAACAGAGATGACCAGGGGACAAGAAACTAATTCCTACGAGGAAAGGGGGAAGGAACTGGGTATGTTTAGCCTTGAGAAGAGAAGACTGAGTGGGGATGTGATGGCACTTCCCAAGTCCCTAAAGCAGTGTTCCCCAACCTGGGGTCCTCCAGCTCTGTTGGACCACAACTCCCAGAATTCCCCAGCCAGAATTCTGGGAGTTGTGGTCCAACAGAGCTGGAGGACGACCCAGGTTGGGGAACACTGCCCTAAAGTTTTGTCGTACAGAAGGCACTGCAACCTGTTCTCTGTCATCCAAGACTGTAAGACATACCTAAAATAACGGGCTTAAGTTATGGGAGGTAGATTTCGGCCAAACATCGGGAGAAACCTCTGAACAGTCCGAGCAGTCAGACAATGGAACCAGTGGCCCAGGGAGGTGGTGGGCTCTCCATCGCTGGAGGTATTCGAGCAGAGACTGGACGGCCATCTGTCAGGGATGCTTTAAGCTGCTTTTCTATACTGAGTGAGCAGGGCTTGGACCCGATGGCCTAAATGGCCCCTTCCGACTCTATGATTCTATGAACCCAGGTCTCCCTGGTTGAGGGACTACATTTTATCTGTGACCCCACAACAACTCCCTTCTGGTAAGCAGGGGTGTGTGTGTGTCAAAATCTCTTTGATCAGAGATGACCGCGGGATGTCAGAAACAAGCGTGCACACCACGGCCATGGATGCCCACCGTACACCTCTCTTAAAAGCAGCTGTCTCTCTCGCACCTCGGCGACAACTGTTCCCTTCCCATGTTCCGACAATACCTTTCCTTTCGGAATCTTATTGTACGGGCAAAACTGCTGAACAATCTCCTTTCACTTGCTCTCCAGTAATGGTTGGGTTTTTTGGGGATTTTTTTTTTTTTTAAAATACCCACCATAAATATGTCTTGTATCCTTGGCTGAGATCTCTTTCATAGAGGACGCAAAGCGAAATTTGTAAAATGTCTGTAGGAGGCTGAAGAAAGGCCCTTTGTCCGGCCTGGTGCCCAGAACATCGGTCAGTTTCTTAGGAGCATTTTGCTGTCCCAGAAACCTCCTGTTTTGCGGGATGAATGTGGCACTTGCCGGGCTGTGCACTGCAACCTGCTCCTCAAGGTGGAAGCCTGGTTGCCTCCTCTCAGAGCCACGGATGGCACTTTGGCTACAAGAAGTTGTGGTTGCCAACGTGGGCTATTAAGAGAGAAAGAGACACCCCGCCCCGCCTTCTAGGCCAGCGAGCAGTAGAGAGCAGAAGCTTCTGAAATTCCTCCGGGCCTCTCGGCAACATGTTTCTGTATTGGAAGAAAAGGGGGGCGTATGAGTTGGAGACCCTCCCGACTGACTTGGCGGAGCTGGAATATGCGACTGTGGAGCGCTTCTCCTGGAGCTCTACGCTGGACATTACGCAGGATCTCGAGGGTAGGTCGGGCACCCAGCGTGCCAAAGTCTCCAGGGATGAGCTCAGCCTGGCTGGGCTTTGCATTCACCCTCTCTGCTTCCCAGAGCCAACCCGAAACTACGCAAACATTTTTAAGAGTCGAGATAATTTATTTCCACAATGAGCACTTGCTTTCTTTTCCTTCCCTTTCTCTCTGTCATTTTCCCTCCTCTCTCCCCACTCTCAGAATGTCCCAGACTGTGTTTTATGGCAGGCTGAAGAGATTTACACTTTAAACAAAGTGCTCAGATTAATAAACAGACAAATGAAAATCGAAGTTTGGATGCTTGGACCTGTTTTGACTTTCCAGATAAATGAATGGCTATTGCAGAAGGATAAGAACCGGATCAATGACCAACTACATGTTAAAACTGTACTTACTTTCCATGGATGCCAGGCAGGAAAAGAGAATAAGCCTTAAGCAGCTGAAAGAAATGTCTTAGGGCGCAATCCTATGCATGTTTATACAGAAGACAATCCTACAATAGTATGCATGTTTATACAGAAGGAAATTCTACCATCCTATGCATGTTTAGATGGGAGAAAAGTCCTACAATTCCCAGCATGCCCCAGCCAGCCATACTTTTCCACATCTAAACATGCATAGGACTGGGCCCTTAGACGCATAGTAGGAGAAGCTTTCCATTTGTAAAAACTGAATTAGGGTTGGCTTTTTGGATTATTAGCCAAGGACAGTGGTTCTTAAATGGTGGTCTGCAGACCACTGGTGGTCCCTACAACCCTAAATTGGAGGACTGGAGGTTTCCTTTTGAAGTTTACATGCTGAAGAGGCAATCAGTTTATTTCAGCTTGCCTCTTCAGCAGGGGAACAGCTGCAGTGGAAGCGTCACCTAACGCCCCACCACGTGCTTGATACTAGCTGCAGAGAACGAGTGTGTAGCAGCTCTGTGTTAATAATGAAGGCTTTCCTACACCACCCTCTATGTGTGTGTGTAGGTAAGACAATGTGATAGCTAACAAAGTGCAACAAAAATCAGTGAGCTTCAGTGCAACAGAGTTTAAGAACTGCTGCCTTAGAAACTGCAGGCCTGTTTTATCTGAAACCTGACGCTTCTGAAAGAACTAAAGAAGCTCTGTGGGTTTGGGAGCTTTGTAGGCCAGCTTGTGGGAGCAGCCATTGCTGCTTCCAAACTGTTGGGTGGCCATCCTCTCGCAGCTTGACCTTTTGGCAAAGCTCTTGCAAGAGAAACCAGTTTTCTGAGAGAGGCACCAGAGGTGGTGTTAGGGGTGGCCCACCAGGGCTGGAGCCCCGAATCTTTCATCTGGAGCTCTGAATCTCCGGGAGGCCCTCTGCCCCACCACCCTGTTGTCCATGGGCACATGCTGAAATAAAGGTCCAGGGGCCCTGATCATCTCTGTTGCATCTGTTGCATGTGTGTGTGTGCATGCGTGCGCGTGCATGCTTAAAGGACCCCGTCTCCTAAGGACACCCCTATTTGTATAAAGGGATGTATGGACAGGGGAGAGGAGGGCATTTGATTTCAGAAGAAAACCTCAGGCAGAAAGATTCAGCGGGGGGGGGCAGCAGGAGGGGAAGCACATGTGGGCAAAAGTCAGCTCATCCAGGGGGATCAGATGCAACAGAGATGATCAGGGCCCCTGAACCTTGATTTCAGCAAGTGTCCCTGGACAGCAGGGCAGTGGGGCAGAAGGCCTCCCGGAGATTTGGGGCTCCAAATGAAAGATTCAGGGCTCCAGCCCTAGTGGGCCAGCCCCAACACCACCTCTGTAGAAAAGAGAGAGAGACTGCTGGAACATACTTGGGAAGTTTCTTGACCGAAGACTGGACCACCCCGCCCTCGCGAAGCTAGCTGCGTAAGGAAGAGTTGGCTAAGAGCCCCTTTGATGCTTTTGGCTGCTCTTCAGGCAGAGGTAAATTGCTGAGATGGGTGCCGGCTGGACAGTTTGCTGCACAAAGTTAATGCACGCACGCACGCGCACACACACACACACACACACACACACATTTAAGCTCACACAAATATTTAGCTCTGGTTCTGCGCCGGGAGGTAAACACCCCTCCGGTTGTGATGGATGCCTTTCCTTGGCTGGCATCGGGGCGGGGCGGGGGATAGGTCCTCACATTGGCAGTCAAGAGTGCAGGAACGGATGCTCAGTGGGCAGAAAGTAAGCTGGGGGGACAGCCGTTCTAATCCACCAAGGCTGTGGGGTTCTGGATAGCTGATGGGATCTCTGTTACAGCCTTTCCCCAACGTTGGACTACAACCCACCTGAAGGGCATGAAGGCGAGAGCCCAGTTCTGTTGTTGCCCCCAAGCAGTTGGTATTCAGGGGTAGACTGCTTCTAAACATGCAGGTTCCATTTTGCCCTCATAGCAACCAGCCGTTGATAGACCTGCCTTCCTTCACCATTTATTTGTCTTGTCCCCTTTTAAAGCCATACAAGTCCGTGGCCATCACCACATCGTGGCCCAGTGAATTCTATATATCGCTGAGAAGAAGATTGTAAGCTGAGGACAGTGTTTTGATGTACATCGCCTAGTTAATATAAGTGCGGTGCAAAATAATAATAAAAATTAATAATAATACATTAATAACTGAGCCAATAATGCATTAGTAATAATTAATTAATTCTGAGCTTTGCATACTGATCTGAAATGCCCAACCAAATCTTTGGCTAAAGGTTTCTAATAAGTGTTTTCTACTGTGTGAGGTGGGAGCGAAAAGGGAGTATTTTCATGCATCTCAACAATAGTTACCTGTCATCGGAGGAGATTGCCTGCTGTTGCTTCCGTGCATGTGTCCCTGTTCTGGGCTAACCTCTTTCCAGCTGTGTCCAGAACCGTGTGTCAGGCATGAACACAGGGTGGTCACCACCACAGGAACACATAATGCTCACTCTTAGGTAACCTAAAAGTAAGAGTTTCAGGGGTAAGAGTGAAGCGCAGGCTTTCTGCGAACAGGGTTGAGTGATTTCCCCACGCTTTAAAATATTTTCTTGCAAGGGCTTCTCAGTCCTTCCAGTGCCTTTGCATTGCTTGGTCAAAACAACTGGAAGGCAGGAACAGGCAGGGCCGGTGCAAGGCAGTTTGGTGCCCTAGGCAAGATCAGATATTGAGCGCCCCCCCCCTTCCCACTTGAGCCCTCCCTCCCTATTTCTGGCACCCCCTTTAGCCCTGCGCCCTAGGCAGCTGCCTAGTTGGCCTAATGGTAGCACCGGCCCTGGGAACAGGGTTAGGTCTTACCAAACATTCAGGGGAAATTTGGGCAGGGCCTCTGGAGTACTGCAATGCAGGGCTGGCCCCGTGTCGTTCCTTTGGCTCTGAATGACGGCTCTTCTGTACCCTAAGCAGTTGCTTGGGAAGCCTGCGCCTTCCTGAGTTGAACGGGCAAGGCTGAGATGAGAAGGCCCAGAACATTGGTTTGGGTGGGCACCTGCTCACCTTCTTTTCAATGGCACCATATTTGCAGAAGAAGAGCCCTGCTGGATCAGACCAAGGCTCATCTAGTCCAGCATTCTGTTCACACAGCCAGCTGCCCCCCTGGGAAACCCACAAGCAGGAGTGCAACAGCACCCTCCCACCCATGTTCCCCAGCAACTGGAGTACACAGGCACACTGCCTCTGATCTTGGAGGAAGCATAGAGCCAATAAGGACTAGTAGCCATCAATAGCCTTCTCCTCCATGAATTTGTCCAATCCCCTTTTAAAGCCCTCCAAATTGGTGGCCATCACGACATCTTGTGGTAGCGAATTCCATAGTTTAACTCTGCGCTGTGTGAGGGACCTCCTTTTATCTGTCCTGACTCTCCCTCCAATCAGCTTCATGGGCTCTAATATTATGAGAGGGAGAAAAATGTCTACCTGTCCACTTTCTCCACACCATGAATATTTTTGCACACCTCCATCATGTCTCCCCTTACTCGCCTTTTTTCTAAGCTAAACAATACCAGCAGTAGTAACTTTTCCTCATAGGGAAGTTGCTCCAACCCCTTGATCATTTTGGTTGCCCTTTTCTGCCCTTTTCCCAACTCTCTAATGTCCTATTTTAGGTGCAATGACCAGAACTGTACACAGTATTCCAGGTGTGGTCACAGTAAGGATTTGCAGAAGGGCCGGACGATGCTGGCAGTTTTGTTTTCCATTCCTTTCCTCATTATGCCTTTCCTCATCTCCCAGTGAATCTCTCATTCATTGTGGGATGAGAGATGGGCTGGTGCCCATCCAGGTGTTGCTTGGTGAGTGCCTGCAAGGTGTGTGTAGTTGGGTGTTTCTCAGAGGGGCAAATCCTCGATCCGGGGGAGAGGATTGCTGTCGGGTAAACACCATGGTGGGAGACGCTTAGCTGCCCCAGCGCTCTGGCCCTGACCCAGCCCAGCCCTGATCCCGCAGGTGCTTTGACGGGAAAAGTGAAGAGCCAGGGGTGCTGGTTCTTGCTACGGTCTACTGCGGTGCTTAGGCAGCTCGCTTAGTGTCTTCCCTGTCGCCTTTGCCGTTCTCTCCCCTGCCCCTCTTCCGCGGTGTGTGTGTGTGTGTGGATTGATCCCGGCTGTGCCACTGGATTTCCTTCTTCTCTGGTCTTTTCCGCGTCTTTGAGAAAACTTTCCTTTTTTCTCTGCTGAAAGAATTCCTTCTTTGCTGCCATTATTGTTCATAATAGGTCAACAGCAATAATAATTTCGCCCGGCGACGCGGCCAATGGCGAGGCTGTTACTAAGTGGCCAGGGCCAGAAGTGACCCCCGCCAGGGACAGAGACTTCATTGTTCAGCGGGGTCGGCTTGGGGAGTGGGGTGGGGGGGGTAATAATTTCAACGCGTGGGTAGCTTGTCTCTCAAATAAGCACATTTCTCTCGTCCAATGTTCAGCTGCAGTGTTGGTTACCCGAGTGGCCTCATCCTTCTTGGATGCTTGCAAATCTCTCCTCTCGGGCGCAGGTCAGGGAGGAAGAGCCCTGCTGGATCAGGCCCAAGGTCCATCCAGTCCAGTCCACTGCTTCCCACAGTGGCTAACTGGGAAGCCCCCAGATGAGATGTGGCAGCGGTCGTCTTCCCCCATGGTTTCAGAAGAAAGGTCTACAACTCCCAGCATGCCCCAGCCAGTTGTAGGCCTTTTTTCTGCCTAGAGAGGCATAGGATTGTGCCTGTAGCCATCTCAATTGCCACCACATCTGCCTCAATCCTGTGCTGTATGAAGAAGGGCTTTCTGTTGCCTGTCCTGCGTCTACTGCAAACATTTTAGGGCAGGCTTCCCCAACCTGCCGCCTTGCAGATGGGCTAGACTACAACATGCTGGCTGGGGATCCTGGGAATTGTAGTCCAGTCCATCTGGAGGGCACCATGTTGGGGAAGGATGGTTTAGGGTTAGAAAGGCCCAAGCCAGCCCTTTGAATTGGGCCTGGGAATGCACCGGCCGCCAGTGCGGCTAGCACAACGCTGCTGTGGATATGGCTGAGGCTGCAGCCACTTTCTCGAGGCTACTGCTGCCACCTGCACTTCCGCAGACAGTGCTTGGTCCAGAAGAACCCCCCCCAACTTCATTTGGCCCTTTCTAGGGAGTACAACCCCTTTCATAACTGGTTGCGCCCCTCTGTCCAGATCTGCGGGTTTCCTTCCCACAAGTGCCCCCATCTACAGACCCGTGGCTCACGCTGGCTCAGCTTATCTGAGCGTGGAAAGCTAAGCAGGGTCAGGCCTGGTTATTCCTTGGATGGGAGACCCCTCCTCTAGTTTCCTGCACTGAGCAGGGAGTTGGACTCGATGGCCTTGTAGGCCCCTTCCAACTCTATGATCTATGAAATCCATGAAATCTTCTCTGGATGAAGCTTCAGCTAGCTCCCCATCCCTCCTGAGGTCCCTGCTCAGGAGTTCCACACCCTCCCTGGGATCTGCACGACCAGCTGTGGCTCTTCCCTTCTGCAGTCTCCAGCCGGGGTCTTTCCCCAGCCCCTGCTGCTGAGATGCTTTTAAATGGGAGCTGCTGAGGCACTGAACTTGGGGCCATAGAGCACACGTCTTGCTTTTCTATGAGCACACATCCGAGTATATGCATCAAAAGTTTAGGAGTCAGCTGAACTCAATGGAGTCATTTTTTATTTTTATTTTTTAAAGAGGCATGTTAGAGTAATGATCCAATAGCTAATCCTCTTCTTGAGCTCCATTACTGGGCAGGGGTGTGTGATCTCTACCCCGCCCTGCGTCGGAACGACGGTGGCCCAGTGAGCTACTACGGCAGTGCGCAGCAACACGCATGCGGAGGCTACCGCTGGCGATGCTGCGCTGATGTTAGTCCTGCTGTAGCAGCTGCCCGAGAAGGGGGCACGACAAGATGCAGCAAGCGGTGGCAAAGGGTTGCTTATTATTTAAACATTTCTATACCGCCTTTCATGAAAGAATGCCAAAGAAGAAGAACATATAAGCAAGTAAACAATCTGAAACACACAACATTTGGATGAGAAAACAAAACATCCAAATAAATAATATAATACAGCCATGATCCAGGGCAAGTTAAAATCAAATGCCAGAGATGTATGAGAAATTCGTTTCCATTCATTTTTGATCATGATTTGCCCAGCTTGCTTGCACCTTCCAGACTGAACATGGACTCGGATGCAATGTCCGTACATTTCCAAGCTTGCAATGTGATTTGCAGACCAAAAATTAATGCGTTTGACAGCATGCGCACATCTGCAAAATGCTCATGAAAAAATGCGTACTTCTGAACGTTTTAAGCAATGGGAGAAGAATGTGTACATTTAAAAGATGCTCACCATTGATGCGTGCATTTGGAAAGATGCGCACAAAACTACGCACGGATTTTCATGTGAAAAGAAAAAAGCAAAGCTTGCAATCTGATATGGACTCGAGTCAGAATGAGCTTCGAGGTGGAATTCGGACAACTTTGGTGAGCTCAAGATTCGCTGATTCGCACCTTTGCTGATTTGCAGTACATGGCTACCGGGAGGGTTTCTGGGGCCCATAATGACCCCAAAGCTCACTCCTATGGGGATTTTTCTCATACCTCTGATACTTTCTTTACTTATGCACCATTTTCTGTTTTTAATTCAAAATCTTCTGGAAGTATGAATTAAACAAAATATGAACCATTAGTTTAACTGCTGCATCAACATGCAGCAGTAATTATTACAGTATATTGTTAAACGAGAGGGTATGCATTGTTTTACTTCCCATACTCACTTTATTGGGGTCCAACTGACCCCAGTACCAAATACTTCTTCTTTTCAATGGGGAAGGGCAGTCCACAATCCATTGCTTCCTTGTACAAGAATGCATGAAGAAAGGAAAGTAAGGCTAGGGGGAAAGTTTTACGGAGTTTTTAAAAATTCCCCTTTGGGGTCAGTTAGAGCCCCCAAAGCAGATCAGGGTCAGAAAAACATCCACCAGCCCATTAAGTGCACAGTGAAACACCCTTCCGTCTGCTTAACTAACTTTCCTGTGGTTGGTCACTTTAAAAAAGGATTAATTCTAAGACAGTCGCTACCAGCTCAGCTTAGAACAGGTGAAGCCGCTCATGATGACCAATGGGCATGTTGGCTGGGAATGATGCTGCATCTGACGCATCTGGAGGGCACCTAAAGCCACAAAATGGCTTATTAGAGTTGCCACTTCAGTGGTCAGTGAGGGAGAGTTTCTGTTAAAGAGCCATGATCCAGTGATCCAAGAGCCAGTGTGGCGTAGTGGTTAGACTGCAGTGATGGCGAACCTATGGCACGGGTGCCGCAGCTGGCACACGCAGGGGACCTCTCTGTGGGCACTCGAGCCATTGGTCACCAGATCGCGAAAAGACCGTCCCCTTCTGCAAAACACTAACGATCTTGTTCTTTCTCACAGTGTGGAACAGAATGATTGTATTCTAGAATTCCTGTTACAGAATTCTTTTCTACATTGTTATCACATTTAAAAGATTTTGAAGAATGATGCACAGAGCATGGCTTGGATGTAAAGCCCTAACAGTTGACCCGAGTGCTGCATGTGTTGCTCTCAAACTAACAGAGTATGAGCCAAGGTTTGACAAATTATCAGCATGCATGCAATAGCAAAAATCACATTAATTGTGCAAAAGCATGCCCAATGCAAACTTTTACCTAATGCAATGTTTGCAGTCCAAGACATCAAGTGTTTAAAATGTGTTAAGCACATTTAGTTTTCTTGTTTATCTTGCTCATCCTAGTACAGGTTGACTTTTACTTTTACTAATCCGACACCTGTAGAAGCAGGGAAAGGACCCGGAGTAAAGCTTGCCCCATACAATTTCAGTCTGGCATATAATCATATTACAAGTTGAGAATCCCTTATCCAAAAATACATGTGCCTAATTATTTAAAAAGTTTGTATAAATTCCCTTCAGGCTATGTGTACAATGTAGTACTATAATAATTTTTTGAGTTGATTTTTTTCCAACAAAAAACTGTTTGTATCATTGAAAGCTCTGTTACTGTGTTTTTCTTTAAAGACAAAATATGTTAATTAGTTTGGACAACTGTATGAGTTGTTTTTCTAAAACTAAAACCTCAGTATTCAGGTTTAACTGCAGTGTTGGCACGTTGAAATAAATAAGTTGGTTTTGTGTTGCAGTTTGGGCACTCGGGCTCAAAAAGGTTCGCCATCACTGGGTTAGAGTGTTGGACTGGGACTCAGGAGATCCGGGTTCTAGTCCCCGCTTGGCCATGAAACTCACTGGGTGACTTTGGGCCAGTCACTGCCTCTCAGCCTAACCTACGTCACAGGGTTGTAGTGAGGATAAAATGGAGAGGAGGAGGAGGAGGATTATGTAAGCTACCTTGGGTTCCTTGCAGGAAAAAAGGCGGGGTATAAATATAATAAATATAATACATACGTACATAAATAAATAAATGATATTAAATTGAACTGGTTGGTGTTCTAATTCCCAGTGCAAGGAATATGGGGCCCAAACATAGAGATGCTGAGACAGACAGACTGACAGCCCTATTTGCGCCTATAGAGTATCATGGCAAACCATGCGCTTATCAATTTAATACTGGAAATTCAGCCTCTGTGTTGCCTTATGCTCTTCCTCCCCCTCTGTCTAATGCTGATTGTGCATGGGTTGGCCACCCACAGTGGCTGGGTTCAGACAACATGATAATCCACACTCAAGGGTTGAGTATGGGTTGAGTGTGGGTTGCCTATTGAACCATGGGTTGTTGTTGAAACGTGGGTCTGAAGCCAGCTGCGCTAACAAGCCATGGCTTGTCAACCACAAACAACCCTTTCCTGCTTTTCCACTACATAGCCTTTAAGTGGCACTGTGGTATAGCAGAATAGCACAGACACATGTGAAAAAGTGGTTTCTTTCACTTTTACGAATAAATACCACATTTTCCCTTCTCTAAAAAACTCGCTGGAAGTGCTCTTTAGATACAGGAGCGAAATTGGGGGGGTCACAACTTTGTCTAAAGAACCCGTAAACAACTGTGAGTAGGGAATGATGAGGGCGCGATAAATGCCTCGTGCAGAAAAGCTCTGCTACTGTCTTTTCCCAACCAAGTGGATCCTCTAAAACGCTGCCTTTGGAACCGCTTACCACTTGGGATAGAGGGGGATACAAAAATATTTGCTCCAACCTGGCGCCCTCCAGATGTGCTTAACTGCAACTCCCATCATCCCCAGCCAAGCTAGGGAAGGCTCTGCTTGATAATAGTAGCTGTTGGAGGATATTGAGGTTGCTGGATCCTGCAGGCATCAGTGTGCCTGCTTGCGCGATCTATCTCTTCTCCACCGCTTGGTTAGTCCCTGATCCAGTACCGATAATAAGCTCTTTCTTGCACATGTCTATGTTACTTTGTTTGGGAAATGTCAGGGCAGCCAACTGGGGGCTCCCTGGTCCCCGCCGGCTGAGCAACCCACTTAACTGTAACAGTGCCACAGTGCCATGCACCCTCTCTGGCTTCCATGTTTTTGAACGTGTGCCTGAAGTGTGCAGGGCGGGGTGGGGAGCTATTTTTAAATGACGAGGACACCGTGCAAAACAAAAGCCTTCACAATAGGATTTGGCTTCCCGATCAGTTTAACTGGGAAAGCTTAAAGCCGCTTGTAAACCCATTTGGGGGACTGGGCGTTGTTGATGACGCTCGGTGAGGGTCAAAGCCTCCTCGACGGCACAGCCAGATGGTGGGTGCGTTCCCTGGTCCCCCACCCCAAAGCTCCAACTTGGAGACAGAGCTCAAAGTGCACTCGGGTTCTCTCGGGCTCCGTCGTGTCCATTCTTCCTAGGCGCACGCAGCTCGGGGAGAGGATTTTGTTCTGCCTGGCCTGCTTCATCACGCTGGAACTCTGGGCTCACCCCGTCACACGGATGGGCAGCAGCGACAGGAGAGGCAATTATCTCTCCATGCAAGGCGTAATTAACTTAGGGAATTTGCTGCTGTCAGAGGTGGTGATGGACGTTGCCTTTGAAGGGGGATTAGACACATCCATGGAGGAGGAGGACAGACCCATCAGTGGCTGTTGCCCACTGTGGCTCTGTGGAAGAACCTCCATGTTTAGAGGCAGTATACCTGTGAATAACCGAGGCTGGGCACAAATTGGGGAGGTCTGTCCCCTTCACACCTGGCTGGTCGGTCTCCTGGAAGCAATTTTGCTGGCTACAGTGAGAAGCAGAGGGTGGACTTGCAGGCTGACCCAGCAGGGCTCTCCTTAGAGTTCATGCAGACCTGGACCTTTCCTCACTGGTGATCTGCCTCTGTCTTAAAACTTTACATTTGGGTGAGGTGGCATGACCCCCAAACAAAGATGGCGCCGGAGGACAGGCACTTCGCTTTGCAGCATGCCAGCTTCCCAGTTAATTCTTTTTATAAAATCCTAAGAAATAAAATAAAAACCAGGAGGGGCCGGGAGCCTGGCACACATGAAGAGAGTTGTCCATGGGCACATTGGAGACCCCCCAGCTCTGACAAGTACAAAAAGTATAAAAACTAAAATGAATTCATCTCAAAGCAAAAGTAGACGTGTGTGTTTTGGCATTATCCCTCCATGTCTGTGGCAAGTTCGATGCTTTGGTCCAAAATCCTGGCTTACTTGCTTATGGATGCCTTTTCTGTGGCTTGCAAATGGATACCTAGCAAGGGGCTAAATCCAGCATCCTTGGAACTAGAAAACTGGGGGAAATTAGGACCTAGCGGTGGCTCTTGACCACTTGATTGGCGTGACGGAATTGATAATACATGTAAATTCTGTTTGCAGACCTGGATCCAATTGAACGTGGGAGGGGGGGTGAACGTGGGGGGGGGGCTTACAGCCCTCTGGGTGTTTTGGCCTACAGATCCCATCATTCCTCACCATTGGCTATGCTGGCTGGGGCTGATAGGAGTTGTAGGCCAAAACAACTGCAGGGCCTCTGTTGCCCACCCCTGCAATAGAGGGAGGTCTCCTGCCAGCAGGACAGGGAGCTTATATATATAATATATATAAATTATATTTATTCCCCGCCTTTTTTCCTGCAAGGAACCCAAGGCAGCTTACATAATCCTCCTCCTCCCCATTTTATCCTCACAACAACCCTGTGAGGTAGGATAGCCTGAGAGTCAGTGACTGGCCCAAAGTCACCCAGTGAGTTTCATGGCCAATGAAGAAGAAAAGGTGCTGCAGCAACCAGCACCAACCTCGATGGACCCCAGCCTGTCTCCTGAGCAGGATAGTGTAGTGGGCTTGGGAAAGGCGGCTGGAAAAAGTCCCCAAGACCCCTGCAAATATTTCACTCACAGGAAATGCTACTGCCCCACCACAACCCCCACACCACGTCTTGCTCAGATTTTTTTTAAATCGGCCCACAACCACCACCTCTTGCTCAAAGAAATTCAAAAATGACCCTCAACTACTAGACCTTGCTGAGAAAACCTAAAAAATGAACCCGTCTCTAAGCTATGGGAGGAGCAGAAAGAGGCCCGGAGGCCACGCGGGCGCTCTTTGGGCCAGCGAGATCCTGCTTGAATCGCACAAGCCACCGCGGCTTAAACCAGGCAACCTGCAAGCTGCCCCACAGCAGCCCCTCAAGAGTAGGTTGGCGCCATCTCTGTAAGGCAGCCTCCTCCAACCTGGTGCCCTCCAGATGTGTTGGACTACAACTCCCAGCATCCCCTGGCCACTTGTAAACCCATTTTGGGCATTGGGTGTTGTTGTAGGAGGGCCCCAGGCTGGAGAACACTGCTTTATGCTCTCGTAGTCTTCGAGAAGGTCAAGTCTTGGATCTCAGCCCTTCTGGCCCGTTCGCCGTCCTTCTGACAAATGCGCCCTGCAGACTCTCCTGGGCTCCTTAATAGGCAAGGCTCGTCGAGGCTTTGGGCTTCTTTCTCCGTTTGTGATGAGTGGAAATCTTCCTTTAAAAAAAACAAAAATAAAAATGCAGCGGTGAGTCAGTCTGCTGGCAGTGCTCAGCGCACTGGGTCGAAGGTAGACTGCCGACGCCGGCAAGACGAGCGAGCGTGGCCTCTGTTTTTATTGGCCGGAGCTGGGCAGCTGTGCAGCTCACATGGCTTGCTACTAAATATAAACCCGGTGGAGCCACCCTGGCCGGGAGCAGCAGGTAGCAATGTGGGAGCCCCTCACTGGCAAAACCACCAGCTTCTTTTTCTCTAGCTCAAGGTCAACAATAATGCCGTAGCTGTTGGCTAGAAGTACTACCCCCCCCCCCCGTCCGTTCCCAACCCCCTCTGCTCGAGCAATGCTTTCCTTGGGTTGGCCTGAACGCGGTCACCCCAGGAGCCGCGAAACAATTTCTCCAGTGTGTCTCTGTTGGTAATCCTTCAAGGCTTGACATTTTCAATATTGAAAGGGGCTCTGTCTTTCACCCTGAGTCTGACTATGAGGAGCAGGTTGGTGGTGTCTTTGGTTTCCGGCCGTTTGGTGTGTGGGGGCAATTTGTTTGCTTGCTTTGCGCTGAAGACCTTTCTGCCCCATGTTTTGACCCAAAGCAGGCCTGCAAAGCAGCTTGAAAGGCCAACCACCCAGGGAATATGATGGAAGGGTGGTATAAACACATGTAATCGTGTATTATATTTATTTTTTTATATTTATATCTCTTTATTATTTATTTACAGTATTTGTATACTGCTCCATATCTAAGCAGACTCTGGAGCAGTGAACAATAAAAATATCCTGTCTTTTTTCTTCCAAGGAGCCCAAGGTAGTGTACATGATCCTCGTCCTCCTCCTCTCCATTTTATCTTCACAACAGCCCTGTGAGGTAGGTTAGGCTGAGAGTCAATAACTGGTGCAAAGTCGCCTATTGAGCTTCATGGCTGAGTGGGGACTAGAACCCGGGTCTCCAGAGTCCCAGTCCAACACTGTACCCAGTACACTGCCCTGGCTCATGATAATAAAACCACATGATATGTATCAACAAAAAGCAGTCAAACAAGTTTAAAACACAACACAAAAAAGAACCAACAGATATCCTGGCACTTAAAAACAAACTCGTCAAAACCTGGTTTTACAAAATGCCTAAAAACTAACAGAAGGGAGCAAGGAGAGGCTCCCCAAGGGGCAAGTTCCGCAACCTCGGTGCCACCACTGAGAAGGCCCTGTCTGGTGCCACCACTGCTTGCACTTCTGGCAGAGGGGGGTACGTGGAGCAGGCCTCCATATAGGACCAGACTGTGTGGGCATGTTTTCATGCAGGAGATGGTGCTCCATGAGGTATCCAGGTTCCAGACTGATTAGGGCAGCCTCCCCCAACTTGGCACTCTCCAGATGTGCTGGATGGCAACTCCGTAATTCCCAGCAGAGCCCCCGCTTTGCATGCAGAAGGTCCCAGGTTCGATCCCCGGCATCTCCAGGTAGGGATGGGAAAATTCCTGCCTGACACCCTGGAGAGCCGCTGCTGCCAGTCAGTGTTGACAATACTGGGCCAGATGGACCCAGCAGGGCCTGACGCAGGATAAGGCAGCTTCATTTCATTCTGTTTCTTTCATTTCTATACCACCGAATAGCCAAAGCTCTCTGGGCGGTTCACAAAAATTACAAATCCTGCAAATGCAAGATAATAAAAAATGTAATATAAAATCTTTGAATATACAACATTTAGAAACAATTTAACACAGCTAAAACACTGGTACAATAAGATACCGGGACCTGATAAAACAACTGACATAACTGCCCCATCATATGCGGTCAAATGCCTGCGAGTAGAGGAAAGTCTTAACCTGGGGTCAAAAAGATGACAATGTTGGCACCAGGCTGTCCTTAGTGGGGACAATGTTCCACAATCAGGGGGCTCCCACCGAGAAGGCCCTCTCCCTATGTTCCTAGCTTCCTATGTTCACATCTGGAGGGCATCAGGTAGGGGAGTACTGGTTTAGGGCTTTACAAGTCAAAAATCATCCCTTGAATTTGGAATGGAAGGCTTCTGTTAGCAACCTGGCAGCTCTGTTGTGGACCAGCTATCACAACACCGTGTGCTACTGATCTTTGGAACTCACTGCAATGTAGTCAACAGTTGTAATTTAACTCTGAAGGGGCTAATCAAATGTGCGAAAAGATGAAGAATATCAGCGGACATTAACTTGCATGGCCAAGACATACACACTCTTGCAAACTAGGTATCTTTTGGTTGCAAGTGACTGACAGAGGCAGACAACAGGTGTGTGTGTGTGTGTGTGTGTGTGTGTGTGTTTAAAGAGTGGAAAGTTGCATGATGGTGATAATGGTACCAGGGGGTGTGCAGACTGATTTCTTTTCCCCTACTCTCATTTCTGATTGAGCAGGTTTTGCAGGATTTTGAAGGACTATAAAAACCTGTGCAACCAGTTCGGCGGAAGATGGTAGTAGGACATGAAATGAGTGTGTGCATGCCTCAAGCAGAAATGGCTCCGCTGTGCCACTTTCAAACTACAGTTTGCCTTCAGTATTATGCTGCACTTGGGTGGAAAGAGTGAAATGTTGCAATCGGAATAAGTTAGCCAAGTTATTATGCAGACTTCTGTATTGGATCCATGGGCGTCTGCAGGAAGGGCGGGGCGGGGGGCAGTCGGTGGGTTAACCTCCCTGGAAGAATCATGATTCCCTGCTTCCATTAAAAAACAAACAAACAAGGCTCTATCCCAGTGTTCTCCAACCTTGGTTCCCCAGATGTTTTGGGCCTACAACTCCCAGCATGCTGGGAGTTGTAGGCCCAAAACATCTGGGGAACCAAGGTTGGAGAACACTGCAGCCCTTGTAGAACTCAAAATAAGATGCAAAATGCACAGCAACTATTCTGCTCATTCGTTTTGCTGCAAGCAAAAATAGCCTGCTCCCGCCTTTCAGGGTTTTACGCCAATGAATGAAGGCATAGCAACGTTTGACGTGCCCACTCTCTGGAGAAGGAACGTCCAGGTTCATTTTAAAGCCTTTTGGAGAGGGTTTTTTTTTCCTGGTGAGAACTGAATGCTGCCTCTAAAAATCAACTCAGCAATCCAGGATTATAGTGTACGGTAGCTCAGATTGGACAGTAGTGTTTCTCCCCGAAGAGGAAAAGGTAGGAGCAGAGATCTTTCTAACTCAGGTCTTATTAATATTTGTTCCCTGAGTTTGTAAACATTAAAAAAATTACCCTGACAATGCACATGGATAAAGTTCACCATTATTATATCCCAGGAACCGGATTGCTTAGGGTGATATTCCACTTGGTTCACACATGACGGCAATTCATGGGTTGTTTAGTTTTGGGTTGTTGACGAAACTGGATGCAAACTGGAGGCAGCGAGAATGCAGGAGGCAGCTCTCTCTCTCTCCTGCGGCCCGACAATTCATGGGCTAAACAACCCAAGAAATTGGGGGCACTGTGTTGCAGTGGCTCCCCTCCTATGTGGAGGGTAGGCGTCAGCGGGTGGTGCTGTGCTACTTTATTTCCATTCCTTCACCACTGGCATTTGGGGTGCCTCGAGGTTCCATCTGATCCCCCATGCTTTTTACACCTGCATGATTCCACTGGGTGAACTCATCCAGAGGTTTGGGCCAAGGTGTCAAGAACATGCAGAGGACATGCCGCTCTACCTCTCCTTTTCATCTTCTAAATCAGGGGTCTTCAAACTAAGGCCCGCGGGCCACATCCGGCCCGCCTTTCCTTTTTATCCGGCCCGGCGGCCGATCGGCGGAAGCAGACTTTTTTTTTAACTCTTTCGATTCGAACAATGCTTGAAGCCGATTCTTTTGTCAGTGTTCCACATCCGGCATAATTACAGTAATACCTTGGATTGCAAGTAACTTGGTTTGAGAGCGTTTTGCAAGACAAGCAAATTTTTAAATATTAATTTAATTTTTTTTTACTTGATACACAAGTGACGACTTGCAATACAAGTACTGTAGTATGGCTTAAATTAAAAATCTCTGTACAAATTTTTTGGGGGGGATTTCGTTTTGATATAAGAGTGTTTTGGATTACAAGCACGTTTCCGGAACGAATTATGCTCTCAATCCAAGGCATGACTGTACATAATTTCCAGCCGACACTCGGCTCTCTCCCTTTCTCTCTCTCTCGTCCCACCCTCTCCCCTTGTTAACTGTCTTGTTAATTGCTGTAAACCGCCCAGAGAGCTTCGGCTATTGGGCAGTATAAAAATGAAATAAATAAATAAATAAATAAATTAAATAAACTTTCCATTTAAGGGGGAAAAAATCACCCCTATCAAGTAAAAAAAAAGGACCCGGGTCCTTTTTTTAAACTTGATCCATTCGTTCATATTTTTTCCAAACTATAGTCCGGCCCGCCAACAGTCTGAGGGACAATGAACTGGCCCCCTGTTTAAAAAGTCTGAGGACCCCTGTTCTAAATTCATTGCTGGGTGATGCGAATGCGATGCTCCAGGGGCAGCAAGAGTACACATCGATCATCAGGAAGCAAGCAAGTGCCCAGACGGGCAGTGCTGGCAGCTTCAGGCTCTCCGAAAGCAGACAGCATTCCCATGGCGCCTGCACCTTCCAGGTGGAATATGACCCTAAGCAACAAAGCATGTGCAGACCCACAAGGAAAATGCACAGGTGTGTTGCAGCAGTGTGCATGCGTTACAACTGCAAACCACCGCACAGCTTTGCCCCCGCCCTGGAAAAATCCCTGAGGGTTTCCCGCACAAGGGGAAGAAAGAGAGAGCTCCATGGGGCCCTTGAAGACAGACATTTTGATGAATGTTTGTTTAAGTATTAACTGAAAACATTTGGATCTCGCCTTTCTGCCTCAATATGAGAGGCGCTCAAGGTTGAAAAAAAACACATCAAACGATTAATAATCAATAACATAAACAGATCACTGAAGCTTGTTATCCCTCGCGTGCGTGCCACTTGAGATGACAAGCTGGAACCGTCCAACCATGAGTAAATCTTCTTCTGGGAAGCGTTCCCATCTCACTGTTCCAAGTGGCATGCCGGCACGTGGGCAGATCTACTTGAGCAGGGCAGGCAAGAAATGACAAGGACCATTTCTCTTCTGTTCCTCCCATGGCTGCTGCAGGGAGCAGCTTTCACATGCAGAGAGAGTTTTCCAACCTAGACAGCTCACATGGATGGAACATCTGCCAGCCTGTTCTGGAATATTAAAAAATTGTTTATATTCTTGACGATGTTCATGGTCTTGAGCCTTGTTATGTTCAGAGGTGGGGGGGAGAAAAAGAAAGCGAGATCTAACTATGAATAATACAAGAAGCCAGAGCTATATAAGATCTGCACCTCGTATCTTTCCCCCAGATGATCACAGAAAGACAGATGGACAGCTGTCTGGCTCTGATGGCATAAAAAGGAGATTAGACTGATAATCCATGGAGAAAAGGTTTATTTTCAATGGCGTAAGGAGTATTACCGGTACCTTGCTAAATGGAACCTCCATGTTGAGAGGCAGTAGATCTGAAAAGACCAGATGATGGGGTGAGGTGATTGCCTTGTGTTGGGTTAGAAAAGGAGAAAGAGAGAGAGAGAGAGAGAGAGAAGTCTACTCTTGCCTAGACTACTGTAATGCGCTCTACGTGGGGTTACCCTGGAAGACAGTTCGGAAGCTACAGCTGGTACAGAACGCAACGGCTCGCCTGGTTAAAGGCAGCCGCCGGCGGGATCACATCACTCCAGTGCTCAAGGAGCTGCACTGGCTACCAGTTGCTTGCCGAGCCGAATTCAAGGTGTTGGTTTTGACCTTTAAAACCCTATATGGCTCCGGTCCAGTCTATCTCAAGGAGCGTCTCCAGCAACACCAAGTAGGCCACTCAACAAGATCTGCCACAGACGGCCTTCTCCTTGTCCCTTCAGCCAGAGCAGCTAGACTGGTGGGGACGAGGAAGAGGGCCTTTTCTGTGGCGGCCCCCATACTGTGGAACTCTCTCCCCAGTGACCTCCACCATGCCCCCTCTCTGCTGAGCTTCCGCCACTCACTAAAAACATGGCTGTTCAGGCGGGAATATGGGGTGGACTAAGGTTTTAAAATTTTATATTGTTTTAAATGTATTTTATTCTGTATTTTATAATGCTGTACATCGCCCAGAGTGGCCAGTTTGCCGGCCAGATGGGCGATCCACAAATTTAACAAACAAACAAATAAATAAGAGAAAATGTTCAGAGAATGATGGAAGCCTGGGGATTCTTTGCATGGGTGTTGCTGGGTGGGGACTCGAAGGGGAGGAAACAACACCAGAGATTGCTGTAAGAAAATTTGCTAAGTGTCGGTGGGGGATGGGACACACAGGCTTAGGCTCTGGTGAGCAAAAAGCACTCTGCACATGCTCAGAGAGTCTTTGGTTTTTAGCACAGAAACGGAAAGGGGAAGCAGGCATCCCGGTAATTAAACTATCAGTGTGCGTTAGATTTCACTAGCTGTCCTGACAATACTTCCAACGGACTTGACGTCTCTCTCCCTGTGGGGAAGGCTTTGTCACTCACAGCCACAAAACTCCTCCCTAAACATGTTTACTCACACTGGGGGGAGGGGTGTTGTTGGGTGTGTGTTTTTTTGTTTTTGTTTTTGCTGGGTAGAAACAGAGAAATAGACAGGAATTGACACCACGAAATAAAAGTGGGTGTGGTACATTCTCTGTCACGTTTTTGCTCAAATGACAAGGCTACATCTTGTGACTTTTTGGTGAAATCATTGTTTCCAGCCAGCCCTACTTGCAAGTAAGTCTCTGCCACGTGCAGTTGCCCTCAGTGTACTACCGTCAGGGTTGGTGGTCAGTTGAGGTTCTTAAAGTTGGCTGAGTGGGCTTGCACTCTGAGGGCTGGAAGATGTTTCTGCTGGTGCGTACTGAACGAGACGCACCCCACAGGTTTGGCTGGGCCTGGAGAAGTACTTAAGACTAGTAGCGGTGTAGTCCACAAAATGGGGTGTGGGGGGAGTTTTTGCAGCTGACTGGAAGGTGCGGGGGCCATGTGGATGCTGTTTGCTTCCGGAGAGTCTGATGCTGCCAACACTGCCCGTCTGGGCACTCGCCTGCTTCCTGATGATCAATGTGTACATTTGAAAAAAGAAGTGTACCACAAAGCACCGTTCGTCTCTCTTGGTAAGGATCTGGTCACTTGCTGCCCCTGGAGCATCGCACCACTCCGGGAAGTGATGTCCCGCCGCATGTGCAGAACAATATTTTTCCTTTGCAAAAATACAGAGAGAGAAAAACAGCCGGTAGGAAAACATTGCCTGGCGAGACCGTTGCCAAGAGCACTTCTGCGGCAAAGAGCAGTGTCTCGACTTAGACAAATGCAAAGGGCTGAACAGGAGCTTTCTTCAAATTGCTTTTGAGCAAGTGTTTGTGCAGATTTTGGGGGGCTGGGCGGGGGGCTGGCTTCTTGAGCTCTCTGAAGAAACGGTGGACAGAGTAGAAGAGAGTTCCTCTTGGTTGCTTTACCACAGGTGTTCTTCTGAAGACCACTTGAGTAAAAAAATACAACCGCAGTCTGGACTTTCTTACTGTGCATATTTACCTGGCCTGGGGACAGGAGTTCAGCTAGACTTGGATGGGGTAGCCCTCTCCTTGAAAAGCCTGGTTTACAGTCTGGGGGCACGCCTCAATTTGGCCTTGCATGCCCCAGTGACAGCCTTGGCATATTATTATTATTATTATTATTATTATTATTATTATTATTATTATTATTATTATTATTATTATTATGCTCTTTGGGCAGTTCACAACAATCCATACAATAAAATCTACATAAAAACCAACAATAAAAACAACAATGTAATTAAAAAAGGTAAAACCAAATTTAAAAACGCAGTTTAAAATAACAATACTAAAAGGTAATAAAACGAAGTCTACAGGTGACAATCACCCCCCATGTGCTATTTTGAACAGATTAAATATCGAATGCCTTGGCATAGGCCAAGGGGAAGCCTTAACCTGGCGCCGAAAAGATAGTAAGGTTAGTGCCAGGCGGGCCTCAGTGGGGAGCTTATTCCATAATTGGGGGGCTACCACTGAGAAGGACCTCCTCCTTGTTGCCACCAACCGAGCATCTCTTGGAGGTGGCAGTCGGAGGAGGGCCCCAGATGTTGAGCGTAGTGTCCGGGTAGATTGCGGTTGGGAGAGACGTTCCAGTCAGGTAATGTGGTCCTAAGCCGTGTAGGGCTTTATAGGTTAGAACCAGCACCTTGAATTCAGCTCGGAAGCATATTGGCAGCCAGTGCAAATATGCTCAGACCTTCTGGTCCCCGTAATGAGTCTGGCAGCCGCATTTTGCACAAACTGCAGCTTCCGAACAGTCTTCAAGGGCAGCCCCAAGTAGAGTGCATTGCAGTAGTCTAGTTTAGAGATTACCAGAGCGTAGATTACTGAGAGCAGGCTATCCCTGTCCAGATAGGGGTGTAGCTAGGCCACCAGCCAGAGTTGGTAGAAGGCACTCCTTGCCACTGAGGCCACTTGAGCCTCAAGTGACAAAGATGGCTCCAGGAGCACCCCACGAGCTACCAACCTTCTCCTTCAAGGGGAGTGCAACCTCATCCAGAACAGGTTGAACACCCTCCATCCGGTCAAAGGAACCACCCACTAACAGCATCTCAGGCTTGTCTGGATTGAGCCTCAGTTTGTTAGCCCTCATCCAGTCCATTGTCGCAGCCAGGCACCAGTTCAGCACACAGACTGCCTTTCAGTTTAGATTGGTGGACAGGTGGCCATTCCTAGCGAAGGCAGATGAAACCATGGTAACACATGCGTGCAGCATGGGCTGGACCACTGCAAAGTGCTCTGCTTGGGGCTGCCTTTGAAAAGTGTTGCATGCTGCAGCTGTATTGTCAACCAGGGCATATTATCAGAAGCATGTGATTACCTTTATTACAACAAACCCAGCAAAGAGACACCTTAAAGACTAGCAAATTCATTGCAGTGTCAGCTTTCATGGACTTCAGCAGATCCATGTGGTCTTATCCTGACTTCAAGACTTGTTTGTTTGTTTGTTTTTGCTGCTCTAGACTAACTTGGCTACCAAAATACAACAAAATGGGAATCCCACAACAAGTTCCCATCGAAAAGAATAGGATCCAAAACACGTTGGATTATAATAAACATTTTCTCTAGTTTACCCCCATTGTTTTTCTAACATGGCTAGCCCGATGGAACTCCATTACAACAATTTTGCCGGCTTTGGCTCCGATTCTGGGCCTAGTTCAAAGCGCCGGGCTTGACCTTTAAACCCTTAAATTGTGTGGGACCAGGATACTCAAAGGGCCATCTTCTCCGGGTTGGCTGTCCGTGGACACCTGCTTTGGAGGCCATCCTCCTCATCCCGCCAACATCTGAGCTGCACTTCGTTGGGATGCAGGGCAGTGTCTCCTCCAATGATGTGCCTAGACCAGTGTTCTCCAACGTTGGGTCCCCAGATGTTTTTGGCCTACAACTCCCAGCATGCGGCCATGTTGGCTGGGGCTGATGGGAGTTACAGTCCAACAACATCTGGAGGGCCACCGGTTCTTCACCCTTGCTAACAAGTTAATTTGAAGTATTTGATTGGCTTCCTCTTAACGGCAAAACACAGTGCATTGTATTCACTGTTGGGTTTAATATGTTGATCAGGCTGTGAGCTACCTCGAGTGTTTCTTTTGGTGGTGGGCAGTCAGGCTTTTAATAGATAAGTACATCTGCTGAACATCTTGCCCTCAAGAGAACACAAGACTGCAACATCCATGACTGTAGCTGTTCGCGCGACGTTAAGTCCTCCGTGCCTCAGCACCTTGTCGACAGCTGGTGCCGCTCGTGGTGGCAACTTGCATATCCAGGCAGGTAGGCACACAGGGGAGATGGCTGTGAAAAGTGGGCAGCAAACGCCACGCCCCTCAGTGGACGCCTTCTGCTTCACCTCAGTCTGGACTGCAGGGCTTGGAAGCTCTGAAAAGGATCTCTAGATTAGAGCTGCCTTTGAATGGGACTTCTACCAACCACTCAGTGGCTGGGTTCAGACAACACAATAACCCACAACTCAAGGGCTGAGTGTGGGTTGTCATTGAACCGTGGGCCATTGTTGAAACATGGGTTATCATGTTGCCTGAAGCCGGCTGCACTAACAAGCCATGGCTTGCTAACCACAAACAACCCATGAAGAGAACCCTTGGTTTGTTGTTGGGCTGTGACCTGCGGGTAGTTCACCATGATTTGTTATCTCGGCTGAGTTCAGACAACACAGTAACCCACATGTCAACAACAACCCACGGCTCAATGACAACCCACACTCAAGGGTGGAGTGTTGTCTGAACCTAGTCAACATCTTTAGGGCTGGCATCAAGGGTTGGCGTGGCCCCCTGGGCTCGCTCCTCCTCCTCTTCCCCATGGCAACCTGCTTGTTCACCGGCCTCTCGCTCTGGCCCAGACAGCGGTGGTGGTGAAGAGAAGGAGCAGGAGAGAGAGGCGCCCCCGGCCTCCTTGCCCCCTGGCGCTCTGCCTGCCAAGCAAGCAAGTGCGAGCCATGATGAGGAAGAGGATGAGGAGGAAGAGCAGCTGGAGACAATGAGAAGGCAGACTCACCGAGCAAGGTGTTTGGCCCAAGGGGCTTCCGAGCCTGGAGCCAGTGCTGAATATCTTACTGGTCCGAGCGAGAAAGCCGCGTTCTGAGGTCAGGAAAGCGAGTTGGCTCCGGACTGTGGTGGGTTCCACCCGTGCTGAGCTGGTCTGCAGCCCCACCTGGTTAGGGACTTACAATCTAAATTGGACACAGAAGGGCCAACAGTCGAAGGTGACTGTGTTTGGAAGGGTTGCACCACACGGAGGTTGTTCTTCCAGCCGCGCCAGGGGAGGCGTACAAATCAGCCAAATTGCCGCCTTCAAGCTTCTTGCCAGGCCTCCTGTTCCGTGGCCGGACATCAGGCCGGTACTCGCTACCTGGCCACGCTTACCTCCTTTCGCCTCTGCGGGGAGTCCACTTGGGTCCCGGAACGGCCCGGCCTGCCTCGCACTCCTGTGCAGCTGAGGTCCGCCTGCCAAGAACAGAGTGTAATGGCCTTTTAAACACTCTTTGTTTATGGGAGCTTTTCTTTGCATAATCAGGGGCTTAGGCCCTGAGCCAGCCCCAGACGCTGGGATCTGCCAGTAACGAATCCCACGGCTTTAGAGCAGGAGCCAAGGCTGCTACAGTGCCGAGATGGGAGCAGTTTGGCCCGTCTTGTAGGGCCAGGGGCTCACTGCTTTGCTGCGCAGTGAACGGCGTCCGGAAGAAGAGTAGCTTCAGCACCTGATCTCAGCTGACGCTCGACAGAGCTCCGCTCCAGAACCTATTCTGCATGCTAGGTAGTGATCAGTCAGGTGAAGCAACAGTGCAGCCTCCGAGCATGTACAGGGTGCATTTCTCTCACCACTAAGTCTATCTTGGATTAAGGGAAGGTGCCTGGCCCATGCAAGCAGAGGTCCACCAGATAAAACGTTTCCTGGGCTGCACCGTTTGAGACTGCAGGTGGAGGGTTGCATGATTGAATGTGTGTCTCTCCTTGTGTTTAAAAGAGTTATTGCGGCATTCTTGCTCAAAGTGTTCCTTGAAAGGCCTTGATTTCAAACCCCCCTTGGCCACGAAGCTCACTGGGTGACCTTGGACCAGTCATGTGCTCTCAGTCTAACCTGTCTTGCAGGGTTGTTGTGTGGCAAGGGGGGAGCCATGTACGCTGCCCTGAGGAAGGAGGAGTTAGACGACTGCAATAGGAAAATGGGCGAGACTGCCCCACAAAGCATCATTTTTCACCATTGGGGCTGCCTCCCCGTGATGTGCAGAATGACCTTGTGGCCGTGAGCCGGCCACTGATCTGATGTTTTGCCGCCAGGCGCGTCGTAAGGATGTTGCCGCAGACTGTCTGACTAATCGGCTTCTTCTTCTTCTGTTTGTGTGTGCGTGCTTCCTCTTCTAGATGAACGGACTGCGACGGAGGAGAAGGTCCTGCAGTGCCAAAATCCCAACTGCGTCGACAAACGGAGAGCAGTAAAGGTAACTCCTTTTTTCACACAGGTAGCTCCGTGGCGTTTGGGGGTTCCGTTGCGGCATTCTGCCCAGAGGGGGTGGGTTTCTGGCGTAACCAGCCATCTCCACGAAGACCACCGCGGAAAGGAAAGGAAGGCATGTTTCCATGTGTCTCGGTCGAAGATATCCAGAGGTTGGAGACACGAGCTTTCCTGCCTGCGTTAGCCGAGCCAAGGAAATCAGATTGTAGAGACAGATTCATTCGGGTGCGACAGCATGTTACGGGGGACATGGCCGCAGTCCAGCGCCGAGGTCTCTGCTCTCCCTCTGCCTGCATAACATCTCATGCAACTGACGGCGCGTCACCGTGGCAGGACACCCTGTTTCCCGGCCCCCACCCTGCCCTGCCGCGGTTGTTCCACATTGCTGGTGGACGCTGGCAGGGACCCACAGGATGGGGCGTCGTGGACATGGTGTCACAGGCCACAGCAGTCATGGGAAAAGTTAGCAAAAGATTTAACTGGCTGAAGATAAAGGTTAGCAGCCTTTACAATGAACTCGAGAAGTTAAATAGTTTCCCCGTTCAGCTAGTTAAAAGGTAAGTTAAAAGGGGAGTGACTAGTTCAAAGGGTCATACAGTTTTCAGAACAGCAGTTTACCAGTGCCTAAGCTGGATTCCTTCTCACCCTCTTCATCTACAGCTGACCTTTGTTTGCTTTGGGTGGTGTGAAAAACACAAGCCGAGTTTAAGCTGTTGCTGCTGCCAGGATCAGTGTCACCATGATGAGGCAATCGGGGGGCGGGCGGGGGGGCGACCTCTGTAAATTAGGGCTGCTCTACGTGAGGCTTTTAACCTGCCCCTTTACCGAGGCTTCTGCCTCTGGATTCTTTGCAGCATTAAGATCGGCTCCTTTACTCGTGTTTTTTTCCTGGGTTTTTCTTTCCCTGCCTTTCTATATGTTCCATTACACAACCACAAGGTGGCGCTGCAGTATAGCAGAATTGCAAAAACACATGAGCTTCTCATAGTGTGATTTCTGGATAATAGCACACTTTCCTCAATCTAAAAAACAACAACACGGAAATGCTTGGAAAGCACAGGAGAGGCCCTGGGGGATGGCGACATCGTGTAAAGCACCAGCAAACTACCGTGAGAAATCATGAGTGCACAATAAATGTCTTATGTAGAGAAGCCCCTAGGCTACTATTGGTTAACACTCACCACATTCTTTATTTTTTTCAAAATAGTCCCTGGAGCTTTCTGAAATACCGTAATAAAGAAGAAAAGGGTGATTCTAAGCATGTGCAGAGGGCTGTGGAGCTTTGTAGCATGGAGTGGGGGCTTTGAGGACTAGGATACCTGTGCCAAGAGGAGGCACTGGATGTTTTTTAAGGATCATTTTTTCACAGGGGTGGGGGTGAACTCAGAAGGGCACTTTTATGGCATGGAAAGAGGCACTTTTAACATACACACGATGCACATTTATTTAAATAAAGAAGTATCGTGATGCATGTATTATAATATGAAGTAATGATGGTTATTTCAGGAAACTTAGCACTATTTTTTAAATGTTCAAAATTCTGAAAGAATTGTCACAAAATCCCATTGGCATAAGTCTTATCCCCCTGTAAATTAAGAATAGCTTATTTACGCACATTATTATCTTCCGCACATTTAGCAGCAGAACTGGCTCCCACCCTGACTGGACTCAATGTCTCTGCTTGCTTGTGCTTGTTCCCTCTCCTGCAGCTAACTGGCTGCCCTGTTGACTTCTGCAAGTGCACAGAAAATGCCAGAGTGGACTAAGGAACTCTGGGACATGTAGTTTGTAAGAGACCGCAGCAAGGAACACACAAATCTGCCTGTCTCTCAAACAAGATGTCCCAGAGTTTCAGTAAAGAAATATCCTTCCACACAGAGTCCTAGAGAGCGACTGTGTTGGGGAAAACTCTGAGTAAGCCAGATTTCAATTTTTAAAAATGTTTAAAACTTATACCTTTTTAAAAAAAAGTTAAAAGTTGCTAGCTGAAAAACAACAACTAGTTAAAGTTAAAAGTGAGTCATTTCTTTAACTTTTAAACTAGGGGCAGTACCACCCAATGTGCTTGCCCGTAATCAGCCAGTGTGGCGTAGTGGTGAGAGTGTTGGACTGGGACTTGGGAGATCCGGGTTCTAGTCCCCGCTCGGCCATGAAACTCACTGGGTGACTTTGGGCCAGTCACTGACTCTCAGCCTAACCTACCTCACAGGGTTGTTGTGAGGATAAAATGGAGAGGAGGAGGAGGAGGATTATGTAAGCCGCCTTGGGTTCCTTGCAGGAAAAAAGGCAGGGTATAAATATAATATAATAATAATAATAATCCTCAGAACTCAGAGGATAACGGGCATCCAATTGAAGATGGAAGGCATGCAGAGGCGAAGATTGCCTCTGTGCTTCTCCCACCCTGCAAAACACTGAGATGCCCAATTTTGGCCATCTAAATGTTTTGCCCCTGCTCGCGAGGAGGCGACGCTGAGGCGCTGTTGGGATGCATTGTATCCCGGCGGAGCCTCACTCCTCCCTTCCCTGCCCCCTGCCTGGAATGCTCACCCAATTCCGGCTCCGAGGTTGGTCTTCCAACTTCGGAGCCACAGCCGGCATGGAAAGAACTGTGCCGGCTGCAAGGCTGGAGGGAAGGTGCTCTGAGGTCGGAGTTCCAGCTCCAACCTCGGAATGCGTTTCCAAGCTCAGAGCTGGAACTCAGACCTTTCCTATGGCCATCTGGACAGCCCCCTTTCTGTCTGAACCTGCATAGGATTGCGCCCTTGGGTTATATTGAAAAGTGTCTCATCGCCAGCCATCAGGAGTGAACTATAACTGCAAGTACCAAAGGAGAGAGAAAGCTGCTTGCTTTTGCGCGACTGAATTTATCAGAAAAGTGCACATTTTCTAAAAGCTGACATAATATTAAAAGTGTGTCCGTGTCCGTGTGTTAAAAACAGATTAAAGCAAAGGCTCTTTATCCTAGCTTGCTCCAGAACTGAACGTAGAGGCCTCAGCTGTTACTTGGGTGCTTGGCTCCTGGCAGGGCCGGCAAGAAGGGGCAGGATTAGCCCCATACCCTTTGGGTCCCTGAGGCTGGCGGAAGGGCAGGTGCCTGGGCCAGGACGCACGGTCTCCGCGGAGAGGTAGAGCTACCAGACCTCGGATGCTGCTTAGATGCTTTTCTTTTCATTTTCATTTGTTACACTTCTACATGGCCCAATGGCCGAAGCTCTCTTTCTTTTTTGGCAGGAAGACAGGGAAGTCAGCCTTTGTGTAAGCTGTGTGCATAGTGGATGGCGCGGCTTCTGCAGGCCGATGGAGAGGCACAGATCCTGCGAGGCTTGTGGTGGTGGTGCAAGCAGGGAGGAGGAAAGGCAGCCGCCCACCAGCTTGAGCGGCCATGGTGGCGCTGGCTGGTTCTCTTTCCTCCGGCGCTCTTTCTGCCTCTCGGCCTTTACACGGGTCCCCCATGACGTCACCACCTTCTTCGCGCAACTAAAAGACCGCAACGACTTTTCCAGATCGGGTGGCCCTCTGAGGGGTCAGCTAGTCTCCATTCCAACCAGAAGGGTGCATGCATGGAGGGGGGATGCCCAGACAGCTGCTCCCCCCCCCCGTCACCCTCGCTTGCTCCCGGAGAGCAACTTGAGCTACTCTTCTGCTGTTTGCTCAGTCGCAGAAGTGGAGCCGGGGAGCAACGCGGCTAGCAAGAATAAAATACAGGTTGAGAATAAGAGATTGAGACAGAGCATTAATTAATTAATTTATAGCATGCAAACAGGTCCATAAGATCACAATTAAAGACACAACAATCAAAGAAATGAGCAGCACACAAACAGTTAAAGCCCCTTTCAGCAAGAGACCAGCTTGCACGCCAAAGGTCTGCTGGAATAAAGGCCTTCTTTGCCTGCCAGTGGAAGGACAGGGGAGAGGGGGCCAACCTTTGGCAGGGAGTTCTGCAGCCTGGGAGCTGCCACCAAGAAGGCCCCGTCTTGCATCAGGGGCAGCGTAGCCCCATCCAGTGCAGGCTTCTTCACCCCTGTTCCCATATCTGCCTTTTGACTGACTAAAAGCACCTCTTTCTTGTCTGCGTTAAGCTTCAGTTTGTTCATCCTCATTCACTCCATTACCTACATGAGACACCGATTCAGAACCAGAACAGCTTCCTTGGATTCAGAAGGAAAAGAGAGACAGAGTTGGGTGTCATCAGCCTCCTGGTGGCACTGAGTGCAACACTGAAAACAACCCCTCCCATAGCATGGGGAATGAGATGGAACCCGGGGGGGGGGGGGCACACACCACAGGCCAACAGCCACGGCGTTGAACAGGAAGCCCCTGCACCTCCTGAGATCGCCCCTCCAAGAAGGACTGGGGCCACCATATAACAGTGCCTTCAATTCCCATGATCTGCAAATAAAAGGCCTGTTTCAGGATCCTGAGCTGGTGTGTGTTTGTGTGAGCAGCAGACTTCTGTGGGGTCTATTTTCTCACGAAGACCGAGTACTGGAGACTCGTAGCATGTTAGGTAGCTTCAACTTATTTGCAAACCAATTGACTGAGCAGGTGAAAAGCAAGTAGGCAAGCTGGTAGAACCAGGCCAAACGCAAAGTCAGTCCGGCTCTCCAGTAGCATAAGGCAAAGAAACATTTGTAGAGGTAGCAGGGCTTCGTTTGGAACCACCCTCTCACCATGTCAAACTCAAAGTTGTCAATTTCTCCCCTGGGATGAGCTCTGGAGAAGAAAAGAAAAAGAAAAACCCCAGCACTACCCCCTGTCCTGCAATGGGAAAAAGTTGGTTGTGAACAGCACCAACTGGTCATCACCTGTACCGTCATCACCAATGCGCCTTCCTCCAATCCCTGGAACAGTTTGCAACTGTTTCTAAAAGTATTTGTGGAATGTATTTTATTTTTTTTAATTGTAAGGTTGAAGGACGGACTTATCAATGAATTAAAAAAAAAAAGTAGTTGTGCTGTTTAAAAAGAAAAAGTGGACAGCTCTCACAAAGCGTTCAAATTACTGGGCATCAAACAAATGCACCCATCAGTGAGCCAGGATAGGGTGCAGATTCCTGGCCGACGTACTTTCAATGGCCAACCTGGGTTTGCCTCTCTGTAATGTGTGAAATGGCCAAGTGCCAAACCCCTCTTTCAGCCAGCCTTGGGCTATGCCGATACCAACAGCCCCACTGGGTGAAATGCCCCCCACCCCACCCCACCCTGCCTAGCCCTAATTCGTGTGCACGAGTACAAAATAGCTCCATGGCATCTCCCCCCCCCCTAACCTAATTGCCCGTTAATGTAAAGCTGCGGTGGATTTAGAGTCTCTTATTCTTTCACCCCACCCCCATCTGCCGGAGCAGCCAGCTATGTCAGTTGTACACAATTCTCTGGGATAGGCTTCCCTTCCTCCATCTTTGGGACTGAATTCTGGGCAGCAAAACTCCCTTTGGAAGGTTTTGTTAGATGCTGCCTGGCTTTCTCTCGGGGACCGTCTTGGAAGAGAAGAAGGTGAGTGCTGGCAAAGCCTTGGCTAATGGAGGAGGCCAGGTCAAGCCGTGCCCCAAACGATCCCTGGCCTTTTCCTTCTCCTCGGAAGCTTTGGAGTTGTCCTGAAACTGTTTGCTGTTGAGATGCGTTTTCTGTCTTGAGGGTGATTTGCAAAAGCCGTGTTCTGCAAACTCGGGTGCTTTAGGCTGAAGGTAGATGAAATGTGTGGAGTGTGGTGAGGATGATTGGAAAGCCTCATCGCTGTTCCTACAAGACCCATGCATGTTTTTTCCTGGGCTCTGAACTCACGGTCGCTTCCGGTTGGTATAAGCTGAGCTGGGGGAAAGTCAACCCCTTTTCTGATTCAACCCTTAGGTGAGCCTAACAGTGACTGGCCAAGAAAGAGATCTTGGGGTTGTGGTGGACGGCTCAATGAAAATGTCGACCCAGTGTGTGGCAGCTATGAAAAAGGCAAACTCCATGTTGGGAGTATAATTGGGGAATAACTGGGAAAGGAATTTATTTATTCATTTTATTTCTATACCTCCCAGTAGCCAAAACTCTCTGGGCAGCGTACAACAATTGAACAATTGAAAATAAAATTGCTGATATCATACTGCCCTAATCTATGGTGTGGACAGACTTGGAATACTGCGCACAATATAAGGGCATTTTCGTCATCGAGCCGTACACCACAACCCCAAGATCTCTTCCTTGGTCAGTCGCTGCTAGCTCACCTAAGGGTTGAATGAAGGTGCCCTATATAAATCTGTGGCGTGGACACGCTTGGAATACTGCATAGAGAAAACAGCAACCAAAATGATCCAGGGGCTGGAGCAACTCCCCTGTGAGGAAAGGTTACAACACCTGGGATTGTTTAGCTTAGAAAAAAAAGTGTGTGAGGAGAGAAAGAGGTGTACAAAATTACCGTATGCATGTTGTCGAGAAAGTGGACAGGGAGGCATTTTTCTCCCTCTCCGGTCATAATATTAGAACCCAATGGGGCCATCCCATGAAACTGAATGGCGGGAGATTCAGGACAGATCAATGGTGGGAGATTCAGGACTTCTTCACACAGCGCATAGTCACATTATGGAATTTGCTACCACAAGATGTGCTGATGGCCACCAATTTGGATGGCTTTAAAAGGGGATTGGACAAATTGATGGAGGAGGAGAAGGCTATCCGTGGCCGCTCGTCAAGATGGCTCTATGCTGTATTGGAGGCACTGTGCTTATGTACACCAGCTTCTGGGAACACCAATGGGAGGGTGCAGCTGTTGTGCTCATGTCCTGCCTGTGGGCTGAGGCATCTGCTTGGCCACTGCGGGAACAGAATGCTGGACTGGGTGGACCTCGGCCTGTCCCGGCACGGCTCTTCTCGTGTTCTTGGCCTTTGTGTTTATGACTGCTGTTGGATCTTGACTGCTGCAGCCTTCCTCAACCGGGCACCCCCCCAGATGTGTTGGACTACAGCTCCCATCACCCCCAACTAGCTGGGGGATGCTGGGAACTGTAGTCCAACACATCTGGAGGCCATCAGGGTGCAGAAGGCTGGACTACCGTGTGTGTGACGTTGTTGTCACCAACTCCCCCGTCACCCCAAACATATCCTTGAAGCAGAATCTGTTTCTAAAACCTCTGAGTTTTAAAATAAGCTGAGGCATAAGCACATAATGCCACGGGACCATATACAGGTGCTCTTCAAAGGGGGGGGGGAAAGACTTTTACAATTGTTTGATTGTAGATCATCTCCTTGCCCTCGCAACATTGCCTTGGACTCTAAAAACGCCTTCCTGACTTTCTTCCCGCCTCTCCAGCACTAGTGCTACCATCTCCTGGTATTTAATGTTTTATTTAAAGGAGAAAATAGCTGGGCCCCTGCGCACCTTGCGATGCTGTCCAGCCTTGGAGGCTGCCGTGTGGTGTGGCTCCAGCAACTGGTTTGGGGGAAATAAGTCCCAGAAGGTGACACCGGCCTGCAGCCTTAATGTGCAGCCGCAACGGTGTGATGTGTCTTTCTCTCTGGCGCTTTTAGTGCCGGGGGGGGGTCCCTCCCAGCGGCGTGGCAGCAGCTGCTAGAATGCAGGGGAAACACCCATTTAAAGAGCGGTCAGCCCACAGAGGAGCAGGGGAGCTTCTCCATCAGCCCTTTTCTTCAGGATGGACGTCATTTCTTCACTCCGTTCTTGTGGAGAATCCAGACGATGTTGGCGCTAAGCTGTTGCAGTTCAGTGCGTTTTTCAGTACCTAAAACCTGGCTTGTGGCAAGGTATCCAGCGTCGGAACTACGGGCGCTTGCAGCAGTACGGGCTGGCCTGGCAAAGTGATACCGGTGTCGTTTTTCTGGAAAGGACCCGAACCCAACAGCCAGCACCCCTGCCCTCCCCCCGCCCCTGTGCACAAAAGCCTTGCGGAGAGGAAAAAACCTTTACTGCAGCCTTCCCCGACCCGGTGCCTTCCACATATGTGGGACTGCAACTCCCATGATTCCCAGCCAGCGTGGCCATTGTCTGGGGATCATGGGAGTTGCAGTCCAACACATCCAGAGGGCACCAGGCTGGGGAAAGCTGCTTCTCTAGCTTTTCAAAAAGTTCCGAAGGGACTACTCAGTGGGGGATGCTTCCTTGGGAGGAAGCATTCCACGGAAGCGGGGGCCCACCACCGCCACCGCCACCGAGTGAGAGTGTGCTGCCTCTAGTGCAGACCAGTTCTGGCCCAGCTGGCAGCAGCCCCTGACTCAAAACCCCCATTGACAGAGCTCCACTCGCTCAGCACCAATCCAATATCCTCCAAGGGCTTTTCTGCATGAGGCGTTTATCGTCATGCCCTACTCATGGTTGTTTATGGGTTCTTTGGAGGACATTGTGACCCTTCTGTTTCGTTTCTGTGTCTAAAGAGCACTTTCGGCGAGTTTTTATTATTTTAGAGCAGGCTTGGTTTTTTTTAGAGCAAGGAAAATGCGGTATTTCTGGGGACCCAAGGTTGGAGAACACTGCTCTACATTTATTTATTTATTATATTTTTACCCCGCCTTTTTTCCTGCAAGGAACCCAAGGCGGCTTACATAGTCCTCCTCCTCCTCTCCATTTTATCCTCACAACAACCCTGTGAGGTAGGTTAGGCTGAGAGTCAGTGACTGGCCCAACGTCGCCCAGTGAGTTTCATGGCCGAGCGGGGACTAGAACCCGGATCTCCCGAGTCTCAGTCCAACACTCTAACCACTACGCCACACTGGCTCATACTAAGTATGTATCCATCCCTGACCTCAGTGGTCATTCTTGCACGTCGAGAATGAAAATGTGATGGAACGAATGCTACCGAATGGCCACAGGATTGCCCTGAAGCCCGTGGTTTATGCTTTCAGGAGCCATTCAGAAGGACAGCTCACTGCTGCTTGGTCATTTGGGGGATGGTTCCCGAAAGCATGAGCCCCCTGGCTTCAGCGCAATTCTGTGGCCATTGGATAGCATTCGTTCCATTACGTTTTCATTCTGCTCTGCTAATTCAGGGGTGGCCCCAACCTTTTTGGTCCTGAGGGCCACATGCAATGCCAGGTGGTGGGGCGGGCACCGCGCATGCGCTCACCACGCAGGCACAAAAACACATCTTGGCATGCAGGAATGACCAATGAGCTCAGGGGACGGCTCGGACCTCGGTTTGCACTATCGGCCCGGGGAGGGGGGAAGTGTTCTGTGCCTGGAGGGTGAGGTTAAAGCCTCCACTTCCCCAACAGCGATCCCGATCCAGATTGCTCTCTCCTCACTGGTAATTGCAGCTACGTTGTAGACAGGGGTTTTTCTTCAGGCTCCTCCACATTCAGGAAAAGGCAGCTGAGATGACAGAATGAACGGAGCATTTTCCTAATAGGAAAAGGTTTATAAAGCAGCAGGGCTTGCTTCTCTTTTATTTTTAAATTTTAGATGAGCTGGCTGTGGGGTGGGGCGGCGGCGGCGGCGGCGGGGAACCAGACAGAGGTTCACAAAAGTATGAGTGGTGCAGAGAGGCGCGTTGGGAGATCACATCAATCTTCGCCTCTCTTAAAACACCAGAATTGCGGGACAGGCTCATCCAGTGGAACTGATTGGCAGGGCGCCGAGGGTTCAAGGAAAGGCGTCTGCCTTCATGCGAGGCGTAATTAACTTATGGGATTCATTGCCACAGATTGTTCTGATGGGGAGCAGCACAGATGGCCTTCAAAAAAGGATTAAGCCAATTTGTGGAACAGAGATTTGAAGCTGGAGCCTTCACATCTAGAGGCAGGACACTCCGGACACTGCCGCCAAGAAGCATTTTGCTGGCCGGAAAGGTGGAGAGCTGGGGAACTCCCCGGCTGTGGATGAGGTCTTCTAGTTCAGCCTTCCCCAATCGGGTGCCCTCCAGATGTTTTGGATGACAACTCCCAGCATTCCTAACCATTGGCCAGGCTGGCTGGGGCTGATGGGAGATGAAGTTCAAAACACCCGGAGGGCGCCAGCTTGGGGAAGGCTGCTTGAGCTGTGCGGGTGAGATCCATTTAGGGTGGTCATTTATGCCTCACACCAAAAAGATAAGACGCATCACCAAAAAAGGAGTGGAAATCTGCTAATGTATATGCGGAGATGCAAATTACTCTGATTTAAATAGAAATGCAAGCAACCCATCTCACCATAGTGGGGAAGGCCGCCACCAGGTACTGAGTGCTGATGGGCGACTTCACACACCCCCCCCCCCGCTGCTCTCCCTTCTTCCGGTTCTTTATCTGTGAACTGGACTCCGACTGAAGAGTCCTCCAAATAGAGGACTGTCCTCTAAAGTGGGACATATGGCCACCCTAGGTTTGATGGAGGGAGCGCAGCTGACTTCAGACAGCGAGATCGCACTGAGCGCCTGCAGGGAGGCCAAGATTTCTTCCTAAGAGCTGGCCCATCGAGGCTGAGGCCTGCAGCCACGGCCTGGCTACCCAGTGGCCTCTTGCCTGCTTTCCGACGACGGTGGAGCACTCACCGTGGCAGCGGCAGAGCAGATTACAGTGCTGGGCATTTCCCTGTGGCTGATCCTGAGCCTTTCAAATGAAGCAAGAGGATCTGCACATCACTGGGACGTGTTGCTTGGAGACGGGTGTTCAGGCTAGGACAGTGTTCTCCAACCTTGGGTCCCCAGGTGCTTTTGGCCTACAGCTCCCAGCATGCCCCAGCCAGCTACATCTGGGGACCCAAGGTTGGAGAACACTGGGCTAGGAGCCTTTGCACGGCTGCCGCAGGCTGTTCTTGCGGGCAGACCCACAGAGCGGGTGGGTTCACCGCGATGCGGTCCCGCCTGAGCTTGGTCCGAGGCTGGTCCCCAACCTGCATGCGGCAGAGAAGCTACGCCAGTGTACAGGGTCCGTTTTCAGGTCTTCTGCGTTTTAAGTAGAGACCTCAGTCAAGATTAAGAGTTCAGCTTTTCATTCAGTTTTTAAAACCGGAGGGTCAAGTCTAGAGCGGCCTACTCCAACCTGGTGCCCTCCAGATGGATCAGACTACAACACTCATCATTCCCAGCCAGCTGTGCTAATCCAACACATCTGGAGGGCACCAGGCTTGGAAAGGTTTAGAACAGTGTTCTCCAACCTTGGGTCCCCAGATGTTTTTGGCCTACAACTCCCAGCATGCCCCAGCATAGCTGGGGCATGCTGGGAGTTGTAGGCCAAAAACATCTGGGGACCCAAGGTTGGAGAACACTGGTTTAGAAAGTGTACACTGAGCCAGTCTCACAGTGACAGAGCCCCTTGCGTTCCTAGAGGAGCTCAGATTACATCATCTCCTTAATCCGCTACTCATTGTCCAGTAGAAATATTCATCCCTGGGGGGCTCAGCTGACTGCACTTTCCAGTAGTTGAGCCATGCACATCCTTCGTGTGTGAGGTTTTTTTTTTTGGTTTTTTTAAAAATGAGGTCTTATAATCAGCAGTTGGGGGAAGCTCTAGCCGAGTGCAAGGAGGAGCCCCAGCAACAAAGCATCAAGGTAAAAAGGAATGATGCACACATGCGAGTTAAGCACCCACGTGAGTTTAGCAACAGGGCGAGAGGAGTCCAGGGCAGTCAACCCTTCCCTGCCTTCTGCTACTAGATAATTTACAGTAGTTTTTCAGGTAAACCGCCCCAATGGTCTCTGCAAGGAGAAAGCCAGCAGGGGCATGAGAGCTATTCAGTTTATTGCACTGAGTGTCATGTGTGTCTGCCTGCCGGACAGAAGTCGGAGCTCAGGGAACAAGTTTGTTCCCTTGATACCCAGGTTGCTGACCTGGAAAAGCTGAGAAAAACAGCGGGGTTTGTGCAGGAGACCTTCCAGGGTGTGATAACAGCATCCTAATCCCAGGGTGACAGCTCCTCTGCTGTCACGGAGAATGAAGGTCTCAGGGAGGGGGCATCGCTCCGAGGAAGAGGGTAACGATCCCTTAGAAAGACCCATTATTTTGGGAGACGAACATATACCCTCTTGCCCCAAGGATATGCCTCCATGCTGGGCGGGTTTGTGGTCGTGGGAGATTTGATCATTAGAGACACAGACAACAGGGTTTGTGATGGCCATGTAGGTCGCACGGTGGATTGCCTGCCAGGTTCAAAGGTTGCGGCTAACGCTTGTCATGGCGGTGAGATGGGACCTCTGGGTTCACAGGCAATATGACTCTAAGGGCCGGCTGCCGGGGGCCAAGAGGAGAGGGCTCCGTTTTTCATGCCCTGGCTGCGGACTTCCTGGTTAGCCACTCTGGGAAACAGGACACTGGACTAGGTGGAATTCTGGCCTGATCCAGTAAGGCTCTTCTTATTACCTTTCTGCGCAATCAGCATATTGGGGGTACTTTCGCTTAACAATTGCACATTAATTACACACAGTTCAGCTGCCTTCTCTGGAGTTCACGCTTCTTTTGCAAGCAGCGTGTTTCCCCTACATACACAGTATGTTCGAATGTTCAAAAACATCTTGAAGCCCTATAGTTTGTAGGCAGGGAAAACATGCTACTTTGGAGATTCCAGAGGTAACCTTCGGTACTACTACCTACCACTGTGTTGTCAGAGGCTCCCTCAAGTGGTGGGAAGTCACAGAGACACCCTTTCACAAGGTCTGTTTGTTTCCTTTTGAGGAGCCAGGACAAATCTTGTTTGCGAAAGTATCTGTTTATGAATATACAAGTTTGTGTGGGTAGTGAAAGCTTTTAGGGCAACGTGCATCCCTTCCCACATTCCAAGCAACGGCAGTCTCAGAGACGGAGTCTTGCCAGCCGGCTGCAAAACCGTACGCCCGTGTCCCTTTCTCTGGCTACCTTCCAAGTCTGATGGTTTTTGGTAGCTAGTAGCCACCAGCCATCAAGGCTGTTAAGCAAACCTCTTCAGCTAGCAAACTGAACAAGGGTTGAAAGAAAGAAAGAGAGAAAGAAAGGGTATTTTACAGATCAAAGAGGGAAAGAAAGAAAAAGCCTGTTTGCAACAATAACACTGGGTCTGCTATCCCAGCAGAAAGGGCAAGGTTAAGTGTTTTCTCCGAGTACTTATGTAAGAAACTGGAGAGAGCCCATCAGCCAGGACTGGAAGGAACAGCAGGTCCCCTGCTGGACTCCGTGGCCTCTCTGTTGAAGTCTGTGTACAAACTGGGGGTGGCAGAGCGAAAAAGGGCTCATTGGAAGGTTGCAGACGCTCTACTCTGACATCTCCTGGGCATCCGGTCAAGTAGATTTTGGCTGAGAGGAAAGCTGCTTCCCGCTCCACGCCCCGCTCAGATTGAGACACACAAGGAGCAGGTTCACATGGGAAGCTGCCTGGCTATGGAGCTATCCCCCTGGGGAGAGCCAGCATTGCCGCCGCCGCCCCCCACATGGTTAGGCACGCTTTGAAAACATTTTCATTTGGGAGGGCCTTTTGAGAAGAGTTTCTGTCCAGATGTGCTGGTGTTGTGATTTTAAATAAGGCGTTTTAGCCTTGCTGTTTTACATTATTTTGTTAGGCTGAAATTTTATTGGCTTTTACTGACCATATGATGGATTTTATTGCTTTTGAAATTTGGATGCCGACTTGGAAGGAGTTACTCTAAAAGGCAGGATATTATTATTATTATTATTATTATTATTATTATTATTATTATTATTATTATTATTGATGATGATGATGATCATGGGGGTTCCCATCCACGGCTGCCATGAAATAGAGTCAGCACATTCGGTTCTCATGTTTGTCTGTTTTTTGCTGGCCCGGCTCCTAAGCCTTTTAAAACAAGAGTGGTGAACCTCTTTTAGCCCGAGTGCCAAATTCAGTTTTGGAGAAACTCTCAGGGGGACCCGCATTCCTGTGGAGGGCGGGGCTTAAGGCAACGTGGGCAGAGCCAAAGGCAAAAGTGGGTGGGTCCAAAATACAAAAAGAACCCCAGTATATTTTAGTCTAAAGTTCTTCTTGCCAGTAACTAAAACTCAAGAGAGGAATTTCAACCTTTCAGAATGAGGGAAGAACTGCACAAAAGCTGGGAAACCACAGGGCAGAAAAAAGGAAGGACTTCTTCACACAGTGCATAATTCAACCATGGAATTCACTTCCACAAGGTGTCGTGATGGCCACCACTTTAAAAGGGGACTGGACAAAGTCATGGAGGAGGAGAAGGCTATCAGCAGTGGTCGCTAGTCCTGATGGCTCTATGCTCCCTCCAGTGTCAGAGGCAGTGTGCCTACGTACACCAGTTGCTGGGGAACATGGGTGGGAGGGTGCTGTTGCACTCCTGTCCTGCTTGTGGGTTTCCCAGTGGGCAGCTGGTTGGCCACTGTGTGAGGAGAGTGCTGGACTAGAGGGGCCCCTGGTCTGATCCAGCAGGGCTCTGCTTATGTCCTTATGTCCCCTCCCAAAAGCTGCTGTCTGCCCTGTAGGGAACAAAATGTCATAGCCCACCCACACTCCCTTCACAGGCCAAGCGGCAGCTTGGGGTGGCACAGTCCTGGTTTTGTTCGGGGAATATAGCACGTGGGGGGGCTGATTAAATATCCCCCACTACGCAAATACACACACCCTGCTGCTCCAAACAAGTTGATCCTTCTGAAAAGGATCTGACATAAATAATGGGGCTTGGAAGAAAATAGATCAGATTTAAAAGGGCCCCCTCACTCATGAAATAAACAAATAAAGATAGATAGATAGATAGATAGATAGATAGACGTGCTGGTCCATGAGAGAGAGAGAAATCCAGCAGTTTCCCCCCAATTCCAAGAGGTTGAAATGCCTTTCTTAAGGCTGCATGACTGGCGGGAAGAGCTTTAAGCTAAGCTAGGTGGCATTTGGGGTATTTTGGGCCTGCCCTTTCTGCCTCCAGCCCTTCCCACCGCTGGAATGCAGCCCCCAAGAGCCTCTCGGAGACTGGATCCGGCCCTCGGGCTGAAAGGGGTTTGACACTCCTGCTTTAGGGTGTCACCAGACACTGTTGTTTTGGCTGCCGCGGACTAACATTGTCCGCCACCCCGCTGGAAGCCCCGCCCCCTCCTCCGGCGAAACAGAAACAACAGGTTTTATCAGTCTTTGGCTCACACGATGATATGTTCCCAGCAGGGCCGGTGCAAGGCAGTTTGGTGCCCTAGGCAAGATCAGATATTTAGCGCCCCCCCTTCCCACTTGAGAGCGCTGTATTTTTCCCCAAGGCATTTCTGGTGCCCCCTTTAGCCCTGCGCCCTAGGCAGCTGCCTAGTTGGCCTAATGGTAGCACCGGCCCTGGTTCCCAGTTATCACTTTGGCGTGGGTCGCACTGCGGAGGATGCAAAGAAGGCTTTGTCGGCACTTCCACGACATGCCAGCAGGTGGCAGTGTTTGCTTAGAGCTGGCCCGCGCGCGCGGCCCGCAAGACCCAAGGGCAGAATCGGGTCGTGGCACGACCTCCTGCAACACGCCGCGGGGGGAAGCACGCAGGGGGAGGGCTACTTGGAATGCCCCCCCCCGCTCCCCCTCCACCATTCTCATACAGAGGCATCTCCCCCCCCCCCCCCGCCGCCTCTCCCAATTGCACACTGAAGAAAAACCTACTCTGCCTGTTGCAGGGCCCGTATATTTTCTTTCCTCTCCACAGTGGTCGCAGAGAGGAAATCAAGGCGAGACAGCTGGTTTGTTCTTTTAGTGAAAGATTTATAGATTTCATAGATCATAGAGTTGGAAGGAGCCTACAAGGCTATCGAGTCCAACCCCCTGCTCAATGCAGGGAACTAGAGGAGGGGTCTCCCATCCAAGTAATAACCAGGCCTGACCCTGCTTGGCTTTCCACGCTCAGACAAGCTGAGCCAGCGTGAGCCACAGGCCTGTATACCGGGAGACCCTTGATTGGCCTACAGCAGTGTTCTCCAACCTTGGGTCCCCAGATGTTTTTGGCCTACAACTCCCAGCATGCCCCAGCCAGCTATGCTGGCTGGGGCATGCTGGGAGTTGTAGGCCAAAAACATCTGGGGACTCAAGGTTGGAGAACGCTGGCCTAGAGTGTATCCTCAACTGTTCAGACTATACCTCAGCAGTTTGTGGCGCTTGCAGTTTCAGGCTGTGTACCACATGGTGCTTAGCAGAGAGCTTCGGCTATTGGGCCGTATAAAAATGTATTAAATAAATAAAATAAAAATAAATAACTCCTGCGCCTGCATTTGGAATGACGCATGTGCACTAGAGACAAGATGCTCCCTTGCTTGCGCGGAAACGTAACTTCTCGGGCCAAGCCACGCATTCCCTTAGCAGTATGTTTAAATAGCTTAAGGATGTTTTTGGCCTCCCCCAACTTGGCGCCCTACAGATGTGTTGGACTAGAACTCCCATCACAGCTGGATTGGGGATGATGGGGTTTGTAGTCCAACACATCTGCAGGACGCCAGGTTGGGGAAGGCTGGTCTATCTTAACAAAAACAACAATCCGGGTTTAAACATGCTTCTAATGATGTGACATGTAGTCTTGGAACCTGGGGAGGGAACTGAACCCCATAGAACGATAGTGCTCACCGTTCACGCTAAGAACATTTCCCAAAGGCATCCCCGAAAGAAGAAAAGGGGTGCAGCGGTTTGCCAGGGTGAGGGACCAGGAACGTGGAGCATGCTGTGTGCTTTGGGGCTGGGGGCAGGTTGCCTGCGTTGGTCTGAAAATGAGTAGGCACGGGGAAGGGGGGCAGCAGGTGTTGGCAGGGAAGTGCTGGTCCCTCCCACCCCCATGACAGCGGTGCTGCTGTGCTGCTCCTGAAAAGAAGGCGTGGGTGGGTGGGTGTGTTTTCTTACCCTCTGCCAAATGGGCCCAGAATGTGGCTGGGACTGCCAGGAGGACCCCCCCCCGGCACATCTTAGGGGTAGGGATGCTGGAGAAATCCACAATGGATTCAAATAGGTTTGTGTGAAGGAAGGGGCCTTTGGGGGTTCCTACATGCACACGCACACACACACACACACACACACACACACACACCCTCTCATGTGTGAACCAGCTAAAGGCTGGGGTGGGGTGGGGGGTGTATGCCGGCGTCCCAAAGTCTACAGTGACCCAGCTTTCAAATGCAAATGTCATGAGTCATGAGTTCCCTCCCCTGCCTGGCCAGGTGAAGTGCATCATGATTGGCTAGAAGCAGCAAAGCTACAGAAAGGAGGGAAGGGGGGGGGGAAGGTATATTCCCAAAGTGTAGCCTTTGTGTCTTTGTCTTTGGTCATCGCATGGCTGCCGGCTGTTGGAGCAATGGCGGCAAGCCAAAGAGAGGCCCAAGCCTTCGGGTGGCCTCAGGATCCGACCCCAGGTAGCTCCTGGTGAAATTAGCTGAATGAGGGCTTTGGAAAGGCAAGCCTTGTGGAGGGCTACCCATCTCGGACCTTCGGGTAGGTGAAGTAGTCCTCCCAGGCAGCAAGGCTGTGCTGGATCCAACCCTGGAAGAGAATTGACCCCCAGGTAACAGAGTTGTGTGCCTGGGAGATATAAAGAATCAGGTTTTGTTATTTTGTAGCTTTACTCTGTGTACCAAAGTGCCTCTCTATTTTGTGCTTCTCTCATTTCCCTATTCTTGTTGTAAAATGCTACCTGAATAAACCTTTCTTGGTTTTACCCCACATGGTGTTTGTGGTCGCTCTGCTTGGTTCAGTATCTAAATCCAGGTTACAGACAAAGGGCAAGTCCCTGAACAGAGATTCAAGTAGGATTGCAGACAGCTGAGGCTGGCAGTCTGGTACCTTGAGATCTCTGGGGGTCTTGGTTCCTTTGCCGGTAGGCAAGGGTGGGGGTGTGGCAGGTCAGCCAGCCCCCCCTTCCTCCACAGTTTGGATTTCTATGAATCCGGCCTTTGGATTCTGCTGTGGACCGGCTTTTTCTGAGTCGCATGGACTTGCGGAATGTGCCCCCCCCGCCTTTTAGGGGGATTTGCGCAAATGCACAAGTGCATCTTCTACCATTCCATGTGCCTGAAACACAACCCACCTTTCCTTCCCTTGCTCTCCTGCACTGTTTCCCTCTTTTCCTGAATGATATTTTGTTCGTATGCCGTTTCCCTCTTCTTTTTCTGTATTTGCAGTGCACGTTTGCAAACAGGAATGAAATTCTCCTACATTCCCTCCCCCTCCAATTGTTTCCGTCAATGAGCAGAAGATGGAACAAAAAACCGCCAGATAATCCGCGAAACTCAGACGGAACGGATTTTGCAAAACCATCCATCCCTGCTCAGTGGAACAGTCCCAGGAGTCATGGGCAGCTGAGAGGGGTGCAGCCCTGCCTGTGCCTATCCAGGGAAGGGGTCTAAGTCAAGGCTGGCGGGAAACAGCAACTTTCCAGTTACTGGAACAATTAATCTTGGTGAAAGGACCCCAGGAATGGTAGTTTAGTGAGGGTGCTGAGGAATTCTCATACAGATTCCAGCCCGAGACCCTTGTCACAGAAGGACACATCCCAGAATGCCCTTGGGAGAAGGAATAACCATTAAATCCAATCACACGCGGTGCTGAGATGTGACAGAATTAAACACCCCCAGCAGAGATTCATTAGGAAGGAGACAAGGCCCGATTAGTGACTCATGCAGAGTTGCAGTGGACAGCCTCCTCCGTTGGGATGAACTTACCAGAGCCTCACCATATGGAATTAATTTCCTTCTTGGGGCCCACAGCTTGGGAAATGGCCTGAGTGCTTTGCATCGGGGTCTCAGGTGCCCCCACACCCCTCGCTTCCAGGGGCTGGGGTGCCTTGCTGTTGCGAGTTCTCATGTGCTTTCTGCTCCAGCGACAGCTGGTTGGCTCAGCGCCTCTTCAGCGGCATTTTGCAGGATGCCGGCTTTGTGTAAAGCCGCTGCATGCTTGCTCAGTTTCGAAGCGGCGAAAATATGTGTGGGGGCGCCAAACTGGAGAGAAACGAAGCCTGCGTTGGATGAAAAGATGTCTGCGTTAAGAGGAATTGGCTAGCTGGGTAGATGTGCGCATTTAACGGATGACCCGTCCAGGGCCAGTTGGGAGGTGTTCTGGAGGGAGGCCACAGCCTCGTCAAACAGCTTCTTGATCCTGGAAGTGTCCTCCATCGGAGCCTCGGTTTGGGCATTTTGACCCCACAAAGAAAAGGTGTTGTTGTTAATGTATATCTCTCACGTGGCACCGTTCCCGCCTATGGCACCTTACAGAGTCGAATGGTATCAGCTCTGTTTGTCACGTAAAGCTGGTTGCTGATTTTATGTTTGTTTGTTTGTTTATTTATTCTATGTATACCCCGCCTTTATTCCTGCAACGAGCCCAAGGCAGCTTACATAATCCTCCTCCTCTCCGTTTGATCCTCACAACAACCCTGTGAGGTAGGTTAGGCTGAGAGTCAGTGACTGGCCCAAAGTCACCCAGTGAGTGTCATGGCCGAGCGGGGACTAGAACCCAGATCTCTGAGTCCCAGTCCAACACTCTCACCACTACGCCACACAGATGCTGCATCTGTTTAGTTTTTAATTAATTTTTTTTAATGATGAGTTGTAGTGTATATCCTGTTCTATATATTTTATATGTCTCAATTATCCTTGCTTTACTGCTTTTCTCTAATAATTGTTTTTATGTACTAATACATGGAAAGCAGGGTCAGGCCTGGTTATTACTTGAATGGGAGACCCCTCCTCTAGTTTCCTGCATTGAGCAGGGGGTTGGACTCGATGGCCTTGTTGTAGGCCCCTTCCAACTCTATGAAATCTATGAAATCCCCACTCAGACTTCCCTGTTCCCTCTGAGTTTAGCTGCAATCCTCACAGTCTAGGAGGAAATGAATTTTCCCAGCAACAATCTAATGTTCCCTGTTGTAATGCAAAGTCTTTTGGGGCTGGGATGATCTTGAATGGGCAATGCAGATCCATTAGCTTTACAAAAGACCTGGTGGAGATGAAAACTGCTAGGACTGGTTTGTTGAGGTGGATCTGCACAGCTCTCCTTGGATTTTTGGCCTCTCCTCAAATGTGTTGGACTGCAAGTCCTATCAGCCAAGGGCCATGCTGGCTGGGGATGATGGGAGTTGCAGTCCAGCACATCTGGAGGACAGCAGACCGGGGAAGCCTGATCTAAACAGTGCATTTGGACAAGTGACATTGTCACAAGCCACACTTGATGGGTGCACGCCCAGTGCACAATGGCAGAAGCAACTCCCAGCAGGTCGCTGCAGCAAACACAACCAAGAGTCTTGTGGCACCCAGGCTTAAAGGCAACCAGATTGGTTGTGACACCAACTTTCTCTGAGCTGCTGAAACCCAATTCTGCACCAATTCACATTCAACAAACCTTAAACATTTGATCTTTAAATGAAACTTCAACTATTGAAGTTTGCTTTTTGGCCAACTTAATTTTTTCACAAGAATTTATAAGGCTTTCTAAACTTCCTATATCAACTTCCGAAATCTGATACTTCCTCCCCTTAAAATTCCTAAATGCAACAATATTCCACTGTTGCAATATTGGGGACGGGGTGCACAATTGCAACATGAGCATTTGGATTCAATTTTTTAAAAGAAGGCAAATTTACTGGGGAATCTCATTTATTTATTTATTTATTTATTTATTTTACCCCACCTTTTTACCAAAAGATGGCACTCAAGGAGGCTTACAGAACAATTAAAATTGATTAAAACAATAAAACAATACAATAAAAATACCACAAAAACATAACAGTCCTTCCCTAATTCTATTTTTAACTTTTGTATTTTTCTATTTTTGTTTTAATTGTATGAGTTTTAAAGGCTGTGAGCCGCCTTGGGTTCCAGAGTTGGGAGAAAGGCGGGATACAAATAAATATAATAATAATAATAATGTGGCGGACCGAACCTGGTCCGTTGCGAGGGTTCGGCACCTTAAGGGTTAACCGGCACCGAAGTCGTGCCCTGTATGCGGCTCCCAAAGACTTTATTTCCAGCCCCGCGAGTGATATTGACACGGAATCCCCCAGAAACACAGGGAAACCACAACCTGTTCAATTTCAAAGAGTTTAATGGAGCGGAACTAATAGACTACAGGAATTTCACAGCATAAACATAGAAGTCAATAAAGATAACAGAGCGGAAGCATTCAATTTGCTTACAAGGTAGGCTTTGCTCGATGCAGAGAGTTACCTTACATTAGAGAATCTGACTCAAGGATCTAACATAGCAGCCTTTTAGCCGGTCTCCGGGTGGCGTGTCCGGGGTTGGATTGTGCTGGGTCCTGACCAGAGTCAAGGACCCGGTCTGTGCAAGCCGCACCGTGTGTTCCCAACAACCACCTGGTTCCTGAGTACCGGCCCCCTACCCCACCCCTGACGATCAGGTGGCCAATTGTGCCCTGCAGAGTGATGGCGCCTCTTGGGCAGGCATCTCCTGGGTGATCTGGGGTACTTGGCAGCTCTTTGAGACTGCTTCTCACCTTTTGGCATTCCAGCCCTACCTCTGAGGGTAGGTGTGATTGCCCCTATTGAAAGTATGTAGATGTGGCTATGCAGGGGTGGTCAGTTCAGACTGTGTTGCTTGCCCCCAGGTGAGGATTATGCAGAAAGGTGGGTGGAATGCGGGGTGTCAGCTACAGGGGAAACCAGGCAAGGGTTTGCTCAACTGTGTGTGCTCTGGCTTTCTCAATAATAATAATAATAATAATAATAATAATAATAATAATAATAATAATAATAATAATTCATTTCAACTCTGGGTTCAACTGTAGGCATTTCACCCATGAGGGTTCAAGCAGTTTGCATCTGCACCAGCCAAAATGCTCATTTGCATTACGAATGACTCCGTCCCCGTCCACCTTAACTGAAGGAATGCAAGGGAGAAAGCCTCACACCTGACAATGCTCTGTTTTACCTGCCAGATGTGCCTGTTTGGGTAGGACTGTTCCCTCTGCATTCTCGGGAAGGAGGCAATGCATTATTTCTGGAAAAGTCCATTCTTTCTTATATTCCAGAATTAAAACCAGGCAAGGAACACAGATGCTGGGGCCGAGGCCTGGAATAAATTAAGTCCTAGAAGTAGGTGTGACTTTGCTGGGGGGGAAAGGTTTTGTGGAAGAGAGGAGGAGCAAGGGAGAGCAGCTTTCCCAGTGGTGCTCCCCTATTGTGCTCCCCCCAGTGAGATCCGCCTGGCACCGACATTGTCATCTTTTCTAAACCAGGTTAAGAGGTTCCTCTACTCCCTGGCACATGATAGGGCTTTTTAAAGTTTAAGTTACAGCCCCATCCTACGTGGGTGCCCATAACCTCGGAGGATTACAGGCATCCAATTGTAGGTGGGAGGAGTACGGCGGGTAGGATTGCCGCCATGCTCCCCTCACCCGCAAAAACATTCAGGCCGCTGATTTTGGCCATCTAAATGTTTTTCCTCTCCTTGTAAGAAGAGGCTGAGGTGCTGCCTGGATTCTTTGTAGGGCCACGGTGCCCCCCCCTCACCTCCCCCGGGAACACCCCCCCCCCCACGCTGGAACTGAAGATGGTCTTCCGTCTTTGGTTGGTTCCCAGCCGGCGCGGAAAGAACCGTGCTGGATGCGAGGTGTGCTCCTCCTCGGGCAGGCTCCCCACTGCGGCCTTGGAAGGGATTACCGAGGTCGAGGTCACAGTGGGGAGTCCGACCAATCCGATGCCCCCCCCCCCCAAGGCAAGGTCGGAGGGCCCTAGGATTGCGCCCTTAGTTGTTTTCTTGGGTCCTGATATGTTACTGTTAATTAATTGTTTTTAGAGGTTTTACATTATTTTAAATGTGCGTATGTTAAAGGTTTTTAATGATGTTTTATCATATTGTATTTTAGTGTTTACTTTCTGGGAACCGCCTGGAGAGCTTTGGCAATTGAGCAGTCTAGAAAAGTAGATGATGATGATGATAATCGAGGTGTCCTGATTTATGGCATATAAGGCTGTAATCCAGTGCAACTTTCATAGAATGGGACTGTCATTCTCTGGCCTTTTAACCTGCAGACATATAAGGGGAAAGGCGCGACTCGCCGCGCGAGCAGCGTTCCTAGCGTGGAGTAAACAAGCGCAGGATCAGGCTGTGCATTTGACCAGACTATTTCCAGGGGGGCAAGTGTCTATTTACCGTTCGAAACCCCTGGAGGCGGCGGCTGCCACGACACCGCCGCGGGCCCACTGCCGGCCTCTCCTCGGTGCCGCGCGCCCGCCCGTCCGTCCCGCGCTGTGGGAAGGAAGGGCGCCCCCCGCCCGCCGCCGCGCCGCGAGAGAATGGCACGCTCCGGCCGGCCGGCCGGCCCTCCTCGGGGGGGGGGAGTGGTACGCCCCCAGCAGCAGCCCGCGTCCTCCTGCCGCCGGGCTCGAGCGCGGCGCTGTCCCGGGGCAGCCGCGGTGCGCGGCCGGCGAGCCGGTCTGTGGGCTCCGCGGGGGGCGAGGACGGAGCTGTGCGCGGCGGAGCGCAGGAGCTCTCGCCGGAAGAAGGAGCGGCGCGGCGCGGCGCGGGCGCGCAGGCGGCCTCTCCCCCGCGACGCCGGGGCTCGCTCCCAGCCGGGCTCCTCTTTCGGCAGCTGCCATGAGGCAGCGCCTGGGCGACCTCCGAGCGCTGGGCGAGGGCCGAGGGGTCCCCGGGGGGCTGCCCCCGCCCAGAGGCCCCATCGAGCGGGTGAGTGCCTGCGCCGGGTGCTGGCGGGCGTGCGAGGCATCTGGCGGGCCCCCAGAAGAGAGGTCGGTCGCCGGGGATGTGGCTGGCGGCGCCTGGACTGGGTGGCCGCGGCTGGGCGCGCAGCCCGGCCGGGCGGCAGGAGCAGGAGCAGGAGGAGGGAAGCGGGCTCGCGGCGGAGGCCTTTTGGTTCTTTCCTTTTCCGCCGGGGTTTGGGAAGTGAACGCATTTCCTTGAGAGATGCGGCGGGAGCGCCCCGAATGCGCCGGGTCCAAACGAGAAGGGTTGTTTTCTGGACCAGAGATGATAACGGAGTATATGCAGGCGAGGGAGAGCGAGCGGGAGCTGCTTCTCTGCTCGGTTTAGGACGCGGAGCACGCGCCCCTCTCCCCCCCCCTCCCCTCCCCGGGGGGGTATGTCCGGGTTTGGCTAATATCCCAGCCAGGAGGCGTAGCGGGGAGGGCTTTGAGCTTGCCTAGTGTGGCTCGAAGTGGAGGCCGGCAGGCGTGCACAGATGATGGGCATTTTTCTGGCTGGTGGGAGCACAGTCACTGGACAGGCGTACAGGGCGAGGGCCGTGTCCCGAGCTGAGCTTCTTGAGGCCAGGCCGAGATGTTAGTAGCCACTGGGAGGCCAGTGGCACCTTCCAAATGCCTCCTGAAAACACCCTTGTTCACCCAGGCGGTCCCTGGCTCCTAATTAAATTCACCACGCTGCTCCATCTTATCGCTCCTGTGTTGCTGTGTATTGTGATTGTGATTGTAATTGGAATAGTTTTTAAAATTGTATTTTAATATTTATGTGTAAACCGCTTTGTGATTTTATTATACTTAGTGGCATATAAATACTACAAATAAATAAATAAATCAGCGGCTCTGCTCCAGATGGGTCAGATCCTGTAGTGAGGTGCAGCAGCTCCCGTTTCTCTGCCGTGGCACTTTTAGTGGCTCAGCCGTTGAGCATAGGGTTTCCAGCCTGGCCCTGAATCTGTCTCTCAGTGCTCTGGATCTATTCCACACAGCCCTGAGTGTCCATTGATGCTAATGACAGTTTCCCCCCCCCCTCTCTGCTTTATTGCCAGATTGCAGCTGGGGAGGGAAGGGTTAACTCCCCCCCCCCCCAAATCTCCATGGCAATTAAGCTTAGAAAAAAGAACTTTTTCTGTTGGTTTGGGATGGTCTGGGTCAGGGTGCAAATGAACCAAATAATTTATTTTATTTGAGATGGTTTGGATTAGAAGTGAGTTGGCTGGCTTCTCCTCCCGTGAAATGTAAACAAATCATGGTAACTATTTCTACATTTGCATACACAGATATAAATTAGCATAGACAGATTTTATGCAAATTTGCATCCTTTGGGCCTGCCTTCCCCCAATCTTTTCTGTGCCTAGCAACACCCCTGGTTTACAGGGTCAGGCCTGGTTATTACTTAGATGGGAGACCCCTCCTCTAGTTTCCTGCATTGAGCAGGAGGTTGGACCTTGCAGGCCCCTTCCAACTCTATGATCTATGAAATCTATGAATGCAGCAGTGCCAGGTCTGGAGGGAGAAGCTGTGGCTGAGTTCCAGCAGACGCCCCGGGGGCAGCCTCAGCTGAGGTGGCTTCCTCCTTGCTCCAGATTCTGCAGCAGGACTAGACTCCCCCAAGGCAGCGCCAGCGCGGGTCATCTCGAGAGCTGCGGCTGTGCAGCTCTCGACAGCCTTGCTTTGGGGACACCCTGTGATGGCGGGGCTGTGGGGTGGGGAGGCGGCATCCCAGCAATGGCCACAAACAGATGAACTGATTTATCAGGGACTCCTTTTGCCTCAGATGACCGCAGCTCCCCCTCCTGAACTGGCCAAGCGATCCTCGCAAAAGTTTGCAAGGTGTTTGCAGGGTTCTGTGTACCGAATTCTACATGTGCGGTGCTTGATTATTTGAAAAACGGGTGCCCAGAAGCAGTGTTGCAGTTAGGGAATTTTAGACCCTGGACTTAATGGCCTTCAGGTGCAATCCTATGCATGTTTAGATGGAAAAAAAGGCCTACAACTCCCAGCATGCTGGGAGACGTAGGCCTTTTTTCCGTCTAAACCTGCATAGGAATGCGCCTTTAGGGGGTTCTGGGCGCTTTCCCGCTGTCATTCGATGCTTTAAAACTGCTTCCACATACCTGATATTAGAACAACAACGACACAGCTGTCAAGCCTGGTTTAAAAGCGTGTGCAGATTTGAATTTTAAACTTACTTAAATCACAGCACCATCGTAACTACAGGGACAAAATGGAGTTTGCTGCTGTACCTGCTGCTCTCTGGGTGGTCCTTTGCGGGGCCCTGGACGTTGATGCCAAGATCCAGCCCCAGCAGCGCAACCCCGTTCTAGATCTCAGGAGGGGGGGATTCAGTTGGGGGCCAGGTTCAGAGGCCTGCTCTTCTTCAAGCTTCAATGGAACAGTGGCAGCAATATTTTAAGAGCATGTCTCCCCCCCTCCATCACAACTCTGGCAATATCAGCTGCAGGGAACTCACCGCCGCTCCCTTTTGTTTTGAGCAGAGGGATTTGTGCCCTTGCCGTGCTTCCAGGATCAGAGGCAGTGTGCCTGTGTACTCCAGTTGCTGGGGAACATGGGCGGGAGGGTGCTGTTGCACTCCTGTCCTGTTTGTGGGCTTTCTGTGGGCAGCTGGTTGGCCGCTGTGTGAGCAGAATGCTGGACTAGATGGGCCCTGGGTCCGATCCGGCAGGGCTCTCCTGATGTTTTCAGGCCATCCATGGGCCCGTTTTGCCGCTGGACAAGAAATTGTGACAATTTTGTCATGCAATATGCTGAACCAGGGAGCTCTGGAGAAGCAATCTCGTGGGGTCTGAGATGCTGTTCTGGCCAGTGGCCGTGCTGGCTGGGGATGATGGAAGCTGCAGCCTTAAGACATCTGGAAGGTTGGTTTAGACGGCATTGCTCCATTTGTCTGGTCTGTCTGTCTGGGACCGAGGGCCAGAAAATGCAAAATGTTCCCAGAAACTGCAAGGGGCTTCGGTGAGTCCTTGGTAAGAAGAAAGTGAGAGTGGGCCACCAAGTCCTCTCCGTTCTTCCCCTCCATCTCCTGGTGCTGGGGAGTGTGCGGCACCGGTCCCGCCTGCATCGGGCCATCTTTTTGACCCTGGCCAATTCCTGTTGTGACGGCCCGCTTGGACTTTTGGCTGTCTCTCTTGACCACATGGAACAGCGGTGCGTGGAGCCATTTGCCTGGAGGCTGCGCCAACCTACAAAAAGTTGTCTGGTGTTTTCAGCTGCTGGCTGCCTTGAAGTCTGCCCTTTCCTCCTCACCCTGCCCCCCCCACCCCCGGGCCAGGTTCCAGCCTAGTGGAAGTGATTGAAGTGCGCAGCCTGGGAAGGGGTTGTTTTGTTCTATTCCTGGTGATCCCCAGAGGGTGAGCCTCAGTTGTGGCAGTGAGAGCCTCAACATCCGATTCCCGTTTTACCGTGGCGGCGATCCAGCGGAGGAGAGCTGGTCCTGCAGCAGCTGCAATTGCTGGCCTATGTCTCCTGGTCCTCTCTTTCTTCCTTGCTCCTACCTGAGCAACTGGAATAGGGGTAGCAGTTTCAACCTTGCCTTTTAAAAAACTATTTTTTAAAACATCGAACCATCTAAACCATCATTCAGTGTTTATTTGACTGAATCAGATTAAGCACCTTTTGTTTGATGAAAAGGGTGACCCTGATTCATCAAGCTACAAACCTTAAAAGCAATCTTCATGATTTTTAATCCAAGTGCTTTCAAAAGTCACGGATTGCCGGTTCTGGCTTAAGAGACACGTTCCTCCTCCTTTGTCGCATGCCAGAGTGAATTGGTTAATTATTCCATTTAAATTGGTTAATCAAATTTAAGTGCTTAATCAACTTTTGATTACCTGAAGGAGCGCCGCTTCCCAAATGTTCCTGCTTGATTGCTAAGGTAATCCTTGGAGGCTCTTCTTTGGGTGCCGCTCGCCGGCCACATTAGTGCAGCTACTGGCCACCAGGGAAAGAGCCTCCCCTGTAATATGGAGTGCCCTTCTCAGGGAAATCCGGTTGGTGTCTTCTCTGCATACATTTAGACACCACGTTAAGAACTTCCTCTTCCGGCAGGCATTGAATCTGTAATCTGTTGCAGTCTGATGATACATTTACTGCTGGCTCTTTAATATTTTTAATGTTTTAATATTGATATTTTTTATTGTCGTATTTATTGTTTTGGTTGTGGTTGCACTGTTGTTTGGGGCTTTTTTATGATTGATTGCAAACCACCCCCGAGGGCATCTGCCAATTGGGCGGCATATATATTTAACAAATAAATAGGAAATAAATAAACGGAGATGTCTTTAGTTGGGTAACACCCCACGCCACGCCCCCAGCAAAGTCCTCTCATTTCAAACTTAGTTTCCTTGTGACAAGGGCATGCTTTGTCGACCATTGCAGAAATATCCGAGAGGTGCCCGCGGTCCACACAGCACGAAGCAGTGCCCTCGCTGGTGGGCGCCGCTGCGGGTGCGGAGTACAGATGAAGGCAGGAATGGTTGTCTGAATGGTTCTGCAACAAGTGTTGGCTGTAGCAGGGCAGCCATCTGGGGTTCTGCTTCGGCCCGCAAAATGTCTTGCCGCTTGACTGTGGGGCAAATGACGCTTTCCCAGGTCTTGCCAATTGCATGGAACAGCCTTTCCCTGACCTGATGCTTTCCAGAAGTTTTGGACCGCAGCACCCAGCATTCCTGACCATGCTAGCTGGGGCTGATGGGAGATGAAGTCCAGCACATCTGGAGGGCACCAGGTTGGAGAAGGCTGGTGTGCAAAGAGGTGGTGCAATTTCACTCCAGGGGGGGGCATCATTTCTGTGCTGGAAGGGGCTGAACAGGTGTGCGCGCGCACATGTGTGTGTGAAACTTGTGGAGAAAAAGCGTCAAGAGTTTCCTGTAACACACACACACACACACACACACCCCTCCTCATGTGTAAACAAGTATAATCCCAGCTGGGGGCTGGGAAATGCAAAATGTACATAGTTTCTCTGATGACTCATGGCCAGTGCCACAGCTATTTGCATGCAAATGCGGCAAAGAGCCACCCCTCCCCTGCCTGGCCCAGATGAAGTTCCTCCTGCTTGGCTAAAGACACCTGGGCTACTGAAAGGAGGGGGGGGGCGAAGAATCTATACTGCTGCTGTGGCTTTTGGGTTTGTTGTTGTCTGCACGCCTTCGCGGAAGTAGGGCTTTTGGCTGAGGCAGGCTCTAAAGAGGACCAACCCCCAGACAAAGGGAGTGCCTGGGTATTTATATAGTAAAGGAACTAGCTTTTGTTATTTTATAGCTCTACTATATGTACCAAAGTGTCTCACCACCTTTCTCCCTCTTCCCTCATTCCCCACCTTTTATTGTAATCTGTTTACCTTAAATAAACTTTCCTGGTTTTACCCCACACGGTGTGTGTGGTTCCTCTGTGGTTCTGTGCTAAATCCAGTGTATAGACCCAGGGCAAGGCCCTGAGAGAATCAGTGTCAAGACGGGAGAGCTAAGGCTGGCACTTTTGCACCTTTGATCTCTGGTCTTGAGAAAAGGACCGGTTGTCAGTCCTTCACAAAACTTCTTAACACGTTTCTGAGCCCTGCTCTTGGATGTATTCCCAGTGGAATTCCCAAAAGGCAAGAGCAGTTGCTGTTGTGACATTTAAATATCTCTTCATGACTGGGGCAACGCCATCAAGGAAGGTCACCTATTCACCCCCTCCCTGCATTTCTTTTAAGTCAAGGGATTTGTGCATTAGACGAACATTGCCCAAACCTCTGAGAGCTGAAGCATGCTTTGTTTCTGAACTAAAATTGGGGGGCTACTTCACTCATATACCCCAAAAGCGTCACTTTTAGAATGTGGAAGATTAGGAACGACTTGCTGTCAAAGGAGCCCTCCCTGGTGTGTGAGTCACTGTTCATGGTGGCCTTCCTGACTGGGATAGAGGAAGGCCAGAGCAGTGACTCATGCACAGGTGCGACATGCAGCCTCCTCTGATGGCAACAGGGATGGGGACTCGGACTCGAGGACTCGACTCATGAGTCGGACTGAGTCCCCCCTCTGACTCGACTCGGACTCGAGTCCCAATATTTTTAATGGGACTCGAGACTAGACTCGGGACTTGAGACCAAGGACTCTTCAACATCCCTGGGCTGTGCCCGAAGGAGTGGAGAGGAGCGCATTCACCAGCAAAGAGCGCATGGAAGCGAGGTGTGCCGCTGCTCGGCCACTATGGACGGCTACCAGGAGTGCAGCCCCAACAGTGTGTCAAGATTTATTTTGATTGATGTGTTGTGTACTTGGGAGAGGCAGAAGAAGGACCTGAGATTACTCTGTGTGGCTGCTCTGAGTGTGTTTCTGGTTCCAGCAAGTTCATCACCAGTGGAGCGGGTGTTCAGTGAGGGTGGAATTGTGATGAGATCTCACCGTTCCAGAATGGGGGCCAAACATTTAGAGAAAATCATGTTCCTCAAATGCAACATGGATAAGTTTTAGGAAGTAAAGCAAATTTATTTTTTAAAATCATTTTTTAAAATGCAACCTTTCAGACATTTTGGGTTTGGCTGCCTCTGCCTGCCTGTCTGGGGTTCCCTGCCTCCTCTGCCTGCCTGGTCTCTTCTTGACCAGTTCAACAGTTGAATTGTCCAAGACAAAGGCCTCTGCCTGCCTGCTTTGGGGTTCCCTGCCTCCTCTGCCTGCCTGGTTATTTTGGGTTTGTCTGCCTGGTCTGTTCTTTCCAAAATCAGTTGCAGAGTTTTGAAATAAAAAGGCACACTTGTGCCTAGAATTTATTTAAGCCACACATCTGAAGTAGCCTTATTTTGTTGGGGGGAAATCCCATTGATTTTAATAGGGACTCGTGGAGTCGGCTTTGGGAGTGACTCGTGACTCGTGAGTCACCATTTTGGACTAAGGACTTGGACTCGGACTCGAGACTCGGGTCCAAAGACTTGACTCGTGACTCGAGACCAAGGACTCTTCAACATCCCTGGATGGCAAGCAGTTCTGTGCCATCTTCCTAGGGGCACCCTGAGAGATCCAACCCGAGCTGATGCAGAGATGTGGCAGAGTTATGAGCTGTCCGGCCAAGACTGCTTAGAAAGAGGTGACTCCAGAGGAGTGACTCCATCAGAGATGTGGTGGACAGCCTCTTCTGTTGGAGGGTACATTGGGATCCTAGCCGCTTGTGATGCATCGATGCCACACATTTGAGAAAAGCTGATCTAGATCTTTTTATTGTTCATTAAGTGTTGCTCAGTGTGGAGATACAGACTGGGTTCAGACAGCAAGATAACCCACACTCAAGGGTTGAGTGTGGGTTGTCATCGAACCGTGGGTTGTTGTTGAAATGTAGGTTATCGTGTTGTCTGAACCCAGTTGAGCTAACAAGCCATGGTGATCAACCCATGGGTTCTCTTCATGGGTTGTTTGTGGTTAGTGCGGCTGGCTTCAGACAACACAATAACCTACGGTTCAATGACAACCCACACTCCACCCATGCTCAACCCTTGAGTGTGGGTTACCGTGTTGTCTGAACCCATTCACAGGGAGGTGGCCAACGGCACTGAGACATCCTCACCCATGATCTGAAACTCAACCAAGGGTAGGGAGCACCTTAAATGTGCCTTCCCAACTTGGTGCCCTTCAGAGGTGTTGGACTGCAACTCCCATCATGATGAGAGTTGCAGTCCAACACCTCTGAAGGGCACCAGGTGGGCAAAGCTGCCTTCAGTGGTGTTGCTGCTACACTGAGTGTCTCTCCCTTGAGTGGACCATCACTCATCTGGCCAGGTAACCGGCCAGATGGACGATTAATAAATATAAGAAATAAAATAAATAAATAAAATCCTCCCCTTGCGTGGTAACTTCAGGCAGAGGGAAGAGGCGTTTCTTACCCAACTCTTCATCCTGGGAGAGCGCAGAGGGGGCAGGGGTCAGCCAAGCCCAGGGCCACGCTCCTCGAGGTCATCCCACGCAAGAGGGGCGCGTCCCAGCTTGTCCTGCCCAGGTGCAAAGCCTTTCCGGCTGGGTGCTCTCTGAGTCACTTCCCCCTCGGCCTGGGCCTGGAACCTTAAGCACACAAACACAGGGCGGGGGCTGGGCTTTGTGGGTGGCATGGGGGGAGGGCTTGCTAGGGGCTTAAAAAAATTACAGGCCCAGAGGATGCAAATCTGCATAAAATGTGCATATGCTAATTTATATCTGTGGATGCAAATGTAGAAACAATTACCAGGATTTACTACCTAAGTTTCAGAAAAGGTTAAGCCATCTCACTGTCCCTTCTGTGTCTTCTCTCTCTTTCCCTCCTGGAGGAAAAGTGCCCCCCCTCAATTAAGCTTAGATGAAAAGCTTCCATTAAAGCCAACGGAAGTCCCCCCTCCCCCCAGCTTAATTGCCATGGGTATGTGCGTGTGTTCAGGTGGTGGGGGGGTGCAGGTGGTTCCAGGCTGTGGGGGCGGGATGATTCAGCCTTTGAAAATGGCCCCCTCCGTGGCAATTAAGCTAAGAAAGAACTCTTCCATTGGCATCAATGGACACTCCAGACTGGGGAATAGATTCTGCCCCCCCCCCCGCAGTACTAGTGCTGGGGCATCTTGGATTCTGTGTGTGTGTGTTTGTGTGTGTGCGTGTGTGTGCGTGCGTGTGTGCGTGTGTGTTGCCAGCTCTGATCATAGAATGCTTTGTTCTGGGGAGGGGCAGGACTGGGGGTAGAGGAGTCCCCTCCATCCAGAGGAAGCCGTACCACGGAGGGAAGTAAAATAGTCGATTCCGGATGCCCCCAAGGCAAAGGTGGGCAGATTTCAGGCCTAGGAGATCCACTTAGGTCTTGTTTTTTGTAACTAGACCCTGAAGATGAAACTACCAGAGCCTGGTACAAAAGGCACACACACTGAGGATTAAATAATTTTCAGCCCAGGAATTCGTTTTGAATAGACCAGTGTTCTCCAAGCTTGGGTCCCCCAGATGTTTTTGGCCTACAACTCCCATAGCTGGCTGGGGCATGCTGGGAGTTGTAGGCCAAAAACATCTGGGGACCCAAGCTTGGAGAACACTGGAATAGACTATCCAAAAACTGAACGGAGCTCACAGTCCTTACACACACACACACACACACACACACACACACACTGGACCCACCCCTTCAGAGGGAGTGCAACCCCATCCAGAACAGGCAGACACCCCAGTTCCTGGACCTGGGAACCGCCCACCCAGAGGGTGTCTGCTCAAGTTTTAGCTTCAGCTTACTAGCCCTCATCCAACCCATATTTACCCCATTTTTTCCTGTTTTTCTTCCTGTCCCCCCCGTCCCCCCCCAGCCTTTACATCTCTACGTAGGGGGGTGGAGACAGATCTAACCCACAGGACACAACCCACTATTTCACTCTTGTGCAGGAGAACTGCCCAAAGATGGATCAGACCCCAGGCTGTTTAGTGTGTGTCAGACGGAGTCATTTGGATTTTCCATCTGACACACCGGAGTGTTGCATGGCCAGCCCCACATCCGGCTAGAGTGGAAAGGTCTGGCGGGGCGGGGGGATGCGCTTTATCACTGCTGCTTGCCCATGCTATGAAAGTGGTGACAGCGAATGCACAAGGGAATGCTTACTTCTGCGTATGTGCAGAGGTGATCTCCCCAAGAGGAAAGACATCTTTTTAAAAAAAAGAAGAAGGAGGAGGAGAAGGGTGTTCCTGAGCAGGTGCAGAGTGCTTTTCCTTTGGGGAACAGGAATGCTTCCTCAGCTGCTTGGAGATGACCTGAGTTGTGGGTGCCCCATGCTTCAGCCTGCTTGCCTGGGGTTGCGGCAGCCTCATAGGCACTGCTGAGCCCCAAAGGCTCAGGCTCTACTCTGGGATGTCTAATCTGCATATCCAATGACTGGAAGTTCTACACACACTTTTCAGTCTTGCCCAGTTCTCCTCTGAACCCGGGGACAGGCACTTCCACCATCCGTCCGCGTGGGCCCGGTGGTGGGTGCATGTGTGCCCGTGTTCACATGTGAACGGCCCTCCAAATCCAGCCATCCCCTCGGGTGACACCTTGATGCACAGACGTGTGTTCTCCCACCCTGGAGGCATTCAAGGTGCGGCTGGACGGCCATCTGTCGGGGATGCTTTGACCTGGATTCCTGCATTGAGCAGGGGGTTGGACTCGATGGCCTTGTAGGCCCCTTCCAACTCTACTTTTCTATGATTCTATGGTGCCATGTACACTGACAGCAAGTATGGCTCTCACTTTGTGCTCCCCAGTTCCAGCAACCGGCCGGGAGGATACAATTCTGGTCAGGAGAGTCACTGGAGTGGCAGCAGCGAGCCCGTCGGAGACCCAGTTTGCACGATCAAAACAAGCCACCGTTGCTTACTTAAGCCACGGTGGCTTGTTTAAATCAGTGGCGGATGCCGGGTGCCGTTAGCCTAATTGCCCGCCTGGGTGCGGCTTGTCGTGCTGTCCGAACCCGGGTGGCATGGCTTGTTTGAGGGGGAAACAACCCTCAATAACCCACAGGTGCGGGCAACACAACAAGCTTCAGCCAGGTGGGTAATTCAGCTAATGGCACTGGGCATGTGCTGGCATGCTCCGGGCATCACGAGAAGCCACCTAAGCTATGGTGGTTTGTTTGATCATGCGGGCAGGCCCGTTCCCTTTTGTTCCTGATGTGAAACACAGCAGTTACTCGGTGGGGAGGGAATGGCATTTGCGCATCATAGAACCATAGAGTCAGAAAGGGCCTTGGAGATCATTTAGTCTAGCCCCATGGTGGGGAGCATCCAGCCCCAGGTAATCCGGACCTGTGTAAACCAATGGGTGGCAATGTTATGACGGAGCCTTGCCCAGTCTGGAGCCCTCCACATATGTTGGAGCACAACTCCCATCAGGCCTGGCGTCAGTGGTCGGCGTGGGCGGGCAGCTGCCGAGGGCCTGGCAAGTCAGAGGGGGCCCTCTTTGCCACAGCTGCTGCCATCCCCTTGCCCCCCCGAGCAGCCCCACAAGCAAGAGGAAGCGCCATGACAGTGCGCAGGCCCTGTAGCGCCCCGTGATAAAATAGTGTGGAGAAAGCCAACCTAAGCCCCCTGCCTGACACACACACACTCACCAAGGAGGGGGGAAGGAGACCCAGGGGGGGCGGGGAGACAGCCAGTCTCCACAGATGCCAAAGGGGACAAACAACATCTGCATAGAATCACCCCAGGGGGGAAGGCAGGAAGCATCACCAGGTTTGTCAATGCTCTCGCATATCAGCCCCATCTACATAAGACTTGAATACCTCTCCAGAGCAGACACTTCGGCCCCCTAAGAAATGGCCACTCAACACCATAGGATGGGACCATTAAGCAAGTGGCTTCAAAGGGACCCCATCCCACGGGGGGAGGGCATCACCCCACCTGACCCAAAAGGTCGCCCCTCAGGGAGGGTGTCAACCCACCTGATCACGGAGGGAGGGGCTACCTGAAACACCAAGATATAAAACATCCTGCGGAAGGGAACTGGTGGCAGTTCAGCAATCTTGCCCATGCCTGGGGTAAGGGAACAAAGGATCGGCAACCCCGGGTAGCAGCACCCGGCACGCTCCAGCTGGCTGGAATCACTGGCCGCTTGGGTTGACCGGACCCCCGGGAAACCAAGCTGAAATCACTCACAAGCCGCTTGGGTAGACCGGGCCTCCGCCGGGAACCCAGCTAGCTGCTTGGGTAGACCGGGCCTCCGCCGGGAACCCAGCTAGCCGCTTGGGCAGACCGGGCCTCCGCCGGGAACCCAGCTAGCCGCGTGCAGTTGACCGGGCCTCTGCCGGGGCCCGAGCTGAACTAACTAGCTGAGAGCCCTGAACTCACGGTGTCCTTGGGACTTCTTGCTTGTTACTTTGTACCGTACTGATAAGCTGTATTGCTGGCGTGGGTCTGAGTTTGGAAAGGTAATTTTGTAAATAAACCTGTTTTCTAAAAGATACTTTTGTGGCTATAAGTTATCCCTTCGTTCTGGGCTAAGGGTGAGGCGCTGGGGACCTCGGAGAAGGCCCGCCCCAGGGCTCGCTACCCCCTTAGCATTGAACCCGCGCAGAAGACCAGGTTGTCGGTCTTCTACTAATAGAAATAAAATGTTGCGCACATGTCGAGTAGCAGCACTCTGAGCCAGACTTCTGCAGGCTGGTGGGAGGGCTGGGTGAGCAGGCGGGGCCCGTCGGCAGCAGTGTGCCGAGGCCCCTCCGGAATCTGGAGCCAGCCCCGACTCCCATCAACCCGTCATGCTGGCTAGGAATGACGGGCCTTGTAGCCCCACACCTCTGAAGGGCACTGAGTTGGGGAAGGCTGTGATAACTGGGGGATCCGTTTGGCCAGGCGGCCTCCTGGCCTCCTCCTCCATTGCATTCCCGAGAGGAGGTGACCAGGTACGGAAGGAAAGGGGGCGTTTGGCACTTCTGCAGTGGAGGGAATTGCAAAGATTGCAGCTTTTCTCCCCTTGCCCAAACCCCCCTCCTTTTACCGGTCCACCCTTCTACCTGCTGCAAGAATTAATGAGGGGTTGGGGGTGGCCACGGATGAATATGCTAAGAGCTCCGCACTGCAGTGGCCGAGTGTAAAAGCAGCACCGGGCCGGCTCCAACACCCTTGTTTACAGCCCCGCGCCTTGCCTTGCCTTGCCTTGCCGCTGAGATTTCCCTTTAGTCATCAGGCTGAATGTTTCCTACGGACAGAAAAAGGGTGTGCAGTCGGTTGGCGGGTGACGCGTTGAGGAGCCGCTCCCAGGTTGCAATGGCCTCTTGCCCGAGAGGGGGAAATCACCACGGCGGGCCCTTGGGGGCCACGTGGTCTAAGATGTGGGGGCACTAGAGCTGTCTCCTGTGTTTGTCTGATTGTAGCTTTTTTTCTTGTTCATTTTTTTTTTTAACCATATGCCCTACAACTCTGAAGTGCAGGCGCTCCTCGTGACAGTCCCCCAGGGCCACGACCCCAGGGAGAGTCCAGAACTGCAGGCGGCTGCGTTGGTCCCGATCTAGATATGTGTTGATCTCACCCACCCCAAAGAGCAGCGGCACACACAGCAAAATACCCAATCAGGTGGCAGTCAAAGAATAGCGACCTGGCAAAGTGTAGCAGTTAGCATGTTGGACTTTGGCTGGAGAAACCTGAGGCCACACAAGAAAGAGGGGGCCCCAAACGGTGTAAGAGTTCCCAGGAGTTTATTTCCCCAGTACTGCGGAGAAACGCTTGATCTCAGGGTCGGTGCAAGGCATTTTGGTGCCCTAGGCAAGATCAGATATTTAGTGCCCCCCCTTCCCACTTGAGAGCGCTGTATTTTTTTCCAAGGCGTTTCTGGCGCCCCCTTTAGCCCTGCGCCCTAGCCGCTGCCTAGTTGGCCTAATGGTGGCACCGGCCCTGCTTGATCTCAAAGTCAGCAAGTCAATCCTGGCAGTTTTCATCTCCCCACCGGGAGCAGGTCGTCTGCTGCAAAGTTAATGGGTCCGTGATTGCTGATTCCAGATCAAGCCTACCCCCAAAACACTTCCGCATTACCACAGGGATCCTTCACAAGGATATATCAGTTGCTGGGGATTTCCGTCCCTCCCGAGCTGCTGTGAGGATTGCAGCTCAGCTCAGAGGGAGCGGGGAAGCCTGCTGGGGCGGTGGATGATGACCTCACCGTCCCTGCTCTTCAAAAGAAGTGCCGGGGCTTTGGCCCTGCCAGCCTGGCTCCACTGTAGCACTGCATAAGTGGCTTTACAAGTGGATTTGATTCAGTGATGCAGGAGCTGGGGATGGAGGAGGAATGCAGGAACATCGGAAGCGGCCTGATACCGAGTCAGGTACCTTCGGCCACCTGGCCCAGTATTGTCAGCACGGGCTGGCAGCAGCGGTTCTCCAGAGTTTCGGGCGGGATTCTTTCCCAGCCCTACCTGGAGATGCTGCTGGGGATCGAACCGGGGGCCTTCTGCACGCAAAGCGGGGGCTCCGCCACCGAGCCACTGGCCCCTCCGTGGCCGCTAGCCAAGATGGCTGGACGGAACTTCCGGTTTCGGTGGCCAGGATGCTGCCGGATACCAGTTGCCTGAGAGGACTAGCGGCAGAGGGCCGTTCCTTTTATACGCTGTTGCGTGCAGCCTTTCTGGGGGGGGGGCGGGTACTGGCCCTGGGGGCTCACATTGGTCTGCCCCCGAAGGGGCCGACTCATGTTCATTTCTGGCAGCAGCTGCATGGCGGAGGCTCCGTATAGTGTGTGTGTGAGAGAGTGTTTTCGGAAACCTGATGCGACCGGTGCAGCAGCTCACCTTGGAGTCGAGGTGTGTGTGTGTGTGTGTGTGTGTGTGTGTGTGTGTGTGTGTCACTGCTGGAGCCTGCGGGCTTAGGTTCCAGCTGGGAGAGTTTCCTGGCAGAAAGTGGGGGAGGGCGAGAGCGAGGAAGGCCCGAGCGAGCCGAGGCGGGGAGGCAAGTGCAGGCAGGCCGCCCGGCTGTTCTGCGCCAGCCGTAATTTGCAGCCTGTCTGGGCTTCGACCGGCAGGAGTGCGTTTCCAGCCCTTACTCACTGCAAACCCCGAAGCTGCCCCACCTGCTGCGTCAATGTTTTGTCACAGCGGCCGAGATTCCGCCCCAAATCTCTCCGAAGCGTTGAGTCAGCCAGCCTCGATCCGGCTTGGACGGAGCCTCCGGAGAGAGTCTCCCATTTCTGCCCGGTTCTGGACCAGCCGGCTGGTGGCCGAGGGTGGCCGAAGAGGTGCCGACTGAGGCGGGACAGGGGTGAGTTTCTGGGGCCGGCCTGGGCATCGGCTCCCACGCTCCTTGGGCTCCTAGCTGCTCCGGGTGCCCTGGGGCTCTCCTGGCTGCCATGATGGCCGCACTGCTGTTAAGAATTCGGCGGAGGGCAGATTCATCGCTTCCGCCCTTCCTCGGCTCTAGACCTTTTCTGCCTTCATCCCCCACCCTTGTTTCGTGGGAGTTCAACTGGCTGACAATGGGAACTGGGCCAAACTGGCTAGCTCTCTCCCACCATCAGCCCCAAAGAAGAGCCACCTGCTGGCGTCCCCCACCCCACCCCACCCCACCCTCTCTCCTAATCCCCCCCCCCCGTTGATGGAGGCGAAGCTTTGCCTCCAGCTGCTGGCAGCCTCTTTCCCCTCCCTCCCTGCGCCCTTTCTGGCTCACTTTCATTCACAGAGGAGGAGACCGCAAATATTTACATGTTCCACTTCCGGTGGTGGAGCAAGCTGCGGCAGCCCCAGGACCCGGCTGGCTGGCTGCTCAGCTGCCGGGGCTTGTCCAGGAGCTCCCAGCTGGCTGGGCTGAGGGATACCCTGGGAACAGTGGGGTGCATGGGTTCCGGCAGCGGCTCCGTCGGCGATTATCTCACATCTGGTAGGCAGCTCTTTGGTGGGAATCATGCGAGTGCAGTGCAGATGCTGGCTGGGATGCCCGTTTGGGGCTTTTTTGAGAGACGGGGTCGGGGGAGATTCAGCAGGCCGCTGTCCATCTGTGGGTGCTTTCAGACGGAAGGCTCCTAAGCGCGGCCCTGTAACCTGCGGACCCCAACATCTGGTGTCCCCTCCAAATGTATGCTAAAGTTTTGTGCCAGTTTTGTGCCACAAACCCCAAGTTTTATCCTGCCATCCACAAGTGTGCATATTGATCTGCTAAATCCGGGTTTGCGGTTGGCCCGCAGAGAACGGTGCAACATTGTCATATCCCCTCCAAACCGATGCCAAGGTTTTGTGCCCGTTTTGAGCGGTTTTGTGCCACAAATCCCAAGTGTTGTGTTGCCACCAAAAGCGTGAAAATGACATATCCCCAGGTGGGATCCTGGTGAATGCTAAAAAACAAACATCGTCCTAGTGTTACCACTTGGAAAACCTTGTGCGGCTCTTCCGCTGTTATCTTCCTTAACGGATTTTCCATGGTAAGAAGAAAGGCAGAAGAAGTGGTGGGAAGCACAGGAACGTTATGAGTGGAAGACGCTGGCAGATGGAATCTTCCCGTAGAATTCCGGGAATAGAGATGTGAAGGCCTGGGGAAACCCCCCAGCAAAAATGGGGTGGGGGAGAACAGAAAAAATGTTTAAAACCCCTGCTGTTTTTTCCAGGGTTTTTTTTTTTTAAATTGGGGGGTGGGGAATGCCCCCCATTTTTTCTGTTTTTTTTTTTTTCATTTCATTTGCCCCCACCCCCCAGCCTTCACATCGCTATCTGTGAATTACAGTATTTTTCCATGTATAAGACTATACTTTTTCCTAAAATTGTTAGACTAAAAATTGAGGGTCGTCTTATACACGGAAATTAAGCCGAGGAGAGAACCGCGCAGTTGCGAAACTGCCCAGTGGGGGGCGTCTTATACATGGGGGCGTCTTATACACGGAAAAATACGGTAGGTGAGGTGATGTCTCCATAAAAGCCTCCTCTGGATACCGCAGGAATGCAATGGGGAAGGAAATTTAAGAAAGGCACCAAAAAAGAAAGAAAGGAAAGGATGTTTGGACAGCCACAAAGGTGTTTTGTGTTTTTACAAAATCCCGCGACACGTGTTCATCGACACGTGTTCATCGGCTCACCGATGCGAGGATGTGCCTTCGCCCAACAACTTTGGCCACTGTAAATAAGGTAATTATCCCGGCCTGTAATTTCTGCATTTCATTTCCCTCTGACCTCACGGCTGCTTACAGTTCCTCCCTGCCAGCCATGCGTGTATATATAGATCTGCCGACTGAGGATCATGCTTCATGCATCTGATGACGTGGACACAGAAGCGGATGCCACAGTAAATTTGTTAGTCTTTTAAGTGGCCACAAGACTCTTGGTTGTCCTTATTTTGCATGCTTTGCTTCGAGGGGACCAGGGAAAGAATTTTGCAATACACCGATGCTCGCTGCTCTCTGATGATAGGAAATTTTGGACTCTCTCTGGCTTTTTAGTTTTCACCAAGGAATCCCCCCTCCCCGCCCAGTTTCCAAACATATCTTAAAGCAGACGTGGGGAGCGCCCGCTCCCCATGGCCACCCCCCCCTATAACCAGCCAATTATACAGTGGTTTCCCGGCTTTTGTGCAGTTTCCCCCCTCATTCTAAAAGGTTGCAGTGTTTCTTTTCCTGAGACTGAGTTACTGGGAGGAAGAGCTTTAGGCTAAGATATGCTGGTGTTTTTGGCATTTGGTGCCCCTCCCCATTTGCCTCTGGCCCCGCCCACCACTGGAATGCTTCTCCGGAATTGAATTTGGCCCTCTGGCTGAAAGTGGTTCCATACCCGGAGGCTAGACACGTTTGTTGGTGTTTTTTTAATTAACAGGTGGAAGCTGGGATCCCCGGTGATTTCTGGGCTCCAGCTGTGGCATTGCACGAACTAGTCTAGGCTGCCCCATGGTTGCACTTATTTCTACCCATCTTTGTGTCTGTGTGGTTTCCCACGTGTGGTGCGTCTTCCCTTTGGGAACATGGGCTCAGGTTTATTCGTAATTTCCCTTAAAATAATGCAGATGGCAGCGTGGCTAGAACTGGGCCTGTGACGTGGCCCAGACTGTGGACTCGATGGTGTGTGAAACTTAGCCACCACCTTTGGCTGGCTGGCTTAGCTGGTTCCCAGCATTTGCATTTTATATGATTGCCTGCGAAGAAGGTGCTTTTTGCCCGCAAAGAAGGTGCTTTTGTCTCTGCAATGCATTGGGCTCAAATAAAGAGGTTTCCCTTTGGCACCTTTGAGAATATGTTCTCTTTTTGCATTTCATCCAGGCTGTGTTAGGGCAAAAGAGGAGAGGTACAGTGCAAGGTATTTTGTCCAGACTGATCACGGGACAGAACCTGAAAGTACAGTGCTAATAATTGGAGATGAAGTGCGCACCATGCTTTTCCCTCCCCCAGTTTTCAGTGACAAGCCGTGCAAAACCAGCTGGTTCCCACATGCCAGAGCCAAAACGAATTTCCCCCAAGCAATGCAGATATTCTGTGGGTATTGTCTGGAAGAGCCCAGGGCAGCCAACAACTGACATAAAAGATTAGGATTACTGCAATGCAGCTCTATGTGGGGCTGCCCTTAAGGCTGCTCCGGAAGCTGGAGCGAGTGCAGAATGCAGCAGCTCGGCTGTTGTCGGGAGCTGCCCCTTTTCAGCACGCAACTCCTTTGCTGAGAGAGCTCCACTGGCTGCCTATTTCGCTACCTGGGCCAGGTTTAAGGTTCTGGTACTTGTGTACAAAACCCAAAACAACTTGGGACCAGGTTACCTGAGAGAGCGTCTCCTCCCATTCCAACCTGCTTGGTTGCTGAGGTCATCAGATGGCATGCTTCTGGTGGTTCCTCATGGACCTTTGGCCCGACTGGAGTCCACCAGGAGAAGGGCCTTCAGTGTGGTGGCTCCATTTCCGTGACACTCTCTGCCCCTGGAGGTCAGGCAGTGCTGCTTTCAGCGCATGCTGAAGGCCTCCTTGTTCTGGGAAGCCTTCTCTGCTCTCCAACCACCACTGTAATTGTTACTTTGTTTTCAATGTGTTGTTTTTGTTTCTTTTATCTGTTTTTGTCTTTTTACTGTTCACTGCTCCGGAATCTACTTAGATATGGAGCAGTATACAAATACTGTAAATAAATAATAAATAAAACACAATACAGCACATAAACACCATTAAAAACATAATTCTAAAATCCCAAAGTATAATAAAACACATTAAGAGCCAGTGTGGCATAGTGGTTAGAGTGTAGACTGGGACTCTGGAGATCCGGGTTCTATTCCCCGCTCGGCCATGAAACTCACTGGGTGACTTTGGGCCACTCACTGACTCTCAGGCCTAACCTACTTCACAGGGCTATTGTGAGGATAAAATGGAGAGGAGGAGGAGGATTATGTAAGCCACCTTGGGTTCCTTTCAGGAAAAAAGGCGGGGTATAAATATAATAAATAAATTTAAAGAAATGGTCCACACAAACAGAGAGAGCACTTCGAAAGCTTGCACAAATACTTTGAGAGTGGAAGGTGTTGCCACCAAAAAGGCTCTGCCATATGTGGTAGCCGCATGGGCCACATTTCTCAAGGACACCACAAGTAAAACCTCCCTGGTTGATCTTTTTTTAATTATTGATTTTCCCCCCAAAACAAATTAATTGCAAATAATCACAAATAATAACAAAACAATAACAAATACAACATTAACATTGTGCGCGCGCGCGCGCGCACACACACACACACACACTCTTGGGACCAAGCTATATTCCCCGAAAGATATCAGATATTATTCTGTATTCCAAAAATGTAACAAATCTTGACACGGTTCATTCCCCTTCCCCCTTACCAGCACATAATAAAAAAATTTACCCCTCCCTGGTTGATCTTAAATCCTGGGATGGTCGGTATTTGGAAATGTGGTCCTTCAGTACTTGGGTCCTGAGCCATTTTGGGCTTTGTACGCTACTGCAGACACCTTGAATTGGGCCTGGTAGCTCACTGACAGCCGGTGCAGAGATTTCCAAACTGGCTTGACAGAATCTTGAAATATAGCAATGAATATTTGGCAATTGAAAATGTGATATTGACTTATACTTCATTTCAGTGTTGACATCAAATGTCAATATTCCCAAATATGAACTATGCATTTCAAATTCAGGAATTTCAAGTTCAGAAAATCTGTCAGATTTCAATATTTGGAAACTTTCATTTCGACTCCTCCACACAGCATACAAACTCAAGGTTGCTGGTGCGAATAAGATCTATTAGCAAAGGTTACTGCTGGATCAAATGTGCTCTGAAAAGTTATCTGAATTCTGGTGTCAAATATTCTCTTGATATTTGAATGCCCAGATATTTGCTGGATGAATTTTGCTATCTGTAGCTGAGATGTTATATTTATATTTGCCAGTATTTGATAAGCAGGCATATAATGGTGCTTATTAGACTGTATGGAGAATATGCATGCCATTCAGTATTTGCTGACAGCTTGGGGATACAATACATATATATTTGAGCCAGCAAAACCATCAGGAAGCACCAAAAAGCCCAAAGTGCTCAATTTTCAGATTGTGAGGCAAAATTTTACACTCAGATTAGGAATTAGAATTTTGAATTTTGAATGTCACCTTCAAAATGTGAACTGCATCTGGAAACAATAGTTTGAATACTTTTTAATATTTGTTTGAGATCTAAGTGATTCTGATAGTTGTGTTGTGTTGCCCCCTGCTGGATAACTGTCTGTGAATCTCTCTATGTATCTATCTATGAGCTGAAGGAGGGGTCACAATAATCCCCCCCCACTATTATGATCACAACAACCCTCTGAGGTAGGCTGTGCTCCCACGACTCAGTAAGCTTTCCTGGCTGAGCAGGGATTTCATCCTGGTTCTTCCTGATGTATGTCTAGTAGTCTCTCTCTCTCTCTGCACAATCTTTGCATGTTTAAGCTCAGGTTCCATTCCTGCCAGCTTCGTTTATTTAGTTATATTTATCTCCCCCCTCTTTTCCTGCAAGGAACCCAAGGCAGCTTACATAATGCTCCTCTTCCTCCTCCATTTTATCCTCACAACAACCCTGTGAGGTGGGTGAGGCTGAGAGTCAGTGAGTGGCCCAAAGTCACCCCAGTGAGCTTCATGGCTGAGCGGGGACTAGAACCCGGATCTCCCGAGTCCCAGTCCGACACTCTAACCACTACGCCACACTGGCTGTAGTTAAAATGGCTCAGACAGCAGACCGCTCTCTCTGGCCGCTCTCTCTGGCCAGGATTATGCTAGATTTGGAAGGGATCTCGGAACTCACCTAGTCCAGGCCCCCCGCGCAATGCAGGCTCTGTGCGGCAGGGTGCGGCTGCAGCATCCCTGACGGGTGGCCGTCCCGCCTCTGCTTAAATGCCTCCAGCGAAGGCGCTCCCGCCCCCTCCCGAGGCAGAGTCTGTCCCACTTCTGAACAGCTCTCATTGTTAGGAGGGTTCTCCTAATGTTTTGCCCAAATCTGCTTCCCTGCCAGCAGTCCTGGCCTTGCTGTCTGGAAGAGAACACGCCTGCTCCATCCTCAGCAAGGCAGCCATCCCAGTATTTGAGGCATGCTGCTGCCAGTCAGAGTGGGAAGTACTGGGCTGCATGGACTTCTCGTCCGACCTGGTAAAGAGCAGCAGCAGCACGTGCCTCCTCTTTTGGAGAATTCAGCAAGGGGTGTGTGTGTGTCCCCCGCTGGCTGTTCTTCCTCCTGCATTGCAGGAAGGGGGAGCGTTGGCGTTGGCGGCGGCGGCTTGTTCGGGCAGACCCGAGAGCACTCTCTTTGTGGCAATCAATGCGTATTGTCGTGTGCCGCCTCTGGGGTCACAGGGCAGCCGGCAGAGCTCCGCAGGGCCCGGCCGTGCACTTAAAAATAGCTCCCTCGTGCTGGGGGATGCTGAGCGTCCCCGGGCAGAGCGTGGCCCTTGCACACAATCGGAGGAAGCACTGGGGCTGCTGGAGCATTGTTCTGCCGCAGACGCTCGCTTCCTTTGCCCGGCGAGCCCACCCCCACCCCCCAAATTAGGCCAGAGCCAGCCGACAGCTTGGTCTGCAAGCCCAGAGGGGGCTGTGAAAATTCAGGCAGCCGAGAGGATCCACGCGGCATTCCTGCCCGGGGGCTTGGATGTAGCTAGCGAGGTGTGAGAAGCCAGCCTTTCGGAATGGTGAGTGAAGGCCTCACGACGGAGTGAGGCGTTTCGGTCGCCTGGCATGCAGCGGTCCATGCTCTGCTAACCTCCAGGTTAGATTACTGCAATGCGCTCTATTGTGGGGCTGTCTTTGAAGACGGTGCGGAAGCTGCAGCTTGTGCAAAATGCAGCGGCCAGATTGAAAATGGGGACCAGAAGGTCTGAGCATATCACACTGATTCTGGCCCTGTACGTTTCTGAGCCCGATTCAAGGTGCTGGTTTTGACCTATAAAGCCTTATGCGGCTCGGGACCACAATACCTGACGGAGCGCCTCTCCCAGCATGAACCTACCGGCACAGCATCATCTACGGCCCTCCTCCGAGGGAGGTTTGGAGGACAGCACTGAGGGAGAGGGCCCTCTTGGTGGTGGCCCCCAATTGTGGAATGCTCCCCCCCCCCCGTGAGGTCCACTGGCGCAAACATTGTCTGGCCAGATTAAGACTTTCCTCTACTCCCAGGCATGTGACGGCGTATGATGGGGTTTCTTGGTCTAGTCGTATTACCAGGTCTTGGTCATTTTTAATTGTGTTTAGCTGTTGTTTCAAATCTTTGTATGTTTAACTCTCAAATTCTGTGTGACATTTCAGTTCCTATGGCATTTTTGTTTCTTAACTGTTTCTAATGCGCTTAGAGAACATGAGTTATTGGGCGAATTAGAAAGGTAATCATAAATAAAAAATAAATGAAAATTAAATCACCCTTGCTGAGCCTTTTTTAGACAAAGGTGTCTAATAAATTGAATGAATAAATGAATAAGAACGGCTTTTTGGTGGACAGAGGTATCCTCATGCCAGCCACCAGATGGAGGGCCAAAATGCATCATGCAACAGCTGTGAAGAGAAGGATTTTACAGTAATTGGCCTCATTCAGTTGCAAAGTGTGGAGGGAAGGGCGTTTGTAAACAAGGGAGGGCAAGGAATTTGCCCCAGTAAATGGTCTCTGAGCATCTAGTGCTCAGTGCCTGGTTGGGGGACACTCCTAAGTAGCTCCAATCTTGGTTTGAGAGCGTTTTGCAAGACAAGCACATTTTAAAATATTTATTTAATTTTTTTGGACTTGATATACAAGCGACGTCTTGCAATACAAGTACTGTAGTACGGCTTAAATTAAAAATCTCTGTACAAATTTTTTTGGGGGGGGACTTTGTTTTGATATAAGAGTGTTTTGGATTACAAGCACGTTTCCAGAACGAATGATGCTCTCAATCCAAGGCATGACTGTATCTATATCTCTTTCTCTATATCCATAGTTAAGGAATGAATGGAATAAGTAGCATTATATTGTGTGGGAAATTATTTCTTTAAAGCATGTTTACCCTGTTCTTTAGCGGGGGCGGGGGCGGGGGCGGGGGGGGGAAGCTCCCAGAGCAGCATTTCAAAGATCAGCAATAAGACCATCCCAGCCTGCATGCTTGCAATCTAAAAAAGACAGGACACAAAAGGAAACAGGGTGGGGAGGTGAGAAGCAAACTTGGGCACTAGTTCTTAGTTACAAAATCCTTTTAACAACCAGCAGGAATGGAAGCAGTTCGAGGGGGGGGAGGATCCAATTATTGCTGTTCTCCTAGCTGCTGATCCTGCTTCCCATATGGTCCTGCTGCAGCCTGATGGGATTTAGATCAGTGTTCTCCAACCTTGGGTCCCCAGATGTTTTTGGCCTACAACTCCCAGCATGCCCCAGCCAGCGTAGCATGCCCCAGAGGTTGGAGAACACTGATTTAGATTAATGATTAAGGGTGCAATCCTATGCCTGTTTAGACAGAAAAAGGCCCTACAATTCCCAGCATGCCCCAGCCAGCATAGCTGGCTGGAGCATGCTGGGAGTTGTAGGACTTTTTTTCTGTCTAAACATGCATAGGATTGCACCCTAGACAGGGGGGAAAAGTCCAGGCCGGGGCATGCTGGGAGTTGTAGGACTTTTTTCTGGCTAAACATGCATAGGATTGTGCCATGATTTTTAAAAATGTAATATAAAGTGCATTAATATCACATTAATATTACATTAAGAAACATTGTTTTTATTGTAAGAACTTCCAAAAGCTGTCAGTAGCTGGCACCATGTTAGAAGAAGCATTCCTTCCCTCTGTCTCCCACATGAAGGCACACCTAAGATTTCCTAGATTTCTTATAGAGTTGGAAGGAGCCTACAAGGCTATCGAGTCCAACCCCCTGCTCAGTGCAGGAAACTAGAGGAGGGGTCTCCCATCCAAGTAATAACCAGGCCTGACCCTGCTTAGCTTTCCACGCTCAGACAAGATGATCTCTGCAGCAACATATGTGTGCATCATGAAAAACAAACAAAATACTGCTGTTTTTTTCCCTTCAGAAATATTTATTTATTTGCAGCATTTTTACCCCGCTTTTCAGCCAGAAAAGGCTCCCAGAGCAGCTTACAAAGATTAATATTAGACAGTCCCTGCCAGGGATTGGGAGGGAGGAGGAAGAAAGCAAAACTTGGGCACCAGTTCTTAGTTACAAGGTTCTTATAGATTCCCCCCCCCTTTTTTTCTTTTCTTTTTTTCTGGCAGGGAAGGGCAAAACGAGTTGCTCCTCCTTTGGCTGATGTATGGGGCCAGGCTGGTCTCCCCCTTGCCGTGATGTTAATCCTGGGAGGCAGGGGATGCAGCCTCCCAGTGGCCCTTGGTTCCCTGGCGGATGGATGAGGCCAGAGTCTGCCACCCCAGGGAACTGTCAGTTGGAGCTGTCTGTTCCTTCCAGGCAGGGAGGGGTGAAGCGAGCAATAAAGCATTGCTTTATTGCAGATTTAGTTGGCACATTGGCTGATGATTAATTGACGGAGAGTCCTTGACTTGTGTGACAGCCCTAAAGAATCAGCCTTCCCCAAAGGCGACACAACTGAAGGATGACTCCTTTCCCCAAAATTGTATGTGGTCCTGTATTTATTACACTTAGAACGGTCACATGTTTGTTTGTTTTAGCAGTTTGTCACTTTGAAAAAGACGCGAGCGGCCATCGGGGAAGGATTGGGCCTCAAAGGTGTGGCTAAACATGAGCGTGGGCACCGTCCCCCTATGATGTGCAGGGGGTGGCAATTCTACCTAAGTAGAGGAAGGAGACCTCGCTCCACACGGCCCTGGGAACAGGTGCTCGTGAAATGGAAAAAAGCTGCGCCACACAGAGGCTGTTTTAGATCTCTCTCCCTCTCCAGTTGAGGGGTGGCACGCTGTCCTAGGTCAGACGCCTCCAAGATGGGACCCCCCCAGGTGTGTTGGACTTCAACGCCAGCCAGCAGGGCAAATGGTCAGGAATTCTGAGAGTTGTAGCCCAAAACACTGGAGGCCCGGGTGTTGCTAGGCTTGGGTCCATGTGGCCCTGAGCCCAGGGTCTTGGACCTATTTCCAAGAACTCTTAGAGTGTCCGTTAGTGCTAATGGAATTTCCCCCCTAAGTTTAATTGGCAAAAGACTGTGTGTGTGCGTGTGGGATTTTTTTTGGGGGGCGGATCACAGCTGGGGAGGAAAGGGTTAATCCTCATGTGTTGCAGCCCTCCCCAATCCAAACATGGCAATGAAGCATCGGAAGAACACTTCAACTGGTGCCATTGGAAGGTTTGTTCTAAGCTTAATTGCCATGCTGCCCATGGGGGGGGGTTCCGGGGGTGTGTGCAGTTTGAGAGGAAAGGATCAATTCTACCTTCCCTGTGCACTCTGACCCCCAAAATGACCCCCATGCGGCCGTTAAACTTAGAAAAAAACTTCTATTCGTGCCAAAGGGAGCTTTTATTTGGGGTGATTTGGATGGGAAATTCATTGTCTGGCTTTGTCTTCTGTGAAATTCTAATCATCCTAGCAATTATTTCTAAATTTCTGCACATGGATATCCATCAGCGTATGCTCATTTGTGTTCCTGTGGGCCTGGCCCCCACATCTATTGCCTAGCAGTGGGAGGTAATATTACCCCACCAAGTTGGGGAAGGCGTCGATCGTGCAGGGTGGGTGCCAAGGACCACACAGGGATAAGACCTTTTTGCCTTTGACATCTGTGCAGGAGAAGGAATTTCAGCAAGTGTCACATCTCCCCCCTCCCGTGCTGAGAGAAGTTGCATCTACCAGAATTCCCTCCCAAAAGACTTTGACCCTACTGTGTTTAACCGATCTCTCTCTCCCCCCCCCCACCAGGTATGCCACCACGCCGAGTGCCAGCAGCTGAACCACAACGGACCCCTTCACTTGTGCGAGGTGTGTGACGGACGCTTCCACAGCGCCATGCACTTTGACGGACACATCCGTTTCGACCTGCCTCCCCAAGGTGATGAAAGCCAAGTCATGCGACGGTGTGTGTGTGTGTGCTGTGCGTGCGTGCGTGCCTGTGTGCTTATGGGGGGGTCACAGAGAGGGCAGAAGTTGTGGCCCCTGTGCAGCCGCCCAAGGCACTGAGATCTCACATCCAGGAAGGCCCAATTCCGCAATTCCATCGTGCTTAGTTCACTTGTCTCTGAGCCGCTGTCACCCAAGGGCTAAGGTAGAGCTCTTTTAACTGGCCAGATTTGGCCCTTCGGACTTGTTGCCTGATTCCTTTTATATGACAAAAGGTTCAAATTGCTTATTACTTCACCTTTTAAAAGCCTGCCCATGTATGGCAGTCTTGCTCATTCCTGTGAGGTCAGCCCTAAGAACGTAAGAAGAGCCTAGCTGGATCGAATCAAAGGGTCCCGCTAGTCCAGCTTCCGGCAGCTCACACCGGCCAGCGGGATGCCTCCGGCAAGCCCACGAGTTGGGGTTTGGCGGCGATGGCCTCCTTCTGCCGTTTGCCCATCCAGCAACCACCACTCGGAGGCATACTGAATATTCCAGATATGGAGGTCCAATCCCTAACTGCCGTGGAGAATAAGAACGTCAGAAGAATCCTGCTGGGTTTTATTCCAGCATCCTGTTTGCTAGAAGCCCATCGGCAGGGGCAGGAAGACATCAGCTGTCTCATTTTTCGGTCCCCAGCTTCTGTTACCCTGAGGTAGTTTGTGGCTGAAGCTGGAGGCTCCATTAGCCAGTGATAGATCTATCTAGCCACGATGCACTCACTGTAACCTGACTCCTTCTGCCTTCCAGGTTCTATCCTGGCACGGAATGTCTCTACGCGGTCATGTCCGCCACGCACCAGCCCTGCCTCAGATGTGGAGGAGGATGAGGATGGGCTGATTGACGGGAAAGGGTGAGTGCAGGCAGGGCCAGCCCAGGAGGTGCTTAATTCAAGGAAACCCCCTTCACCTAGAAAACCTAGGTCTCAGGAAGGAAAGTTCTAGCCTGAGAAGCTGGTTTTCTGAGTGCAGGGAGTTATTGTTTCATGGGAGAAAATTCAAATATGTGATCTCTCTCCCGCAGTCTAAAGTGGTACACTCCGTCAAGAGCTTTACTTACATGATTCTACTAACTGTGTAGCTTGATGAGAATTCTGTAAAGGCTTTTAAACCATTCAGGAATTGGTGGGGCAGAAACTTTGGGTGGTGGCGGGCAAAAATTTCCCTGACTTCCCCAGCTAGTGTTTCTGCTCAATTGCTCAGATCGTCTTTGGAGGCTCTTCTCTGGGTGTTGCTGGCCACAGTGGCACGACGGTGGCTTCCAGGGAAAGAGCCTTCTTTGTGGTGGCCCCCCGTCTGTGAAATGCCCTTCCCTGGGAGATCCACTCGGCATCATCACTGTATACATTTAGACAACAGGTTAATAACTTCCTCTTCCATCAGGCACTTAAGGTGCAATCCCATGCAAGTTTAGACAGAAAAAAAGGCCTACAACTCCCAGCATGCCCCAGCCAGCATAGCTGGCTGGGGCATGCTGGGAGTTGTAGGCCTTTTTTTCTGTCTAAACTTGCGTAGGATTGCACCCATAATCTTTAATCTGTTGCTCTGATTATACATTTACTGGCTCTTTAATGTTGTAAATATTTTTGAAGTATTTAATATTGTATTACCGGTACTTTGATATTTTTCTTGTATTTGTTCTGTTATTTGGTGGTGGTGGTGGTTTCCTATGATTGCAAACCGCCCCGAGGGCATTTGCCAGAGAGAGAGGCTTGGCTGACCTGGGGCCACATGAACTGGGGGGGCCTTCTCTTTTAATCCGTCTGTCTGCTTGCTCGTCTCTTGCAGCGACAAGAAGAGCTCAGCCTTGAAATTGCCCAAGAAGAAGGCGAGGCGGAGACACACAGACGTAAGGATGCCGGTCAAGCTCATCCCTCGGTCCTTTCTCGCTCTCGCTCCCCAACGGGCCGGGTCTGCACGTCACATGACCCCCGATCAGTCCGATCGGAGGTTGTTTACAGGAACCGGCTCTCCGGTGGCGCGTGTCCCAGCGGATCGTGGGTTAAACAACCCATGATTTGCTGCCGTGATGCGCAAACTGGGTCAGAAGCTGGCCAACATGAGCGGGAGGGCTTTTCCAGTAAGATTCGCCTTGAGCCCCCGTGCCACTCTCTGGTGAATAAAGAGTATAGGCGTTGGCCATCCCCAATGCAGGGCACCCCCTGTTCCTGCAATACCCACAGGCAAGAGGGTTTAAACTTGGATACATCTCCCATTCGTCTGCTCTTCTGATGGCAGCCCACATGGGCTTCCTCATAGGATCTATGAGTCTATCAATGATGCTGGCTCAGCTTGTCTGAGCGTGGAAAGCTAAGCAGGGCCAGGCCTGGTTATTACTTGGATGGGAGAGCCCTCCTCTAGTCTCCTGCATTGAGCAGGGGGTTGGACTCAATGGCCTGTAGGCCCCTTCCAACTCTATGGTCTATGACTCTATCAATGGCTATTCCCCTCGATGGCTAACCGAGCTGCCTGGCTCAGAGGCGAGATGGACCAGGTTCGAAATCTCATTCCAACCCTGCTGACTATTTCAGAATGTCACTGTCCCAGCTTTGTGCGCAATGAAACGTTTTGTACAGTTTTTGGTGGCGGTGGGGCTTCTTTTATGGACTATAGCATGCACAAGTGTGTGCCATAAAAGCGCCTGCATGCACATTAATGTGCCACGCACCAGACCCCGCCTCCCCCTTTCAGGCAGTTTGCGTCCAAAAAGCATTGCAGTTTGACATGTGCACCGCGTGCGTGTTGCCACACCCAGCCCATGTTCCCCTCAGCCCTCAGTGCCGGCAGGAAGGGTATTTCTCAGCATTAAGGCCATCCATGTGCATGAGGACTAGGACCTTGTGAGGGCTGGTCTCCTGGACCTTTCTTTCCGGCAGAAGGCATATTCTTTCTGGGTCAGGTGAAGGGAGGTGGTGGGAAAAGATCTGGCAGATGCACCTTGCACCAGGTGCCTGAATTTCTCCCGCAGGATCCCAGTAAGGAATGCTTCACTTTGAAGTTTGATCTGAATGTGGACATTGAGGCGGAGATCGTGCCAGCCATGAAGAAAAAGTCCTTGGGGTAAGGACGGCAGCTAGCAGGTTTGCCTGGGATGTGGGGGGGGGGGGACAGAGGTTTGGGGCACATAGATGTTTAAAGGCTGTGGAGTCACGCAGTGACTCCAGGGGCACATTAGGAGACAGACGAGATGCTCCTAAACACGTCGTTTCAGATCTGTTGGGTGCCGGATCTTACTCAATGGCTTCTTGATTGGATTGATTGATTGATTGATTGATATCCTGCCCATCTTCTCAAAGAGTCCCAGGATGGCTAACAACCTACATTAAACACACTACACCACATAAGCAACATTAAAATCATGAGACTAAAATCACATATATATAATAAAATACCAAAAACCCCCATCAACGCAATCAATCGATCAAAAAACAGATAGAGCACTTGCACATAACCCCCAAAGCCTGCACAAATAAATAGATCCTAACTGGTGCCAAAGTGACAACAGCTTGGGGAACAACTGAATCTCTACTGGAAGAGAGTTCCACAGTGAGCCAGGGTGCTGCTACCAAAAAGGCCCTGCCATATGGAATCAACCTGCTTCCATCTTCTGAGTGCAAAGGCACTGAGATGTCTGGCAGGTATGCTGCTGACATCCTACACTCTCACTACCCAGATTGACTGCTCCTGCTCAGAAAATGTTGTGTAGTAGAAAACACAACCCCCCCGCCCCGATCTCCAATTTCATGTACCTCCGATGTTCTCCTCCAGCGCCAACAGCATTCAGTGCCTGAATGTTCTGTACTGTATTAAGCTAGAGACACAGAGCCAATGAGAAGCTGGATCAGTGCCCCCCTCCTGCCTGACCTGCTGCCCCCGCTAAGCCTCTCAGCAAGCCGTTTCCGGCTTTTTGCCTGCCGTTGTGAAAACGTTATTATTCCGTACTTAGTACTCCTTATTATTTCATAACAGAAAAGATAGTACACTCTGCATGGCTGCAACATATGCCAATATATTAGGGGATCTTTGGTGCACAATTTGCGCCCGTGTCCACACTGCACCCTGGGAGGGGCCCAGGCTACGTGCCTTTTGGGGCAAGGGTTAGGCCTCCCAGCTCCTGGGGTGTCTCCTGCAGGCGCGCCCCAGGGTGACCTGTTGATTGGCAGAGCCACCTGCTTATTTTCTCTCCGTGCTTTTTGTTTTCTGAACCCAGGGAAGTGCTGCTGCCGGTCTTCGAGAGGAAAGGGAATCGACCTGTCTAAAGTGGACATTTACCTGGACCAGTCCAACACCCCGCTCTCGCTCAACTTCGAGGCCTACCGATTTGGGGGACATTACCTGCGCGTGAAAGGTAGGCTGCGGCGTGGTTCTGTGCCAGCCTTCCCCCAAGCTGGGGCTCTCCAGATGTGTTTGGACTACACATCCCATCATCCCCAGCCAGCATGGCTAGCCAGGGATGATGGAGCTTGTGGTCTAAACATGTCCACGGTGTGCCAGGTTGGCGGATGGCCGCTCTGTGTCCTGACGGCTTACTCACTGAATCATCTTGCTGTGACCGTCGATTCAAGGCAGGCTGTAAATGATAAAATCCATAAAAATTAAGAGAAAAGCACCAGGCATTCAATTTTACAATCAAGATTTAGATTAGGGTCCAGCTAATCGTAAGCATTTCTCCTCCTAATCAGAAATCGGGACAGCAAGAGAATTGTAAGATTAAAGCTGAGGTTAAATTCAGACAAGGCGGAGGTGTTGTTGGTCAGTTGAAAGCCAGATTCGGGGATTGGGATCCGGCCTCTTCTGGAAGGGGTTGCTCCCCTCCCCTCGGATCAGGTCCACATCTTGGGAGCGCTCCTTGATCCTACGTTGTCCCTGGATCCTCAGGTGGCAGCGGCGGCAAGCAGGGTGTTCGTACAATTGCGCTTGGTGCGCCAGCTGGGATCCTTCCTGAATCGGTGTGACTTGGCGACGGTTATCCATGACCTGTTTGCGTCACGTTTAGACTACTGCAATGTGCTCTACATGGGGCTACCCTTGTAGAGTGTCCGGAAGCTTCAATTGGTGCAAAGGTGGCAGCCGGGCTGCTACAGGTGCATGTTATCGGGATCATATCACAGGTGGCCTGCACAGGTTGCCGATTGCTTTCAGGGCGCAATTCAAGGTGTTGAACTTTATTTATTTATTTTATTTTATTTATTCCCCGCCTTTTTTCCTGCAAGGAACCCAAGGCGGCTTACATAATCCTCCTCCTCTCCATTTTATCCTCACAACAACCCTGTGGGGTAGGTTAGGCTGAGAGGCAGTGACTGGCCCAAAGTCACCCAGTGAGTTTCATGGCTGAGCGGGGATCCCCCGAGTCCCAGTCCAACACTCTCACCGCTACGCCACACTGGCTCCCTTAGGACTTAACTTTTAAAGCCCTAAGGGTGCAATCCTATGCAAGTTTAGACAGAAAAAAGGCCTACAGCTCCCAGCATGCCCCAGCGAGCTATGCTGGCTGAGTTGTAGGCCTTTTTTCTGTCTCAAGTTGCATAGGATTGCGCCCTGAATGGCTTAAGGCCTGGCTCTTGAAGGGACTGCCTGTCTTGCTATGAACCTGCCCGACTGTTAAGGTCTGCAGGAGAGGCCCTTTTGAGGACACGGTTACCCACAGAGGCCCGTTTGAGGGCACACGTGAAAGGTCTTTCTCCTGTGTCGCCCCCAAACTATGGAATGTGCTCCCTCAAGAACTGCAATTTGCCCCCAATCTCTTAACACATCTTTTTAATTTAGCCTTTTAAATCATGTACGTTCAAGGTGCAATCTTAGGTATGCTTAAGACAGAAAAATTCCGACAAAAAGTCCATGCTGCGAGTTGTCAGACTTTTCCTCCTATCTTAAGTATGCATAGGATTGCACCCTTAACATTTTAAGGTTTTACTGCTTTTAATGTTTTGGTTTTTAAAATTGTTTTACAGTTTTATTGCTCTAGATGGTTGTACACCGGCTTGATGGCTTTTTAGCAAATGAGGTGGTATAGTTAAAAAATAAAATAAAATAATTATCCTTCCACTTGGCAGGAAAGGACAGGCCGACCAAGTAGCAGCTGCACACACAGAGTAGTAGTTGCCACTTGGTCAGTCATCATCTGTATTCACCCCTAACCGGGTCTGGTTGGGAACTGTTTCCTGGAGGGTTCCAATGTTGACCTCGCTCTCCTCTCTCTCTCCTGCATTGCAGCCAAACCTGGGGATGAACTTAAAGTGGAGCAGGCGGTGAAGGACTTCAAGTCCTTCAGTTTGCCCATCCTGCGCCCCACGGGCGTCAGTCCGCCCTTCCCCTGCACCCCCTCTCTGGATCGGCTGGAGCAGCTGTCACTTCGCAGGGAAAGTGCCGACATCCTGGTGAGTAGGGGAAAGGGCGCTCTGGGGTTGGGGGCAGGCGGCCACGGTTCAGAAGAGGGGGCAGTTTTCCAGTGCTGCTGGGATCCAAGAAATGGAGCGTGCCTTTGATCAGGGAGGCCAGTGAGTCAACAGCTTGCGTCATTCGTTGTCTTGTCTCTTTCGACGTGTGGCCTGCCCCATCTCAAAGATTTAGGGTGGGTTGGGAACCTCGGAAGCTGCCTTATCCTGAGTCGGACCCTTGGTCCGTCTGGCCCAGTACTGGCAGCACTGGCTGGCAGCAACCGCTCTGCAGGGTTTCAGGCAGGAGTTTTTCCAGCTCCAGCTGGATCGAACCTGGAACCTTTTGCGTGCAAGCGAGGGGCTCTACCTTTGAGCTACGGACCCCTCCCCACAAATTATCTAAATATATAAAATTGAGCAAGTTAAAATGAGCTGGGGAGCGAGTGATTTCCCTTGTTTCCCGCCAGGTCTTCCCATGTTAGGGAGCAGATAGGTTCAGAAGATGCTCCGTTAGGGTTAGAGGGTGTTTCTCAGTCTGAGTCTGCCTGCTTGTCTGGGCGGTGGAGCAGAGCTGGATTTGGGTCAGGTCCAAAGGGAGGAAGACGAGCGGAGGAGGCCAGAGTGGGCCAGGTGATCCTCCATCACACCTGCGTCAGGTTAGCTTGCTGGGCAAAACGGCGAGAGGTTGCTGCCCTTGCCGGCCACGGCCCCCCTTGCTGGCGCCTCGCTCCTGCTCCGCCTTGCTTCACCTCGCCTGCCTATCAGGAGCTGGGCCTGTGGGTGCCGAGAGCCTCATTCTCTGTCTCTCTCTGGTGTGCGTGTTGGTGGCACGCCACGGCGGAGGCGTGGTCCGGTGTGTGTCAGAGAGAACACGAGGCAGGCGTGAGACGCGGCTGAATCACTCGCCTCGGCGTGTGTCCGTCTCGGAGGAGAGCTTCGTGTGTCACTGCTGTGCACGATGACGCACCATCCCTGCCTCACGGGGTGTCCGGGTGTGTGACTCTAGGCCTGGCTGTGGGATGACCACATCTCTCTGGCGTATCTTCATGGCAGAGGCCTTTTTTTTGCTAATCCACCCCTGCTTCCCTTCTTGTTTTCCTTCTGATTCTCTCTCTCTGGTATTTGGCTGCCTTCAGGTAACGTGACTAGTTCTGTCATAACCCCAAACCTTACTGTTCCCATCACAGGTTCCTATTATGTCATGGCCACCAATGTGTGTGCTGTGGTGCTAAACATTTGATGCGCTAAACATTTGATGCGCTAAACATATGCTGGCTTTTTGGGGCCCAGGTTACCTACAGGACGGCCTCCTCCCACATGGACCTGCCTGTTTGTTTGTTTGTTGTTTGTTTATTGTCCTGCCTCTTCTTTGAGATCTGCCAGAGGGGCTCTCCCTTGCATCTTGGCAGTGGCTGAGGGACTAACATGTGTTCTTAGTTCAAGTCTCACCTCCAGGTAGGAGCTAGGTCCCAAAAGATCCAGGGCTCAGGACCACAAGACCAATTTTTTTTAAAAAAATATCCATCAGACTTTGCAGAACTTTCATTGGTGCATAACATTTTGCGTACTTTTCTTAGGTTGGCATAAAATCAATGATGAGAACGCACAAAACAAAGAGACAGCAGAGGCTCGCGAGAGATCAGAGTTGTGTAAAATGTGTTGTTGTTTTTAAAAAGGCGTATACATTACTGTATTTTTATGCAACTTCTGTAGTTTTGTAGCACCAAAGTTGCGTGCCATTAAGGAAAGTTTAAACAATGGTTCGCCTTCTTCTTGTTCCTCTCCTACCGGAGGTTGGACATCATCATGGCTAAACAGTCTTAAGATACGGACACTCGAAACAATGACGTTGTGCGGCCCCCAGCCCACCCTTTAAGGTTTTGCAGCCAAGACCTTCTTCTTCCTACACTCCTTTCTCCATTTATTTTCCCTTGTATAATCCACTGCAACACTCTATACTTTCCATTTCTCATTATATGGCCAAAATATTCTAGTTTTCTGCGTTTTCTGTCTTCTATAATTTCTTGATCTTTATACATTCTCTTTAATACTTCTTTGTTGGGCTCCCTCTCAGTCTATGGAACATCCTGCGATAAATCCACATTTCAAATGTTTCTATCTTTTTTTTATGGTGGTCTGTGTTAAAGTCCACGATTCCATGCCATACAGTAGAACTGAAAATACAGAACAGAATGGTATGTCTAAATGGTTCACCAGTTCACAGAATCCGTAGGACTCTGAAAGGCCAGTCTTCTTTGGATTCCGTGGGACAGATTCATAGAAATCCAGTGTCATTTTGATCTGTTGCAGTTTTTCTCCAATATCCCGTGTGTGTGTGTGTGTGTGTGTGTGTGTGTGTGTGTGTGTTTAAGGCCACAGGTGAGACAGATCCTATATTTGCCGCTATACCTGATAGCAGAGACAACCACCCTGCCCAATTGTCGCATAATCCGGGGGTGTACAGAAGGTCGATCTGGATCTACTGGTAGATCTCTGAATGAGTTGCAGTGGATCGGCAAGGTTCTTTAACAACAGCAGCAATCAAATGACCCCGCCAAAAATTATACTGCTGAAATGAAGAAAACTTGGGGTAACCAGGAGGGATCTGTGTGTGTGTGTGTGTGTGTGTGTGTGTGTGTGTCTGTGTGTAAGGACTGTGAGCTCCGTTCTGTTTTTGGCTACTCTACTCAAAACAAATTCCTGGGCTCCGAACTCTTTGATTCTCACTGCCTGCCTTTTGTACCAGGCTCCGGTTGGCGGATCTTGGGGTTCGAGTAAGAAACCCGAAGTAGATCTCTAGGCCTGGCGTCTGCCCCACCCCCTGCCATAATGATTGCTAATGGGATTGGATGAGCTGCTACACAGGAAAGGTAGCACAGATTATCAGATCACGTGTCCGACCGTAATTGGATTGAAGGGATCAGGAGGGAGCAGAGAGAGGACTTGTAGCTCTGAGCTCTGAGGGTGGGTCTGTGCTTTTTTTCTCGGGCAGGATGGAGGTTTTGTGGGAGGAAGACAGAGCACCAAGGAAATTCACCCCATACTCCTCTAGGGATGGGAGTGGGGTGGGATGGGGAGCTGTCAATTTCAGTCCAGCCAAGATCGTTGGCTTTTTTATGACCATCTCATTCTGTCCCATTTTGGTACGAGCTTACGGTTGGTTGGTTGGTTTTTAAAAAATCTGAACAGAACTTCATACACATTTTTTCCTAATGTATGCATTAATGCATGATTTTTAATGTGCACGTTTAAAAGTGAACATTTGTGCACTCCTGCATTGACTAAATTGTGTTTGTGTATGCACATTTTGGAAATGTGCATATTTTTCTTGGTGCTTTTTCCAATTGCGTGCGTGTTGCCAACCACTATTTTTTTGAGGGTGGAGCGCATCGCAAGCGAGGACATGTACAGATTTCTGACCGCAAATTGTGTTTGGGTCCACATTTGGGGCCAGGAGGTGCAAATTGGGTCAATTCCTGCACGCCTCCCAAGTGTCTGGAGAACTCTCACGGCCTTGGATTTGGGTTCAAGTCCCACCTCCCACCTTGAGTACCCCCTAAAAAGGCAAAGTAATAACCTATAGTGCAAAATTGTATACACCGTAACTAAAAACTGAGAGTAGCTTTGTGAAAAAGAATCTGGTACAGGTTTGGGGAATGGTTTGTATCGATGGATCTATAGCAGTGTTCTCCAAGCTTGGGTCCCCAGATGTTTTTGGCCTACAACTCCCAGCATGCCCCAGCCAGCGTAGCTGGGAGGGCATGCTGGGAGTTGTAGGCCAAAAACATCTGGGGACCCAAGCTTGGAGAACACTGATCTATAGAAACGTAAGAAGAGTCTTACTGGACCAAGCCAAAAGGTCGGTTTTGTCCAGCACTCTGCTCCCCACAGTGGCTGACCAGATGCTGTTGGGAAGTTCACAAGCAACGCATGAGGGCAATGCTGTTGCTCCCAACAAGCTGGCTGGGAATTGTGGGAGTTTTAGTCCCAACACATCTGGACACTGCCAGGTTGGGGAAAGCTGATCCAGTCCTTTTTAAAAGAGCCATCAAAGCCGAGTGGCCATTTTGTCACATCTCGTGTCAGCAAATTCTGTAAGTTAATTATACCATTACTCCTCGGCTGTTAATCTGTTGACCTTAATTGGTTTTATAATTAGCCTGTCGTCTTTGACAAACAGTGTTTTTACACATCACGTCGCTTTCAGATTGTCCGTGGCACAGTGGGTCATAAGTAAGCAAGAAACACAACCAGCCTCTGCAATGGACTTGTGGTGTGGCCTTGGTCAAGTCACCTGCTCTCCATTCCTCACCTGTGAAATGACAGGAATTGAGGGGCTCATTACACCCCAGAAATGCCACACAAATAGAGCACAGCCGTGACTTAGTCACTGTGGCTCACGCTGGCTCAACTTGTCCGAGTGTGGAAAGCTAAGCAGGGTCAGGCCTGGTTATTACTTGGATAGGAGACCCCTCCTCTAGTTTCCTGCATTGAGCAGGGGGTTGGACTCGATGGCCTTGTAGGCCCCTTCCAACTCTATGATCTATGAATCTATGAACCCCCCCCCCCAAAAAAAATGTTAAGCATGCTATTCTGACCCTGTAACTCAGGAAAAGGAAGCCATCGCTGAGGTATAATGATGCTTAGCATTTCAAATATTCAGAGTGGTTTATGGGCATTCTCTCGGTTAACTCTATAACAACCCTGTGAAATAGGCCAGTGTGACTGCAGGTGCAGCCTCCATATTGCAGGTAGAGTGGGTGAGGCTGAGATAGAGGGTGCTTTTCCAAAGGCCACTTAAGACACCATCCTATGCATGTCTGGACAGAAAAGAATTCCACAACTCCCAGCATACCCCAGCCAGCCTACAACTCCCAGCATTCCCCAACTAGCAATGCTGGCTGGGGAATGCTGGGAGTTGTAGGTTGGCTGGGGCATGCTGGGAGTTGTAGGACTTTTTCCTGCCTAAACATGCATAGGATTGCACCCTTAGTGAACTTGTAGGTGAGGTTTGAACCAGAGACTTTCCAGCTCACAACCACTTCACTCCACTAGTCCTCAGGTCTCTGCTCCTTTATCATTCTGTGTGCCATGAGCTTGTCTTGGAGGGGAAGCCAAGACAAAGAACAGTTTGATTCAGCGAAGCCTTTGAGCAAAGTTACGCAGTGACTGCAAATGTCTAGTGGGTGGAAGGAAGATGAGCCATCTCCGCCCATCACCTGTGCCTTCTTGGGCCATCCTAACTCCCACTGAAAGGCGTCACCAGAATGCTACCAGCTATCAACTGTCCTTGGCCAGGTCTGTTTTGCCACAGGATCCCCAAAAGGGATTGGCAAAGGTTCTTTGAATGATTTTCTGACCATAATAAATACTCCTCCAGGAAGTCAAAGCCAAACATGTTTATTGTAAAGTTGAGCCACAAGTACAACAATGCTCTCCTCCCCGTTCCCTGGTGGAAATCCCACCCCTTAGCAGCACAGTCACTGTTCAACCAACCCGAATGCTAAGTCCAGTAGCTCTCTGCCTGGGTATTGGGTTTCCACGTTGGGCTTCTGCAAGGCTCTCTCTCTGCACAGCGTCCTCTCTCCTCCTCGCTCCTTCCAGTTCTTCAGTACTCCAAACACAACCGCCACTTAACAACCACCACACTCCCACCAACAACCACACCTCTCCGTCTGCACTTGCTCTTCTTAAATAGCACCAAGTTCCTTGGGTTGCAGATCTCATGCTCCATTGGTAGCACCTGTGCTGTTTGCATTGTCATCCCTCTGGCCAGCAGCCAGGTCACATGCTGGTGAGTTGCTCCTTGATTGCATCAGCTTGGCAAGCAGCCAAGTAATCAAGGCCGGTTGCTGATTCTTAAAGCAAACCTACTTTCTTAAAGCAAACCCAGAGCATAGAGGCAGAACTCTGTACAACACTCCTGTACTCCTCGCCATCTTCCGTGACTCCCAGTAAAAGGTCTTAGAGGAGATATCGCCTCAGGACACCCCCCTGGCTAGTGCGACGTACAGAAATCTTAAAAGAGTCAAGGATTACAGAGTTGGACGGGATCCCTGAAAGGCCATTCAGAGCAGCCCCAAACCCATAACAAGAATAACAGTTAAATGCAATTCATTGATAACAATATAACGCAATTTTAAAAAAGCGAATGAAATGAACAGTAAAGGAAAACAAAGATGGCAGAAAGCAAATCCCCTGATGCCAAAATGAGAACAAAAACCTTGCCATCCTATACCATGATCCGAGCATGCCCACGTTTGCTGTAAAAGTCACACTTTATATATGATGGGGCAGACGCACATTTAAGTGAATGGGGTTGCCACTGGCCCATAGTTCCCTTGCTGAAGCCGTACAGGTCCTCTCCATTTCCAAAATGCTTCACCCCGCGACAGTCCTGCGGGTGTTATAATCATATTGCAGGTGAGTCTCAGAGCACAGAGCGTGCGTAGGACCGGCTGGAGAGCTCCTCGTGATGCCAGACCTACGTTTCCGAGTAGGCCGGCTTTTCTCCTTGGTTGCTCGGTCTCATCACCCACCCGCTGCTCCGCCTCTCGGATAGGATATCGTGAGAGCAACTGGTGCCGCCACCACCTTAGAAGAGTGCAAAGTTATTTATTAATAACCTCAGTGCAATAAAAGTGCTGCCGTGACCGATGCTTAAAATAATGGACTTGCTCTTGAGATACCGCTACAGATGCATGTAAACAAAGCGTCAAAGTGTGTTACTCAGGAGTCACTGCATCGCCCAGGTCTTTCCCCAAGCTAATCTGCTGCCCACCTCTGCAGACCTGGGGCAAAACGGCTGGGTGGGCAAGCACCGTTCCTCCTCCGCCACTGAAAGTGCTGGGAAAGTGATTCTGCTGGGGAACAAGGTGTGGGGGGAGCACATGCCCTGTTTCCTGGCAGAATTGTGCCCCCCCCCCAATCCTGTGCCCAAGCTCCCCGTGCACCCAGCAGAATGGCTGGGAATTTGGCGGGGCAGTGGCGGTAGCAGCAGGACACCCAACAGAAGCCACAAACACCCCGGTGGGGCGCATGTTGCCCACCCCTGGTGTAGGGGATTACTCACATGCCCCACACCTGTTTCCCCAGAGTTTGGGGGCAGCTGGTCAGTTGTGTCCCTCCCTCTCGGGACTTGGCCCCCCTGGTTCCTCCAAGGATACCCGTAGCGACTCCTTGGGATGGGGAGATTCGTTGGGTTTGAATTTCAGTGCAAACGTACCTCTCTTTGCTCTGGGACTGATGTGCGCTCAAAAATGTGCACAGATTTTCACGTGAACGTTTAAAAAAACGACAACAGACAAACAATTTTATGTATATAAAAACAATCTACAAGTTTGGGAGGATTTCCCAAACCTACGATTGGGAAAACGAGAATGAAACCGAAATGGAGAGATTTCTCCATCCGTAGCAGCTTCCCTGAACTTTGGATTCCTGTTGAGTCTGCTACATATGGGTGGCAACCACGGGCAGCTGCCTGGCTTTTCCAGGAGAAGCAGGAAGTGCGCTGTGCCAGCCTGTGCCAGCTGGTTTCAAAGGTGAGCTCCGGACCTGGATACGTCCAGTTTCGGCCGAGGACGGTCTGCTGAGCCTCTGGAGGGAGATGCGGCGTCTCTCCTCCTCCTTTCCTGCCCACCACGGGGCTGCTGTCGGGGAGGCCGTCTGAGCACATTGCTCTCCTTCACGGGGAGGGGGGGGGCTTCTTCTCTTGGCCCTCCTTTGGAGCTGGGGCACCCCCTCCATGGGGCTTCAGAGCTGCAGCGTAGTGGCCGACAACTTGCGGAAGAGCTCTCTGCAGGAGCGGCTCCGTTGGTGTCTGATCCGCCCGCCCCGGGGTCACACCAGCAGCAACGGAGTGGCGTGACCATGTTGCCCTCCAGAAGGAAGACCTGGAATGTGCCCACCCACGAGACGGGGGCGGCCTCCTACCTCACCCATTTCCACCCTCTCCCGGACGGGCCCCCTGCGGAATCGCTCCAGAGACCTGGACAGCCGGCAGTAGCCCCTGGGTTAGTGGCTGCCAGGATCCAGTTCTATTATTCCCCGCTGCCTGTTCCGTGGCTTCCCAGAGAGTCGGTGGGAGCTGTGGGAGGCCCTTGTCCCAAGGAGGAGGAGGCTTCTGGCTTGCAACCATACCACCGGATGGGACGGCAGCAGGATCTAACACCTGAAGACCTCGGGCTTGGAGATGTGGCAGAATGCGGGAGACAGCAGCAGAGTGTGAGTTAGTCCTTCCTGGGCAGACATGCGGGGCATCTCGAGGCAAGAGCTCTGTAGTGCGCGGAGGAATGTGGTCCTTCAAGGAGGAGTGTGGCCTGGAGAGCCAGAGGAAGCGGAGGGGAGCGGGAGACATTGGATCGTTCTGCAAAGTTCTTCACGTTGACTCTCTGAGATCCATCTGTGTGTTTGCACACCGTCAGGGCTTTTGTTAACTGTCTTGTTTTAAGAATCCTATCTAGCCTCTTAGAAAGTCCAGAGCAGCCTTCTCCAATCTGGTGGGGAAGTTCCCCGACTTCACATACACGCCGATGGGATCTGAGCTAGCGGTGACTGACCAAGAAAGAGATCTTCGGGGTGGTGGTGGTGGGCAGCGCGATGAAAATGTCCACCCAGTGTGCGGCAGCTGTGGAAAAGGCAAACTCCATGTTGGGCATAATTGGGAAAGGAATTGAAAATAAAACGGCCAAGATCATACCCCCCTTATACAATGGTGCGACTGCACTTAGAATACAGTAATACCTTGGATTACAAGTAACTTGGTTTGAGAGCGTTTTGCAAGACAAGCAAATTTTTAAATATTCATTTAAATTTTTTTGACTTGATATACAAGCGACGTCTTGCAATACAAGTACTATAGTACGGCTTAAATTAAAAATCTCTGTACAATTTTTTTTGGGGGGGATTTCGTTTTGATATAAGAGTGTTTTGGATTACAAGCATGTTTCCGGAACGAATTATGCTCTCAATCCAAGGCATGACTGTACTGTGTACAGTTCTGGTCACCACACCTAAAAAGGACATTGTGGAATTGGAAAAAGTGCAGAAAAGGCCAACTAAAAAGATCCAGGGGCTGGAGCAACTCCTCTATGAGGAAAGGTTACAGCAGCTGGGATTGTTTAACTTAGAAAAAAGGCGAGCGAGGGGAGACATGATGGAGGTGTGCAAAATTATGCCTGGTGTGCCGAAAGTGGACAGGGAGACATTTTTCTCCCTCTCTCATAATACCAGAACCCAATGGGGTCACCCCATCAAGCTGATTGGCGGGAGATTCAGGACAGATAAAAGGAAGGACTTCCTCACACAGTGGAGTTAAATATGGAATTCACTTCCACAAGATGTAGTGATGGCCGCGAATTTGGAAGGCTTTAAGAGGGTTTGGACAAATTCATGGAGGAGAAGGCTATCAATGGCTACTAGTCCTGATGGCTCTGTGCTACCTCCAGTATCAGAGGCAGTATGCCTGCCTACACCAGTTGCTGTGGAACATGGGCGGGAGGGTGCTGTTGCGGTCATGTCCTGCTTATGGATTTCCCAGTGGGCAGCTGTTTGGCCACTGTGTGAACAGAGTAGCTGGACGAGATGGACCCTTGGTCTGATCCAGCAGGGCTCTCCTTCTGTTCTTATGGTGCCCTTGAAATTTGTTGGACTACAACTCCCATTATTCCCAGCCAATGGAGGGCACCAGAGGCTGACTCAGAGTGTTTCCCTGTGTTATAGCAGTCATCCCTACAACAGTCTGAAAGGTAGGCCAGAATGATGACCCCGACATCACAGAGGCTGAGGGATGGGTGGGCCGGCTGGTGACTGAAGCAGAGGCCGCCTGGCGCCCGGCTCGTAGCTTCGGCCATGGCGCTGCACCGCACCGCCTGGGTGTTTGTTTAGTTTTGCTGGGTGTGCCAATGAAGGTCAGACTGGGCCTGCACAACTGGTGGCCCACTAGCCATACAAGGCAGCCCAGCAGGGGCTTGTGAAGCTCCTGGTTTTGCTACCCGCCTGGGTGCAGCGTCCACAATCCGCTGATGGCGGATAGTGCTGGGAGGGGGCAGTTGGCCTGCACCGATGGAGACCTGCGCCGCTGTCTCGACCGGTGCCTGGGTGTCTCAAGGTGGGGGCTGACCGGGCAGCGGAGTTGGGAGCCCTGTTCCAGGAGTCCGTGCCTCTCCCCCCGGACCGTTCTGGATGGGCAGGCATATTTGGGATCTTGAGGACGTCTCATGGGTGCTCTCACATAATGGCTGCCATGGGGGCGGGGTTGCCCATTCATAAAATGGTGGACATGGCCACTCACAAAACACTCATTTCCCAGAGGGCAAACGGGCTGGACTAAAAGAAAAGTAACTTCCCCAGGAACCTAATTCCCAGGCCGAGGCGGAGTCTGAGCTCCAAAACTTAAAACCATTCTCATGAACCCCAATAAAGGTGGCATGGGAGGGCGACCCTTTGCTGTTCAGCATGCCCGCGTCTCAGTTAATATTTTTTCATATTTTAAAAAAACAAATCTTAAGAACTAATATAAAAATCAGGAGAGGCCGGGAGCCTGGCGGGCACGAAGAGGGGTGTCCACGTCGGCACCGCGTTGGAGACCCCAGTGCATAGCACAGATTGGAGATGATGCCAGGGATGCCAGGGTAGGGGGCGGGGCCTGGGGAGCTGAGGGGGCGGGGCCTGCTGAGGTAGCGCAAGCCTCCCTCCGCAGACCAGTGGAGGAGCTTCCACGGGCCGGAAGTTCCACACGTGAGTGTTGCTCAGCTTCTCGCAACCTGGTGTCTTCCAGATGTGTCGGATTGCCACTCCCATCATTCCCAGCCAGGATGGGAGTTGCGGTCTAACACATCTGGAGAACACTTGCTTGGAGAAGGCTGTTGTAGCTTTGCCCCCTAGATATCTGCGGGGTCAATTAACTCTTTTGCTATTCTGGGGAGGAAGGAAAACCAGGTTAACTTGGCTGGCTGCTCCTTCCTTCCTTGGTTATGAAACGGCCCTGGCCAGAAGCCAGAGGAGAGGTGGTGTGTGTGTGTGTGTGTGTGTGATGTGTGACGTGTGACGTAGACCCTTCCTCTTTTCCCTTATCCTACATAGATTGAGTTTTGAGGGAAACCATTCTTTGAAATTGTAGTGTTATAAACGAACATACATGATTTTACTTTCCTGATTTATAGAATTCCACCAAAGTCCCCATGTATCATCCCAAGAGCCCTAAAGGCTAACATTTCATTTCCAGTATAACCCCTTAAGAGCCCTGCTGGTTCCTTTATTTTATCTAGATTCCCCCTTTTTCCACCTGATTCACTGCCCCCCCCCCAAAAAAAAACAGCTTCCAGCAAACAACAAACCCAACAGCAGCAAAAACTCCAAACTGAATCATAGTCAAAAGAATCACTTGGAAGCTGACCAAACCCAGTATGTACATTTACACTGTACATATACATTGGGGCCGTGCTGGCTGGGAATGATGGGCGTTGCAGTCCCAACACATCTGGAGGGCTGGGCAAGGCTGATTCTGATGCTGACTTGTTTGTTTCTTGTTGTTTGTTTGTTTCTTGTTTGTTTCTGTAACTTTAACAGCTGCCAATACATTCCTGTTGGGCCTTCTTTCCCAGTTTCGCCTACATCCGTATAACAACCTTGGGTCCGCAGATGTTTTTGGCCTACAACTCCCAGCATGCCCCAGCCAGCTACGCTGGCTGGGGCATGCTGGGAGTTGTAGGCCAAAAACATCTGCGGACCCAAGGTTGGAGAACACTGACCTACATGGACTTTCAGGAGCCCTTCAGGGTTTCAGGCAGGAGTTTTTCCCAGCTCTGCCAGGTTGCAGTGCTGCCACCGGGCACTTTTAGACTCTGGACTAAATGGTCTTTTGGATGGCCAAGCATATTGCGCAGCACACAACAAACAAACACTTAATTTATTTGTTTATTTATTCAATACATTTTTATACCGCCCAATAGCCGAAGCTCTCTGGGCGGTTTACAACAGTTAAAACCACAAAATACAATACAATATCAATATAAAATTTAAAAACGCAAGAGTAAAAAACAAACCGCAGAGCTAGCAGCATCAGTTCAAATGACAGTAACAGAGTTAAAAACAACTACAAGATTAAAATGATTAAGATGATTAAAACGATTAAAGTGCCTGGGAGAATAGAAAGGTCTTCTCACCTGGCGCCGGAAAGAGTACAATGTAGGCGCCAGGCGAGCCTCTTTGGGGAGCTCATTCCACAACCGGGGTGCCACAGCAGAAAAGGCCTGGTAGCCACCTGCCTCACTTCCTTTGGCAGGGGCTCTCGGAGAAGGACCGCTGATGCAGATCTCAGTGTCCAGGCAGGTACATATGGGAGGAGGCGATCCTTCAGATACCCTGGCCCCAAGCCGTTTAGGGCTTTGAATGTTAGCTCTCCCCCGCCTCAAATGCCATGTGTTAGAATGTTTGCCAGGCCTGAGAAGTAAAATACTCTGAGCAGGTGCAGTTCTGCATTTTAAACGCACTTAAATTGCGGCACCTCCAGGAGTACAGGAATAAAATGCGTTTTGTACCCAATGCCGTCACCACCTGCTGCTCTCCGGGTGGTCACATTTGGGGGCCCTTGGGCTTGTGTGGCCCTGGGCTTTGCCCCCAGCTGCAGCATTTCAGTGCCACTTGAGTTTTGCCGGTTCGTTACATCCATTGTAATTGGGTTATTTTATTCTTCCAGGAGCTGCTTAAAAACCCGCTTGGATGCAAAACAGGGTACCCATTTTTGAAAATTAAAAATATATATTATAATAATTGAATCCTAGGTGGCAAGAACATCTAGAGCAGTAGTGTTCCAGGAAACCCTGGGGTTTCTGAGAAGATTATTGTTCATTTGTTTGTTTGTTTATGACATTTTTATCACATCCTTCAGCCAGAAAGGCCCCCCCCCCCCCAAAGCATGGTTTACGAAGAAAAGAAATCAGTTCCTGCCCATAGGCTTTCAATCTAAAAGGACAGGGCACAGAAGGAACGAGAATTGGGAAGGAGAAGGAAAAAAGCAAGTTCAGCCAGCAGATTTTTAGCTGTAAAGTTCATCCTGTCATGGAGTTATCGTTATGTCTGTGTGTTCCATTCAGAACTTCGGGGCCCGGTGTTCTAGTAACTTCTTTATTAGGCAGGCAGCTCGCGTGCCTGCTTGCTTTTTTCTGCATGGCGCTTCCCCCAGTTTGGTGCCCTCTAGATGTGTTGGACTACAACTCCAATCATTCCCCAGCTGGGGATGATGGGAGTTACGCATCTGGAGAGCGCCAGGCTGGGAAAGGTTGCCTTCAAAGGGCTTGACATGGAGCATGCGCGGCAATTATGAGAAGTTCCAGAAATAGACTGGTCTCTCTGAGTGGCGTCTTCCCTTGGCCGCCGATTGTCCCTTGCGATGCACAGTGACGAGGGAGCATTGTGCGTGCGTGCGTGCGCGTCTTTCTGAGTGTGTTCGCCTCGTTTGTGTGGTGCTTGCGTGCTTCCGCATGAGCCGAGTATGCGCGATGCTGTTTCTCTGTCTCTTTTGTCTCACTACTTCCCGACTTAGAAAGGAAGGAAAAGGGGGGGGGAGGGGGGTAGAGCAAGAACCAGACTTATTTTGTACAAATACAAAAAATACAAGTGCTTTTCTCTACTGATGTTTATCACACATTATATTTAATACTGAAAGGGCTGCTGCTGCTGCTGCTGCAGAGTTTGGTTCGTAGCCACAGAGGAGGGGGGTTCCCACCAGCAGCCAAAAAGAAAGTCCCAGCATCTTCGACAATGGACGGAAATTCTGTGTCGGTTCTGCCAGGGCGAGATGTTCTCTGCTTGCAAGCAGCTGGAAAACACGGCCTGCCCCAGTCCCAGGAGGGTCTCGGCTTCTTCATTCTCTGTCTCCATAAGAGAACTTCCCTCTTTTCAGAGAATGGCTTTCCCCTTCATGCTGTTCTTGCGTCCTCAGCTGGTTGTCATCTTCTGCTCCTCTTGGTTCTGACAGCTGAGGAGACTGCTGTCCTTTATATAGTTGTTTTGTCATTCTGTGATGGGTCGCTGCCTTGAACACTGAGAAATGGCAGGATTAGGAACATTTCAAAATAAATAAATCCACCACATTTTGCATCTGATAAATGGGGTTGGCATTGGCAGGGTGTTTGTGTGTGCGCACGCGTCTTGTTTCGAAAACCTACCAAACCTGTTTGACCTGGAGTGAGAGTGGGAGAAATTAAATACGTGTGTGTGTGTTCACGCGCACGCGCGCACATGCATGCACCCTTGGAGGGACAATGCTTCTCTGAAGCCGTTTTCAGCTCTCTGAAGAAGAAAATTGTCATTTGCCTCCAGATGGATGATATGATTGAAGAGCAAATGTTTCTCAGAAGGGGTGTCTGACTGGCCGGGCTCCCAGCAGAGTTTTCCTGTGCTGTCTTCCGAGCCAAGTTGGAAGCAGAGGGGGCTGCTCGTGACGGAAGGAGGCCGTGATATTGGACCGATGCGCTTTCCTGTGACTTCATGCTCGGGGCGGGGAGGGGGTGGGTAGAAGCACTGCCTTTCCAGGAGGAGCCCAGGAATGTCTCATCACCAGGGTGCCCTCCAAGCCTCTCTCAGCGATGCAACCCGTGTGAATGGAGGGCGGGGGGGACGACGACACAGTGAACAGAGTGTTGATTCAACAGCAGCGCGCCTCTTCCTGCTTGCCAGCCGGCTGGAAACAAGCAGGGTGTGGGTCCCTCTTGTCCCTCTGCTACTTGGGCTTCTTTCCAGGGCACAGAGCAGCAGGAAGCTTTGGCTAAGGTGAGTCTGGGAGAAACAAAACGTTTCCTGCTCCGATTCTTCAGGGAAAGAGGTTTGGGGCCGGCGGGTGGCCCGGCCACTTTGTGTCCCTGGCAATCTCGCTAGGTTTGCTGTGGCTTCAAGCCCCACGGCTTTTCCGGCTCCGGGCCTTAGGAGATGTTCGGGCAGGGCCATCGCTCAAAGGCAAGCCCAGATAAAGGTCTCGGATAGCAGGGCTGGGGGAAAGCTCCCCTCTGCTCGAGACCTTGGTGAGCGGCCTGCCACTCAGCCAGAGCAGAAAATACTGGCCAAGATGGACTGATTATCTGAGCCAATATGTTCATGTGCCCACGATGGGGTTGGTATAAGCCACAAATTTCAGGCGGGGAGCACCGGTCCCAAGGAGTCCTCCGGAGGGCTCTTCATCTCGGTCTCTTGCAAAGGTCGGAGGAGGGAGCCGAGACTGCATGGCCCTGGTCGGTCCTACTCTGCGGGGGCCTCGTTCGTTGCCTTGAAAGGGAAGAGCCTGCATCTCTGGCTAGCGGAGTCCTGCTCCTCCTTGAAACTCGTTGCAGGGTGGCCAAATCTGACGCTGATCTCTACTGGGGATCCTGCCACTGCCCCTCAAGGGCCCGTGGCCTGCCCCCCCCCCCGTGAAGACTCAGGCTCACAGTTTGGGTGTGCTCCTGGGCTGAGCCCTGAGCCTGGGTGCCCAGGTCTCAGCGGTGGCCAGGGGTGCGTTTGCGCAGCTGAGGCTCGTGCGCCAGCTGCGCCTGTTCCTAGCGATGTCTGATCTGGCCACGGTCAGGCATGCCTAAGTTACATCTCATTTGGACTACTGTAACACGCTCTACGTGGGGCTGCCTTCGAAACTGTTCAGAAGCGTCACTTGGTCCAGAATGCTGCAGCCAGACTGTTGACGGGGGCCGGTTACAGGGAGCACGCGACTCCCTTGCTGCAGCAGCTTCACTGGCTCCTGGTCTGCTTTTGGGCAGAATTCAACGTGTTGGTTATGACCTATAAAGCCCTGTAGACAACTTTGGACCAGGCCACCTGAAAGACTGCCTTCTCCCGTACGAGCCTGCCTGGGTCTTAAGATCTCCTGGAGGTGGGGAAGCGAAGCGAGAGGGGGCCTTCTCAGTGGCCGCTCCCTGGCTGTGTAACTCCCTCCCAAGGGAGGCTCGGTTTGCTCCCTCTTTGCTGTCCTTCTGCCGGCAGGCAAAGACCACTTTATTTGAGAAGGCCTTTGGTGTGTAAGCGGGTCTGTTGGGTTTGGTGCTGTTTTTATTCTTTTATTGTTGTGTGGTTTTTCTTGTGTTTTTAATGTATTTGTTTTATGGTTGTTTTAACACAGTTTTTATTTAAAAATTTGTTTCTTAGTATTGTTTGCTACCTTGAGTGCCATTTCCTTGGTGTAAAGGCGGGTTATAAATCAAATAAACAAATAGAAGAAACAGATATGTCCAGGTGATCCTGAAAAGTAAATTCCGTCCACAGCTTATTTTCATTTCCCCGTTGGCAGGATCTTCCCTGCTCTCCCAACAATATGTAGATCGGGGCATGCCTTGCTATAGCTCTGCCAATTTCCCTTGCACCATCATAACATAAACAGCACAATGGAATTGACAAGACCATGCTTTCTGCTTGCTTTCTTGCTTTCTTTCCATTCTCTGGAAAGACCCTCTGGCTGGATTGACACATGCAGCGGAATGGTACAGCCCAGAGGTGGAAGAATGGACTGTACCTCTTCAGACTCCAGGTGGGGGCATCCCATTTTTGAATGCTCCTCTCTATATAAAACAGCAACACGAATAAAACCCTCCCTGCATGTAGAAAACAAGCACAGCAGGGAGTGGATTGAGCCCTCTCTTCCTGATGGGTTAGTTTTCTACTTGTATGGATATTTTTTTGAAGACAACATGGGAGAACATTTTTAAAAAACGGTGCGGGGTCTATCACATAAGGATCCCGCCATCTTATTCTGCTGCATGTGCAGATCCGATCTCCAGCAATCAGCCCTTTGCTCTTGGTTGGGAGGAACGAGGGCTCACCAGTGAGATCAGTACCTTCCAGCATCCATCCTGTGTTTTCCCCATCCTCTGCTTCGATAAGCACACAAATGTATTTGTGCCGCCTTCTTATCAGCTAATGATTCGATTACATGGATGCCCTACTTTTCAGCCAGATTTTCTCCGGAAGTGGCTTACGGTTAAACCCCCCCACACACACACACACAAAGGTGCAATTTATCAATTAGGGAGATGCTGGTGGGGTTTGGCTAGTGGATATCGGCTCTTCCATGGGGGGCGGCACAAGGACTCTGAGGTTGCCTGGTGGTCAGGAAGCCCACCCACAGGCATGGGAGCCCCACCTCGCTGGCGGCCCCTCTTAAGCCAATCTTTCCCCTTCTCCCATTTTTAGAGAAACACGGTCTCAAAATGTACGTGAAGGTGATTTTATTGTATCGCAACGGGGGCTTTGAGCTATAATTGGCGGAATAAGTAGATTCATCAGGAAACGTTTTACTTGGGTGTTCCTGCTTGCTGAGACCTTTCCCCACCGGATCTGTCAGCAGTTAATGGAGTTTTTTTTAATGGAGGTGGGCAGGCAGAGACATGGCAAATGTGTTTAGTTAAGAGCATATGCGTTTGTTTTCTGCGGCTGTCCCAAGTATTACTAAGAGAGCTTATTTATTTATTTATTGTACTGTATTTATACCCCGCCTTTTTTCCTGCAAGAAACCCAAGGTGGCTTACATAATCCTCATCCTCCTCTCCATTTTATCCTCACAAGAACCCTGTGAGGTAGGTTAGGCTGAGAGTCAGTGACTGGCCCAAAGTCACCCAGTGAGTTTCATGGCTGAACGGGGACTAGAACCCGGATCTCCCGAGTCCCCAGTCCAGCACTCTCACCACTGCGCCACACTGGCTTACGAAAGATACTTTCCATTCTCATGAGGAAATCGTGAGTTATCTTACACTTCCTTCAGTACCTAAAAATAGTCATAATTCCATGTCCCTACGTTTCACATATTGATTTCAAAATAAAGCAGCTATACTACAAACTGGCCCTGTGTAGGAGGGGAAGCAACATTCTTGTATGAAGCGCAGGTGCGGCTCCGAAAGATCAGGAAGGGGGGCAGGATTGGGATCCTAGCGGCCCAGAGAATTTCCCTTCTAGTCTCTCATCCGGCAGCCGCTGCCTTCGCCAGTCCCCCGGCTGAGCTGCGGTCTTGTGAGCACTAGGAGGAGCCAGTGCCGCAGAGTCTGGGCCCAGGGAGATGTGAAATAGTACAAAGACCAAGCAATCAACAAGTGTTCTCTCCCTTGTTCCAAATTCTGGCTGTGTCCCGGCGGCGGCCCGCGCAGCAGCAGCAGCAGCGTTTGGATGATGCTCCAAAGGGAGGAAGGGCCGGCAGGCCGGCGGGCGCTGGAGGTCTTCTTGGGCTTAGAATAGCAAGATTAGCCCCGCGGCTTGGAGATTTGTGCTTCTCTGCCTGTCTCAGGTGATGCAGCTGCCATTAATCTGCAAGCAGGACAGTGGGTAACATGTTCCTTTGCACTCTTCTGCAGCTCTCCTTTCTCCTCAAGGTACAGGCAGCGAAGAGACCCGTTGCCTCTGGCCGCTCGGGCTCCCTGGATAAACTCCCAGGTCCTCCTGCTCCTCTGCTGCGGCCGTGTCCCCCACTCAATTCTCTCTTTCTCCCCGTTCTGCCTTGCAGGCGCCTGGTAGGCAGAGGAAGAACATGAATGAATTTCTGGGCGACTCCAACATCCCGAGCGGAGATCCCTTGCAGCCCGCCAACACCCCCTTGTCCAGCAATGGCGTCGACACCTGGAAGAACCGGGCGGCCAGCCGCTTCAGCGGCTTCTTCGGTTCCGGCAACAGCGCCGGCCCCTTCGCACGGGTAGGTTGGCCGCCTGCCAGGACCGGTGCAGGGCAGTTTGGCGCCCCAGGTGAAAAAATATTTAGCGCCCCCCCCTCTCCAAAGCAGGAAAAAAAAAAAACCCTGCGCTGCCACCACCAACCTACCTTCCCCCCCGCCCTGGCTGCGGCTGCTGCTGCCTCCTCCTCCTCCTCCTGAAGCGACGCGACGGGACCCCCGCGCTGTTTTTTGCCGGGGGAAACCATGGCAACAGGGCTGTTTAAGCCCTTCTGCCCTGGTTCCTCCCGCCAAATAACGCGGGCGGGGCTCCGGAAGCGACGCGACGAAGGTAGGTGACGGGGGGGTTGGGGGGGTGACGGGGGGTGGCGATGGCGGTGGGAGGCGCAGCGGCGGGCGGGCGAGCGGGCGGGCGGGCGGGCGGGTGGGGGAAGCGCAGCAGCGAGCGAGGGGAGGCACAGCGGCGGCGGCAGGCAGGAGGGTGGGGAGGCGGGGGCGGCGCAGCGGTGGCGGAGGCCTGGCGGGGGCGGCGCAGCGGCAGCGAAGAGGAGCGCAGCGTTTCCGCGCCCTCTTCAGCCGCGCGCCCTAGGCAACTGCCTAGTTGGCCTAGCGGTAGCGCCGGCCCTGCCGCCTGCCCTGCGCCTGCAGCCATCGTGGTGGCTAGATGGAGCCTCCGTCTCCGGAGGCAGTCTAGCACCGAATCTCAGTTGCTGGGCAGCAGCAGCATAGGAGAGCCAATTGCGTGCATGCCCTTTGGGGGGAACGGGCCGCAGCTCCATGGGGAGAGGCCCTGCTTTGCATGCAGAGGGTCCCAGGCGCAGTCCCTGGCTTCTCCGGGGAGGGCTCCTCTCGGAATCCCTGGGGAGCGTCTGCTGGCCACTGTGCTGTCCTCGTTATGTGCCTTTCTTAGCCACCTTTCACAGCCGCAGTCCTGATTATTTATTTATTTAAAGGCTTTTTATCCCGCTCCTCAATGAAAAAGGCTCCCAGAGCGAGGTAAAATAATACAGTCCCTGCCCGCAAGCTAACAACAACAACAACAATAATAATAGTGAAAAAGACATGGCACAAAAGGAAAAAGGCAGGGGGAGGGAGGAGGAAAAACGGAGCAATTGTTTTTACAGCAGGGCTGGCGGAACCACCCTGCTTCCCCTCTCATCTCCCTCTGCTGCTGACAAGCTACGGTAGATGGGCCAATGTGACTTGGTCGATGGCAGTTTCCTATTTTCCTACCTTTGGCCTGATCCATTAGGGCTCTTCTTATATCCTTAATAGCCGTGGTAGGAATGAAACCTCCATGATCAGAAGTCATCTACCCCTGGGTACCAGATGCCAAGGGACATAAAACCATAAGCCTGCTTGTGGGTGTCATGGAAGCATTGGTGGGAACCGTCCTTTGGCTCTGATCTAGCAGGGCTCTCCTTACGGTCTTTGTTTTTAAGAGTTGCGCAGGGGGAATTGTGGTCGGTGCAGCTTTTCTCGCCCCTGTGTGACAAGCGGCGCTGCCACCCTTTTCCATGCAGCTGCTAAAGGGGCAGGAGTCCAGCTTCTCTCCTTCGCCCCGGCGGCCTTATTTTGAGGGGCGGGGTGTGTGTGGCGTTCGGCATCCTTCCTCAGCCCTCTCTGTGCTCCTCCAGGAGATGGACAAAATGGAGCAGTTGGAGAGCAAGCTGCACACGTACGGCCTCTTCGGCTTGCCCAAGTTCCCGCAGCAGCTCCGCTTCGATCAGGACTCCTGGGAGGAGGAGGAAGAGGAGGACGACGCCAACTTGTGCATGGAAGACAGCTGGCAGGAGATCATGGAAGGCACGGAGGTGAGGGCCAGGCAGAGGAGCTCCCTGGGAGGATGGTGCACCATCCGGCTGGATGGACCTGGGCCGGGTGCGGATCTCCTAGCAGGCCCGTTCTCAGGGCGTTGGTCCAGATGACGGCCGCATTGAGAAGACGTGGTGCAGATTTTAACTGGACCTTTTTTTGGACTCCAGAAGGTCACGCTGGGCCTGCGGGAGCTGCAGGAAAGGGCAGACCGAAGTGGACAAGGGATTGTAGGACCCTTTTCTGTCTAAACATGCATAGGATTGTAGGACCCTTTTCTGTCTAAACCTGCATAGGATTGTAGGACCTTTTTCATGCATAGGATTGTAGGACCTTTTTCATGCACAGGATTGTAGGACCTTTTCCCTTTTAAACATGCATAGGACTGTGTCCTAACCCTACTCACTTGCCCTCCATCCGCTTCGGCCTAGGCTCTGACACGCCGGCAGTGCCACCAACAGGAGGCGATCTGGGAGCTGTTGCAGACGGAGGCGTCCTACATCAGGAAGCTGAAAGTCATCACGGACGTAAGTACCGCCCCCCCTCTCTCTCGTAGAATCACCTGCACAAGGCCCTTTCCCGGATGCCCAGCACATCCGTTGAAGGTCGTATATCATGGAACAGTGAACGGCCTTCAGACGCCTCATCGTGCATCAGACCAGGATGTTTAGCGCGCCAAGGGAATCGGTCAGCCTTCTCAACCCTGGCGCCCTCCAGATGTGTTGGACTATGACTCCCAGCATCCCGCAGCTTGGGGATGCTGGGGGTTGTAGTCCAGCACATCTGGAGGCATGTGGAGTAGCGTTTCACGAACGTCTGCTAGCTGAGAGGCACTCGTCTTCTAGCTTAAAATGTAGGCACACTTCACTCTTACAGCACAAAAGATTTCCCTTTTAGAGCAGGGGTTGTTGAGCCTCTTTCAGCCCAAGGGCCAAATTCCATTTCGGAGAAACTCTCTGTTGCCGCATTCCAGTGGTTGGCACGGCCAAAGGCAAAAGGGCCGCCCACCTCAAAATGCCAGCATATTTTAGCTCCAAGCGCTTACTGCCAGTAGCAAAGCCCCAGGAGAGGCATTTCAACCTCTTGGAAAAGCCGGGAAACCAGGAAATATTCTGTGGGTGGGGAAAGGGGATGTTTTAGAGTGTATAAAGGTGCAACCCCTATGCACGTTTAGACAGGAAAAAGTCCTACAACTCCGAGCATGCTGGGAGTTGTAGGACTTCTTTTCTGTCTAAACGTGCACAGGATTGCGCCCTAAGAGGAGGAAGAGCCTGTCTGAGAAGACCACCACCCCTTGGCCCGCACGGCCTGTCCGTCCAGAGTATGCTTCCAAATTGGAAGGAGGGCAGAGCAATGATTCATCCAGAGGTGCAACAGGCAACCTCCTTTGTAGGCACATCGCTGGAGCTTACAGGAGCCTTTGGTTACTGGATTATCCAATCCCTCCTGACTTGATCATTTGGGAATTATTGGAGCCGGGGCTGAGAAGGGGAGAGCCTCTCACGTGTGTGCCCCCCCCCCCCCATGCCTTCCTAGCACAGACTCAGCTCTTGGCTGGGCGCGCAGGAGCAGAGCAGAGGGGTACTGCAGTCACCCTCTTGGCCTTCCTGGGCAGGCCTGGGAAGGAGGAGGCGAAGCTCTTTCTTCCCCATCCCTCGGAGAGGATGTCGCTGCCGCACCCACGAGATTTCAGGAGGGCTGGGCTGTCCTTGACCTCCCTGGCGAGGAGGAAAATGCCTGGGGCATGTTCTGAACTGGGAATGGGATCAGGTTTGAACCTTCCTTATACCTGCTCCACATCAGCAGCACAGAGGTCCCTGCGTCCCAGGAGAGGGGTGCGCGTGTTCGCATGTGCATTTCGATTTGAGGGAAAGGTCATTTGGAAGCTTCCCTGCCCCTCGCCCAGAGCAAAGATCAGCCCCTTGGATCCTGACTATCCCTGCACCGTCTTTCATGGCCCTCTGAAACTGCCTCCCGAAAACCTGATGCCCTCCTGATGTGTCTCACCTCCTCCCGTGTGGCTAAACATGCCCACCCAACATGCCCACCCACTGACCTGGTTTCCTGCTGCTCCCAGGGAGGCCGCTCCCACCTGGCAGAATCCAGGAGTCCAGCAAAGCATAGTTTTCCCAGTGCCACTGTTGGTAGCCCTGGGGAAGCTGCATTTCCCAGTGCTCCTGGCTCATATCCATGCATCATGTTACGAAGCGCTCCCACCGTGTTCTCTCTCTGTTAACTCCCATCACACCTGGCCATTGGCTATGCTGGGTTGGGGGCTGCTGGGCATTGCGGTCCATCTGGAGTTTGGGGAGGCTGCTCGAAGCCGAAGGGAGGATGAGCCCCCCCACCGCTGAGCTCCATCCTGCTTAACCTTTCCCTCCCTCCCTCCCTCCCTCTCTCTGCCCTCAGCTCTTCCTGTGCTGCCTGCTGAACTTGCAGGAATCGGGGCTGCTGTGCGAGGTAAGGGCTCTGCTTGATCCCCTCCCACGAGGCTCTGCCAGGCAATGAGGGTAGACGTTGCTTTCGATTCTAGAGAGCTGTCATCCCCTGGGGCTGATTCTCGGCCGCTCGTGCCCACGGATGATCACGGCCGGCTCTGGGCGGCTTTCTAGTCGGGCGTCATCTCCGCAGGCCCCGCTCCCCTTCTTCCCTTCCCTTCCCTTCCCCGGTGCTCTGAGGAAGTGGCCCAGTTTCGCTTTGTCAGCCTGTGACGGGAAGCCGCTCTGCGACCCGTTCGGCGTTTGATGAGACGGAAATAACTTAGCCGCACGTCCCGCCGCAGTGATGCGGCCGGAGAAAGTGCCGGGCTCCCTCCCGAGAGTGCCGGAGGCGGCATGAGCGAGGCCTCGTCTCCCGCCGGGCGCAGAGCCCCGTTCTCTTGTCCCAGTAATGCGAGTGCTCAGAGAGGCGGTGATGGGTGAGCCCCGAGCCGGTTCCCCAGAGCGCGCCAACGTTGCCTCCCGTGCAGGTGGAAGCCGAGCGCCTCTTCAGCAACATCCAGGAGATCATCCGGCTGCACCGGGGCCTCTGGAGAAGCGTCATGGCCCCCGTGCTGGACAAGGCCAGGGCCAGCCGGGCGTTGCTGGACCCCACCGACTTCTTCAGGGGCTTCAAGATGGTGGGTGTGAGGGAGGCCTGCTGGGGGGAGGGGGGGTGTGTGTGTGTCACGCGCCATTGGCTAATTGTGGCTGTCCGGGGTGGGGAGCGGGGAGGCCCTCCTCTCCGTTGTTCCATCAATACCTTCTGGGGCCGAGTTTGGGGACTGAAGCTGGCTGTCAGGGCTATGGTGAAGCCAGGCCAGCAGGGGAGCCGGTAAGCTGCCGGGCTGAGAGGCGGAGGAGCAGGGCTGGGCGGGTGTCAGCCTGGCGACAGCGCGGTCTCGATCCGGAGGAGGAGCTGGGCCCGCGTGAGGCCCAAGTGGAGCCCCACGGGACCCTTGCGACAAGGAGTCCCCGCTGAGCTGGGAGCCGCAATGCTGCCTCCGGCCACCAGCAGTGGGGGCGCCGAAGAGCATCACAGCACAGCCCGCTCTGGCAAGGCTAGCGGAGAGGGTGGGCCTCACTCTGGCCACCAGGGCCCCGGTGGGGGGGGCGCGGACCCCTGGCTCTGCCCAGTCTGATTGCGGAGCCTGTGGCAGAGGCCTGGCTCCGAGCGCCCCCCTCCCTCTTCCTTTGCGCCCCCCTCCTTTCCGTTGCCTGGTCCGGCGCTTAGTTCTGCGTCTTTCTCCCGCAGTTCGGCTCCCATTTCAAACCGTACATCCGCTACTGCATGGAGGAGGAAGGCTGCATGGAATACATGCGGAACTTGCTGCGCGACAACGAGCTCTTCCGCGTCTACGTCACGGTGAGGCTGGCCGGGGCGGGCTGCGTGTGTGTCCCGTCTCCGTCGTCCCCGCCACGCCTGCGGTGCTGCTTGTCTTCCGCTCGCTGTTTTCTGCCAGGCACGGATGTGTCGGGACAGAGCGAGGGCTGCAGGGCTCGGACGTGCTGGAAGAAAGGTCCGGGGGCTCCCGCTGCGGCGTGGAGCTCTGTGCAGTGTGCAGGTGCTGGAGCTCTGGGCGGAGCCCCCTCCTCGGGCACACGGCTCTTCCGCCTCCCTGCATGTAGAAATGAGCACATCGGGGAAAGGACCAGCCTGGGGATCAGGTGCTGGCCCGCTCTTTCCGGCCCGGGGGCTGAATTCTATTTCAAAGAGGCTCTGGAGTGGGAGGGGGGGTTCCAGTGGGAGAGGGGTGGGGCTCGCGGGCCTTCCTGCTTTTAGTGTTTCATGTTTCTGTTTTATGTGGACGTCTGACTTTATTTGCATTTGTATTTTATGTTGCTCTGAGAGCCATAAGCTCTAGGGCGTCCAGTAAACCTTAGAAAGAAGTACATTTCTACATGCAGCCGGTCTTTTTAAAAATAACACCATGGTGGATCATTAAAGAAAAAAAGATGGTGTCCCACCTCACCCCCCTCAGAACGCCGTGGCTGACTCTGCCCTCAGAGCCGAGCCGTTAAAACTGCAGGCGTACAAAGCCAGCAAGTCAAACGCCGGATTGGTCAGGTGTGTCAAGCACCTGGTCCCCACCTGTCGGGTGGGCTGTTTAAGCAGACTCGTGACGGGTGTGTGTGTGTGTTTAAAATGTTTGTTTTCCTTCTTATGGTATGGAGGAGGATTGTGTAAGCTGCCTTGGGTTCCTTGCAGGGAAAAAGTCGGGGTATAAATATAATAAATAAATAAATAAATAAATAAATAAATCTTTCACTTTGCTAAAAGAAAAAAAAATAACCATAAACGTTGTAAAAACTGTTTCAAAGCTGCTCTGAAGATTCATGGGGAGAGGTGTGGTGGTGGTGTCAGGAGTCAGGGAAGGGTCCTTTGAGGCTGTCTAGCCCACCCACCTGCCACCGGATGTAGTGATGGCCAGCAATTTGGAGGACTTTGAAAGGGGATTGGGCAAATTCATGGAGGAGGAGAAGGCTATCAGTGGCTACCAGTCCTGATGGCCACATGCCCCCTCCCGTATCAGAGGCAGTGTGCCTACGTACTCCAGTTGCTGGGGAGACACGGGTGGGAGGGTGCCGTGGCGCTCCTGTCCTGCTTGTGGGCTTCCCGTGGGCAGCTGGTTGGCCACTGTGTGAAGGGAGTGCTGGACTAGAGGGACCCCTGGTCCGATCCAGCAGGGCTTTTCTGATGTTCTTATGTAAGACCCCCAAGCAAAGGAGAGCCCCCCTTCCGTGTAATTGGTTCCATTGCAGAACTGCTCTTGCCACGAATATGTTTCTCCTAATGTCCAACGAAATCTACTCTCTGGAAACTCACAGCCCCTAGATCTCGCCCTGGGCTCTGGAGCAGCGGAAAACAAAGTTTTGCCCTCCAGGGATTTAAAGAGGGCTGTCAGGGTGGGAGAGCCACGCTGGTTCACGGTGGCAACGGAGGCAGTGCCTGCAGCTGCCCCACATTCCCCACGGAAGTACAGGCAGACGGGTCCTTGCGGGGCTGGGATCCTGGGCGGGGGCCAGACGGCCTGTTTCTCGGCCTGGTGCCGCGGTCGCTGACCGTTCCCCTTCCTGCTTGCAGTGGGCCGAGAAGCACAAGCAGTGCAACCGGCTGAAGCTGATCGACATGCTGGTGAAGCCGCACCAGCGCCTGACCAAATACCCCCTGCTGCTGAAGTCGGTGCTTAAGAAGACGGAAGAGCCCCACACTCGCGAGGCCATCATCACCATGGTAAGCGGGGGAGAGAAGAAGAAAGGGAGAAATATTTTCTATTTTATTTATTTGTTGCACATATAGCCCGCCTTTTCTTCCAAGGAGGCCAAGGCGGCATACGTGGTCGTCGTCCTCTCCATTTTATCTTCCCAACAACCCTGCAAGGTAGGTTAGGCAAAGAGAGAGAGAGAGGCAGTCCCAAGGTCACCCAGTGAGCTTCATGGCCAACTGCAGACTACAACCCCGGTCTCCTGCATCCCAGTCCAACTCTGTCCACTAGGCCAGCCTGGCTCAGGGCGGTGTACATTTCTCACCCCACCCCAGCCAGTAAGCCGAATCCATCAACCTGTCCGCTTTTATCAAGGCAGCCATGTACGCTGGTCACATATTCCAGAGGAGTAGCCATGTTAGTCTATTGCAGCAAACACATCAGAGAGTCTTGTGGCATCTTAAAGACTAACCGACTTATTCTGGCGTAAGCATACTTGGAGAACAGCCCGCTTCGTCAGACGCGTGAAGTATTATCGAGAGTTTCAGATGTATACATACAGTACATGTGGTGGAGGTGGTGGAATTGTAAGCAGTGAGGCCAGAAGGAAATTCAGTGCAGAAAGTAGTGACGGTGACAATCACACTACGAACACAGAGGGTGGAGGGGAGTAATTATTGGTCGGTGGAACTAACACGGCCGTGCCCAAAGCCAGTTTATTCGTTTGCCTTGTCGTGAAGTGCAGGAATCGTTTCTGCAAAGCCCTGCATGTCTTGCTCGGAGCTGCTCTGTGCACCCCGAAAAAGCGGATGATACAGAGTCTGCTGGGATTGTACCATTTCAGATAGTTTGAGGGGATTGCATGACTGAATGCTCGCCCTGAATGCTTCCAAAATGCCCTTGCCCGTGGAAAGCTATCAAGGGAGAAGAGCCCTGGCTGGCCCTTACATGCTACTGCTCTGTGTGACGGGGAAGTCGTCACACAAACGTCATTCCCGAAATGCACGCCCGTCTTCTGTTGTGTAGTCTCAAAAGACTATCGCCCTTACACTCCAAAATCACGTCCAGGGATCACATCCTATTCTTAAATTTAGGGGGTGGGGGTGGGTGGGTGCTGTGGACCCAGTGCAGGGAAGACCCTGCAGTGTTGTGCCGGATGCAGCCCCATTTCTGAGCTTCGGCAGTGTACCTGTCGTAAATCAGACCGGTCCACAGATGAGCCGTTGTCGTTAACACAGTCCAAGGTTGAAAGCCAAGAGATTGTCCGAAACCAAAATAAAACGAAGCAAGCTGAAGCGTGGTCGGGGTCGTTCCGAAGTCACGGAAGCACGAGTCTCGGTCCGGGGGCTGGCAGGAGTATCCGGCTACGGTCGAGTTGCAATGACAATCGCTTCCAGCGTCCGAAGTGTGTTTGGGGCCTGTCTTTTAAACAGGCCCTGATGGGCAAGGCAGCACAGCTGGGCCGGGCTGCAGAGGACACGTGCCCGGCCCCTCCCCAGACACACTCTGGCACAGCTGCCCCGTGTCTTCCAAACGGAGGCACAACGGTACCCTGAACTTAATTTTGGGTGGTGGCAGGAAGTGGGGATGCAGCCAGGAATGGAGATAGCAGAAGAGTCTTCTCTCCCTCCCAAGCGTTTATGTCTACGGGATTCCGGGTGCTTCCCAACACCCACCCACCCAACAGTCAGTGTGTGGCAGCTGTGGGAAAAGCAAATTCCATGCTTGGGTTTATTGGGAAAGGGACAGAGAATAAAAACGCCAGCATCGTAAGTGATGCTTTTATCCAAATCTTTGATACGACCACATTTGGAAAACTGCACACAGGTCTGGTTTTCCCCATCTCAGAAATGATACTGTAGATTGGAAAAGGGCAACCAAAGATGTTCCAGGACCTGGAACACCATGGGGCTTTGGAATGTGGGGAAAAGACAAGTAAGTGGGGGCACAACACAGGTGTCTAAAAAGGAGGCACGAGGTGGAGAAAGTGGTGAGGGAGACGTCTCCCTCCCTCCCTCCCTCCCTCGGAGTACTAGAACCCTTTGGGGCTACCCAATGGCATTGACTGGCAGGCAGCTCAGGACAGATGGAAGGATGCGGCACGGCACTGATTTATGGAATTTGCTACCACCAGATTGGCCACTGAATTACATACCTATAAAAGGGAATTAGACAAAGTCATAGAGGAGGAAGAGACATCTGTTGATGGCCACTGCTCATGATGGCTCTGTGGAACTTCCATGGTCAGAGGTGGTCCACCTGTTCGATGCGAGGGAGCAACTGGGCTCTTGGCCTTCATTCCCTACTTTTGGGGCTTCCTGGAGGCACGTGGCTAGACACTGCGGGAAGGAGGATGCTGGTCTCCATGGGACCCCTTTGAACTGATACACGAGGGCTCCCTTTTTATGCCACCCAGCAACTTCTGACTGGCCTCCCTCCCTCCCTCCCTCCAGATCAACTCGGTAGAGCGCTTCATTAACCACGTCAACTCGCGCATGCGCCAGCGCCAGGAGCAGCAGCGCTTGGCCACGATCGTCAGCCACATCGATGCCTACGAGGTGGTGGAGGGCAGCACGGATGAGGTGGACAAGGTGGGGAGCAGCGGTGGCCCATGGCTGGGGGAGGAGGCGGCCGCCAAAGATGATTTGGGCCTGGCCCCTCACCAAAGCCCCCTGAGCGGGATCAGCAGGGATCAGAGATGAAGCGGGCCGTGTCGTCCTGCCCTTTTATAAATCCACGGTGCGACCACACTTGGAATGCTGTGCACACTTCTGCTCGCCACACCTAAAAAGGGGTATTATTGTAGAGCTGGAAAAGGTGCAGAGAAGGGCAGACAAAATGATCACGGGTCCGGAGCAACTCCCTGATGAGGCAAGGGTACAATGTCTGGGACTTTTTAGTTTAGGAAAAAGGTGGGTGACAGGAGACATGATGGAGGTGTACAGAATTATGCCTCTTGAGGAGAAAGTGGATTGGGAGAAGTTTCCTCCTAATACTAGAACCCAGTGGGGTCACCCCATGAAGCTGATCGGGGGGAGATTCAGGACAGATAAAAGGAAAGGACTTCTTCACACGGTACAGAGTTAAACTATGGATCTCACTTCCACAAGATGTCGTGATGGCCACCAATTTGGACGGCTTTAAAAGGGGGTTGGACAAATTACGTAATGGAGGTTATGAATGGCTACTGGCCATAATGGCTACATGCTAGCTCCAGGCAGCGCATATGCCCCTGAGTGCCAGTCACTGGGGAACAAGAGTGGGGAAAGGGCTCTTGCCCTCCTGGAGTCCTGCTTGTGGACTTCCCGCTAGGGCAGTGTTTCTCAACCTTGGGTCCCCAGATGTTTTTGGCCTACAACTCCCAGCATGCCCCAGCCAGCTATGCTGGCTGGGGCATGCTGGGAGTTGTAGGCCAAAAACATCTGGGGACCCAAGGTTGAGAAACACTGCGCTAGGGTGTGTGGTTGGCCACTGTGGGAACCCGGGTGCCGCTGGCATAGACTGGACCTTTGTCTTGATTCAGCCTTGTGTTCTTCTGGTGGGTGTCCCCCTGTGGGCCTCGGCTCCTGAACTGCTTTGGCTTTGCCCCCTGCCCAGATCCTGAAGGAGTACTTGCGGCTGGACCTGACGGCCCCCATCCCGGGAACTTCCACTGAGGAGACGCGCCAGCTTCTGCTAGAGGGGAGTCTCAAGATGAAAGAAGGCAAGGACAGCAAGGTGAGCGCCGACGCTCGGGGGGTGGGAGGTTGTGCCGGGCTCTTGCTTTGTATTGCCAGACGGAAAGACCTATTTTGTGGCTTCGCCCTCTCTGGACTGTACCACAGTGTCTCAGAGGCGTCAGGCGGAGAGCGGGTTTCCCCAGCTCTGCTCTTTCCAAGATCCTTTGAACAGGATTGAACCTGGGACCTTCGGCATGCAAAGCTTCCTGCTGTCCTACTACTGAGTGACGCGTCTTGCGTGTGGAAAGTTAGAGGGAAAAGGTCTCATCAAGCCTTCCCCCTGATATGGTAGCTTTCTATGTGCGGGGAAGGTGGGGCTTTAGAGGGGCATGTTTCAAACAGGTGGCCCCTCACCTGAGGTCTGAAGTGGCATAGCCCTCTCAAGGCCTTCTCAAAAGTTCCGCCTCTGCCGTTCGCCTCTCGTCCTCACTCCCTTGCCAGCCCCGCACGCAAAGCACTGCGCAGGATTAGCGCGGGCAAGACTTTCCGGTGAAAAATACGTGAACCGAAACCACCCATTCCGAACTGAGCGAGGATGGCTTCGAAACGATCGTTGCAGGGATCCTCCAGCCTTTTTGGCCCGGTGGGCACGTTTGGTATTTTGAGAAAGATGATTGGGCGCCATCACAGCATTATCGTCATGGGGGGGGGGCGGGGGAGAGGCGTGCAGCCAGTCACAAAGCCCCCGTTTCACAGGGAGGCGACGCAGTGAGGTCACAAGGCAAACGACTGGCCCAAGAACCGAAATGCAAGGCCAGCATCCAAGATCCCCGAGACACAAACACACTCCTTTGAACCTGCAGTTCTCTCTCTCTCTCGTTCTCCCCCCCCCCAAGAATCTCCCCACCACCACCACTCCCAGCATCCAAGATCCACGCAGCCCTATAACTCATTTCTCTCTTTCAGGATCCACACCCCACACGCAAAACGCACACACGCACGCACAGAGAGCCCCGCCCCACTCTCTCCTCCCCTCTGGTTCGGACACCCCGGGGGGCCTCGCTAAGCACTCCCACCCCAGCCCGATCGCCCCACTGTGTCCTCTCGCACTCTCAGGCCCTGTCCGCTCTCCCCCCAGATCATGCAGCCCTCACCTGGCTGCCACCCGCAAGTGTCCCCCCCCCAGGCAGTGGCAGGAGCCCCTTCCTCGTTTCTTTTCGGGGGGGGCGGGCGCAGGAGTGCTTCATAGCGGAGTGGAGCCTCTGCCACCCGCCATCTTTCCTTCCCAAGATTGTTCCTGGGTCCGTGTGCCCCCCGCCCAAATAATCAAAAAACTTAAAAGGAAATAGTCGAAGAATTATAATTAGTGAATGCCTTTGTTTCTTAAGTGATCTTGAACTATTATCAGGTATTTTTCCCCCCTTTTTGTTGCTTTATTTTGTTACCTTTATTTTGAAATAAAATAAAATTTCATGGTGGGGCAGAAAGGAAGAATAAGAGCAAGGTACGAGCAGGGCATTTCTCTAGAGCAGTGTTTCTCAACCTTGGGTCCCCAGATGTTTTTGGCCTACAACTCCCAGCATGCCCCAGCCAGCTATGCTGGCTGGGGCATGCTGGGAGTTGTAGGCCAAAAACATCTGGGGACCCAAGGTTGAGAAACACTGCTCTAGAGCCAGGGGAGGGGGTGTCCGTGGCCACCAGGCTGCCGGCCCGTGGCTAATGATCATTTCAAGCCCATCCCGTGCAAGGTCTCACGGCTCTGTGTGCATGATTGCCTCCTCTAGATGGACGTCTACTGCTTTCTCTTCACGGATCTCTTCCTCATCACCAAGCCAGTGAAGAAGGCCGAACGCACCAAGGTGATCCGCCAGCCCTTGCTGGTTGACAAGGTGGTGTGCCGCACGCTCAAGGATCCAGGTGAGGAGCCTGTGCCTGTTGCGCACCTGTGTGTGCACAGTTGATGCGGTCGGTTACAGGGAGCGCGTGACTCCCTTGTTATCACGGCTTCTCTGTTTCTGGGCACAATTCAAAGCGCTGGGTTATGACCAATAAAGGAAATGGCAAGCGGGGAAGGCACTTCTGGGTCCCAAAGCAGAAGATAAAAATATTCTCAGGTGCCTGAAAAAAACTTTTATTATGCCCAACAAGTTTTGGAAAGGACTTCCCTTCCTCAGGGACCGCGTCTCTTTCTCCAAATGTGTTGCAAAGAATCTTAAGGCAGAAGAAGCATTGGAAAGATTCTTCGTGACACATTTGGAGAAAGATACACAGCCCCTGAGGATGGGAAGTCCTTTCCAAAACTTGTTGGGCATAATAAAAGTTTTTTTCAGGCACCTGAAAATATTTTATCTTCTGTTTTCGGACAGAAGCCCTATAAGGTTTAGGACTGGGCTACCTGAGAGACCCCCCCCCCATACGAGCCTTCATGGGTGTTAAGATCTTCGGGAGACGCCCTTCTTTTGAGACCACCACCTTCAGAGGCACGTTTGGTGGTGATGCACAAGAGGGCCTTCTCGGTGGCTGCTCTCAGGCTCTGGAAGTCCCTGCTAAGGGAGGTTAGATTGTCCTTCTAGCAGAAGGGAAATATGTTTTTATTCAAGCAGGCTTTTGGCATATGCAGTTCTCGTCGCGTCACTTCCGGAGCAGCAAGGGACGCGACGGGACCGGTGATAGCAGCGCGGGCGGCTCGCAGAGAGGCGAACCCCCGCTGGAAGAGGCAGGGAGCAGTGGGAACGCCTCCACGCAGCTCCCTGGCAAAGTTCCACACAGCTCCCTGGCAAGTAAAGCGGCAGCGCGAGGGTCCCGTCGCGTCCCTTCCGGAGCAGCAAGGGACGCGACGGGACTGGCGATAGCAGCGCGGGCGGCTCGCAGAGAGGCGAGCCCCCGCTGGAAGAGGCAGGGAGCAGCAGGAACGCCTCCACGCAGCTCCCTGGCAAAGTTCCACACAGCTCCCTGGCCGCTCACTCACCTCCATTCGGCTCCCTGACAGGGAGCCAGCAAAGATTTGCTAGGCAAAGCCGGGGAGCTGGCACTTTAAGTGCTAGTCGGGGGCACAGCGTGTGGCTCGTGTTCCGAGACACGCTCGTCCTCCAAATCGAAACCAATGCTAAAATTTTGCTCGTTTTACGAGAAGCTCGTATACCAAGTTACTCGTAATCCGAGGTATTACTGTACGCTGATCTGTTGAGGGTGTATATACCTATATAGTTTCCTGGCAGTTTTTAAAAAACCCTTTCTGAATCCCACTTTAAAAATGGTGATTTACTTTTGACAGCTGTCAAAAGTAACTACTCCCGGAAATGGGGCGGCTCGCACTTTTGCATGGTCCCAAGGTGGTAGAATCTCAGGAACAAGTGCAAAAGTGAGGGCATCCTTAGGACACATGAGTCCCCCCCCCCGAGGATCTTGCCGCGAGGGGGGTGAACAAACCGCCAGCCCTTTTTGCGAGCAAAGGTCACAGAGCGAAGGTCATTCGCACCTCTGGTTACATTTGACAGCTCACCTTTTGACAGCTGTCAGATGGTACCAAAGGGGAAAATAAACTTATCTGCAGCCTCTGTGTGGCAATGTCCTGCCTGATGTGTGTGTGTGTGTGTGTGTTTTAAAGTAAAGCTGAGACTCTCAGATGGCTGAATTTGATGCTCACTCTCACATCCTGAAGCTTTTCTCTCCTCCAGCGGGATAATCAGCATCTGCCCAGTCCTGCTCATGATTTGTGCTTGTGGTTCCATCTGTGCCCTCCTGTGTGCAGGAGGAAGCACTGCTAATGTCACACTCCTGCATGCCCCTTACCAGGTTCCTTCCTGCTGATCTATCTCAATGAGTTCCAGAGTGCTGTGAGTGCCTACACCTTCCAGACCAGCGGGCAGTCTCTGTGCCGGAGCTGGATTGATGCACTCTGCAATGCCCAGGTGGGTACTGGGGGAACCAAAAGGAACTTTCCTGGGGAGCAGGGAGAGAGATAGGTGTTTATTTATTTATTTAATGCATTTCTACACCGCCCATCAGCCAAAAGGCTCCCTGGGCGGTTTACAAAAAAAACAATCAGTACAGAACAATCATAAAACCAAATAATATCATTAATATAAAATACAAATACAATACAATATACAATACAATAACACAAAGAGCAGCTAGATGAATCAGTGCTGGGGTACAGTAGTAATACAATAAAAATGAGAATAAAAGTCTAACCATTAAAATATTGGGAAAATAAAAAAATTTCACCTGCCGCCTAAAAGAATAAAGGGTTGGCGCCAGGTGCACCTCTTTGGGGAGCTGATTCCACAAATGGGGTGCCACAACTGAGAAGGCCCTTCTGCTAGTAACCACCCTCCTAGCTTCCTTTAGAGGGGGCTCTCAGAAGGACCTCCGATGAAGATCTCAGAGTTCAGGTAGGCATGTACGGGACGAGGCGGTCCTTCAAATAACCTGCCCCCAAACCATTTGGGGCTTTGAATGGGGCCCGGACTTCAATTGGTAACCAATGTAATTCATAGAGGACTGGCATAATGTGTTCTTGTCGGCCGGTCCATATTAGCAGCCTTGCTGCTCTATTCTGAAGCAATTGAAGTCTCTGGACAGTTTTCAAAGGCAGCCCCACATAGAGCGCATTACAATAGTCCAGACAAGAGGTTACATACAGATAAATTAGCCCTATAGCTGGATTTATTAATTTATTTACTTTCGGGTGCAATCCTATGCAAGTTCTTCTGGCTAGCTGGCAATCCCAGCTGTGGCCAAGAAGGTGGGCAGGTGTGGCGTTTCATCATCATAAACATAGATAGCGAGCCGGAGCCAAGGGTCACAGTCCATAAGGTAGAAAGGCTCTGCTGAACTAGCAGAGATGCATCGACCCCTCCGTGCCTCTGCAAAGCGAGCACATCTAGGAGGACGCCAGCCTGGCAAGCCGTTGCTTTTTCAGGTGGGAGGGGGCTCGTTCAGTGGCCAAGCAGCTGCTGAGCGAGCAGAAGCCCCCTGGTTCGATCCGGTTGACACAGATCTCTGGGGAGACCAGCTTCCCCCAACTCTGCATTCCAGCACACCTGGAGGGGACCACGTTGGTGAAGGCTGGGGTAGACGTTATTGGGGTTGATGGAGCACGGGCCTGAGTTGCTAGATGGCAGCTTTATATAGGCGCGGACAGATTATTATTATTATTACTTTTAATGTGGGGGTGCACATGACTACCCCATAGGTGCATTTGAGGTGACACAGTACCCTGCGTTCTCCGTCAACATTTGAATGGTTCAGCCGATTCCTTCGGAGAAACCGTTCCTTCTCTTCCCTTTTTTTCGAGTTCCCCTTCCCTGTGGGGCTTCTGCCTTCTGGTGCAGAGCTGTACAAGTATTTCGTCCCTGTTTGCAAATCATGTGAACGTGCCCCGTTCACAGCCCCGAGCATGAACGCGAGCGGGAACACGATTCTTGGGACATTTCCTGAGCTTGCATTCATGTTCTGAAGTGCACACATGTGCAAATGTGCACTTCCAAAAATGCACATTTACAAATCCCCCACCCCCACCCCAGTTCGCATTGTCACCCTTTAGCCTATGGGGGGAAATACGTATTTTTGGTCAGGAAAAATGTGCATTGTAAAAAGCATATTTTTCCAATTAGGAAAAATTGCACACTTTAAAAAAAAAAAAAGACATTTACATCGGGGAATGCAAACGAGGCAAAATGAGCTTCAAGGAAGAATTTGGAGAACCTCAACGAAGTCAAACGTCATATGTTCTCCCATCCCTATAAGTTCTCTGGAGTGTCTGTTGGGGGTCTTTCTGGAATTTTTATCTCAAGGAGCGCCTCCAGCAACATCAAGTAGGCCGCTCAACAAGGTCTGCCACGGACGGCCTTCTCCTTATCCCATCAGCCAGAGCAGCCAGGCTGGTGGGGACTAGGAAGAGGGCCTTCTCTGTGGCGGCCCCCACATTATGGAACTCCCTCCCTAGTGACCTTCGCCATGCCCCCTCCGTGATGAGCTTCCGCCGTGCATTAAAAACATGGCTGTTCGGCGGGAATATGGGGTGGGTTAGGTTTTTAATAAGAATTTTTATATTGTTTTAATCATTATATTTATTGTGTTTTACTGTATTTTAATTGTACATCGCCCAGGGTGGCCAGGTGACCGGCCAGATGGGCGATTAATAAATATAATAAATAAATAAAAATAAAAATTAATCTGCTCTGTTACTGCCTTTTTCTCATCCTTTCTGCGGTTTTGTCTCCCTGCTCCACTTCCTTGCAGAACAAGCTGCAGCACCTGCGCCTCCAGGAGCACCAACGCAGTCAGCAGCTGCACAGCCTTGAGGAAGAGGAGGAGGAGGAGGAGGAGGAAGAAGAGGAAGAGGATGGCGAGAGCCTCACCTCGGGGGCCAGCTCCCCCACCATCCTCCGCAAGAGCACAAACAGCTTGGACTCCCAGCAGTGGTAAGCTAGGAGGGGAAGGGACCCAGTTTGCGGATGACGGGCAGACACGGTCCAGAGGCAGAAGACAGGCTTCCAAACCCTGGTGCCCTCCAGAGGTTTTGGACTTCAACACCCATCAGCCCCACCCAGCACAGGCCAACGGACAGGAATGCTGGGAGTTGTGGTCCAAAATGTCTGGAGGGTGCCGAGTTGGAGAAGCCTGCTAGAGAGTTAGGCAAATCCAGAGCAGAGAAGTCCTGCAGGCATGAAACATGGTAGCGAAGAAAGGAACTTCCAGCTACAGAGGCAGCATATCTTTGAACATCAGATGCTGGCGATAAACAACAAAGGAAAGGTGATCAGCCGTGGTGCCCTGCTTGTGTGCTTGCAGAAACTCTTGCCTGGCTGCTGTGCGGAACAGGGTGCTGTGCGGAACAAGCGTTCTGATGCGGGACTCGGCCAAAGCTTAATTTGGGCCAGGGCAGAACTCCAAAGCATGTGAAGAGCGGGGAGGAGCTGTCACCCGGGGGTAGAGCACCTGCTTTCCATGCAAAGGGTCCCAGGTTCAATCCCCAACACCTCCAGGTAGAGCTGGGAAGAGCCCCCCCCCCCCCCGTCTGATAGCCTGCAGAGCCGGTGCCAGTCAGTGTTCAGTTTATTTATTTATTATTATTTACACTTATTTATCGCCCATCTGGCCGGCAAACCAGCCACCCTGGGCGATGTACCAGGGGTCCTCAAACTAAGGCCCGCGGGACACATCCGGCCCGCCGTGCCTTTTCATCTGGCCCGGCAGCCGAGGCTCCTCCTTGCGGGGTAAGAGGAGGAGGGGCAGCTGAGCCGGCGGGGGGGGGGCGAGCCGCCCGCCCGCCCGAAGCCCTGCAAAGGTGCGCGCGCCTTTATTTCTGTCTGAGCCGGGAGGGGACCGGGATGCCGAGGCCAAGCACGATACGTTCTTCCATACGCCTTTGGAAGCAGTTTGGCCTCGCCGCCGCCCGTAGCTTCCTTAGCAACGGATTGGAAGCTGTGCCCTGACGGGGAGCTCGTGATGCTTGCCAGCTTCCTTCCGCACCGGAGCAAAAGGGGGGGGATTTTGCGCGTCCTCGTCTCTTCCTTTGGAGGACTCGGTAAGTGCGGGGAGTAGGAAATGTAACACCAGCGCCATGGTGAGGATGAGTCCCGCTCCTCTAGCCTTAGCTACCAGTCTTGGGGATACCCTTCAATCCAGCTGGACTTTTAAAAAAAAGTCTAAATATAATCTGACACATGAACAGCTGTTTTAGTTAGATTCCAACACCAAGCCTTCTTTTTCTCACTTGTTCCTTACTATAGTTTGTTTAAAAAAAAACAACCCAACAACTCCAGAATGGTACAGCTAATATTTGCACAAACTCCTCTACTTCCAAGCAAGCTTCTTAATTAATTTTATACCTCTCTTGCTTATTTTCCAGATTCCTGTGTAAATGCTACATCTAGTTCATTCATATGTAGCATCTGTTGATATACCTTCCTTTACTTTTATCTTTCCCAGTTCATAGAAATCTGTGCCAGTTTCCCCTTTTTCTGAATCATAAGGCTGCAATCTTACACATTAGACTGCTTAAATCCCATTAAACATGGGCGAATCTCAGTGTCATTGAGGTTCTCAGTTTTCCACTGCCAGATTCTATCCTGGTTCTGTACAAAGTTTTTTTCCCCTGTACAGAAATCCATACATATTTTTGTGTGCATTTTTTGAATGTATGTATTTTTGTGCATATTTTTCAAATGTTGTGTCTTTGTATGCATGCACCATTGATAAAGTGTGTCTGTGCACATTTTAGAAATACAGTGTTTTTTGAGCATGTTTAAAATGTGTGTTTGTTATTGTTATTATTTTTCCTGTTTTTTTGCACTACAAATAAGATATGTGCAGTGTGCAAATCAAGCCTTTCTATACCTTTTTAAAGTTTAATGTATTTCAATTTTAGACAGCAAATTAATTTATTATTAATTTATTATTAATTTATAATAACTTTCCATTTAATCAAGTAAAAAAAAAAGGACCCCGGTCCTTTTTTTTTTACTTGATCCATTCATTCATATTTTTTTCAAACTATAGTCCGGCCCCCTCAACAGTCTGAGGGACCATGAACTGGCCCCCTGTTTAAAAAGTTTGAGGACCCCTGTTGTAGACAATCACAGCCTTGATGGACCAAAACCCATTACGAAAAGTGCACATTAAAACCTGGAGGTCTCCGGTGCCCACCTCCGAAGGAAGGTCTTGTTCTCACACCCTCGTTTCCGGATGTACACATGAAGCGTGCTTCCATTTTAATTCGGGATGGGAGGCAGGGGGTGGGAAGTGCTCGGATCCGGGCCTCATTACATCATCTGAGTGCAAGGCGTGAGGGGCAATGCATCCCGCTGGGAAAGATGTTCCCGGGGAGGCACCCTGGATCTAGGCCGTAGCTGCGTGGTGCTGCCTGATCCGCTGCCCGCTGTGTTTGGCGGTGTTTACTCCCCAGTAAGTTTGCCATTTGGAAGGTCAGGGCCGGTGCTATGACAAGGAGCTCGAAAGCGGTGTGGCCAGCCAGCTGAGCACCCTCTTGGCCTCGGCCGCCTTGCTTTGCAGCTTCTCCGACGGCTCCACCGAGACCATCTCCGTCGTGGTGGTGGAGGCGGGCGAGGGACCCCCGTCGCCCGACTCTGAGGCCGGCCCCTTCAGCTCGCAGTCGGACGAGGCCTCCGTCAGCACCACGGCCTCCTCCAGCACGCCCACCGCGGAGCTGGGTGAGGTCCTCCCGGCCAGCAGCGAGCACAGCCTGAAACCGGAAGCCGCCTCGTGCCGCTCGGCCTCCATCGATAGCGCCTACGGGACCCTTTCGCCCACCTCCATGGCGGAGTTTGCAGGGCAGCAGCGAGGGAGCGGCAGCGGCGAGAGCGGAGGAGGAGGAGGAGGAGGAGGACGGAGCCGCGGTGCCCTCGCAACGGGCCGGCTCCCCAAAGCTGCGCCGGCAAATGCCCGTCCAGCTGTTGGCTGCCAAGACCAAAGTGCTGAAGTCCAAGTCGGAGGCCAACCTCTTGCAACTGATCCCGGCCTCCTTGCAGGCCCAGCTGAACCAGAGCAAAAGCCTCTCGGAACTCTGCCCGGCTGTCTTCCTGTTGGGTTCCCCGCGGACTAACGGGTCCAGGGGCCGAGGGACCGGCAAAGCGGGGTGCACCGGCCCCTGCAGCAGCAGCAGCAACAGCAGCGCCTCGGAGCTGTCGGAGTCAGAGGAGCCGGGGGGCTGCGTTTCCGCCTCCTTGTCCGGGGAGCGCCACCGGGAGGAGCTGCCTGCAGCCCGACGGACTCTCTCCGATCCGCAGGCGATCCAGCACCGCAAGTTGACGCTGGCCCAGCTCTACCGCATCCGCACGACGCTGCTGCTGAACTCCACGCTCACCGCCTCGTGAGTGCTGCTGGGGGGTGCGGTCGGCAGCATGTGCGGCAGGGTGGGGGACTAGCTAGGCCTGGGGTCTCCGACGTGATGCCCGCGGGCACTAATGTGCCTGCAGGCGCCTCTCTTGGTGCCTGCACAGTTCCCTGCCCCCTCTGTTTTTTATTTCTATTTCTTAAGATTTTTTTTCCATTTTAAAAAAAGTGGTTTTTGACTGGGAGGCTGGCACGCCGTAAAGTGAAGGGCTGCCCTCCAACGCCATTTTCGTTTTGGTTCAAAAGTGTGGTTTTCTGTTTTGAAGCTCAAACCTCACCTTTGCCTTGTACTTTGCGACTTGAGCTAGTTACTTTTTTATTTTTTAAGTTTCACCAGTTTGCTTTCTGGGAAATAGGTGCTTTGTGACTGTCCGTGCTCACCCTGGCAGCCATTTTATGAATGGGCAAGCCCCCCACCCCAGCAGCCATTTTGTGAGAGTGCCCACGACACTTTCCAGTTCCAAATGCGCCCACCAACCCAAAAAGCTTGAGCACCCCTGGACTACATGTTAGCTTCAGGTATGGGTGCCTGGCATGTGCAGTGCAAGCCTCACCCTGGGCCAGGGGAAGGCAACGTTTCTGGGCTGAGGGCACATTTGGCAATTTCAGAAACTGTCCTGGGCACCACCACAATATGGCTGCCGTGGGAGGCATTGCAAAGGACGAGTAACTTCCCTAAAAGACTTGACTACAAGGCAGAGGTGGGGGTCTGAGCCCCAACACACTAAACAACTGCTTTGGATCCACAGTTTTCAGCGCCCGCTGAGGCCTATTTCCCAGCAATCCCAGCTGCTGGTAAGGAAATGCATTGATTTAAAAAAGGGGAAGGGCATCTTGGCATGTGCCAAGAAAGATGCCTGGGGCGCATTGGTGCCCACGGGCGCCACACTGCCTACGCCTGCCCTAGGCATTTTGGTAGCATTTGCACATAGAATCATAGAATCATAGAAAAGTAGAGTTGGAAGGGGCCTACAAGGCCATCGAGTCCAACCCCCTGCTCAATGCAGGAATCCAGGTCAAAGCATCTCTGACAGATGTCTGTCCAGCCGCACCTTGAATGCCTCCAGACTGGGAGAGCCCACCACCTCCCTAGGTAGTTGATTCCATTGTCTTATTGCTCTGACAGTCAGGAAATTTTTCCTGATGTTTAGGTGGAATCTAGGTTCCTGTAACTTGAGCCCATTATTCCGTGTCCTGCAAACTGGGATGAACGAGAAGAGATCTTTGCCCTCCTCTGTGTGACATCCCTTCAAATACTGGAAGAGTGCGATCATATCTCCCCTCAGTCTCCTCTTCTGAAGGCTAAACATGCCCAGTTCTTTCAGTCTCTCCTCATAGGGCCTTGTTTCCAGTCCCTTTATCATCCTTGTTGCCCTCCTCTGAACCCTCTCCAGTTTCTCTATGTCCTTGTTAAAATGAGGTGCCCAGAACTGGACACAGTACTCAAGATGAGGCCTAACCAGTGCCGAGTAAAGGGGAATTATCACTTCCCGCGATTTGGAAGCTATACTTCTATTAATACAGCCCAAAATTGCATTTGCCTTCTTTGCAGCCACGTCGCATTGCTGGCTCATATTCAGTTTGTGATCTACCACAATTCCAAGATCCTTCTCACTTGTAGTATTGTTGAGCCAAGTGTCCCCCATTCTGTAACTCTGCATTTGGTTTCCTCTCCCTAGGTGCAGCACTTGGCATTTATCCCTGTTAAATTTCATTCTGTTGTTTTCGGCCCAGCGCTCCAGCCTATCGAGGTCACTTTGAATTTTGTTTCTGTCTTCCAGAGTATTAGCTGTTCCACCCAACTTTGTGTCATCTGCAAATTTGATAAGCATTCCCTGTACCTCCTCATCCAAGTCATTAATAAAAATGTTGAAGAGCACCGGGCCCAGGACCGAGCCCTGTGGTACCCCGCTCGTTACCTCTCCCCAGTTTGAGAAGGAACCATTGCTAAGCACTCTTTGAGTCCGATTCTGTAGCCAATTGTGGATCCACCTGATAGTTGTTCCATCTAGCCCACTCTTAGCTAGCTTACTAATCAGGATATCATGAGGCACTTTGTCGAAAGCTTTGCTGAAGTCCAGGTATATAATGTCCACAGCATTCCCACAGTCCACAAGGGAGGTTACCCGATCAAAAAATGAGATCAGATTAGTCTGACAGGATTTGTTCTTGACAAATCCATGCTGGCTTCTAGTAATCACTGCATTGTTTTCAAGGTGCTTGCAGACCGACTTCTTTATAATCTGCTCAAAAATCTTCCCGGGGATTGATGTCAGACTGACTGGCCTATAGTTCCCAGGTTCCTCCTTCTTGCCCTTTTTGAAGATGGGAACAACATTTGCCCTCCTCCAGTCGTCTGGCACTTCACCTGTCCTCCATGATTTCTCAAAGATAATAGACAGTGGTTCTGAGAGTTCTTCTGCCAGTTCCTTTATTACTCTAGGATGCAGCTCATCAGGCCCTGGAGATTTAAACTCGTTCAGAGTAATCAGGTGCTCCTTGACCATTTGCCTATCAATCTCAAGCTGCAATTCTGCCCCTTCAGTCTGCATTTCAGGTTTGCCAGGGGGGTCATAGACCCTCTTTTGGGAGAAGACCGAGCCGAAGTAGGAATTGAACACTTCTGCCTTTTCTTTGTCTTCTGTTATCAATTTGCCATCCTCATTGCGTAGTTGAACCACCAGTTCTTTCTTCTGTCTTTTACTGTGCATGTATCTGAAGAAAGCTTTTTTGTTGCTTTTAGCATTCCTCGCTAACCTTAGCTCATTCTCAGCTTTAGCCTTCCTGACACTATTCCTGCAGTTCTGTGCTACCTGCCTGTACTCTTCCCCTGTAGCCTGTCCTTCCTTCCACTTCCTATACGTGTCCTTTTTTGTTTTCAGGTCATCTTTGAGTTTATTGTGAAGCCACATTGGCTTCTTCTGTTGCCCTCTGCCTTTTTTCCTTGTGGGAATTGTTTGCAATTGTGCCTTTAAAATTTCCTTTTTTAAAAACTCCCACCCCTCCTGGGCTCCCTTTCTCGTGAGAGTCATTTGCCATGGGATCTTACTAATCATTGTTCTGAGTTTGTTAAAATTGGCTTTCCTAAAATCCAGGGTACGTGTTTGGCTACACTCAGCTTTTGCTTCTGTTAGAATCAAGAACTCAAGTATAACATGGTCACTTTCCCCCAGAGTTCCCGAAACTGCCACTTTATCCACTAACTCGTCTCTGTTGGTTAGAATCAGGTCAAGGATAGCCGATCCTCTAGTTCTACAGTTCACAGCCCGTAGATCTGCCGTGTACCTTTCACTTCCATGACGCACTGGGACTCCTCCCCATGCTTTCCCCACAACTCTCTTTGACCACCTTCAGCACAGCTTCCTCTCATATTTTAGGAACTCGAGGAAAGGGGGAGCCGTGTGATCAAGTAACCTGTTTTGTCCTGTTCTCTGTCTGTCGCAGGGAGGTATGAGACCACCGGGGGAAGTGAAGAAACAAGAACAGCGAGAGACGCCGCTTCTAGCGCCAGGAGTTCCACATATCTTTAAATTACGTAGCGCCACGAGGCTCGGGCTTCGGGAAGACTTGCCCGCTCCTTGCACAGTGGTGCCCGAGCAGCAGAGCGGGGCGTCGGCACACATGCGAGGCCTGCCGTCTCACAAGCACAGAGCCTGCACTCGGGCGGGGACCTGGCAGGCGTGCCCCTCCGCGTGGGTCGAATGTGTGTATATGTACGTACACATATTTGTGTGTGTGTGTGTGTGTGTGTGTACACGTATGTGGCGAGTGTGCCAGAGGCAGCGTGACAGCAGAGAAGAGAGATGCCTGCACCCGGCGACAGCTCTTGGAGGACTTCTCGGGACTGTTGCCACCTGCGCCCTCTTCTTGGCACTGTGCAGAACCCTCTAGTGCGCCGTCTGGACTCTGCGGGTGAAGAGGCGGGCAGATCAAGCTCCGTACAACTTGGAGCTCTTTCCGAAACAACGCACTTGGGAATATCCTCCCGTACAGTGCCCAGATGACTTGGCCGTTCATAGGACCATCGTAGGGTGTGTTTTTTCCACTCCAGGGCCTCTCCCGGGCTCACACATGCACGCAGGGCACAATCCGCCAGCAGGTTCTCCCACGCACCCTTCCCATGAGCGCTGCTGCGCCCTGTAGTTCAGAGCGGGCTGTTCCCCACTTCGCTTTCGCCCTCAATGGCTGCCCTGTGTTGCCTCGTGGTTTGCCCCTTCCGCACACTTTCATCATGTCCAGAGCAAAGAAGAGAAGCCGGTTGCCCTTTGAAGTAACTCTGCCCTTCGCAGCCACGCCAGGGTGTCGGGATGCCCGTTCTGTGTGGCCTGGTATGAAACGTCAGGGCCAGGGGTGATGCCTGCAGCTGTGAATATCTTGGCTGTTGAATGGGTGCAGCCAGTGTGGCCGGGCAGCAGCACCCAAGGGGCTTCACGTCAAATTGGGCGCTCGTGTGTTCAAGCAGGGGCTCCACGGGGCCTGCAGACGGCCAGTATTGCTCTCCATCTGCTTGCAGGAGGGCGGCCAGAGCAGCCGACCTCCCTACCGTGGGAGTACTCTGCAGAGAGAGAGAGAGAGATGGCTCGCTCTGGCCTCAGGTCCGTTCAGTGCCAAGGCCCCGAGATCGACGCAGAACTGCACCCCCGTAACTTTTGCACATCCTGTTATGCGCTTGGGTGTCTCGATCCTCCCAGCTGAGGGGAGGGGAGGGATGAGGACAGAACCAGAATGTCGGGAAGGAGAGAAGAAAGGAGACGTCTCATGGACGTGCCACGAAATGTTGAGTTCTGGGGTTGGGGAAAAAGAGGGTTCCTGGCTGCCTGAGGGCCAAGGGGACGAGGACTGGGGACACATGTGGAGGTGGAGAGGGTGGGGTCCAGTGACCCATAGGTGAGCCGGCAGAGGCTGGGGTGGGAGGAAGGGCAGAGGTGGGCAGCAGGGTGCAACTCATGGGAGACAAAATAGAGCAACCTTCCCCAACCTGGGCCCCGCCAGATGTGTTGGACTACAACTCCCAGCATCCCCCAGCCAGCAGAGTTGGGGGAGGCTGAAGCAGAGGATGGGGGAGTGGAACAAACTTCAAGGTGGTCCCTCGGGGAGAGGTTTGGGTGCATGGCTGCCGCAGGCAAGGCCTCGTCATCTGCCATGACCGTGGCACCCACACCTTGAATTCCTCCCAGCTCTGTGGTGATCCTAAGTCGGCAGGCCCTTTTGGTCAGCCTTGGATTCCGATCGCTTCTCTCTCCACAGGAGAAATCTAAGCCTTGGGTTGTGTTTTCCCTCCAGCGTCCGAGAGAGAGAGAGGCTGTCGGCAAGTCATCCTCCCTGTTAAATCGGTTAAACTGGGATTGGGGGCTATACAATGGATTACTGGTGGGAGGGGAGGAAAAAGAAGAGCGAGGTTCAGTCCCTCGCAATCTATTTTCCTGAGAAAGTTTAAGGCGGCCGATGTCTTTTTGTGTGTATTTTTTTAAGTTGCATATTTATTAAGCTTAACCATGCCCCCTTTCTTCCAGCTCTGCCCTTGCCCATGTGTATTCTCTCACTGGTAAGATGAGGCATTCATAGCTCAGTCCTTTTATACTACGTTGTGTACTGATGTTTGTGACACCCACCCTGCTCCTGCCCTCCTGGCATGGGCGGATTTGTTGGTTTCTGCAGTCCTCCTAATACCCTTGCTCAGTGCTGCCAGCACAATGGATCAACCATTAAACATAGACCAGATCTCCCAGTTGGCGTCCCCTGTGTTTTGTTGGCGGTGGTTTGCAGGGGTCGGGGAGAGAAAATGTCTGCTCGGAGCAAGCAGGTGGGCTTTTGCTTTTGTGTACTTCCCTCACGCAGTCTGTTTCTTTGCACAAGGCATAAGAGATTTAGGGAACTCACTGCCACAAGATGTGTCGGCGACAGCCACTAAGTGAGATCTCTTTCAAAGGGGATCAGACAAATTTCATGGAAGAGGAGAAGTCCAATCAGCAGCTATGAGTCACGATAGGTAAGTAAAAGAACCACCATGTTGAGAGGCAGTCTACCTCTGGATAACTAACGCCAGGCAGGAACAACAGCAGAGGTTTCTTCTTCAAAGTCAGATGCTGGACTAAATGGGTGGACCCAGCAGGGCTGTTGTTATGAACTGAACGTGCCAAGGAGGAGCCCTAAGGGATACTGCCAACAGACATGTCTTGCCTAGACCAAGAAAAGGATCCCTTAACTTGAAGAGTTTATAGAGGGGGGGAATCCACTGGGTGTGGTTTCTTCTTGTTGTCCATCGGCACCTGTTCTGGAGCTCTTAAAAGCACAGAATACAAAACAAAAAACTGGCTGGTCAATCAAGGAAGGCTTGTTGAAATAAATACGTCTTCAGCAGTTGCCGAAAACAACACCATGGCCACGTTCGCACGTCACTTTAAACCAGTGTTCTCCAACCTTGGGTCCCCAGATGTTTTTGGCCTACAACTCCCAGCATGCCCCAGCCAGCATAGCTGGCTGGGGCATGCTGGGAGTTGTAGGCCAAAAACATCTGGGGACCCAAGGTTGAGAAACACTGCTTTAAACCCACAGAGTTCTGAAACCTCTGTGGATTTAAAGCTGCCCCAGGCCCCAGCTGCGCTCGACTAATGGTCGGGCACACCGGGGGTCGGGGGTCGGGAGGTGCCGCCTCTCCCCAAAGTCCTCTGGTCGGTATCCTAGGGGACACCGCGGGAGCAGAGGGGAGGCGAGTGAGGATGACAGCTGCCCCAGAGTGCCCGAGCAGCACTTTTGGGCAGCTGTCAGAGGCTTCTTGCCCTTGCTCGGCGGGGTTGTGTCCTCACTGAGCAAGGGCAATGAACCCCCCCCCGGCTGGCCCGCCGCCTCGTTCCCACTCCCCCCAGGGCCCCACTCCCTGCCACGGTCCTCCACTGCAGCCGTCCACCATCGGGGGGGGGGAGCCAATGACAGCCGGCCAAGTGCCACTCGGGCACTTGGCTGGTGTCATCGGCCGGAGCCCCGTGCCCAAAGCAGCTGCCCCTTTTGCCACTCTGGGCAAGGGACTCTGCCTTTTTGGCTTGCGGGTAGGTTAGCGTGTCTTCCGCATTTGGATGGCATGCTGAACCTACAAGGGTTTCCTTAACCCTTTGCAAGCCATGGCATAGGGTGGTTTAGAAGCCACACCCAGGGTCGCTTCTAAGGCACCCTGCAGGGCTCAGACAACATGCTAAATCGCAGTGGCACTTAACCTACTGAGGTTTAGCGTATCGTATGAACCCAGTCAATGACTGGGTGCAGACAACGCGATAACCCACACTCAAGGCATGGGTTGTCGTTGGCGTCAGTTGTTGAAACATGGGTTATTGTGTTGTCTGAACCCAGCCGAAATACCAAACCATGGTGAACAACTCACAGTTCATAACCCAACAACAAACCATGGCTTCTCTTCATGGGTTGTTCGTGGTTAACAAGCCATGGCTTGTTAGCACAGCTGGGTTCAGACAACATGACGACTCACGGTTCAGTGATAATCCACACTCAACCCACGCTCAACTCTTGAGTGTGGGTTATCGTGTTGTCTGAACCCAGCCAATGTTGGTGCCTGCCTGACCTCCAGAGGCAGGAAGTTTCACAGAAAGGGAGCCACCACACTGAAGGCTTTTCTCCTGGTGGACTTCAATTGGGCCAAAGGTCCATGAGGAACCATCAGAAGCATCCCATCTTGTTACAACAGATAATCTGGGCGTTCGATCCCCTCAAAGGAGAGAGACTAACCCCACACTCTCACGAAAGGTTTGGGATCTTTGGCTGGGGTAAAGGCGCGCACAGCTGGGTGAAGTGCGCGCTTTGTCCTTTAATGCTAAACACAGACACACACACTGATGTCAGAAATAAAAGAGTTGTTTATTAAAGTTGAAATATAGAGAAGGTACAGCGTCTTGCCCTTGGTGACACAGTAAATCCAATGGTTTTGGGCAGCAAAATAACCTTACACTATTGTTCAAACACACTCTATAATTCTTGGAGAGGAAAGAGTCCCTGTTCACCCTAGTAGCCTACAGATAGGGGTGGTGGTGGTGGAAGAAAGGCTTCCGTCTAGAAGGATAGCTAGAGAAAGAAGTTCCAGTCACTACCTTGTCCGTTGGCGGTCCCTGCAGTGGATTCCCGGTGGTAGTCCTGTGGAGGCAGGAGGTGATCAAGAGGCCTGTGTCTCAAGCGTGCTTGGATGTCTTAGGGCAGTGATGGCGAACCTATGGCACGTGTGCCCCACGCAGGGACTGCTCTGTGGGCACGCGAGCCATAGGTCACCAGCCCTCGAGCGGCTTTGGGGGCACAGAGCTCGAGAGCAGGGGGGCAAAGCCACTGAAGGACGGAGGTGGGCGGAGCGGCGGCTGCTCCTGCCCGCCGCGCGTCACCCGGCATCCCACAGGCTGCCGCTTCTGCTGGGGAAGGGCCAAGAAGGTCCTCCCGGGGCGGGGCGGGCAGGCCTGGAGAGCCGCTGTTGCCCTGGCGACGACGTCATTGGGCGGTGCAACGACACGCCGCCCTTTTCACTTTAGGACCAGGCGCACAAACCCTTCTCAGGCCAAGCATCAGCACTTGAAAACCTGAGTGGAGGGTCAAATGAAACCTTTCCCCTACTAATGAGGGAAAAGATTAATGCTGGATATTAAGAATCTAGCTTAAATCTATGATGCTGTGGGTACAAAGGTGTATGTGTAGATTTAAAAGTAAAGCAGGTAATAACGCCAAGCCGACACGTAGGATTTTGGTAGTTAACAAAATAATAAGTTTATTTTAATTCTCAAGATCTTAGTTCCAGAAAATAAACCTGCCTACACCAAACACTTTGTAACTAACCTAACTCCCAACTCTCCCCACACACTACAAGCACTCTCCCATAACACACTAACTCCAACCACCTAAAACTCTCTAACCCAACTCCACACTCCCCTAACACTCGACTCACTGACATAAAACCTCACTCACTCTGACCTCACTCAAACGCTCCTTATATGCTCCTCCCCCACCCTTTCCAAGACATCACAAACCACACCCACTCCATTCAACATTCTAGACACTCTAAACCAGTGTTTCTCAACCTTGGGTCCCCAGATGTTTTTGGCCTACAACTCCCAGCATGCCCCAGCCAGCTACGCTGGCTGGGGCATGCTGGGAGTTGTAGGCCAAAAACATCTGGGGACCCAAGGTTGAGAAACACTGCTCTAAACATACACCAGGGAACTGAATTGTGGGGTTACGCCACAGGCGGTGCCAATGCTCCCCGCTGGCAGTCCAAGGTGGTTGTCACGCCCCGTGCGCGGGCTCAGACCGTGACGCGGCAGGCAGGGCCGACAGGAGCGTCCGCTCCTGCCCGCCGCGCGTCACCCGGCATCCCACAGGCTGCCGCCTCTGCCGGGGAAGGGCCAAGAAGGTCCTCCCTGGGGCGGGGCGGGCAGGCCTGGAGAGCCACTGTCGCTGGGGCGACGATGTCCCTGGGCGGCGCCAACGCTGCTCACTGGCGGCTCGAGGCGGCGTCATGCCCCGCGCAGGCTCAGGCTGTGACGCGGCGGGCGGGGCCGACGGGAGCGCCCGCTCTTCGCAGGGCATGCGGGCCGCCTCCCCGCAGCTGGCGCCGCCTCTGCGGCCCGTCCGCAGCCCGAGGTGCAGCCCCTCGGGAAGCGAGCTTGTGGTTGCCACAGGGCTCTTCTTCGGCCCAGGCACACCGGCAGCAAAGAGGCCGGAGCGTCCGGAGGGCTGCTGGGCCAAGTCCCGCCTCAGGAGGCTCCATGGGCGGCGGTGCAGCGGGCCAGGAGGCTGACCCAGGTCCCTGGAGGAGGGCAGCGGTGAGGAAAGCCAGGCCACGTGTGCATTATTTTTATTTTATTATATTTGTTAATTGCCCATCTGGCATAAACACATTGAAGATCTCTCTCTCTCTCTCTCTCTCTCTCTCTCTCTCTCTCTCTCTCACACACACACACACACACACACACACGTTTAATGGCTGTGTTTAAAAACAGGTTTAATTCAGGTTTAATTGCAGTGTTGGCACTTTGAAATAAGTTGGTTTTGTGTTGCAGTTTGGGCACTCGGGCTCAAAAAGGTTCGCCATCACTGTCTTAGGGTGACTTTCTAGACTCTCCCATTTCTCCAGCCTCGGTTCTTATACCTTTCCCTGAGTCCCTGGTGACATGAGGCGAGGGCTTCCTTTGTTCTCCTGATGGTCTTAATCACTGCTAATCGCCCTGTCCTTTGTGTGCCTAAGGCCCTTAATGGGTGTCATAGGAGAAACCTTTTTGTGGGTTCCCCTTATTCGATGAGCTTAAGTTCCTGGTTGAATCCTTCTATTGGGGGGAAGCCACCCTTTTGCACGGCTATTTTTAGGTTCTTTTCAGGAAAGTTCTGTGCCTTTAGGCCGTGTGTGTGTGTGTGTGTGTGTGTGTGTGTGTGTGTGTTAACCTGATCATTGCAAGGCTCTCAACCGCTGCCCATTCATGCTTCCTAGACCTCAATCACTCTCCATTCAAGCCTTCATTTGCTTCCTGTGTGCCAGTCCGGTTGCTGAGGCTGTTCATCTCCCACGAACCCAAGCGTACCCAAGCTCCTATTGGGGCCTGCTGTGGCCTTCCTTGTGAGCCACAGTCACAACCAGATTATTATAACTATGTGGCTTACGCTGGCTCAGCTTGTCTGAGTGTGGAAAGCTAAGCAGGGTCAAGCCTGGTTATTACTTGGATGGGAGACCCCTCCTCTAGTTTCCTGCATTGAGCAGGGGGTTGGACTCGATAGCCTTGTAGGCTCCTTCCAACTCTATGATCTATGAATTCTATGTCTCCTCATAACAGTCCGATGATGTCAGTTACCGGGCAGGTTGATAAGGGAGAAAGCAGGAATGGGTATCTGAGGTTGGCAGATCCAGTTCTTGAGTGTTCATGTACCTTAAAGAGCTTCCTAGAAGGGGAATCTCCAATACGGGCACCTTCTCCCCTCCTGCATCCACCCCCGCTGAAATTCTGTCATTTGTGCAGTTCTTAAAGGTGCCTCAGGAACTGGACTTCACAATGCTTCAGCCAACTCCCTAGAAGATTGGTGGCCAACCTTAAAAGCAGTAGGTCTCAAAGGCCTTCTTCCATGGTTGGAATTTCACTAGTGGGAGCGATATATTTTTGCAGAAATTCCTTCCGTGTGAAGACACAAGAGCCCATATGTTCAAAGGATGGCCATTCTTGTACCTTTCTGATCCTTCAATTTTTCACACTTTCACAGCTAATTTTTCTCTACCTGACAAAGAAGTAGGCCAAGCTCTTTACACAAACGCATTCCGCTTTCTTTGAAAAGTTGCAGCAAAGTTGTGTGTGCACGAAACCTGGCTGGCTCGGATGCTTGCTGGGTCACAGTTTCCATCCCTTTTTGTCTGCTTTCCCTTGCATCAATATAGCACTAATTTGCATAATAGGTTCTTTCAAGAAAGCATTTTCTCAGCAAGGTCCTTTATAATTCACAGAATAAACTCAACCTGAAAAAAGATGGGTTTCCTTTCATTTATTTTCCTGCTACAGACCGAAGAACCCTCAACAGGTTCTCCAAAATCGGGTGATGGTTCAGGACACCCAGGGGCAGAGACCCAGCTGAGGGGGCGGCCGAATCCTTCTTGCAAACCCTGTCTCCCTGGGTTCGCTCCACCCTGGGATTTCCTCCTGTAACTGGTTGCAGGGTTAGATTGAAGAGCGGAGTTCTTAAAACACATTTCCTTCCTCCCACAGTGGTTTTGCCTTAAAAGCTCCGTCAATGTGGCTCTGCCTTCACTTTTCACCCTGAAGTGTTTGGCAACGTGCCGCGCGCTGTGTCTCGGGTGGGTGTTGCGTGATGTACGGGGCCAACACTTGCCCTGGGGAATTCAGCAGTACAAGGCCTCTTGGATCGTGGGCTTAAAGGATGAGGTGCTGGCCCTTTGCTCCTGCGGTGGTAAGTACTAATACCCAAAGCTGCAATTATCGGAGCAGGGAGGAAGTGGGAGAGAGCTAAGGCAGGTGATAGGAAGTAGCAGCATACAAAAGCCAGCCTTGTGATTTTTACCAAGACAGCGAGAGACCACACGTTGTTTTGTGTTACCTTCAGTTAATTTGAGGCTACCAACTGAGCAGAAGAAACCCGGCCTGACTTGCTCCTGTGCCACAAACCATCGTTTGCTATGCAGAAATCAGCCGCCCGCGGGACCGAGGGGATGTTAAAAGGCACAGAAGCAACAGCTGGTAAAAACGTTGGCAACCTAGTAGCCACACAGGCCTGACCTTACTTTGTATTTTGTGGGGAAGGGAAATTTTAAAGCACAAACAAAAAATGGGCAAGCTGGTCATTCACTGGATGTGGCAGGACAGGGTGTGGGTTGCAGAGCTCAGGTCTGCTGTGGTGTGTCTCCCTGACCACTTTTTCTGGGCCAACAGGTAGGTTCTGTCTCGGCAGAGGTGTAGGTTGTTGGGGGGGTTGGTTGGTATGGCTGCTGTGCCTATAATAGATGCATGGAAGACTGACGTTCAGCAGATGCAGTACTAAAGGGAAAATTTGCTTCTGGGCTGGGACAGTGGTAAATAACCCAAAGGAAGTGTTCTCCTAGGCCTTATGACAAATGGTTCTGCTGGCTCATAAACCAGAAGGCAAAAGAAACTCTCAGTCTATTCCTCCTCGTAGGTAATTCCTTCTTCCTGTGCTAGCAGACTTGGGGTTCAAGGGGAGGGGGGGCTTGCTGTACTGGCTTCTGGTATGTCCCTTGGTAGCCCGTTGCGCATCAAGCCATTGTGAAATGTTTTTGGGGGGGGCGGGGCAGGAATTGGATGACGTTTCCAAATTTGCTATTTGGATTTTTTGGAGGCTGAAAATGTTTACTCCTAAATCCACGGTGTGGGTTTTGGGGACTGAAATTTGACAAAACACTGACATTCGGAATTCTTCTATGCAGCTGTTTTAGTTTTTGCCAGCTGTGCAAGGGGATGGTTCCTGACTGAATCAAGGAATGAATGAAATGAGTACAACACATTAGTCAATGCCATTGCATGTCAGAGGTCAGTTGCTGTCCAATGTGGACTGCTGCAGCAAGATGCCACTGCATGTCACCTGTCAAATACTGGCCTTTCATATTAAACAAGGAAAATGCCTGTCATATGATGTATGCATGTTGATGGGGGGGTGTCTCTTTTAATAATGCTAAGGCCACTTTGTGGGAAGCGCTGTGCCCCTGACAAGAAGGGCCAACCCACCCAATCTCAGGGATGGGAGGCAGGATTTGCCCCATAACAAACGCTCCCAAATGCTTCCGTTTACTTTTTCCCATAGGACTGAATGGCAATCATTCACTTACATGGGAGAAATCTATTTATTTACTTGCAGCATTGTTACCCTGCTCTTCAGCCAGGAAAGGCTCCCAGAGCAGCTTGCAAAGATGAATAATGAGACGGTCCTTGTCCTCACGGTCCTTTTGCACTCTAAAAGCTATGATACAAAAGGAAAAGGGATGGAGAGGGAGGAGGAAAAAAGTGCCCGCTCTTAATTTCCCTGCACCTGTTTCTTCCCTGGATGATGTATAGGGCCGGGTTGGTCTCCCCTTTGCCGTGATGTTCTTCTTTGGAGGCAGGGGGTGCAGCCTCCCAGTGGTCCTTGGTTCTCTGGCCAATGGGTGAGGCCAGAGTCTGCAGTTCCAGAGAACTGTCAGCTGGAGCCGGGAGCTCCTTCTGGCAGGGAGGGATAAAGTGAGCTTGCAGCTGCTCCTTCTCTGGTGGATGGGGCCAGGTGGGTTCCCCCCTTGCCGTGGCGTTGATTTAAAAAGCACTGGATGGGTTACCCCCTTGCCGTGATGTTAATTTCATAGAGTTGGAAGGGGCCTACAAGGTCATCGAGTCCAACCCCCTGCTCAATGCAGGAAACTTGAGGAGGGGTCTCCCATCCAAGTAAGAACCAGGCCTGACCCTGCTTAGCTTTTCATGCTCAGACGAGCTGAGCCAGCGTGAGCCACAGGCCTGTATGCAGCGCGTCCTCTTAGTGCAGCCCCACGCAGAAGCAAGTGCACTAGATTCACAGACTGTATAGGTTGGTGGTACCGAAACAGAAAAAAAAAGAAAAGAAACAAACCCAACGTTCTATAAGCAGGAGCAGTTGGACCATTTGGGGAGTGAGGCCTTTAGCAGCATTCCCAACCTGGTGCCTTCCAGATGTTTTGGGCTATGACTCCCATAATCTCTGACTGTTGGCCATGCCAGCTGGGAATGATGGGAGTTGTGGTCCAACACATCTGGAGGGCCCCAGGTTGGGGAAGACTGGCTTATAGAATAGGTCTGCAGTAGCTCCATCAATTGTAAACCCTTTCTAAATACAACAGTATTGATAATCGGTCAATGTTGGAGCAGAGGAGATGCCAAATATTTGCCCGTGAATTCAAGATATGAGATTGCCCACCTCCCCCGACCCCACCAGGACTCATTGATAGAAATAAAACCCAGAAGCAAACCCCGTCAGAACGAGTGGGCTTGGATGCGCCCCCCCCGGCCCACTTACCTGCTGGACACATGCGTCTCCCTGTGTCTCTCGGCCAAGTAACAACCAGGCTCGACCCTGCTTAGCTTTCCATGCTCAGACAAGCTGAGCCAGCATAAGCCACATGCCTGTAATGTTACCCTCTGGTTGGATGTATGGGTCCAGGTGGGTTTCCCCCCTTGCCGTGATGGTAATTTAAAAGTGCACAACCCTCTCTGGGACGCCCAATCTTCTCTATGCCTCCGCTGATGCCAGTCCCTGAGTGAGGAGGCAGCCCGCTCCTCCTTAAATAGCCCTAGCCTGGGCCCCCGTTCTCGGTCGCGTGGCGATGTGACCAAATTTTTGGGATCGGCCTCTATACAGTTACCCACTGAAACCAACTGCTGATATTCAATATAAAATCTTTATAGGTGTGGTCAGTGTTTGGCATCGTTCTCAGAGGAGGGGTTGTGGCGGGCGGGGGGGGACGATGGTGGAGTTTCATTTCAGCGCTGGCGGCACCCGCTGTGCTGCACAATCCACCCCACTTCACCTTGGAGGGCCAGGAGGTGCGCGAGGAGGGGCTGGGGGGCTTTCCGGGGAGGCCAGCTGGAGACTGAGAGAGCAGAGGAGAGCAGAGGAGAGGAGGAGGCAGGGCGGCGACTTAGGGATGGCCAGAGAAGAGGAAATGCATCCCCAAAAGAGAGGGCCAAGGGGCCCCGTGGTTTGTGTAAACTTTGCATATGCTGATCTATGTCAGTACAGATGCAAATTTACTAGAAATTGCTCTTAGGATCTGAATGGAACTATAAGAACTCTCACCCTAGTGTGGGAGCCTGCAGCCAGGTGAGCTGCGCACCTGCCCATTCCGCCTGCTCCCCTGGCGATGGGAGCCGTTCTCGTGGTTCTTTCTCTTTAAGCGGGGATTGGATAGGACAGCCCTTCAAAGAGAGGACTGCCCTCTCTAAAAGAGGACACACGGGCCACCCTGGGAGGAGGTGCCAGCAGTACGTAAAAAGAAAGATGGGGGGGGGGGAGTCAGGATCATGCAGGAGGCCTTAGGCAGCTGCCGAATTTCTTTGACTGGGTTCAGACACATGAGAACCCACACTCAAGGGTTGAACTGTGGGTTGTTGTTGTTGTTGGAGCCCCAAAACTGTGGGAGGCCCTCTGCCCCACTGCCTTGCTGTCCAGGGGCACTTGCTGAAAGAAAGGTGCAGGGGCCCTGAGGATCTCTGCTACATCTGATCCCCCTGGATGAGCTGGCTCTTTGCCCACATGGGCTTCCCCTCCTGCTGCCCCCCCCTCTTGAATCCTTCTGCCCGAGGTTTTTTCTGGAATCAGATGCCCTCCTCTCCCCTGTCCATGCACCCCTTTTTACAAATCGGGGTGTCCTTAGGAGGCAGGCTCCTTTACAGACACGTGCACAGACAGAGACTTTAGAGCGTATGTAAATTAGTATCTGCAAATTTGTGCTCTTTTTTTGTCCTGTGGGGCTGAGCCCCAGATCTTTTCAGCACTGCCCCTGAGCCCAGGCCTAGGAAGACCTCTGCCTGAGACCAGGGATGGGGACTCGGACTCGAGGACTCGACTCGTGAGTCGGACTGAGTCCCCCCTCTGACTCGACTCGGACTCGAGTCCCAATATTTTTAATGGGACTCGAGACTCGACTCGGGACTCGAGGCCAAGGCCTCTTCAACATCCCTGGGCTGTGCCAGAAGGAGTGGAGAAGAGCGCGATCACCGGTGAAGAGCGCATGGAAGCGAGGCGTGCCGCTGCTCGGCCACTATGGACAGCTATCAGGAGTGCAGCCCCAACGATGTGTTGAGATTTATTTTGATTGATGTGTTGTTGTGGGGGGTTAGGGTCAGACATTTTGGTTTTGGCTGCCTCTGCCTGCCTGTTTGGGGTTCCCAGCCTCCTCTGCCTGCCTGGTCTCTTCTTAACCAGTTCAATAGTTTGAATTGTCCAAGACAAAGGCCTCTGCCTGCCTGTTTGGGGTTCCCTGCCTCCTCTGCCTGCCTGGTTATTTTGGGTTTGTCTGCCTGGTCTATTCTTGCCAAAATCAGTTGCAGAGTTTTGAAATAAAAAGGCGCACTTGTGCCTAGAATTTATTTAAGCCACACATCTGAAGCAGCCTTATTTTGTTGGGGGAAAACCCCATTGATTTTAATAGGGACTCGTGGAGTCAGTTTTGGGAGTGACTCGTGACTCGTGACTCGTGAGTCACCATTTTGGACCAAGGACTCGGACTCGGACTTGAGACTCGAGTCCAAAGACTCGTGACTCGACTCGTGACTCGAGCCCAAGGACTCTTCAACATCCCTGCCTGAGACCCCCCCCACCCCCAAACTGGCTTACCACTGCTCTTCCTAGCCCTCAACTACTCCCTTGACTCCCCCCCCCCCGACTGAAGTGACAGGAGTCCCTTCCCTTCTTTTTCCTGGAGGCAGGGTGCACTGCAGAGGAAAGCTCTGGCCTGCAGACGCCCACCTTCTTCTTCGTTCCCCAGGGAATGTCTCTGATCCTCCGGTGTGGCCTGGAGGCGTTCTTGGGGAATGAAGAGGCTCGCGCTTTGCTTGGAAGCGATCCCAGCTGCCACTACTAGAGAATGTGTTCATTATAAAAACAAAAGTGGAAGGGGTAGGACACAATGGCAGGCACCAAGACAAGCATCTGGGGGCACACTGGGGGCACCCCTGCTTTAGGATGTTGAATTTAATGATGATCAACTAATTAATGAACCATGAATGCCAGTTCATTAGATAGGCATTCATGGAATGCAAAAGGGAATATTTTACAATCTTGGGAAATTAGGAATGGCCATAGTATATGTCGACATGATTCCCAATGGCTACAATTAAAAGCAGACCTAATACTTAAAAAGGTCGCCTGTTTCATGACTTTCCTGCTGCTTTCAGGTTTGGTGCATTTATTCATGGAACTGCCCAAAAAGATGGATAATTCTGGTGGCCACTTGAGCCCAGGCAGAGCTCGAAAGAAGGAAAAATGTCCTCCCTGTCAGAGCAATAAGACAATGGAACCAACTACCTAGGGAGGTGGTGGGCTCTCCCACTCTGGGGGCATTCAAGTTGCAGCTGGATTGGACAGCCATCTGTCGGGGATGCTTTGACCTGGATTCCTGCATTGAGCAGGGGGTTGGACTCGATGGCCTGGTAGGCCCCTTCCAACTCTGCTTTTCTATGATTCTATGATTCTATGAAATTGCAATCTGCCAAAAGCAGTGAGGCTTCTCTGGGAATAACTCTTTTAGGGTCTGCAGGGGCTTTCTTAATCCAGGGATGCAGAACGTCTGTCGGCCCAAGGGCCAGATTCCATTTCAGATAATCTCTCGGGGGCCGCATTCCAGAGGTGGGCTGGGCTGGGGGCATAGTGGGCAGGGGCCAAAGGCAAAAGGAGATGAGGCCAAAATACCAGCCTGTTTTAGCTTAAAGCTCTTGCCCCCAGTAACCAAGACTTGGAGTAGCGGCATTTCAATCCTTCAGAATCAGGAAAAAACTGGGCAAAGACTGTGAAACCACCAAGCGGTTGGTGGTTGTTTGGAGGGAAAGGGGTTGGGCGCAAGGGAAGGGGCAAACCTGGAAGGCCATATTGGGATTTGGCCCCCCGGCGCTGGGGTGCTATGCTCCTGTCTTAATACAATGGCTTAGGAAGTCAGCACTGTGGGTCTCCAGTCAAGTTACTCAGAAAGGAAGGGATGTGCAGTGAAGGCTGCTCCTATACTTGGCACTCTTAGGGCGCGATCCTATGCACGTTTAGACAGAAAACAGTCTGGGGAATGCTGGGAGTTATAGGACTTTTTTCTGTCTAAAGTTAACGTGTATAGGATTGTGCCCTTAATTACTGCAATTTGGCGACCAGAGCTAGAAACACTCAAGGTTTGGTGGCTTCCCCTCAGGGGCTCTCACCCGACAATCACAATTATTATTATTATTATTATTATTTACATTTATTTATCACCCATCTGGCCGGCAAATGGCCACCCTGGGCAATGTACATAGGATAAAAACAAGATAAAATACATTTAAAACAATATAATTTTTTAAAAATCTTAACCCACCCCATATTCCTGCCTGAACAGCCAGGTTTTTAATGAGCGGCGGAAGCTCATCAGAGAGGGGGCATGGTGGAGGTCACTCGGGAGAGAGTTCCACAGTACGGGGGCCGCCACAGAAAAGGCCCTCTTCCTCGTCCCCACCAGTCTAGCTGCTCTGGCTGAAGGGACAAGGAGAAGGCCATCCGTGGCAGATCCTGTTGAGCGGCCCAATTGGTGTTGCTGGAGACGCTCCTTGAGATAGACTGGACCGGAGCCGTATAGGGTTTTAAAGGTCAAAACCAACACCTTGAATTCGGCTCGGCAAGCAACTGGTAGCCAGTGCAGCTCCTTGAGCACTGGCGTGATGTGATCCCACCGGCGGCTGTCTTTAACCAGGTGAGCCGCCGCGTTCTGTACCAGCTGTAGCTTCCGAACCGTCTTCAAGGGTAACCCCACGTAGAGCGCATTACAGTAATCTAGGCGAGAGGAGACCAAGGCATGAACCACTGATGGGAGCAGGTGATTAGTTGAGTGTGAGTTGAGTATGGGTTGTTGTTGACCTGTGGGTTGTTGAATCGTAGGTTGTTGCATTGTGTGAACCCAGTCACACTAACAAACCATGGTTTGTTAACCATGAACAACTTATGAAGAGAACCCATGGTTTGTTGTTGGGTTGTGAACTGTGGGTTTTTTGTGAACCCATACTCAACCTGTACTCTGGCTTGTTGTGTTGTGTGAACCAGGTCACTGTCTCCCCAAACAGTGTAAGATTTTCCAAGAGTTTCTTTTTCCAGGACTGCGGAGAAACACTTGGAGCCTTTCTACATGAGGCATTTATTGTGCAGTTCGTGATTCCTCACTCACACTAGTTTGTGGGTGCATTGCACAACATTTTCATCCTCCAGCGCTTGTCCTGTGCTTTGCAACCATTGTAGGGTGTGTGCATTTTTCTAACAAGTAAAGTCTGGTACATTTGTGAATGGTGGCATGAAACCCTCATGTATTTGTGCAATTCCGCTATACCACATCTCCACCGAGTGGTTGTGTAATGGAACATCCTGAAAGGCAGAGAAAGAACAACCCCCCCCCCCGGGGGGGGATGCGTAAAGAAGCCGATCTTAATCCTGCAAATAACCCAGAAGGAGAAGCCTTGCTAAAGTGGCAGGTGGAGAAAAGCTCTTGTTCTCGAAGTCAACAGCCAGTCCCAGCAGGCTTCATCCCCATCAGGAGCACGTCTTTTGTAAAGCTAATGGGACTTACTGCCCATTCAAGTCCAGGCCACCCCAAAAGACTTTGCATTACACCAGATGCAGCAAACAACAATATATTGTTGCTGGGAAATTCTCTCCCCCACAGCTGCCCCAGCTGTGTGTGACAGATGACGTTATCACCATCCTGTTCATCAGAAAGTCCAGGCAACTTTGCCCCAGCAAGTCCTGGCTCACAGCACCACTGAATGCAGCTGCAGTTCTCCAGAGACACCCTCTTTGTCACCAGGAGAGGTCCGAAATAAGTGGATGGGTTACACTGACTCCACTCGTGCCCTGCAATGGAGCCATCGTGTGCTCGGCTGCAGCTGCTGCAGAAAGTGAGAGAGAAAATCGCTCTTGCCTCGGGCTTCCTCCATGTACCCCAGGCTCCCTGTTCTGCAGTGGTTTCCTGTCTCCTTAGCACGCCCCGCCCCCCTGCACAAAATTTCTGACTACAGGCCATGGTGACGAGGGCAGCTATATCCGCAAAGGTGCCAGTGCTGCATCATCAACCTGGCGCGGGAAAGGTTCTAGTGTGTGGGAGGAAGAGGAGGAGGAGGACAGCATCTTCAGGAAGAGACAAGAGATGACATCTTGTGTTGATGATGCACCAATAAGCATCTATTTGGACTGGGGAGGATGCCGTTTCCTGGCCTTATCAGGAGGCAGTGCGTGGGCTCACATCCCCATGCAGCCACGGAGACCAGCCCTGTAGCCAAATGTTGGGGAGTGGGGAGCCAATGTCCCTCAATGCCGAATGTTTGTTTATATTTATTTATTTATTTATTTTATTATATTGATACCCCGCCTTTTTTCCTGCAAGGAACCCAAGGCGGCTTACATAATCCTCATCCTCCTCTTTTGTCCCTCGCTTCAGCTGCAAAAGGTTCCCAGATTGCCTTACAAAGATCAGGAATAAGGCAGTCCCTGCCTGGAGGCTTAGAGTCTAAAAGACATGACACGAAAGGAAAAATGATTGGGAGGGAGGAGGAAAAAAGCAAACTCAGGCACTTGCTTCTTAGTTACAAAGTTCAGCACTCCATTATGCCTAGATGCAGATGCAGCTAAGAGCACTCCCACTCCCTTAGCTACCGACCGCCACTGCTGAGGCCATCAGAAGGAGAGGAAGCAGCTGCTCTTCTATTGGTTGGGTTCAGACAACTTGATAACCCTCACTCAAGGGCTGAGTATGGGTTGAATGTGGATTGTCATTGAACCATGGGTGGTTATAGAACCATGGGTTATCGTGTTGTGGGAACCCAGCTGCACTAACAAAACATGGTTTGTTAACCATGAACAACCCGTGAAGAGAACCCTTGGTTTGTGAACTGTGGGTTGTTTGTGGTATACAAACCATGGCTTGTTAGCACGGCTGGGTTCAGACAATATGATAACTCACGTTACCCACACTCAGCCCTTGAGTGTGGGTTATCGTGTTGTCTGAACCCAGCCAATGTGTTTAGATCAAGCTCCATGACAAGTCCTGCCAATGGCTAGATGGAACTGCCACCTTTGGAGGCAGCCTACAGACCCTGGAGTACCAGTCGCTACAGTGGGGCAGGGCTGCTGCCTTCCCGGCCTTCTTGTGGGATTCCCAGAGGCATCTATGGGGCACTGGGTGCCAGGCCTGCTCTGCCAGGGCTCTTCTTACATTCCTATGTTCTTAACAGCGGAGGAGAAGGCTTGGGGGAGAGTCCTATGACACTCTGGTTGCCATTCTGAGATTTAATTCCTTTTCCATGCAGACAGACACCCAGACTTTGAGATTTTGTGGTGGGGGGCAAACGCTTTGACCTGGTTGGCAGTGCTATTTCTGAGCAGGCAGCAACAGAGAAAGTTCCCGAGAAGGCGGAAGATGCAAAGAGATGTTTCCAGGAAAGAACCGCACGCATCTTGAGATCTACCCAAGCATCGGCAACTGCTTTCCTCTTGGGTCATCATCGATCCCAGCTCGTGTGTGCAGCCCTGTTGAAGGCCGCTGAGTTGCCTGCATGCTCAGAGTTTCCTGTTTGTGGCAGAGTTTCCTGTTTGTGGCTCTCGAAATTCCACTAGTCAGAAATTTATACACAGGTGGTTGGGTATTCCCACAGGTGGTTGGGATGCTCAGGGTATTCCCCAAACAGTGGTGTCATCCTGGACTGCTGGTTTAGTTAACAGCTGCTTCAGATGAGCAAATACACCAATGTCAAGCTTAGCAAATCGATGTCCTTTTTTAGGGGGGGGCAAACCCCAATTTTAGATAGGCAGATTATGCTGTACTTCAAGGGTGGGGAACCTCGGACTCAGGGGCAAAATCCAGCCCTCCTGGGGTCTCCGAGATAGCCATGTCTCTCCCCCACCCCCAGCCACCAATTGCTTGGTGGCTTCCTTGGTTTTATGTAGTTTTCCCCGCTTCTAAAAGGTTGAAATGCCTCTCTGAAGGCCGGGTGACCGGCAGGAAGAACTTTCAGCGACAATATGCTGAGTTCTTTTGCATTTTTGGCCCCACCCCTTTCCCCTTTGGCCCTGCCCCTTTGCCTTCTGGCCCACCCAAGAGTTTCCCGCTCCCTGTTCTGGGGCCCATGGTTTTCAAAATATATCTTGACCATATGAAGCCGCCCCACAAGAGGGAAGAAAACAGTCCTCCTCTCTGTGTTTGCCCCCCCAGCATCTGTTACTCGGAGGTAGACTCAATGACTGGGTTCACACAACACGACAACCCACACTCAAGGTTGTGTATGGGTTGAGTGTGGCTTGTTGTTGAATTGTGGGTTGTTGTGTTGTGTGAACCCAGCTGCGCTAACAAACCATGGTTTGTTAACCACAATCAACCCACACTTCACAACCCAACAACAAATCCTGGGTTCCCTTCATGGGTTGTTCGTAGTTAGCAAACCATGGTTTGCAAGCGTGGCTGGGTTCACACAACACAACAACCCATGGTTCAACAAGACAAGTGGGCTATCGTGTTGTCTGAACCCAGTCAACCTGTACTCTGGCTTGTCGTGTTGTGTGAACCCAGCTCATGTGGAGATTCCATTGAGGGATCACGGTGGATAACGGAGGTTAGATCTGTCCACCATGAATGCATGCCATCTACTGGGGAGGGCAGGGCTGGAAACCTGGTGTACCTCCAGATGTGCTGGACTTCAATCCCGTTGTCCATGCCGGCTGGGGCTTATGGGTGTTTTGGTCCAAAACATCTCGAGGGCACCAGGTTTGGGCATCCTGCTAGGATTGGGGAGACCTGGGTTCGAATCCCTGCCCAGCTATGAAGATGGGCAGCTCACTCTCAGCTTAACCTACCTCACAGAGCTGTTGTGATGATAAAATGGGAGGAGACCCCATTTTGCTCCTTTGTGCTCCTTGCAGGAAAGGCGGGCTACACAAGTCATAAATAATTCTTTTTTAAAATGTATCTACGCATTCCTCCCATGACCAACCAGCTGCTTCGGGGAAACCCACAAGCTGCCCACAAAGGCAGAAGCTGTTCCCCTGCTTTCCTGCTGGCCACCGATGTTCTCTGAAGACGGACACTCCTTAGGGATGTCGGATAAATCTGTGACGGATTCAAATGAGTTCGGATTTCTACAGATCCAGCCTACGGATTCTGCAGCCGGTCGGCTTTTTCCGAGTCACACGGCTTCTGCAAACTTGCAGATGCATTTTTTCACTTTTGGGGGTGGGTGGGATTTATGTACATTCGCACTCCTGCTAATTTGTACTTGTGCAAATGCACTATTGCGCATAATAGCATTTACACTAATGCAGCTTAGCACGAGTGGAATTACATCCTGCTTTTTTTAAAAAACCCCAATTCCGTCAGTGAGGGGACAACTGAACTGAAAATGCCTGACAATCTGTGAAAGACAGATGGAACGGATTTAACAAAATCTGTACCTCCTGAACCCTTGATAGACTCCCCTTTTTGTGTGAATTTATCCAAGGTGCCTCGTGGCGCATGCGGAGGTCGTATGTAGTGTCTGTCCCAATTCTCCTGCTGGCCCAGTTTCATGGGGTGCACCCAAGTTCTAGTATTCTGAGAGAAGGAGGAAGGCAGCTCTTCTAAACATCTCCAGCTCTGCTACACGTTTATCCTTATTTCGCAACACAGAATCCCTGTAATCACAAGAGAGAGCTGCAAGGAGGGAGGGGGCGGAAGGGTCTTTCAAGGCATTTTTTGTGGTGACTTAATATGCCGCATAATAACCACCACGGCTTTCCCCAACCTGGAGCCCTCCAGAGGTGTTGGACTGCAACTCCCATCATTCCCAGCCAGCATGGAATGATGGGAGTTGTGATTCCAATACATCTGGAGGGCACCAAGTTGGAGAAGGCTGAACTATAGACACTGACCTGGTTCACAGAACATGGCAAGACAGAGCACAGGTAGAGTATGGGCTAAGTGTGGGTTGTTGCTGAACTGTGGGTCATTGTTGACTTGCGTGTTGTTGTGTTGTGTTCTGTTGTGTTGTTGTGTGAACCCAGCCATGCTAAGGAACCATGGTTTGTTAATCACAAACAACCCACAGTTCACAACCTAACAACAAACCATGGGTTCTCTTTGTGGGCTGTTTGTGGTTAACAAACCATGGTTTGTTAACGGGGCTGGGTTCGAACAACTCATGATTCAACAATAATCCATGGTTCAATGACAACCCACACTCAACCCGTACTCTGGCTTGTTGTGATGTGTGTGAACCCAGCCATTATCAATGAAGTCAAGCAATCATGTATATACGCGCATCCTCTGCTTTTTAGGCATAGGAATTTGTGTAGTTTGCATCCATTTAATCCAGCTTAAATTTATTTATTTATTATATTCATATCCCGCCTTTTTTCCTCTTGCAAGGCACCCAAGGCGGCTTACATAATCCTCCTCCTCCTCTCCATTTTATCCTCACAACAACCCTGTGAGGTGGGTTAGGCTGAGAGTCAGTGATGGCCTGAAGTCACCCAGGGAGCTTCATGGCCCAGTGGGGACTAGAACTCAGGTTTCCCGAGTCCCCGTCCAACACTCTAACCACTGTGCCACACTGCCCCTCGAATGGCTGGTGTCCGTGGGCTAGCTGTGATGTGTGATGACTCAGTGGGCGCTCTGTACATGCTTGTAATCAGTCTATTATTTAGTCCTTGCTTTTTCCAAAATTCTCTTCTTGGACCCAGTACCAATTCTGGAGGCTGCGTCTTACTGAGCAGTAAGAACTTCTGCTGTGGGTGGCATCTGGTTTTTCAGTTTACGATAAATGAGATTGTTGCTAAATGCCATAGTTCAGCTGTTACAGGTAATTTTACTTGCACGCAGTTATGCGGTTTTACAGGAATTATGGTAGAGTGAAACAACGGCATCCATCCGTATCATGGTGCACATCACGGCGTGTGGTGTGCTTCTTTCGCAAACTTTATCGAAGAATCATGCAAAAATAGCAAAAATGTGATGTTTAATTTATCGCATGGAGATGGGTGGGTTCCTTTGCAGGTAGGCGGGTATTTCCCCTGTGATATCAGATAAGAAACGCAAGCAGCTCTGACAAATCACCAACCTTTGGAAACCATGCAGAGCAGCGGCTGCGGCAGGAGGAAAAACTGATTCCTATCTATTGCTTTAGCTGTAAAATTGGCAGCAACCCAACACTTCACAGATGAAAACAAGGGGAAAACAGGGGGAAAGTCCTCCTCCTCCTCCTCACGTATTTTTGCTGAAGGCTCTGCTCCATCAGCTGAAGGCAGTGTTCAATGTTGACTCTGACTCCAGGAAGGGTACTTCTAGATGGATGGCTCCTAAGGACATCATAGAATCATAGAAAAGACCCAGTGGGCCCATCTAGTCCAGCATTCTGTTCACACAGTGGCCAACCAGCTGCCCCAGAGGGAAGCCCACAAGCCGGACAGGAGTGCAACAGCACCCTCCCGCCCATGTTCCCCAGCAACTGGTATGCAGAGGCATAGAGAGCAGACAATGACAATTACTAGTAAAACAAAATAGTTACAGTGACCAATGACCATTCACAAAGCAGCATTGCTAATAACACAGACGTTCTGGCATTGGTCAGCTAAGAATTAACACATGTAGTGTTAATAATGGAACAAAAGTTAGATTATAGAGATGGCCCGAAGTAGCTTTTTTAAAGATGAAAAATGTAATATGTAACAAAAACTTAGAATTAGCCTTGAGAATGTGCATTGTGCGGTGTTATGAATTTTCAGTTCTACTGTATGGAATTGTGGACTTTGACACAGACTGCCATAAAAAAGATCGAAACATTTGAAATGTGGATTTATTGCAGGATATTACGAATTCCATCTACTGAGAGGGTGCCCAACAAAGAAGTATTAAAGAGAATGTATAAAGATCAAGAAATTATAAAACACAGAAAACTAGAATATTTTGGGCATATAATGAGAAATGAAAAATATGGAGTGTTGCAGCTGACTATACAAGGGAAAATAAATGGGGAAAGGAGTGTAGGAAGAAGAAGAAGAAGGTCTTGGCTGCAAAACCTTAAAGGATGGGCTGGGGACCACACAATGTCATTGTTTAGAGCGGGAGCAGCCGTATCTAAAGACTGTTTAGCCATGATGATGTCCAACTCCCGGTAGGAGAGGGATGAGAAGAAGAAGAAGTGGGATTTAAAAGTCTGTTGTCTTAATTCAAGCCACAGGTGATAGAACAGAATTTTCTGATGAATTGTAATCCAGTGGCTTCATGTTGGAATTCCTGAGAATCTAGGTTCAGAAGTAGAGCTTATTGGCTTGGCTGAAAATTCTCCTGTGGGTTTCTGAATCTGAATCACACGGCCTATCTAATGTCTGGTTTGTGTCGGTGTATTCTTCTGCGAAGAGTGTGACCTGTTTGTCCTATATAGAATGCACTAGGGCATTGCTGGCAAGTGATGACGCATGTCACATTGGAAGAAGAGCATGTGACCGTGTCCCTCATGTTGTGGCTGACATTAGTAGGTCCAGGAACAGGGTTGCCTGAGTAGAAATTCTAACAACGCATCCCCAATAGGCAAAAATGAGAGGGGCCCCCCCTAGAAAATAGAGACCATCCCTGCTAAATAGAAGCAGTTGGAGGGTGTATAGCAAGCTTCCCCAACCTGGTGCTCTCCAGATGTGTTGGACTGCAACTTCCATCTTTCCCAGCCAGAGTTGCAATACTAGGGGCAGGTTGCTATGTGGCAACACTACATTGAGCATAATCCACTGGGTGACTCGGAAAGGTACAGGAGGCATCTTTGTATCTTGACCTGCAACCTGTCCTGTCCTTCAACGAGTCACCCCACTTAGAGCAGGGGCAGGGAACCTGAGGCCCTCCAGAGATGGCTGCACTGCAATTCCCATCATCCCTGACCATTAGTCAAGATGGCTGAGGCAGATGGGAGTTGGGCTTCAGCAACATCTGGCAGGCCATGGCTTTCCCACCCCTGACTAGGGTCAAGGACAAACGCCCACCTCCTATAATGCAAAGGACTGAGGACCTAACAATACTTTTTTTTCAACATTTGGATGGGTGGTGTTTAGACGCCACCTGCGAATGGATAAATATATGGGTATTTAGTCTGCTTTGCTGAAGCTTACATACAACTTAAAAAAAAAAAATTCTTTGAAAGCTTTGTCTTCATAGATATACAGTAGATAGATATATACACATATGTGTACATTTCATATATATCTATTGAAATGGATCTAGTCAAATTTATGTGGTTACATTTTATTGCTTCTCTTTTTCTTTTTTACGGTTTTGTTTTGTTCTGTTGAAATTCACAATAAAATAAATAAATAAATCCCTGACTGGGAATCAGCAAGGTTTTCAAGCTCATCGATGTTCTCCGAGTTCCACCTCGAAGCTTGGGCTGGCTTGTTCCCGAATGTGAGCTTTCGTTGTTGTTGTGCGTATGAGAAAAATGTTAAAGTGTGCACACAAATGCATGCTTCCCCCATTGACTAAGGGTGCAATCCTATGCATGTTTAGACAGAGAAAACTTCTACAACTCCTGGCTGGGGAATGCTGGGAGTTGTAGCACTTTTCTTTGTCTAAACAACTTTGGGCCAGTCACTGACTCTCAGCCTAGCCTACCTCACAGGGTTGTTGTGAGGATAAAATGGAGAGGAGGATTATGTAAGCCACCTTGGGTTCCTTGCAGGAATAAAGGTGGGGTATAAATTAAATAAATAAATAAATAAATAGGATTGCACACTAAGGCATGAAAATATATACATTCAAAATGAACATTTTGAAAGTGCAAACTTTTCTAATGAACACATGTTGTGCACAGGAATATACAAGCCTTGCCCAAGAAATGCAAACTCGTGTTTGCATTCAGGGGTGTGAATGGGGCAAGTTCTGATGCTTAGTACGCTGAATTGAAATTCCCCTGTGTCCAGAGGGGAGGGGAGATATACATCAGTAAGAGCATAAGAACATAAGAAGGGTTGTGATGGATTAGACAAAGGGTTCATTTCGTCCAGCATTCTGCTCACACAGTGGCCAACTAGCTTCCTGTGGCAAACCCCCAAGTAGGATATGAGGGCCACAGCACCCTCCCGCCCATGTTCCCCAGCAATTGGTGTACACAGGCATACTGCCTCTGATCCTGGAGGTAGCATAGAGCCATTGATAGCCTTCTGCTCTTCCATGAATTTGTCCAATTCCCCCTTTAAAGCCATCCAAAGTGGTGGCCATCCCTACACCTTGTGGAAGTGAGTTCCATAGTTTAACTAGGTGCCATGCCAGTGCCACTTGGTGGGTGCTGGTTTAGGTGTACGCCTGCAGACAGAGCATCTGAAACCACTCAGACCACCACTCAGGTTGGGGCAGGCGGTCTACCAGCGAACTCACCACGTCAGCAGCACGCCCCATCTCAGGAGTGCGCTTCCTTTTCCTCAGGTCCTTCTGACGACTCTCTTGAGCTCACCCTGCGGTGCTCAAATCCTGGACAGCGTGACTGAGGCCAAGCTCACGAGGCTAGTCCAAGAAACTGGAAGAGAAACGGACCCGATCGGTTCTGCCCAAGAGAGGCTGCATCTCAGCCAGAAGAAGTGGCCGAGAGACACAGGGAGACGCATGTGTCCAGCAGGTAAGTGGGCCGGGGGGGGCGCATCCAAGCCCACTCGTTCTGATGGGGTTTTCTTCTGGGTTTTATTTCTATCAATGAGTCCTGGTGGGGTCGGGGGAGGTGGGCAATCTCATATCTTGAATTCACGGGCAAATATTTGGCATCTCCTCTGCTCCAACATTGACCGATTATCAATACAGTACTGTTGTATTTAGAAAGGGTTTACAATTGATGGAGCTACTGCAGACCTATTCTATAAGCCAGTCTTCCCCAACCTGGGGCCCTCCAGATGTGTTGGACCACAACTCCCATCATTCCCAGCTGGCATGGCCAACAGTCAGAGATTATGGGAGTCATAGCCCAAAACATCTGGAAGGCACCAGGTTGGGAAAGCTGCTAAAGGCCTCACTCCCCAAATGGTCCAACTGCTCCTGCTTATAGAACGTTGGTTTTCTTTCTTTTCTTTTTTTTCCCATGTCGGTACCACCAACCTATAACGTCTGTGAATCTAGTGCACTTGCTTCTGCGTAGGGCTGCACTAAGAGGACGCGCTGCATACAGGCCTGTGGCTCACGCTGGCTCAGCTCGTCTGAGCATGAAAAGCTAAGCAGGGTCAGGCCTGGTTATTACTTGGATGGGAGACCCATCCTCTAGTTTCCTGCATTGACCAGGGGGTTGGACTCGATGGCCTTGTAGGCCCCTTCCAGCTCTATGATCTATGAAATCTATGAAATCTGTAATCCAAAGCAGCCTTCCCCAACTTGGTGTCCTCCAGATGTTTTAGACTACAACTCCCAGAATTCCTGATCATTGGCTAGGGTGGATGGGCGTTGACGTTCAAAACATCTGGAGGGGACCAAGCTGGGGAAGTTTGATCTAACTCATGCTTCAAAAGATTATCATTTTTCAGAATTCCAGAATGTGGGCAGTATCCAGCTGTCGTCTTCTTCTTCTTCTTCTTCTTCTTCTTCTTCTTCTTCTTCTTCTTCTTCTTCTTCTTCTTCTTCTTCTTATAATCATCATCATCATCATTATCATCATCATCATCATCATCATCATTATCATCATCATTTAAAAAAAATATTTAACAATTTTCAACAAATATTAAACATGCATAACAAACATACAACTTATAGTGCGCCTATCACCACGGGACCAAAGAATACTTCTATCTATCTAATCTATTGCTAGCATTATTCCAAATACAACATATCTTGACACGGGCATGTCCCTTTCCCTTATTTAACCACAAATCACAATAAAAACCCCAGCATATCCTTCTTTAAAATTGTTGTTGTTGTTGTTGTTGTTGTTGATTAAATTTATAAAAAGTAACACCATTCTAGAATACAGTACATTGCATCTCAAGCATGCCAAGGCTTAGGGGCGGTTTAGCAAGAGGAACTGAGGGGATCGCACTCTTCCAGTATTTGAATACAGGAGGCACTGCATTTCAGACGGAGGCCAGTGGCTCAAACACAGGTTAAGCAGTGGACAGGTTTTAGCAAATTCATGAGGGGCTTCTGGAGGCTGAAAAATGAAAGGGAAGGTTTCATATTGCCCAAGTATGAATCTTGAAAATAGAAAATATACTGAAATAAGGTTTGGCGTGTGTGTGTTTGCTTTGCAGGGACATTTTTGAAACCATCAACATGCCAAAACATCAGCGAAGGTTGCAGATGTGAGGAATGCAAGAGCAGAACATTCCAGGATGCGCCGAGTTTGGAGCACCGTTGTACCATGTGCACATCTTGCTACTGTGAGAATCTGGGAAGGTGGGCAGGTTTTTTTTGGGGGGGGGGCTGGGATCAGCGGGAGGCTTTGCACACTGCACAGAGGAAGCAGAGAGAGAAAGAGAGGGAGAGGAAGCGCGCAGGGCTTCTTCGCGCTGCCCTCTTTGTGCTTCTCGGGTCACACCCCAAGCGGTGGTGGGCTTAACTGAGGAGTAAAATGATTCATCCAGCCAAATACGGGCAGAAGGAGGTGAGGAGCTGCGCACGCTCCCACAACACCGAGTGCGGCTGCATGGACGGCCACTTCAAGGTCGGCTCTGGGAAGGACTTCACCTGCAAGAGATGCTCAAGCTGTCTGAACAAGCAAGTTCGGCGGAACTGTGAGTATTCTGAGGTGCTCGGTTTCACCCCTGAGATCAGTCATTCTCAAATAAGACATATGTTGGGTTAATAGCTTGAGTCTCTGTGGTGTCCAAGGCACTTGCCCACAGAGGAATTGTCTGTGGCACCTCTCTGTGCTATGTAATGCTCTGGGTCTGGCCTTGCTACCTTCCAGTCAGCCTCCCCAGGTGACAGGTATTTCTGCAGCCTCTGGGCATCAGGTACAATTGGCCCATTCGACGATAGAGCAAAATCGCCTGTCAGCTTGCTCAGAGGCTTAGTGGGGGCAGCCAGCCTGGCAGAGTGGCACCCTTGCAGCTTCTCCTTGGAACTGTGCGTGCAGCCTATCACAGGAATGCACTTTCAGCTACTGAATGCTGATGGTTGGGGAGATGAAAATCAGAGACATTGGGCTTTGGAATTGGGACATCCCCCCACCCCCGTTCTCAGAAGCTTCTGGACGGGAACAGTCTACCTGAGCTGCAAGAACTTGGAAACTCAACAGCAGTACCCTGAAAGCTGCCAAATCATTTTTGGCTGGCCCTGGTGCTGGTTCCTGGGGACAGTTAGGGGTGGGTGGCAGGGAAACTAGCATTGCGTGGAAAGGGGTGGTTGCAGCCTGGCGTCACCTGGCCCTAAAGGGTCTTGTCTTCCTTGCAGGCTCAGAAGAGGCGGATGCAGAATGTGGGGATTGCCTGCCCAGCTTCTGCAGCGTTGGAAAAACATGCACACCATGTCCAACGTAAGATCTTTTGTTCTACCTGCTCTTTGACCAATTCTGAGGCAGGGATGAACACTGGGGGGGCCCAGGAGTGGGCGGCACCTCCCCGAAAGCGAGAACGAAGTCAACTCATTTTTCAGTTGTATTTTATTTAGAAGCATACCCCACCATAGCGCAGGGCCATCCTCTCCTCTCCTCCAATGGTCCTTCTTTACCAGGGTCAGTCTCAATGACTCTCCCTGGTCAATCGCTGACCCTTTGCAGGATCCCTTTCTTAAAAAGTTTGTGAGTGCGAGTTGCTAGTCCTCATGCTTCAAGGCCCAGCCCTCTTCCCAGAGTCTCAGAAGTCAAAATAATTGAACAGAGAACGGATACATCTCATCTCCATGTCAGCACATCTGTGTTGGCATTGGCACATATGCGTCGGTGCTAGGTGACTGTTCCCGACCCCCTGTTGTTGGACGATTCTGTTTTCCAGAACCTGGTGAAGTGGACAGTTTCCCCAAAAGCTCCTTCCAGGATGAATTGGATAGTTTTTATGGTGGCCCAAGACTCTTTGTCGTTTTCGCTGCCATGGACTAATGCGGCCACCCCTCTGGAATCTATTTTCCAGGTGTGTTCTTGGGTGATGCCCTCTCTAGGTCAGGCCATTGCAGAGTCAACACCGTCCAGGGTGGCAGTCAGAAGTGATGGTGGGGGCTTGGGCAGTGATCCTTGGATGAGAATTAGGGTATTGTGAGCTTGTCCCTATTTTCAGAGTTTTGCTCAGGGGGTGGGCAGTGGGAGAGGTAATATGGAACCCTTGTACTACGTACTTTTTTTTTTTTTTTGGTCCTGTTATGTTCACCCCCAGAGACTCTCAAGGTTTCAAGTTGATTAGACTCTCTCCTTCCTTGACATACAGCACAATACAACCCCCATGTCCTTCCTACAGCGTAGGCTCCCCCAATCTGGCTGGCTGGGGATGATGGGAGTTGTAGTCCAACACATCTGGAGGACACAAGGTTGGGGAAGGCGGCTACTGGGTTTGTATCCAGAGATCAACTGCAGCCTATCCATTCTCTGCATCCCACCAGTCTTCTGACAGGCCCACTTCAGCTACATCCTCCTTTAAGGCCGAACAACGGAGGTGTCAGTTATACAGGCGCTAGTAACCTCAAGACTGGATGGCTGCAGTGCGCTCTGTGTGGGGCTGCCCTTAAGGCTGGTCCAGATTCCAGAAGCTGGAGTGAGTGCAGAATGCAGCAGCTCGGCTGTTGTCGGGGGGCTGCCCCCTTTCAGCACGCAACTCCTCTGCTGAGGGAACTGCACTGGCTGCCTATTTGCTGCGGAGCCAGGTTTAAGGTTTTGAACAACACACAGTTCTTCTCCTCATGGGTGGTTCGCGGTTAACAAGCCATGGCTTGTTAGTGCAGTTTGGTTCAGGATGCTCCCAGTAAGAGGACTGACTGTTACATTGTAGGATGTCCAACACCTTTTCTTTTTGTGTGTGTGTGTGAATTTTTTAATTTCATTTCATACAAACACAAAAACACATATATAACAAACAATATACACAATTAAAAAGGACTTCCAATCTTTTCCACAGCTTAAGCAACCACAGTTATTCTTACAACATTTTCTGTTAACAAAACCTCACATTCAGTTACGGCAAACCAAAAGCAAAACAACATTTTAATCCAATTTAAAATCCCATTATTAAGAATATTAAGAATCCCTCTCTAGTACATTTACTCCTTGTTTCTTTCTATCTAGCCATAAACCACTTCACTTTTAATTTTAAAGATATCTTTTTTTTTTTTAAAGAAAAGTTTGAAAGTTAAAAAGTAAGTAACAGCTAACCAAACAACAGAAGCACATAGGTCATCATTCTACTTGTAAAAGACAAAAAAAAAAAAAAAAAAACTCCAAAAAACAAAGAACAACCTTCCCCTTCAATATGTCAAATATTCCACACAAGATTAAAAAGACATTTTTAAGTAAATATTTCCAAACAGACCTAATATGCTTATATCTTAATAATAATATTTTCTCTTACATCACCATTTATATTAGAAATCCAGACCAATCATATAAGCAATCCCTTTTCTTAAATGTTTAATGTCCATACAAATCATATAGGCAATCCCTTTATCTGAATAATTCAATAAACAACAACCTTGTATCTTTTCCCAATCTAAACAAAATCAGATTTTTTTTAAAAAAAGCTCATATTTCCCTCTGTCAAATGGATAATCTTGCTCACCGGCTTCATAATTTTTCTCAGGCACATTCAGTCCAGTCCAGAGTTCAGAGCCTCTGTGAATCTCAGCATTCGCCATCTTGGGTTTTAAAAACTGCGTCATAACTTTTCTCCGAGCATTCTCCTTAAACAAATTCAGTCCAGTTAAAACTTCAGCACCTCTGTGAATTTCTGGAAAGTCTCCAACATCCTTAATTACTTCTTTCTCCTCCTGTGTAGTGTCCAATTCTAGTCTTTTTTTTGTTAAGTCTACTTCAAAGTTTACATCCCAACCTTGGATTCTTCTTTCCAGTTTATTTAGAATATTGTTTTCCAACTTTTTCCAGAGCAACATAAATGCTGAAGTCATATTGCCCTTGTACTTCCAAAATTCCACTGCACATAAAAGAATTATAGCCCTCCTTCCAATTAGCACTTCTTATCTTCTTTGCCTCCCAGATATACCCACATTCAACTTACAGTTAATTATAATTCCTACTGTGCTGTAGAAAGATTCCAAATCGGCCAGTCCAGATATAATCCATCATTTTGGAAGCAAACACATACACCTCTAATGATCGGTACAAGCCGATCTCCTGAATACGGCGCCTTCCCCACCCCCCCTCAGGTTACAGCGACAATCTGTCCGTCGAAAGGCAAACAGAAAGCAATTTATAACCCTGCGAGGTATTTTGGGGGTAACATCAAATCTTAGCTTCTTATCAGAAGTAGATTCCCCAGTCAGAATTTCTCTGGCCAGGAACGCTGTATCAGTTGTCCCACAGAGATTCTGTGTGACTTCAAGACTCCATGTTCACCTGGAAGTCCAGGATGTCCAACACATTTTCAGCAGGTTGCCTTCTTCAGGGACAAGAATGTAACATCCTTTGACTTCAAGCATCCTTTGAGAATCCCCCCCCGCCCCCCAGCTTTCGTTTTCACTCCTTCTGATGCCGCCTCTCTCCTTTTTTTCTGCCCTGCTAATATTTTCCCCTCCAAAAACGGTAGGAAAAAGAGGGAGAACCGTTTGCACAGGCATTATAAAGAGGCTTAAACTCAGAGCTTAAACTCCTCTCTGGAAAATGTTCACATATACCCTACAGCTGATGTGGCCAGAAATGAAGGTTGTTTCTTCTTAGCTGCACACCGGGGGATACGCGAGCCGTCCAAATAAGTCCTGCCAATTTCGCTGGGATAAGCGAGCATTTGCTTAAGTTATTTCGACAGAAATCAGTGTGATTTAGAAAGATTTAACTTTTCTGAGATTGTGCCGTGATGTGAGAAACCGGCCCCTTTATTTCAGTGGAGATCTCCACCTCCCAGCGCCCTGGCACTGCATGTTTGTTGGGACACTTACCTGAAAGAGCAGGGATGAGGCATTCGGGACACAAAATTGTTGTGTGATGTTTCTCACATGCACATCATCCAAAATTTCTCATCCACGATCGCACATTCTTTCCCATGTCCAGTTGTCACTCCCCCCCGCCCCCACTGTGGAACCCATTCAATTAAAATGTGTTCTTTGTTTTCATAAAAATCCTGGGTATTCATGGCAACCTTAGTATGCAAGAGTAGACCCCAGATGTTTGAACTGATTCTTGGTCTGAATCAGCCAAGCAGAATAGGAGAGGGTCAAGGCCAAGAAATGTAGAAGGATCACTTTCGAAGGGAGGAGGAGGAGGAGGAGGAGGAGGAGGAGGACGTGATAAGGAGAGGACGCTTTGTTGACTTGAAAGAAGGACAAATCCAGGGGCGGTGCTAGGTACTGAAAAGATCTGGGGTTCAGGTCCATAGGACCAAAAAAAATACACAAATTTGCACCTGCTAATTTGTATATGCTCTAAAGTTCTGTGTGTGTCTTGAAAGGACCCTGTTTCCTAAGGACACCCCTATTTGTAAAAAAAGGATGCATGGACCGGGGAGAGGAGGGCATTTGATTTCAGGAAAAAACCTCAGGCAGAAAGTTTTTTGGGGGGCAGCAGGAGGGGAAGCACACGTGGGCAAAAGCCAGCTCATCCAGGGGGATCCAACACAACAGAGATCATCAGGGACCCTGTAACTTTATTTCAGCAAGTGCCCCTGGACAGCAGGGTGGCAGGACAGAGGGCCTCCCAGAGATTCAGGGCTCCTGAAAGACGAAAGATTCGGGGCTCCAACCCTAGTGGGCCGCCCCCTGACTGTGCCTCTGGACAAATCAAAGGACACAGGAGCACTGCAAAGTTATATTGGTTTTTTTTAATGCCTGCCTTTACTGTCAAAGCTTCACCCAATGAATTTGGGGGGTTGTAGTTTGGTGAGGGTGCTCAAGCTTCTTTCCTCCAGAAGCACCCTAAGCACCCTCACAGAACCACAGTCATCTAGATTCACCCAGGTATGAGTGTTACATCAGTTAAAGAGTGACACCAGTATAGACAGAGCCGTCACGGCACCTTTTAACTAAATCATATGCTCCTTTTGCCTTCTTCTAGCAAGACTCCTGGAGTAGAACTCTGTGGCACGGACTGCAAATCTGGTACGTCTTGGTGATTCTGGAATACGTGGCGTTCTGAACGTGGCGTTTCACTTTTATGGAATCATAGAGTTGGGAGCAATGCGACAGATAGAGTGTCAGACTTTTTGATCACGGAGGCATGGGCTCCCCACTTCCTAGACTCTCACTCTGTGGCCGCCTTCACGCACAGCCCAAGGGCTTTTCTGCATGAGGCATTTATCACGTGCTCGTCATTCGCTACTCACTCACGGTTGTTTATGGGTTGGCTGGGAGATGCTGGGAGTTGTAGTCCAACACATCTGGAACGCAGCAGATTGGGAGAAGCTGCTCAAAAGAATATTGTTCAGCTGGAAAGGGCCAGAAAAGGGCAACCAGAATGATAATTCAACGGTTTCAGAGAAATTGATGGAAGATGCTTCTGTCAGTGGCCATGATGACCCATGATAAACAGGGTTTCCACATCCGGGGGCAGCATTTTTAAAAATACGCTCTCCCGTGCTCTCGCTTTGCAGCAGGGGGCACGTGCCAAAGAACAGCCCGTGCGCATGGACGGCTGTGTGCCGGGGGGGACTGGATGAGCACCATGCGCGCCTCACTCTTTGGCCTCCCCTTCGTGTGTCTTAGCTGCAGGTTCCTGCGGGTGTTTGATCCTGCTGGTGGGAGCCCTCGTCATATACTTGCAAGAGGAGGAGATCCGTCAAGGTTTCCTTTGCTGGGGGTGCTAAACCCTGCGGGCCTTCAGAACTCCACGCTGGTGTATCCTCTTTTGGTAAATCTCTTTCAAAATGGAAAAGGTCTCCTCCTGCGCTGGAGACCTCTCGCTCTGCAGCGTTCGCCGTCCCCTGCTTCGGCAGCTTCTCCCATCGCATTTTGGCAATCCTTCTGGACCGCAATCGGCCTCCGCTTCCTTCTCTTTCACGGCCATCTTTTCTTTATCATAGAATGACCAGTCTTTCTCCCCAGTGGCCACTCAAACGGCTGGTTAGACCAGTGGTCCCCAACACAGGACCCGTGGGCACCATGGTGCCTGCAGGGACCTCCAATGCCGTCCACACTGCTCTTCAGTCCCTGCCCCCTTTAAAAAAAATGTTTTTAATAAAACCCTTGGAAAACGTTAGGGTAGTCTTCTTTATCTCCCTTTCTAGCCTCTAGCCTTGCTCTTTCTCTCCCCTCTCTCCTTTGCCTTGCTGTTTCTCCCCCATCTCAGCCTCTAGCCTTGCTCTTTCTCTCCCCTGCTCTTTCTCTCCCCTCTATCCCTTTGCCTTGCTGTTTCTCCCCCATCTCAGCCTCTAGCCTTGCTCTTTCTCTCCCCTGCTCTTTCTCTCCCCTCTATCCCTTTGCCTTGCTGTTTCTCCCCCATCTCAGCCTCTAGCCTTGCTCTTTCTCTCCCCTGCTCTTTCTCTCCCCTCTATCCCTTTGCCTTGCTGTTTCTCCCCCATCTCAGCCTCTAGCCTTGCTCTTTCTCTCCCCTCTCTCCTTTACCTTGCTGTTTCTCCCTCTCCCAGCCTCTAGCCTTGCCCTTTCTCTCCCCTCTCTCCTTTGCCTTGCTGTTTCTCCCCATCTCAGCCTCTAGCCTTGCTCTTTCTCTCCCCTCATGCGCTTTCCCCCTGCTTCCCAGCCTCTAGTCTCACTATTTCTCTCCCCGCCACACCTCTTTAGCTCACTTTTGACTAGCCACGTTCTCCGTGGGAACCATTTTGTGGTGGCACTCATAGCAGTTCCTCAAATTCGCAAATGTGCCCACAGGTCCAAAAAGGTTGTGGACCGCCGGGTTAGATGGTCTTTTACTTTTCCCCCACTCTGGTTTCTAAGGCAGCCTTCCCCTACAGGTGCCTTCCAGATGTTTTGGGCTTCACCTCACATCAGCCCCAGCCAGCATGGCCAATGATCAGGAATGCTGAGAGGTGTCGTGAAAAACACCTGGAGGGTCCAGGTTAGGGAAAGTTGTTCAAAGGGGTGGAGCGGGGGGGGGGGAGATTCTGCACAATTATTGAACGGGATATGATTCCCATAATAAAGTCAGGCTGTAGAATTTGATTTGACTTAGTAGATAATTGGTGCTTGTCTGCACACAATCTAGGTCGGGAGTGCAGAATCTCAGTCCAGAGGGCCAAATCTGCCCCCCCCCAGGGTTTCCCAGATGACCACACCCCCTTCCCCCCAACCACCAATGATTTGGTGGCTTCCCAGCTTTTGTGCAGCCCCCCCTCCCCCATTCGGAAAGGTTGAAATGCCTCTCCTAAGATTTAAGCCACAATCCTATGCATGTTTAGAGGGGGGGGGATCCTATGACTCCCAGCATGCCCCAGCCAGCCTACAACTCCCAGCATTCCCCAGCCAGCTTTGCTGGCATTAGTTAATTCTAATCTAGTCTGAAATCAACTTTCAACTGGGTCCTATTGCATTAATGAACTGATTCTATAGAAAGCGAACACAGCTTGCCTCTTTTGTTACTAATTTCTGTAAAATGCTTAATCTGTAACCTAAAGCCAGCTTTGCTTAATAAAAGTCTGCTGATTAGAATCATAGAAGAGTAGAGTTGGAAGGGGCCTATAAGGCCATCGAGTCCAACCCCCTGCTCAACGCAGGAATCCAGTGCAGAAGAATCCGTTCTTGTGCTTAACTCCGAGGGGGAGAGAGAGGGGGGGGACCCCAATAATTTTGCTTGCATTTCGGCCTCACCTCTTTTCCCTTTGGGCTATGCCTTTTACCTTCAGCCCCACCCATCGCTGGAGCGTGGCCCCCAGGCCTTTCTGAAATGGAACTCAAACTGAAAGAGTTTCTGTACCCACTAGAGCAGCGCTCTCCAACCTTGGGTCCCCAGATGTTGCTGGCCTACAGCTGCCAGCATACCCAGCCAGCATGGCTAATGGCAAGGGATTCTGGGAGCTGTAGTCCAGCAACATCTGGGGACCTGAGGTTGGAGAGCCCTGCACTAGAGTCTGGGTAAACATAACGGCCCCAGTTTTGATCATTAGATGTAAACATATTTTCAGACTTCTTTAGTAATCACATTTCTCTGGGCTGCATGTGCACCAAACGTCAGCTTCTTAGCCAGCATTGGAGGAGTGCCGTAACCATTTGGGTGGGGGTGTCCAATTTCAGCGCTCAGCTACCCCTACTTTGAGGGAGAGGCGCAGGCATAGTGCAGGGAAAAATAGACTTTGACCCATATCAGGGAGAAAATGGGAGATGTCATTTTATTTATTAACTTATGATCTATAATCACATTCTCTGGGTGGCTTAGGTCAAAGACCAAAACAAGTAACAATGCATACAATAAATCCATCCACACACGCTCCCATTCCCCTTATATCCTAGTTTTTCTGCAGGCAGGGAGGTTTTGTGTATGTGGGGCCATCCATCATGTCACCCCACCTACAGTCTAAAGTGGTCCAGTCCAGTCACAGGTTTACCAACTCATACACCACTGGTGAGAACACTGCCTTAAAAATGCCCCATTTTCAGATCCCACCCCCCGGTCAGTCAGTCAGTCAGGCGATCACTCGTGACCGAGTAAGACTGTCTTCCAGGATAAAGAAAAGAAAATGTACAAAAAGGAGATTTTAAAAGGAGGAAAATTCTAAAGAAAATTGTGTAGATTCTAGCGATGGGTCCGTAAGTGACTGTGGAGGGAGGCCAATTCTAGATCCACACAGCTTCCCACAGTGAGGACACAGGTTACCAGATGGAAGATGGTCCTGTAAAGGATTCGTTCGACGTGCTTTTCGCTTCGCACGTTTCTCCCTTTCGCCTTGCACTCGAGCTTCTTCAAAGTCCATGGAACCTTTGTGGCTGGGGGGGCTTCCAGGCAAGGCTTTTTATGATGCCATCATCTTGCCTCATTTGCAGAATTGTACAGGGGGGGGGCTAGATATCGTCCCCTCCCTCCCTCCTGTGTTTTCCCACTGCCGCTTCCATCTTTTTTCTTACCGTAGAAAATCGACTAAGCAGGAAAAGACGGGGTAGTTGTGCAAGGCCTCTAACTCAGGGCTCTCCAACCTTGGGCCCCCAGATGTTGCTGGCCTACAGCTCCCAGCATACCCAGCCAGCATGGCTAATGGCAAGGGATTCTGGGAGCTGTAGGCCAGCAACATCAGGGGGACCCAAGGGTGGAGAGCCCTGCTCTAACTGGTAGTGCTAGGAGCCCCTCCTGCATCTGGAAGCCCTCTTGGACTATGTGCAAATCTCTGGTAGTCTAGCAATTTTGACATGCACACCAGTCGTGGGGTCTGGCCTGCCACTGAGAAGACGGGGCAGATTTGTTCTCTGTTGCTCCAGCGGGCAGGGCTAGGGCAACATCACGGCAGCTTCCACCCCAAAGGGTGAAAGTTGCAGAGAAGCAGATTTCGGCTAAACATTAGGAGAAACTTCCTAAGAGTGAGAGCTGTTGGGCAGTGGAACAGGCTCTGCCTCGGGAGGGGGCGGGTTTTTCTCCTTCTCTGGAGGTATTTCAGCAGAGGCAGCCACCCCTCAGGGATGCTGTAGCTGCATTCTGCGTTGCAGTGTCTGCGTCGATCAGGGGTTTGGACTAGGTTTATTTATTTATTTATTCATTCCTGTACAGCATTTCTACCCTGCTCTTCAGCCAAAAGCGGTTTCTGGAGTGCCTTACATAGATTAACAATTAGACAGTCCCTGCCCTCAGGCTTACAATCTAAAAGACACGATACAAAAGGAAAAGCGACTGGGAGGGAGGAGGGGGGGGAAGAAGGAGCAAAACTCTTTGCATCTTAGTTGCAAAGTTCTCACAGGTGTTCTTTCTGGCCAGGAAAGGCAAAACAGGCCCCGGCCCCTGCAGCTATTCCTTCTCTGGCTGGTGCACGGGGCTAAGTTGGTCTCCCCCTTGCTGTGATGTTCTTCCTGGGAGGCGGGAGGCGGGCTTCCTGTGCGGCCCCCCAGTGGCCCTTGGTTCTCCAGCTGACTGATTTTTTACTTTTATTTATTCAAAAAATGTCTAGGCCGCCTTTCAGGGCAAAAGCCCTGAATGAGGCCAGAGTCTGCTGCAGTCCCAGGGAACGGTCAGTTGGAGCTGTGTGTGTGTGATGATCGCCAACTCGGTATCTTCTTGAATTTACTTCAGGGAATGGACACAGATCCCTGCCTGTAAGTCGGGGCTACGTGCTTTTGCCTGCGCAGTGTGGCTGACTTCCCCCCCCTGCTTTCCCTTTTTAGGGACCCCCGTCCCCGCGCCCCTTCCCGAGGCAGCTACGCTGATGGGCACCGGCCCCTCCTGTGCACTGTGGCTCACTCCAGCAAGGCCGGAAGCTGTACACCGTCATCGATGCGGTTCCCGTCCGCCGGTGGAAAGAGTTTGTGCGCGGCCTGGGCCTGCGCGACGGCGAGATTGAGCTGGTGGAGCTGGAGCACTCTCAGTTCCGGGAGCAGCAGTACGAGATGCTGAAGCGCTGGAGCCAGCAGCAGGGGGCTTCCGTGGACGCCATCTTTGCCCTCTTGGAGGACATGCAGCTGGGCGGCTGCGCCCAGGAGCTGAGGGAGCAGCTCCAACCACACACGCTGCAGCGCAGCCCCTGAGGTGCGGGCGGAGAGCTCCCTTGCCTGGACCGGCGGAGGCCGGGGGCAACTTTGGTGCTAGAAGCCACCCTGCAGAAAGCACCTGGGAATCCGGTGCCAGTTCTGGCAGCGCATACGTACACTCTCAAGTGGTTCCATTCTCAGCCTGTTGGGCTGTCAGGGGGGTCTGTGTTCAAATCCTTGCTATTTAAGGGCCAAAACTCTACATGTGAGGCTGGGCTTCCCTAGATGAGACTTTTATTGTGCGTTTGTCCTCACTCATGGTAGTTTATGGGTGCTTTGGATGATATTGTCATTGTCTAGCGTCCCTCCTGTGCTCTCCAACAACTTCCCCAGTTTTTTGAGGGGCGGGGGAAATGTGGTCTTTTTTGGCACTGTGAAACAAAGTGCAGCTCTTCACTAGTGCAGTTGCGTCAGGGATGTGCGATGCTAGGAATTCTGTTCCATTTGAGCCTGATGGCATTCCATAGTGTTTCTGTTCTGGTATGTGGTGGCAGATTGTAGTGGATTCCGCCCCCCCCCAATTCTGGAAATGTTTTGCACATCATTTTTCGAGTCCCACCATTTGTGCAAATGGTAATTTGCACAAATTGGAGTTTTGTGTGTGTGTGTGTGTTGAAATTTGCGCAAATGGGGTTGATTTTTTTTTAACTGTCTTTCACAAGTGCGCAAGAGCGCAGATTCAGCTGTCTGATATGTGGTCTTGCCTTGTTAATTTCCGTGTATGTTTTGGGAGCCACAAAGTGGAGTAGCTAACATACAAAGAAACTGACAAGGCAAATGTAGAGTCTGGGAAGTAAACAGAGGGGAAATTGGTGCAAATTTAAAGGCTGGGTAGTAAACAGTGGGGAATTTTGCGCAACAGGAGTACCGGTAATTACTCTGGGAAGGAGCTGTGAAGATGTGGGGGAGACAATAACTCCCCTTTCTGGACATGCTAGAGACTTGGGGAAGTGTTGAAAGGGAGGAGGATGCCGGAAAGTGTCAGTTCAACACTTAATAGTGAGAGGATTATTACATATTTGCCACTGGGAGATATTGTATCCCCACCCCGGTTCATTCACATTTCTCCCCATTTTCAATATTTCTGAATTACGCAGATGGGTTCCTCTTTGTCTTACTATTATTTTGTCCTGGTCCTTTGCATTTGCCTAGATGCCATCTCGCTGGTCAGTTTCCTTGGTTGACAGCTGAAACATGCAAGCAAATTGACGAGACAAGATTACACATATCGGACAGCCGAATCTGTGCTCTTGCACACTTGCAAAAGACGAGGGGAAATTTTTTATTATTTTTTAAAAATGACCCCATTTGCACAAATTTCAAGATCCACGCACACATACACAAATATCTAATTTGTGAAATTGCTACCATTAAAAATAATAATAATACAGAATCCGCATATTGGATTGACTTGCTACAGATGAAGTTGCCACCTGCAGGGGGAAACAGAACAGAATCTGCCAGGACTGGACTAGAAAAACCCGAATTTCCACCCCCCCCCAAGTGGAATTCTCATTCATCCCTACCACTATACCACAGTGCCACCTAGAGGTACCAAAAGGCAGGAAAGAGATCCAATCTTGATCCTGCAAAGAATCTGGAAGCAGAAAAAAGCCTCGTGTAGAAGAGTCCATCAGCAGAGGAAGTTTCCTTGATAAATCATGATAGAATCAGTCTTCTGCAGGAGCTCCAGGGGAAGTAGTGGGAAACCTTCCAAGAAGCTCTGTTGGATACAGTGGAACTTCCTTCTGAGAATATATGCCTAGGATCTGATTATGGTGCAATTGTATACACTTCTACTCAGTCCCATTAATTTCAATAGGGCTTGCTTACTCCCAGGGAAGTGGATATAGGATTGCAGCCTTAATTTGTTTATCTGTGGGGCTGACACATGACCATCTAAAGGGGCCCCCCATAGGACCATTAGGTCCAGCATCTAAAATGAGCTAGCTTAGATTGTTGGACTAGGACTTGGGAGACCCGGGTTCTAGTCCCCACTTGGCCATGAAGCTCACTGGGTGACTTTGGGCCAGTCACTGACTCTCAGCCTAACCTACCTCACAGGGTTGTTGTGAGGATCAAATGGAGAGGAGGAGGATTATGTAAGCTGCCTTGAGTTCCTTGCAGGAAAAAAGGTGGGATAGAAATGTAATAAATAAATAATAAATAAATAATAAATAGGAGATCTCCTGACTGTATTGGGAAAACTTTAGAGTGGGCCCAGGGACTCTGAAGTGGGGCAGCAGCAGCGGGGTGGGAGTGGACGTTTACCTGATGCCGCTACCCTGATCTAAATGAGGCAGATTTCAGGGCAATGGGATCCACTGTGCAGATCTATACCCGAGTTACCACAGGTAAGGGATTATAGCAATTTAATTTTTGTGTGTGCAGGGCACGGTGTTCTTGTTCTTGATCATACTATTTCTTGAGAACAAGAAATTCTTCTTGTTCTCAATCATACTATTCTGTAACAACCACATTGGTTGGTCCAGGGCAAGTCATGTGTTTGCATTGGCCTCAGTTCTGCATTTGTGAAATTCATTTCCACTGAGGAAGAAGAGCCACCATTTTCCCGTTGCAGGAAAGGATCTGTTTCTTGCTCCTGCCAGTGAAAGGACCGATCTAGCCTACCTCACAGAGTTGCTGCTGCGAGGATGAGCAAGTGAAGCTGTTTGCATGTGACTCGTTTAAGAGAAATGGCATCTAATCCTGTCACCACCACTATAAGAAAATCCCCATACCAGTGTGGAAACTTTGTAGTCATTTTAAGTTACCTTTAAATACGTATTTAGGTTTTATCCTGCCCTACAGTGGTAAAATCTAGGTTCCGGTATTCTGGAAATCCCTGTCCCTTTTTTCTGGCTCTAGAATGTACCGGTATGTACCATCCAACACACAGGAAGTCTGCAGTTCTGATCTTGCTACAGCTATGAACAAACACATGGCCTCAGTCTACCCATCTGCAATAATGTTTACTGGAAACATGTATGTGAAGTGATGTGCAGACACTAAAATGCCATGAAGTACTATTAGGGCTTCAGTAGGCCACCTTGCCACAAATTATGGCCAGGAAACTGCCTCAGAGCTTTGCTGCCCCTTGCTAGGGCAAGAGGGCTCGAATATTTCTTCTCCAACCCTATGACCCTCTCACCTCCCAAGGCCTCTTTATCTCCTAGCACTTCTGCAAATTTCTCTGCAGCCAAACTGGGATTCTAGTTTTTTCACAGCTTCTGGAACTTTCAGCATTCCGTGACTGAAACTTCCCCCTCAGCAATTAGAATGTTCACTGAGATTCTGTGGCACCACAAGAGCTCACTTGATGTTGCCAAGGGTGTTTAGAGTCTATTTATTTTACACACTTTATAGCAAGGGTGCAGAACCTCAGGCTGGGTCTCAAGCCTGGCCCTCCAGGAATCCCCAGAAAGCCTCACCCCTTTCCCCCAACCACCGTTTGGTGGTTTCTGGGCTTTTGTGCAGTTTTTTCCCCGTTCTCAAAGGCTGACATGCCTCTCCGAAGGCCAAGTGACGGGCAGGAAGAGCATTAAGCTAAAATAGGCTGGGAATTTTGGCCCTGCCCCTTTTGCCCTCAGCCCCGCCCACCACTGGAATGCGGCCCCCGAGAGCCTCTCTGAAATGGAACTTGGCCCTCAGGCTGAAAGAGGGTCTGCACCACCACCACCCCGTTATATGAATATTCATTTTGGGCTGCTCTTGATCATCAATGCCTTGTTGTGATTCTAACCCTGACCAAGTGCCTGACTCAGCAGAAGCCAGCGGCCGAGGTTCCTGGGCGTGAGGAGGAGAAGTGAATATGATGGGGCTAGAGATGCATGAAATGTCCACTTCCCCCCCCCCAGATGTTTTCATCTGTCCAGGGCCATTTTTACGATTCCCCTGATGGTTGTTGCACCTACAGTTGTGCACTGCAGGTGCAATCAGCTTTGTTGTGCTGGCTGCAGTTCCCCCATTCAAAGAAAATGGGGTGCAGGGTGATGGTTCATCACTACTGATGCTCAGCTAGGCCACAACTTGCCCCATCGTGCACCACTCTCTGCCTGCCATCTTTTTCTATGTTCAGAATCCCATTCAAGGCTATTTATTCACAATGGCAACCCTACTTTTCTTTTTCTTTCTTTCTTTCTCTCTTCCTCCCTCCATCTTTCTTTAGTGGCCAACCTCTTTCCCCCAAAGTGCCCTGACCCACGGGCCAGAGGCTTTTGTGGGACAATGGAGGCCACGCAGGTCCGTGATGGGACTTAAAACACTTCTATGCTTCTCCAGCTTGGGGCTTAGATCTACACGGCTGGAGCCTTAGCGCTGAGCCATAATGTCATAAAAATACCCAAAGCCTGTGTGTGCAGATCCAAGTGCAGAACAGATCCAGTTCTGAGGGAGAGAAAATGGGCAGAAGGAAGACAGACCATCTTTGGGAAAGGGGTTTCGTTTTTTGCTTTTTAATAGCTGATACGATGAACATCCTAAGTCAGAAACAATCCGGACACTTCCCTGTTGGAGCTGTCAAGGACAGACAAGACAGAATCGTATAGAAAAGAAAATGTCCCCAAAAGCCAGGAACGAGCCACTCTGCTCTAATGATAAAGACACATCAGTCGATATGGCAGTTGAAGGAACCTCTCGCCTGCTTAGCCCATCCAAGTTCTCGTGTTAAAACCGTCACTCTTTTCTTCGAAAATGCCTGTTGCAGTTTTTTTTTTCCTTTGCAAAATAAAAAAAAAAGTACATCTGCAGGACAAAGATATTACTGTTCTTCTACAAGGTTCTAGTAGGAAAGAGGCCAGGAAACAAGAGAGTTTGTTTAATGCAGCCTCCCCCAACTGGTGCCTTCCAGATGTGTTGGACTACAACTCCCAGCACCCCCAGCCGTCATGCAGGTTAATATATGTACACAGCTTTTGGGGATCTCTGCAGGTTAAGCCCCAGGACACTCTGCCTACAACTACTCAAGCCAGAGCTTGTAGTAAACAAGTTATCTAGACAGGGAGTGTGTGAAACCAGCCAAGAAGAAAGGACTGAGGGGGAGTGGATGCTTAATGTGCCCTGAAAACAGTTGTAGGGTGGCACTGGATTTCTCACCAAGGAGGGCCATGGCCCATCCGTCACGGAGAGCTGCTTTAATTGCCATTTTGCCCACTCCCCCCCCAAAAGAAAAAGAACAGCTTTCCTTTGTTACTGAGGACTTTTCTACCTGAGGCATTTATCTTTAGACATTGTGACCCTCCAGTTTAGCTTCTATGTCTAAAGAGAACTTTCTGATAGCTTTTTTAGAGCAGGGAAAATGTGGTATTTAATTGTAAAAGAGACAGAAACCGCTTTTTCACTTGTGTGTTTGCACTATTCTGCTATACCACAGTGCCACCTAGAGGTTATGTAGTGGAAAATCAGGAAAGGAAACGCTCCCCGTGTAGTGCTCGGATCTCAATCCTGTGACGAAACCGAAAGTAGATACAGCAGATTAACAGCCTCGTGTAGGAAAGCTCTGAAACAAGCCGTGCTGAGGACAAAGCTGCACATATGCACAGGGTCATACCGCGCATTACTTTCAGAGCTTAAAAAAGAAGAAGAAAAGTTACAATTCTTCACCCCACTTCTGCACCAAGGAAAGTCAGACTCTGCAACCTACATAAATTATATGAATAGAAAAAGGTTTGCAGAATCTCTTTCATTTTGCAGAATTGGTACTTGTTCATCACGTAATGGCGCATTACTTTGCTCTGGAACTAATGGTTATATTTCCGTGATTCTCCTTTGTTATCAGCTGGAACTAATGGTGACAGGGCCAGAAGATGCCGAAGCTCCGGTCTTTCTTTATTCAGCCATGTCCATCTTCTAATCTGGAATGGCCTGCATACTTCCATGCATATCTTCACAGCCATAAGGGCTAGAAACTTGATTTTTTAAACAATTACAATAAAGCAGAGATTTACGGGATGCTGAGCCTAGCGCCACACTGTGCTCCTGTAGAAGTGCAGCAGATACATAGCTCTGCTGAAGCCCTGGGAACCAGGCAGGCAGGGAGTGAGCGAGCGAAGACAGAAGCAAGGCTCAAACATGGGAGGTCATTTTATTGCACAGATGGACACTTGGACATTAAGCAGCTGATATCATGCCAACCAGGGGCGTTATAGGATGCTAAGTTTGCCATGCGGCTAGCTTTGTTTTTCAACTCAGACAGGGTGATGGCAGACATAACATTCTGAACAGCAGTTTCCTCAGCCCCCCCCCCCCGGTGTGCAACTGGCTACACAATTTCACTATGGTGCACACTCTGTACTTCCGGCAAGTCATCCAACTCCATCTGCCCCACCGCCACCACAAAAAAAAATACTTTTAAAATTGGCATGTATGTGTCACCAACATTAATTTAAAACAAAACTACAAACAGCTGCAAAACCTCACTGGCGGGTGGGGTTGGGCGGGCAGGTTGATGTCGTCACGGGTGCTAGCCAAGCAGTGCTCAACAGAGCCAGCTACTCCCGACCCACTGGAAGCTTGGAGTACTTTTTATTTTCCTTTTTTGTTCCAGGACAGGAAGATGCGTGCACACCTTTAGGGCAGTGAAGATGCTTTGATATCACTTCCATCACACTTAGAATGTTATGCCTGTCCTCACCTTTAGAGGGCTGGTCTGGTCTTAAAATGGGCAAGGAGCGAATGAAGAGGAATAAGGTAGATGAACAATTGAGGGGTGACAGTGAAGGTGTGTGCGTGTGATTTTGCTGGAGGAAGAGACAAGCCCAGAAATAGGAAGGGGGCAGAAGCATCCCTCCTCCTCTCAAACAGGTCACGGGGTCTGAGATCTAAAGGAAGGAAGCGTTCCAAAGCACGGCGGAGGCGGTAGGCGGACGAGTGGGCGGGCGGACCGGGGGCGCCCAGGCCCTAGTGCTTTGCTATGTCTCCTTTTTTGAGGATGATCTGCCTCTGCCAAGGGGCCAGTTTTGTCTCATCGTACCCAAGAGTCCTTAGCTTTTCCGACTGTTCCTTCTCCTTCTCTTCCTCTTCTCGCCTCAGCTTCTCTTGCTCTTTTCTGTAGACAGAGAGGCTGTGTCAGTTACCGAGGCTTGGAAAACACAGGTGGCCAGCTTCAGATGGGGGAGACACACATGCCTTCTAATATTCACATTATGTCTAGCACTACTGCGATGGCCGCCGTGAACTACGGTATTCCCATTAGCAACAACAGAGTGCCGTCAGGTGGGGTTTGCTGGTTTCCCGGCTTTTGTGTAGCGCTTTCCCCATTCTAAAAGGTTGAAATAGCTCTCCTAAGGCTGAGTGACTGGCAGGAAGAGTTTTAAATAGGCTGGGATTTAGGGTATTTTGGCCCCGCCCACCAGTGGGAATCGGCCCATCACAAAACTGAGAGAGAGAAAGAGAGAGAAGGAGGGAGGGAGGTACCCTGCTCTCTTATGAAGTAAATTCAGCGGAGGCTCATGTGACTCCTGTTTGGGGCTCATAATCCATTGCATCTTTTTGTTTGAGCTTCATGGGAGCTATCCATGGTCCCTCCATGGAGGTGAACCTATTTGGGGGATGGAGTTCAGCGCCACGAATAGCTCCCAAAAAGCTCAAACAAGAAAGATGCAATGGATAAGGAGCTCCACTGACACAGGAGTCCTCCCCTGTCTAAATTCCAATATGGTGGAGACAACAGGGCTACCATATTTCTCTCTCTGTCTCTCTCTCTCTTTTTCACTGGCCCGACTTCTTTGCTCTTAACTCACGACGTAATGCCTCAAATGAGAGGTGAGTGTGATGAAAGCCCCAAGAGTTCTTCTGTGGCTTGGATTTTAATCTGGGCTGATGATGAAGTCAACCCCTCCCACCTGCCCAACATGCCCACCTGCCGACCTGGTTTCCTGCTGCTCCTGGTGGGCGGGTCTCTCCCACCTGGCAGGTTCCAGGAGTCCTGCAAAACGTAGCTTTCCCAGGGCTAGTGTCGGTAGCCCTGGGCAAACCACATTTCCCAGTGCTCCTGGCTCACATCCAATGCATCATGTTATGAAGCTCTACCATGTTCTCTCTCTGTCAACTTTTCCTATTTCCAAAATTCTTTAGGCCTTTCTTTGAAGGGGAGGGGTTCCAGGTGCAGATCATGGCTGAGATCACGGTTTCCCAACCTGGCACCCTTTGGCTGGGCTAGATGAAGCAATGTTCTGACTTGATTTCAGGCGGCTTCATACCCAGGGCCGGTGCTACCATTAGGCCAACTAGGCAGCTGCCTAGGGCGCAGGGCTAAAAGGGGCGCCAGAAACGCCTTGAAAAAAAATACAGCGCTCTCAAGTGGGAAGGGGGGCGCGCTAAATATCTGATCTTGCCTAGGGCACCAAACTGCCTTGCACCGGTCCTGTTCATACCCTGATACCAACATAGTTGTGCAACAGAAGTAAAATGGTGTCGTTTGCTGGCACGGCATCTCCCAAACTCCCAACCAAAGTTCACTGAGCTGGTTATGTGAGGTGATCTGATCATAAAAGTCAAGACTTACCGTTTTTGCTCTCTGTGGAAGAAAAGAAAGAAGAAAAAGATGGGGGGAAATATATCAGTTAAAAATTTAGAAGCTTATTACACACACACACACACACACAGTAACTTATGGTAAACTACCTAAACATTAAAGCAGATATGATGCGTATTTCATGGTAATACTTAATCAGAATTTACTAATTTCCTGAAAGAAATTAAAGATATGACAGGATATGATATACCATCAGACCCACTGGTGGTTCTATTCTGTTATTTTAACCGCTCGATACAGGAGGAGGACGGTGAAATGACTGTGCATATGATAGAGGCAGCCCGCATGATCATTGCACATAACTGGAAGAAATCTAGCCCTCCATCGATTGGTGAGTGGATTAATAGGTTATGGGACATTAAATTAACTAACATAGTTAAAGTTAGGGAATGGAGACAGGGAAATACATTTATAGAAAAGTGGGGAATAATAATAATAATAATAATAATAATAATAATAATAATAATAATAATAATAATAATCAACAATAAAAAAACATTTATATCCCTCCTTTTTCCTCCAAAAGGCCCAAGGAGGCTTACATGATCCTTCTCCTCTCCATTTCATCCTCACAACAACCCTGTGAGGTAGGCTAGGCTGAGAGTCAGTGACTGGGCCAAAGTCACCCAGTGAGCTTTATGGCCAAGTGGGGACTAGAACCCGGATCTCCCGAGTGCCAGTCCAACACTTTCACCACCATGCCACACTGGCGGCTGTTGTTAAATGTTATATTTAAATATTATATTTATAAGATTTATACTTGATTTAGGGAATGATCCTATGGCCCCTAGACATTGTCTACGGGGCCATAGGATAGTTCGGATTCCCAGCTCTGAGGTCAGAGACTCCGCTCCAACCTCGGAGCCGGGAATTGGAGCTCCACCTAGCAGCTGGCAGAGAAAGAACCGCACCAGCTGCTCTCCAAGGTTCGGAAAGTGACCTTGGAGTGTGTGTGTGGGGGGAGTGGGGCGGGAAGGAGCCTGGAGCAGGCAGGATGTGAGGGATCCTGCGGCCTTTCCAGCCTCCTTCCCTCCCCCTCCGAAACGCGGTCCCTAGACGGGCAAAAAAGCCCATCTAGCGGAAATCCGGGGCAGGAGGATGGGGGGGGCAAAGATCGCCTCCGCTGCTCCTCCCGCCCTGCTCTGGATGACCCTCTGAGCCTCTGAGTTCGGGTCTTATGGGCATCCTGATGCCGGGATCGCGCCCTTATTTCTATAATATGAATATTTTAGGTCTATTCTCGCAGTGTTGATATTTATCTATTTTGATTGATCTATAGCTTGACTGGAGCTGCGGAATGATTTTGATAAGATTTATTGTAATTATTTGTACTAATTTACCATTAAAATAACATTAATGATATTTTTTAAAAGGAAAAGGGAAAAAAATAAAATAAATCATCCAAGATGAAAAGCTGGTCGAAACAAGATAAAATAGTGACGCCCTGCTACTCCAAATTTCTCCTTAAGTTCTGGAGTTATGAATAAAATTCCCTTGTTTCTGAGATGGAACTAGTCAATTCTTTGACTTGCCTTGACTTGGATTCCTGCACTGAGCAGGGGGTTGGACTTGATGGCCTTGTAGGCCCCTTCCAACTCTACTTTTCTATGATTCTATGAACATCTCAGAAATAACATGGAAGTCCCAACTGAAAACAGCTGTAAGAACTGGCATGAAGCCCCACAGAAGCTACTGCTGGGGGACTCAATTAAAACCGGGCCGGCGGCGGCAGTAATATCAACCTGGCAATGAAACGGAATTAGGGAGGGGGCCTCTCTAGAGAGGGGGTTCTCAATCCGGCCCACCAGGCCGTGGCCCTCACTGGCCCCGCCCCGCACACTTCTTGTGTGGCCATCAAAGAACCTGACTATGCTGGCGAGGCAGGCCAAAGTAAGGAAGGGTAAAGTGATGTAAGCAAGTGTAAAACGATGCACGTTGGGGCAAAAAAATCCCCACTTCAAGTATAAGCTGATGGGATCTGAGCCAACAGTGACTGACCAAGAAAGAGATCTTGGGCCTGTGCTGGACAGCTCGATGAAAATGTCGACCCCGTGAGCGGCTGCTGTGAAAAAGGCAAATTCCATCTCAGGCATAATTAGCAAAGAAATCGAAAATAAAACTGCCACGATCACACTCCTCTTATACAAATCTATCACTATCATTCTATAGTGTGACCACACTTAGAATACTGGGTACAGTCCTGGGCATTGCACCTAAAAAAGGACATTGTAGAGTTGGAAAAAGGGCAGAAAAGGGCAACTAAAATGATCAAGGGGCTAGAGCGACTCCCCCATGAGGAAAGGTTGCCACGTCTGGGATTGTTTAGCTTAGAAAAAAAGGCGAGTAAGGGGAGACATGATGGAGGTGTACAGAATTATACCTGGTGTGGAGGAAGTGGACAGAAAGACATTGTTCTCCCTCTCTCATAATACTAGAGCCCAACGGGGTCACCCCATGAAGTCCTCCTTCACACAGCGCAAACTATGGAATTTGCTAACACAAGGTGAAGTGCTGGCCACCAATTTGGAGGGCTTTAAAAGGGGATTGGACAAATTCATGGAGGAGGAGAAGGCTATCAGTGGCTACTAGTCCTGAAGGCTCTATGCTTCCTCCAATATCAGAGGCAGTATGCCTACGTACACCAGTTGCCGGGGAACATGGGCAGGAAGGTGCCATTGCACTCCTGCCCTGCCTGTGGGTTTCCCATGGGCAGCTGGTTGGCCACTGTGTGAAGAGAGTGCTGGACTAGAGGGACCCCTGGTCCGATCCAGCAGGGCTTTTCTGATGTCCTTGTGTACCTATGACTGAGTGCTATGCTTTGCCTCTGTGTGCCTGGAAGGGAGAGGGGGAGTGTGGAGTCACCCTTCCCAGTCTTTCCTCCCTTTGGCCCCTCCCCACTGCTGGCACACGGCCCCCAGAAGGTTAGCCAGGAGGGAAGGTGGCTCTTGGGCTGAAAAAGGTTTCCCATCCCTGCTTTAGTAGCATTTCATCCCCCGGAGGGGTCTGTGCTCACCTCTCCTCCTCCATCTTCTTGCGAAGGATATCCCGCCGCCAGGCCGGCATGGTGGCCAAGCGGGCCTCTTCCTCTCTCTCCTGCAAGACAAAACACACAACTGAGGGGTTTCTTTCCAGTTAAACTTGGAAGAGGTGGTAGAAGAATGGGGAACAGGTGCCAGAGGAAGCAGAAAGAGGGGGCCTCCCATTCCAGATTTCTAGGCCTGGCAGGTAGAGTTTCACTGCCCAAGCAGGGAGGAAAGACACAGAAGTTAAATTCTTCAGGGAACATTTAGAGGGCGGAGCAGGGGATGGTGGTGGTGGCAGCAGCGGGATATCACAATTTTACCCGATATGTGGTAAAATCCTCCCTGATATTTTCAATATTATTTTGACAGGATGATATACGGTATATATGATCAAATGATCCTGGGATAGTTTGGTCAAGGGTATGGGGCTCAGGGTCTAGGCATGCTGAAGGATCACCTAACAATTTGCATACTTGACCCAGCAAATGCCAAGCTACAGGCCACGGACTAATTCCCCCCTTTAAAATCCACTACGGAAACCATGAAATGATGGGGGAGGGGGTTGGGGTGAGGGGAAACCTCCTAGGAAGAATCCATTTTGATTTTAATGTACCTGTGGATTACAGGTTCCCTCATGTTCCGAACACAATGATTTATTCAACCCTCTCTCCTGTGCCAGGGTGCGGGGAAGCAGACGGAAAGATTAAAGAGATAAAGTGCCCACTGGCACATTCAGCTCAGGCAGAGGGAGGGGATGCTGTGTACATGGAGAAGTCATCAAGTGCCGCTCTAAGCCACCACTCTCCACCCTGGCGCCCTCTAGATGTGTTGGACCACAACGCCCATCATTCCCAGCCATTATGGCTGGGAATGATGGGCGTTGCAGTCCAACACATCTGCCAGGGTGGGGGAAGGCTGCCATAAGCTGCCCTGAGCATGGGGGCTGCAGCCGGCCGCACAGGGGTGCAAAGCGTCAGCAGCTGCGAACGCTCCTCCGACTCTGAGAAGTTTTGCCGCTGAAGCCGGGGCTGCGGTCGGAACGGGGGAAACATATCCCAGAAAGGAGGCGGCGGAACGCCATGAAATATCCAGACAGGGGTTGGCTCCACCGTCTTCACACTTCCACCGACGTGTCCTTGCTGATGGTGGAAAACTGTGTGCAGATCTTAGTTCCAAAGGCTTGGACGCTGAAAAGCTTCCAGGGGAAGCGGGGTTCTGTATTTGTGGAGCATCCTTCAGTTGGTCACTGCAGCTGTGACAGGGCAGAAAGCGAGATCAGCTTCCCTTGGGGGGGGGGGGCTGTTCCAGACACAGCAGCCCTCCCGGGAAGGTTTCACAGCGCGGAATCGGTCAGTCAAACGGTATCTCCCTTGCATTCATTTGCACTGAGGAAGAAGAGCCACCATTTTCCCGTTGCAGGAAAGGATCTGTTTCTTGCTCCTGCCAGTGAAAGGATCGTGCCAAATTTGCAGTAACTGCAAATTTGCTACTGTCCAGAACACCTATTGGGTGATGCCTGTGAGATCACGGCACAATTCATCTACTCTCTACCCACACTATTTGCCCCCAGCCTTTTAACCTCCTCGGTTTTTAATAACTTTAAAAAATTAATTATTTGGAAGCCGTGCACTCCCTTCTACTCAGCCCTGGTGCACATGACTATGGAAATCCCCCTATGCTCTTTTTAAAAGCCCCTAGCCCCCTCCACTCTGTGGGTACAGGAAAACCACGGTCATTGCGTAATTAGTGAAAAAAGTATTCCCGCTGGTAAAAGACCCTTTTGCCTGGAAAGGCCTGCCTTATTTCTCATTGTTTCTTGATGAAACAATGCAATGACATGGTTCTGGTCAAACCTAGATGACTAGGGCATGAGTGGGAGATGTCATGAGGACCAGCTCCTTGACTCTAGGGAAAATGGGCAAGTCTCTGTATGTACAGCAAGAGGGCAGTGAGATGTGTCTAGAAAGGAGCACATCGTTTGCCAATAAATAAATTTCTTGAAAGGCGTAAATGCTTCCACTGTGGTGTGAATGCTTGAAGCATACATAGCTCTACTGCATTTGTGTGGCTCATGTAAGTCTGGCTATGGGAAGGGACCTGTGAGGGGTGCACAGCACATCTGTGTTCTGAGGGGCAAAGGGGAACATCTGGGAGGAAATACACAAGGCCAGTGACAGCTGGACACCTAGGAGGAAATGAAACGGACTTGCTGCTCAGTTCCATGATCTTGCCTATTTAGATGAAAAGGACCCTGAAACTAACTAGTTTGCCAATTTCACTTTGAGAGTGCTGTTCTTGCATGGTCAAGAAAATCTATTTATTAAAATGTTTACAACCCACCTTAATCCCTGAGGTGGCTGGCCTAATCACAATGCAAAATTAAATGGGTCAATGCAGTAAGTATCACTGAAAGGACAACAGCCCTGCAGGAATTTCATGTGGGTATTGGAATCAAGTGGGACGACCCTCTCGCGCTGGTGGTGGTTCGAGCCCACAGAGGCGGGGGATCTGAACCATTAGCAGAGCACCGTCAACATCTGTGGTGATGTACAGCATATAAGAGCCAGTGTGGCGTAGTGGTGAGAGTGTTGGACTGGGACCTGGGAGACCCGGGTTCTAGTCCCCGCTCGGCCGTGAAACTCACTGGGTGACTTTGGGCCCAGACACTGACTCTCAGCCTGACCTACCTCACAGGGTTGTTGTGAGGATAAAATGGAGAGGAGGAGGATCATGTAAGCTGCCTTGGGTTCCTTGCAGGAAAAAAGGCGGGGTATAAATATAATAAATAAATAAATAAATAATGGGGCAAAAACGAGAGACTCCGTCCCCTAGTAGATTACAATCTACATTTTGACAGTGGGGAGAGACGGCAGGAAAAGGGGAAGGAGACAGAAGCATAACATCGGACAGATGAGCAGAGATGTGTTGATGCTTTGCTGTGCCTTGACTGAGGGGTTAAGCCAAAGCTGGAAAAGGTTGGTTGGGCAGAGCCCTATGAAAAGAGCAGGAGATCTCTCTGTTGTTCTCGGCAGAAGAGTCTGAGGAAGAGCAGAAAACGAGAAACCAGTTTTGGAATCGGAGAGAGAGAACATCTGAACCAAGATGAAGGCCAATGATTTGCTTTTGCTGCATCACAGAGAAACGGCGAGCGCACGAGGGCTAAGAAGGTAAGGCTTGACTGACGCGACCCCCCAGGATCAGCAAATGGCACAACTCAGCCACGTGTCCGGCACACACAGCGTGGCGTCCTCAGATGACCATCTCCTCCTCACAGAAGAAGCAGGTCTGGCTGCAAACCAACCAGGACAGGAGGCTTAGGCACGAGGTGGCTTAGAGTTCAGCTTCCACTGGAAGTTGTTGAGCCCTGAATTCCCAAGAGATTTAGCACTGAGAGGATCATAGGGGAAACGGGACCGGAGGTCATGGGGGGCCACTGGCTGACTCGGATGCAGAACCGGGCCAGGCTGGTAAAGCGGTGAGACCAAGAGGCAATCGGGGCCAGCCTTGCTTTGCGGGCAGCCAGCCTTCAGAGGCATCTGTAGGCATCGCTCACTGGCAGAGCAATACTTCGCATGCAGAATCCCCGGCATGTCCAGTTAAAAGGGCCCCACCAGGTCGCAGAGCTGGAAAAGGCCGGGAAGACCCAGCTGCAGTCAGGGTAGACGGTACCAAGCTAGAGGGGCCAATTTGGAGAGAAAATGGGTCATTAAAAAAAAGGGGGGGTAGCGAACCCGAAGGGGAAATGAGGGCAGGAAACAAACCAACACAAAAAACCACCCAGAGAAAACATCAGAGTTCCTGGCAGCAGAGTTCCCGGGGTGCAGTGGGGTGGTGGAAGTAAGTAAGTTAGTAACTGCAGCAGAAAGCAGGAGGGAAAGTGTAAAACACCTGCATCCTGAAATGCCTCCTCCCAAACTGCTTTTCCTTGGGGGGTTTTTTGTTTTGTTTACGTGGATAGGCCTAACTCTGGGGGCCCATGGACACCTCTCTTGGCGTCTGCTAGGCTCCCTGCCCCCCCAGACTTTTATTTTAAGATTTTTAAAAACTCATTTTTTTTAACTGGGGGGGGGGCGGGGGCTGGCGTGCTGCAAAGTGAAGGGTTGTCCTCCAGCACCACCTTTATTGGGGTTCAAAAGAGTGGTTTTTGGAGCTCTGCCTTGGACTCAGGTTCTTGGGTGAGTTATTTCTCTTTTAGTCTCCCCAGTTTGCCTTCTGGGAAATGAGTCTTTTGTGACTGGCTGGCATCGTCCCCCCCACCATGACAGCCATTTTATGAGTGGGCAAGCCCCTCGCCGTGGCAGCCATTTTGCGAGAGCACCCACGACACACCCTCACAATTCCAAATATGCCCACTGACCCCAAAAAGGTGAGGGATCTCTGAGTTCCTTAACCCCTTCTCCCATCTGCACCACGGGGGGGGGGGGTAATTACACCAGCCTACCTTACAGGACTGTTGCAGCAGTTGCTGAGATGATGGACGAGAAGTGCTTCTGAAAACTGCAAAGAGAGCCATGGTTCTAGCACGGTGTTCTCCAACCTGGGGTCCCCAGATGTTTTTGGCCTACAACTCCCAGCATGCCCCAGCCAGCGTAGCTGGCTGGGGCATGCTGGGAGTTGTAGGCCAAAAACATCTGGGGACCCCAGGCTGGAGAACACTGGTTGGCAGGGCAAGGCAGGGCAAGGCACGGCGACAGTCTTTCATATGTCTGCAGGGGCTCTTGACTGCTTCTGGTGGGCAGAGCTCCGAGTGTGTGTGTGTGTGTGTGTGTGTTCGTTCACACACAGGATATTCGACCACCTTTGCTCCATTTCATATGGGACCCCCACCTCTCCCCAGACCAATCCAACACCATTTTTTTTTTAATTCGCTCCGGTTTGTCAGGGTGAGGGAGGAATGCCATGTTTTTGTTTCTTAACGTTCCCTTCAGATTAGTGACAAAGTGAGCATGGACCGGGCAGCCCAGCCACCCAACTCTGGGGAGTGCCTTGGCTTTTTAAACCTGGCAGCAGCTTCTCCCGTCAGGCTCCAGCAGAGGCGGAGAGAGGAAGCCGGGCCCCTCCATCAGCCCTGCTGGAGGACCAGCTCCCCTCCCCCTGAACCGGTTCCATTCCAGCTGGTCATGATAAAAACTACTATTTACCTGGTCATGATATAAAACTACTACCTTTATGGAAGGGTGCCTGAATTTGCTTTTTCCTCTTCTCCTCCCATCCATTTTTCCTTTTGTGCCGTGTCTTTTTAGCTTGTAAGCCTGCACGGCAAGGACTGTTATGTTTTTACTAATTGAATCTAAGCTGTTCTTCTGTGAGCCGTTTTGGCTGAAGACCAGGATAAAAATGCTGGTCCAGCAAATAAAACCCTTCAGATACTTTTTGTGGGTGTGGAGAATATTGAAACAAGGCGTTCGTTTTCTTAATTTCCAGGCAGCTGCGTGTGTGCAAAATATTGATTCCCCGGTCACTGATATCTCTGTTGCAGACTGAAGAAGAGAGTCTTGTTCAAAGAGCAAAAGTCAGTATTGAACACTGACCAAGTCAGGACTACATGACAGATTTGTAAGAAGTGCTTGGGGCAGCTATCCCGAAAATGCACCCCTCCGGGACACAGATACATGATTGAGATGCACACTATAATGCCAAAAATTCCCAAGACCATCCAGCGTCCTGGCCTAGCCATTTCTTTGACAAGCTCCTTTTCTTGTCAAAGAAAAGGGAGATGGTTAAACATCGGGACATTTGTAAGCATAGGGGCTCAACCAGAAGCAGCGTGGGGCTTATGGATCTGCCAGTCCACTTCACATATTCTTAAGACACCTGGGGGAAAGCAAAAACATGGCTCCGTTAGGGCCAAACCAAACCAGGACTTCATTGGAAGATGAATTGTGACAGAGCTAATAGTAGCATTGCTGGTGGGGGCATTTTAGATGGGGGGGGGGTACAATGGGAAAGGGTTAACTCCTTCCTCCCCAGCACCACTTCAAAGTGACCACACAGGGTTGCTAGATTGTTAAAAACAATTTAAAAACAAAACAAAACAAAACACAGAGATCCCAATCACAGCTTTCCTGTGCCTCGTCATGCTTCCTGCTTTCCCCGCATCTTTGCACCAGCTCTTTCAGGCATTCCCAGTTCGAAATGTTTAGTATCCCATGAGTCCCAGCAGTGCGCTAGGACAGTGTTCTCCAACCTTGGGTCCCCAGATGTTTTTGGCCTACAACTCCCAGCATGCCCCAGCCAGCTATGCTGGCTGGGGCATGCTGGGAGTTGTAGGCCAAAAACATCTGGGGACCCAAGGTTGGAGAACATTGCGCTAGGAGATGTATGAAATGCAAAACTGCACAGGATTCCTTCCCCAGCAAACCCATGATTTGGAACATATAAGGGGAGCGGAGAGAAGAAAAGAGAGGCAAACTGGGTCAAGGGAAAATAGAAATCGACACGGTGATGCTCGGGGTGTGTGCCCATGACAGGAAAGAAAGAGTACCATGGCAAAGAAAAAAGTTACTTGCTCACCTGTGCCTCTGCTTACCCACACGTGGCTTAGAGGCAGAGGGGAAAGATCCAATTTTTTGTGAAGCTTCCCTTCCTGCGCGCATAGAGGCAAGCACCTGCGACTCACCACAAGTGGCTGTCTATTAGATCAATTTAACGCAAGGCAGAGAAGCAGGGTGGCAGGTGAGGAAATGCCTCCCCCAACCTCGTGCCTTCCAGAAGTGTTGCACTACGGTCTTCATCATCCCCAGTCTGCACAGCCCTTGGAGGGCACCAGATTGGGGACATCTACTCCAGGCAGACACAAAAAACAGCACAACAAGAAGGCACACGCAACGGCCCGACCTGGCAGGTAGAAAGGAAGCTGATCTTGGTTTGAAAACCAGCCACAAAGTGTGGATTGACCCCCAGAATTCGGGGGAGCTGCTTTGGGCACCTCCACAGTCTTGCTTTTGCTATTTTGTTCCCTGCCCACTGACAAAACACCAACACAGTCTTTAACATCGACGGTCTAAGGTAAAGTTCCCCAACTTGGCGCTCTCCAGATATGTTGGGACCGAAACTCCCATAATTTTCAGCCAGTGATCAACATGGGAGGGGCCCCTCCGAGAGCCTCCCCCAAGGGCGGTTCAGAGGATGGCAACAAGGGCCTTCTCAGTGGTGGCTCCCCGATTGTGGATCACGCTCTCCAGTGAGGTCCACCTGGCACCAACGTTGTCCATCTTTTCAGCGCCAGATTAAAACTTCCCTCTACTCTCAGGCGTTTGACGGCATGTGATGGGGCTTTTAATGTCAGTTTTTGATTGGGTCCTGGTCATTTTATTAATTGTTTTTAACTGTTCCAAACTGTTTTAAATTCTTCAATGTTAAAGGTTTTATATTATGTTTTATCATGTTGTGAACCATGCAGAGAGCTTTGGCTACTGGGCAGTATAGAACTTCAATAAATGAATGATGTCAGAAGCTTATTGCTGGGCCCCGGCCTCTCTCCGCCAATAATAAATACGCCCAACTCCTTCCATGTAACAGACAACTTTATTTCTTAACTTGATCATCAGGAGAAAAAAAAACACCCACACACAAAACAGGCAAACAGACCCCAACATCCCCCCCTGGCCACTTGAACACACAGTTGGACTTTCTTACTCTTGGACTAACTGGAGCTAATAGAGGCAACCCAGAAGAAACCTAAAAATGTACATATCTGCACTCTGAGCGAAACAAGGAGGATCCCTCCAGCCACAGCTGGAAATCACATGGATTAAAGCGCACCCAAATGGAAAGAGAGTATCTGGTTGTATCTGGTTGTATTTTGCTTGCCCCTCCAGTGACAAGGGGGTTATTACGATGCACTCGGAGACAAAAGGACTGTGGCCCAAGCCACAAAATTCCTGTGGGGAAAAAGACCTGCAACTGCCCATGCCAAGAAGGGATAGTGATCCCACATGCCCCGTCGTGGCATTCCGAAATCACTCGCGGTCTGAGAGAGACCTGCTTAAAGCTTAAACTAGGAGCTAAATTAGACTTGGCGTTATTCATGCAGTTAGCAATTGCTTGTTTGTTTTAAAGGAAATCACTGCGGGCGGGCCCAATTCAGACTGGGACTGAGGTAGGAGGTAAAGGGTTAAAGCCCCCCTTTCCGCACACTACCGCCCTGATCCAGACTGGCCCCTCGTGTGGCGGTTATTGATTCTGAAACAGCAGTGGGCCACACGCAGGCTGCACGCGGTTCCCACCACCCTGCCAAATATTAGCGGTGGCGGCAAAAACATTAATGTTTTTAACAGAAAAAATGGCCACTTTTGGCACTACAAAGTGCTGAAAGGGTCCCATTTAGCTTGTCCTGAAGCTAAACTGGACCCTTTTAGTGATCCGTAGCAACCATGCAGCACCGAAGGAGTCAAATTTAGTTTGACAGCCAATTTTTTCCAGATTTTTTTTTCCAGAGTGTGGCTGGCGGGGAGTTGTCCAGGGGCCGAAAATGGCCCCCAGACCTCCCAAGCTTGCCCACCCGTGCTCTAAAGCAATCATGCAATTGCTAATTGCATGAATAACAACATGTCTAGTTTGGCCCTAACAGAATAATTAAAACATATTACACCACAGTTGTTTTGGGGGGGTTTCTGCTTCTTATGGACTGATGAGGACATGAGCCAGTACTCAGTCTAGGTTGCTTAAGGTTGCTTAAGGAGCTACAACTTGTTGTCTTCTGTTTCCCAAAGTAGCCGCCTTCCAAAATGCCTACACTCAGGAAGTCCTTTCCACGGGGATTTGGCTGCTAAGGAAACTTTGCACATTGCCGAAGATTCCGCAATGTGCATTCCACATTCCCTGTCCACACAGGGCGCTGGCCCAATGGACTTCCCCACTGCCTCCACATGAACCATGCACATGCCTTGGAAGACATGGAAAGCTTTTCTTCACTGATGCTCCTCTGCCATTCCTGATCTCATCCATGAACCCCAAAGTTCCTCGGAAGAGTTCGAAAAATCCAGCATCCCAGAGTAACTCTGGAGACAGTAGGATTCCTGTCTTGCTGATCTCAAGGCAACCTCCACCCATGATAGAAAATGCTTTTAAAGGCAGCTCTCATGAAGGCTTGCGTGTGGTGATACTCCTCACCGTTAATTCTTTCTGTAGGATTTTCTATCTACAAAGCACTTTACAATTCCTATCTCAGCATTACTCTGCAGCAAAAGGTTCACTGCTCGAGCGTTGGGGAAATTTGCAAAGGCAAATCCAGCTACGGGGAGAAATTCTCCCCCTGCTCCACAGGCAATACCTATTCCCCGGGAGATCCTAAAACAGGGCTCTCCAACCTTGGGTCCCCAGATGTTGCTGGACTACAGCTCCCAGAATCCCTTGCCATTAGCCACGCTGGCTGGGTATGCTGGGAGCTGTAGGCCAGCAACATCTGGGGACCCAAGGGTGGAGAGCCCTCTCCTAAAAGGATAACCTGCCAGTGTGGGCAAGTGGTTAGGGAGACATGGTTGGAGGGCACACGAGGCAGCCCACCCACTGAAGCGAAGCAGGTCTGGCTGTAGTCAGTGCCTGGATGGGAGACCTCTTGGGAGTTCTCGCATGGAAGAAAGGCAGGATAGAAATGTAATGAAGACCTCCGGAAGTTGTTCCCAAGGTTCGAGTCCACAGTTGCTAGTGCCTGGGGCAGACCCAGAGCTCACTGCTAGAGCCCACACTTTCCATGCACAATAGGCCTGGGGCTCACGCTGGCTCAGCTTGTCTGAGCGTGGAAAGCTAAGCAGGGTCAGGCCTGGTTATTACTTGGATGGGAGACCCCCTCCTCTAGTTTCCTGCTACATTGAGCAGGGGGTTGGACTCTATGGCCTTGTAAGCCCCTTCCAACTCTATGATCTAGGAATCTATGATCCCATGTCCAGCACCCAGCATCTCCAGTTCAAAAGATCTCCAATAGCAGAGCTGGGAAAGGACATCTTCCGGGGGCTTTGGAGGACCGCTGAGAGTCAACGCTGACAGCACTGGACTGACCAGACTCCCGACTCCTTATAGGACTGCAGGGGCAGTGCTGCTGGATCAGGCCACAGGTCCACCGAGTCCAGCATCCTGCTCCCAACGGTGGCCAGTCAGGTGACTTTGGGAAGCTCCTAAGAAGATGGGGACTTTCCCCGGTGGTCTGCCCCCACCCAGCATCTGGTGTCCAGAGACCTCGTCAAGCAGGGATGTTCGGTTTAGCTATCTCCTCTGCCTCCCCAGATCTGTGCAACCCTCCTTCCAAAGCCACGAACCCCAGTGGCCCCCACCAATCTCACGTCACGAGAGCAAAGCCGGCTGATCGGTGACGCGTCGTGTTTCTTTTGCAGGCCGAGAGGTGCTGCCAATCAGTTTCAGCAGGTGAGCTGGCATTTCGAGCAGTCTGTATGACTGGAAGCAGTTTCCCCCACCAGACCTCAAGAAAAGCACAGCCTCAGTCTCGCGCCTTCACCCACCAAGATGAGGCAGAGGGCAGCGATGTCTCTCCTCACCCTAACCCTCCCTGCATCCAGTACCAGCTTTAATAAAGTTGTCATCTTGGAGAGTAACCAAGATCTCCTTCCAACTCTATGATCTATGAATTCCAGGAACGAGGGCTGGGGGCTCGCTTGGATGGCTCTGGGCTCGCATGCAGAAACTGGGCCAGATTTCTGCTCATGCCAAAGACATCGGCCCAGCCCCCTCCACGCCCACCCAGGAAGCGGTGCCTTCAGATGTCAAACATCTCGGCCTCCTTCTCTTTCCAGAAGGAGAAGCTACGGTCTATATAGCGGCAAATGTCTTCGTTGCTGAAGTCCCCAAGCTCGGATATGGGCTGGATGGCGTCCTCCTTGCTTTTAAGAGCTGGGACTGCAGCCGGTTCATCCACAGGTGTCTCTCGGATGCTTCTGGCCGACGTCTGAGAAGAGTCCTGGTGGGCAAGGACCGGGGGCAGGCCGTGGGGCTCTGCAGGAGCATCCGCGCCCACCACAGTCACGGGGTCGGGCTGCAGGCTGTCCCCAAAGAACTCCTGCCTGAGGTCCTCAAAGCCATCCCGCCAATCCCGCTTGCCGGCCTCGATGTCCTTCATCACCACCTTGTGGAACTGGCGGATGAGCTCCCAGCTGCGGCTACCCAGCCGGTCAAACATCTCATAGCAGAGCAGGTGGCGGAACTTGCGCTCTTGGCGGCTCATGGTCATCTCCAAGAGCTGGAAGTAGCCCAGCATGAAGAGGTCCAAGGTGAGGCTGTCGTACCCCAGCGGCGTGCCGCTGACGTGGGGCAAGAAATGCTCTGGCCAGTAGACCATGTGGGTGCGGCTCAGGCGACGGAGCTGCCGGCTGGGCACTTGGCTGATGATGCTTCTCCAGTGGCCGAGAAGTTTCCCCACCACCTGCCGCTGCTTCATGAAGTACAAGAGCCGGTCGTCCTCGCTGGGCTTTTTCCCTGCCGCGTTCGACACGGAACCTTCTGGGCCACCCAATGTTTGGCGCTCTTCGACCGAGTCACCAGCGGGGGCCTCGGGCCTCCCCTTTGGGATCGCCGCCTGCCGCATAGACTCGGTGAACGTCCACTTCTTCCAGTGCTCCAGAAAAAGGTAGACGATCCGCTCTTTCCGCATGTCAATGTAGTCCTGGCCGCAGCTCAGCTCCGTCTGAACCGGGAGGCTCCTGGTCATGTGGTCGGGGCTGAACAACGCCTCCCCAAGGGGGTCCCCAGCCACACTCGGGGCATTCGCCTGCCTGGGAAAAAGGCCCCCCGTTTCCCCATAGAGCAGGGGGGCATGCGAGAGGTGAAGGGGGGGCTCCAGGGCGACTGGCAGAAATGTCCTCCTCCCGCCCTCCCTGCACACCGAAGGGCTCCAGGCCGGTGACGTAATCTTCCTCCAGGATGGGCTCTCGGCCGAGGGTGAACTGCGCCGTCCCCACCGGCAGAGACCGCTTCCTTTTGTACACCCGGCCGGACGAGGCGTTGGGCAGCTGCGACTGCATGTGGAGCTCATAGTTGGCCTTGAGGTTCTTCACCGACACCCCCCACTGCATCATCTCCTTCTCCACCTCCTCCCGGGTGCAGCTGAAGGATTGGGACCGCGCAATGTTGGCTGGGCCTTCTTTGAAGGGGGGCGCGGCCTGAGCCGGGCTCTCTGCGGCGGCGGCGGCGGCGGCGGTGCCCGGGGGCTCCAGGCCTTCGGGGCTCACCATGTCGGCCAGGCTGATGGCTTTCCCGCCCAGGGTGGCCAAGAGGACGGCCATGCTCTTCAGGAGGGTGGAGATCTTGCTGCACCAGGCGGGGAGATCGTCCGCCCGGCCCTGCATGCGCTTGGGGTTGATGGTGAAGTGCTCCTTGGCCAAGGCCGCCGAGACGGGCAGCAGCTCCTGCAGCTCCCGCTCCAGCTGTTCCAGCTCCGTCTCCACTTTCTGGACCTTGTGCATCACCTGCAGGTTCTGGATCTGCTTCTCGATACAGAGGATGTCGTCTTCGGTCATGAGTTCCCCGAAGGGTCCCAGGATGGCGTTGTGGGTGTGGGAGTAGCGCCAGCCTTCCTGGGGGTAGTAACCACCGGAGCGAAGCTATGGCAGGGCAAAAAAAAAAAAAAAGAAGAAGAAGAAGAAGAGAGGGCAAACGACTCCCTCAGGACCAGCCTCCGTCTACACCGCCCTTGCTTTCTGCACACGCTTCGCCTTACATGTCCCTTGGTGGTGTAATGCTAAGAGAGCAGGCTGGCTGATGCGGCTGCCTGGGGAGTGACGCGGGCCAGGGTGCTGGGTGGGGAGCGGGGTCGGGTCAGGAGAGAGAGAGAGACTCACGGTTTTCAGCTCACGAGGCGGGCACGCGAGAGCATCGCACAAGGAACACGATGGCGTCATCGACTCGACGGCACATGCCGCTGGGAGGTGCTCACACATTACACCACGGAGCGATCATGTAAGGCATTTAACCCAGCAGTATCGTGTTCGGGGGAAAGGAGAGGCAGCTAGTGTTTTTGCTTTTGTTTCTATGAGACCCAATTCAAATCACAGCAGGAAAGGGCGAAATTTGCTAGGCCTTTGGTCACCGTGTCCTCAACGCAGCGACCCGCGGCAAATACTGCAGGGTAAATGCATTTCAGAGCCAGCCATGCCAAGGCAAAGAGAGCAGGGTCATGCCAAGGTCACGCCAGACGCATGCCGCCAATCCTTCTCCGCCCGCCCAGCACACAGAAAAATCAAACAAGTTGAGAAGGAAGAACGCAAAGCCCGGAATGATTCGGAACTGGTTGGTTCTCTAACACTTCCTCTGGCTCTCCAAAAGGTGCCAGAGAACCCGGCTAAGGCCTCCAAGGTGTCAACGCAGAGGGCAGAAAGGAAAAGAAGACACGGGTGTTCCAAGGAACCATCTACTGGATTAGCAAGGTTGATAAGTGTATCTAGCCATATAAGTTGCTGAACACACCGTTCAATTACATTTTGTTCTGGTCTATCTTGCGGTGGGGCGGCAGCGGGGGAAAGGAGAGCACTTTTGGAGTTTTATTTGAATAATTTGCTTGAAGAATGCATGGCTGCTTCTCTTGCCTTCCCGCACAGAATAATAGTCGTCATCATTGAATCCAGGGAAGGGCAACCTGCAGATGTTTTAGACGACAGCCCCCATAAACCCAAGCCTGCGTGGCCAAGGATCAGGGATTATGGGAGTTGTAGTCCCAAACATCTGGAGGTCCCACCCCTGATCTAGTCGAACCCGCTGCCCCCTGCAGGCTCTGCTCTGCAGGGGGAAGCTACAGCAATCCAGGGAGGCAGCCGCCCAGCCTCGGCTGAAACGCCTCCAAGCAAAGGAGCACCCGCCACCTCCCGAGGCCGGGTCTGTTCCAGGCCTCACTGTTAGGAAGTTTCTGCTAAAGCGGGGCTGACTAATGGCTGGTACGTGGGCCAGATTCAGCCACTGAAGCAAGGTGTTCTGACTCGACCGATATAAAGACAGAGTTTGCAAGAACAATTTTAGTCCTTTGAGGTGCAACCCTATTGCATGTTCAGACAGGAAAAAAAAGGCCTACAACTCCCAGCATGCCCCAGCCAGCTACTGCTGGCTGGGGCATGCTGGGAGTTGTAGGCCTTTTTTTTCTGTCTGAACATGCAATAGGGTTGCACCCTTTTGCGATCTAATTTGGAGGGACTAGAGCAGAAGGGCCATAGGGAATGCACAAAGACCTCTGATTTTCTTGGCATCTCCAGCTGATGAAGGCCTTCAGGTTCTACCAATGGTTCGGCAGCTTCATATATTCGTATGAGAAGAGTCAGTTACGGTGCCCAGAAAACGGTTTGACAAACGAACCAACTGGTTCTCAACTCCCTTGTTTCCAGGGCCTCACCTGACCCCGCCTGGACGAGACATTTCCCTCCGAGGCTCAGGTGAAATCACAATTGTTACCGGTGGTCCGATTAGGCTGTGGGCCCTGCAGAGAGGGCATAAGGAGGAAAGCATAAAGCCTGTTCCAAATGTTCCTGCCTGAATGCTAAGGTACCGGTAATCTTTGGAGGCTCTTCTCTGGGTGCCGCCATGCACAATGGCGCTACAAGTGGCTACCAGGGACAGAGCCTTCTTTTGTAGTGGCCCCCTTCTGTGGAATGCCCATCACAGGGAGATCTGCTCGGCATAATCACTGTATACATTTAGACGCCAGGGTAAGAACTTCCTCTTCCAACAGGCACTGAATATTTAATCTGTTGCTCTGATTATTAACTTTATTGCTGGCTCTTGAATCTGTTTAAACTTTTTAATATTTCAATAGCTGTTGTATGATTGTACTGGTTGTTATTTTGGTGTCGTTTGGGGTTTTTATGATTTGGGTTTTTTAAAAATGTTGTTTTATGAGAATCAGCCCTGAGAGGGTCAGTTGGGCGGTATATAAAGTTAATAAATAAATGAATACAGAGAGAGACGTTTTCTCACAGCAAACACAGAGCCCACGATCACCGCAACCTCCAGCTGACCCAACGACTCCCCCCCGCCCCCCGCAAGCCCCTTTTACCTTGCGCCTCTGCTCCTCTTCCTCCTGAATTTTCATCTGGAGCTTGCGCACCATGACCTGTCGCTTCCATTCAGGAATGGGGCGCCCCTGCTCGTCGTGGGTGGGGATCAGGGCCTCTACCTCCACCTGGCCAGCTGAGGCCGAGGAGGCGAGCGGCGGCGAGGAGCCGTTGACCACTGGCTCGGGTGAGGTGGCCGGTCTGGGCGCGGAGGCCGCTTCGGGGGTGGAGGGCGGAGTTGGTGTCCTGCTAGGGGGCGGGGAGGATGGGGGGTTCTCAACCTAGACGGAGAAAGAAGCGGAGCGTGAGGCTTTCGAGAAGGCAGCCCCCTCCGCATCTGCCTCAAGAGGTTTCGTTCGACCCGAGCGCCTGGTGGTGTTTTTGTGGGTCATTCCTGGATTTTGACCACATTTTATTTATTTATTTATTTGCAGGATTTATATACTGCTCTTTATCTCTATCAATGGCTCGGTGGGGGGAATATTTGCTTTGTTCTTTGCAGATAACGTTTCTCGGATTCACCTTGACTTGGGACTCCAATATTGGGGCAGGTCAGAGTGATGCAACCTCAGCATCCGCTTGACCAGGTGTTTTGGATTCTTTTCAGCCAGTGGATCTCGAGAATGTGGACAGGGTGCCTGGAGCGATGAGGTCCACCTCTAATTGTACTCGACCTTTGCCCTTCCTGGCTGATTAAATTGGCCAAAGTGGGACTCATGCCATGGCTAAGGGAAGCGATTAATGCCTCTTTGCAGGAGGCGGTTGTTCTCTTGCTTGGGCTTCAGCCTCTTCTGGAAGGGGTGCTGCTCTCCCTGAAGGATCAGGCCCGTAGCTGCAATCCTTTCCTGGATCGCCGTGACTTGGCAACGGTTATCCAAGCCTTGGTTACATCACGTTTAGACTACTGCAATGCACTCTACATGGGGCTACCCTTGTAGAGTATCCGGAAGCTTCCGCTGGTGCAAAAGGCGGCTGCTAGGGTGCATGTTATCAGGACCATATTACAGCTGTCCCACGCCGGTTGCCAATTCCTTTCAGGGCACAATTCAAGGTGTTAGTCTGAAACTTTAAAAGCCCTAAATGGCTATTGAAGGAACCGCCTGTCTCGCTTTGAACCTGCCCGAGTAGTAAGGTCTGCAGGAGAGGCCTTTTTGAAGGCCCCATCACCCAGAGAGGCACACGTGAAACGACTTTCTCCTGTGTTTCCCCCAAACTATCGAATGTGCTCCCTCAAGAATTACGACTGGCCCCCATTTTCTTGGCCTTTAGAAAGGATATGAAGACACATCTTTTCATTTTAGGGTGCAATCTTATAGCTGGCTGGCGCATTCTGGGAGTTGTAGGCCTTTTCTCTGTCTAAATTTGAATAGGATTGCGCCTTTGGCCTTTCAAAATGTATACTTTTAATGTTTTTACTGTTATTAATTTCTTGTTTTTATCGTTTTAAGGTTTTATTGTTTGAAATTGTTGTACACTGCCTTGATGCCTTTTTAGCAGATACGGCGGTATATTAATGTTAATAAATAATAATAAAAAATAATAAAATAAATATCTAACAAGATTCCCGAGCAGTGAACAACAAAATAAAGAAAAAAAAGAATCAAAATATAGAATTAAAGTATTTAAAATCAAATTATGCCAATAAAAACCATGGCTGGTCACTCAGGGAAGGCCGGTTTAAACAAAAATGTCTTCAGCTGGCACCGAAAACAAATCAGTGCCTGCCTGATATCAATAGGCAGGGAGTTCTGCAGAGAGGGAGCCAACACGCTGAAGGCCCTACTCCGAGTGGATTCCAAATGGACCGCAGGTCCATGCAGAACCACCAGTAGTGCCTCATCTGATGACCGCAGTGACCGGGCAGCCTGGTAAGGGAGAAGATGCGCTCTCAAATATCCTGATCCCAATTGGTTTAGGGCTTTATATGCCAAGAACAAAACTGGAAACCTGGCCTGGAAGAAAACAGCCAGCCAGAGAAAAGGGGCAGCGCCCGACAGCAGCCAAGGTGCTGCATTCTGCACTAGCTGCAGCTTCCGGAGCAACTTTAAGGGCAGTCCCACACAGGGCATGTCGCCGTAACCCAGTCTTGGGGTTACCAGCACTTGTACCCCGGTGGCCAAGCTCAGGGATGTTGAAGAGTCCTTGGTCTCGAGTCACGAGTCGAGTCACGAGTCTTTGGACCCGAGTCTCGAGTCCGAGTCCGAGTCCTTGGTCCAAAATGGTGACTCACGAGTCACGAGTCCCGAGTCACTCCCAAAACTGACTCCACGAGTCCCTATTAAAATCAATGGGGTTTCCCCCCAACAAAATAAGGCTACTTCAGATGTGTGGCTTAATTTCAAAACTCTGCCACTGATTTTGGCAAGAACAGACCAGGCAGACAAACCCAAAATAACCAGGCAGGCAGAGGAGGCTGGGAACCCCAAACAGGCAGGCAGAGGCAGCCAAACCCAAAATGTCTGACCCTAACCCAACCCCCCCCCCCAACAACACATCAATCAAAATAAATCTCAACACATCGTTGGGGCTGCGCTCCTGGTAGCTGTCCATAGTGGTCGAGCAGCGGCGCGCCTCGCTTCCACGCGCTCTTCACCGGTGATCGCACTCCTTCTGGCACAGCCAGAAGACTCGTCAACAGCCCAGGGATGTTGACGAGTCCTTGGTCTCGAGTCCCGAGTCGAGTCTCGAGTCCCATTAAAAATATTGGGACTCGAGTCCGAGTCGAGTCAGAGGGGGGACTCCGTCCGACTCACGAGTCGAGTCCTCGAGTCCGAGTCCCCATCCCTGGCCAAGCTATCCCAGGGCACATGAGCCCAGAGTATGGTCTGCAGGTGCAAAATGCAGGCCAGCTTGCCGAAGCGAAGCAATTCTACTAGGCCTGGTCAGTGCCTGGTTGGGAACCCCACGCAACACGCACGCCACTTTGAGTTCCGCTAACGCGATCTAAACGTAATAGATGAATTTCACATGAGGGTGCCTGGAACCAGTGCCCGAAGATGGACAGAACTGGGGTTGAGCCCTGAAATTTTCAGGGATGGGGACTCGGACTCGAGGACTCGACTCGTGAGTCGGACTGAGTCCCTCCTCTGACTCGACTCGGACTCGAGTCCCAATATTTTTAATGGGACTCGAGACTCGACTCGGGACTCGAGACCAAGGACTCGTCAACATCCCTGGGCTGTTGACGAGTCTTCTGGCTGTGCCAGGAGCGCGATCACCGGTGAAGAGTGCATGGAAGCGAGGAGCGCCGCTGCTCGGCCACTATGGACAGCTACCAGGAGCGCAGCCCCAACGATGTGTTGAGATTTATTTTGATTGATGTGTTGTTGTGGGGGGGTTTGGGTTAGGGTCAGACATTTTGGGTTTGGCTGCCTCTGCCTGCCTGTTTGGGGTTCCCTGCCTCCTCTGCCTGCCTGGTCTCTTCTTGACCAGTTCAACAGTTGAATTGTCCAAGACAAAGGCCTCTGCCTGCCTGCTTTGGGGTTCCCTGCCTCCTCTGCCTGCCTGGTTATTTTGGGTTTGTCTGCCTGGTCTGTTCTTGCCAAAATCAGTTGCAGAGTTTTGAAATAAAAAGGCACACTTGTGCCTAGAATTTATTTAAGCCACACATCTGAAGTAGCCTTATTTTGTTGGGAAAAACCCCCCATTGATTTTAATAGGGACTCGTGGAGTCAGTTTTGGGAGTGACTCGTGACTCACCATTTTGGACCAAGGACTCGGACTCGAGACTTGGGTCCAAAGACTCGTGACTCGACTCGTGACTCGAGACCAAGGACTCTTCAACATCACTGGAAATTTTGCCCCAGTGTGGTCAATTCCAGCTCTCGCCACACAAGGCCACTCACTGGCAATGCAAAATAGATGGTGCAAAAGTGGCACTGCGACGGCTGACCGACAATGCAATCGTTTAACGCAGCTGGCTGGGGGATGCTGGGAGTTGTAGTCCAACAAATCTGGCAGGCACCAGGTTGGGGAAGGCTGGTTTAACCAAATCTCCTGCCAACAAGCACAAACACATCCGTGCATGGCTGGGATGGCCCATGGTAACTACACTAAGCAATTTACTTCTTTATTTTATCTGTTTATCTATCTATTTATCTATGACGTTTAGATCCTGATTATGGAATTCAAAATGGCGTTCGTGGGGTTCCTGGAGCGCCTCTCCCGACCTGAATCTACCCGGACAGTACGATCAACATCTGAGGCCTTCCTCCAAGTGCCACCTCTGAGGGAGGCTCAGAGGGTGGCAACAAGGGAGGGGGCCTTCTCAGTGGGGGCCCCCCCAATAGTGGAACTATCTCCCCACTGAGGCCCGCCTGGCACCAACACTGTCATCTCTTCAGCACCAGGTTAAGACTTCCCTCTTCTCCCAGGCATTTAAGGGTATTTAATGGCATATGATGGGAGCATTTATGTCAGCTGCTTTTAACAGGTCTAGTTGTACTAGAATTGTTCCAGCTGTTAAATTATTTTTAAAATTTTGTATATTGGGGGGGGGAATTATGTTGTTTTTATGCTGTTTTAAACGGCTGTTTTTATGCTAGCTTTATTGCATTTGTGTATTGTGTTTTACGAATTGTTGAGAACCGCCCAGAGAACTTCGACAATTGGATGGCAGAGAAATGAAATAAATAATAATAAATAAATTTGTTAAAGTATTTCTATCCCATCTTTTCCGACTCAAAGCACCCACAACCTGATTAGAGCCCACGCCAGCTGCAGGTTTCGGAGGGCCCTCGGGCAAGACCCGCTCCCCGGGGCGGTCCTCCCTTCTCCCCGCCATGGTCACCAGCGGCTGTCGCCCCTCATCCTCTCTCCTCATTGCTTGCTCGCAAGGCAGAGGGCCAGTGAGCAAGCAGGCCGCGGCATCTGCTCGTCAGTGGGCCCCCCACTTGGGTGTGGGTCCTTGGCAGGTGCCCAACTATGCCTACCTTCAACGCCGACTTCTATTAAAGCCACAGTCTAATCTAACAAGAATAAAACAAGCACTTGAAATGGCAGCGAAAACTAATGGACCCACAGCATAAACAAAAAAACAGAACAAAAGTATATGCACTGAGGGCTGTCAAATGCAGCCAGTGCTTAACCTCTCATGCAGTCTTGGTGGAACCGAACAAGAGTTAAACGGGTACGCATCGGGAGCTGACAAGTGCAAGCACGCGGGGGGGGGGGGGGGGGGGCTTGCCCGCAATCGAAATTCGGAATCTCCCCTTCTTGCGTCAGCAAAAGCTTACTGACCCCAATTGAGAAGTAAGCCCCCATCTGCTCCCGGCCTGCCTTCTTAAACAATAAAGCTGATCATGCGGAAAGGAGATTCAGAAGTCTCTCCCCAACCCTGCCATATATAACAAAAGCAGCCAATCAACTTCCCTGCTTGTAATTATGAAGACTTAATCCTCAGCTCTCTCTCTCTCTCTCTCTCTCTCTCTCTCTCACACACACACACACACACACACACACGTTTTGTAAGCAGGCTAAAAAAGGGACGTGGCTGGCAGGCGGCCGGCCTGGCCCATCACCTACGTTGGCGCCAACCTGTCCACAGCCCGAGAAGATGGTGGTGAGCCCCTTGCTCTGCGGGGTCGGCTTGAGGCTTTTCCCAGCCTTGATTTCCGCCAGCAGTTCAGAGTTGTCGCCGGTCGGGGACATCATGTTGAAGGACTTGGTGCCTGCAGCACAAAAGACAGAGGGAAGCATCAGTCGGTTCTCAGCAGGGATGGCCCCGGGGCAGTGCTAGGTACCAGGGCTCAGGCCTACCGGACAGAGAAAAGGCACAGATTTGCCTATGCTGATATGCTCTGAAGTCTGTAAAGGACCCCGTCTCCTAAGGACACCCCTATTTGTATAAAGGGATGTATGGACAGGGGAGAGGAGGGCATTTGATTTCAGAACAAAACCTCAGGCAGAAAGATTCGGTGGGGGGGCAGCAGGAGGTGAAGCACATGTGGGCAAAAAGCCAGCTCATCCAGGGGGATCAGATGCAACAGAGATCCTCAGGGCCCCTGCACCTTTCTTTCAGCAAGTGTCCCTGGACAGCAGGGTGGTGGGGCAGAGGGCCTCCCGGAGATTCAGGGCACCAAAGGAAAAATTTGGGGCTCCAGCCCTGGTGGGCCACCCCCTAACACCGGCTCTGCGTGGCCCATTCTGTGGATCCCCTTTCCCACGGGCACCTCACAGCTTGGAGGGGCTTGGCTAAGGCCTACATTTTCATCCAGCGGGGAGGTTGTTTTCTTATTATTCCGCTCTTAGTTAACTCCTGGCTCCCCGTCTGCAATGCTACTATTCTCTGTTACCGACACTGGTGCGTTTGCTTTTCGATGCCGTTTTTGTCCATTGACAAGTGTTGTCAATGGAAGGTGCCCATGTATCATGTATGCCATCACTTGTTATCACTTCTTCATTAATAAAACAAACACAGAATTTAAAAGCAAACACACAAACATCAGTAACAGAAAACAGGGGAATTCTCAGCAGGCAGCTCAATAATATGAAGTTTTTCTCACTGAGACATTTATTTATTTATCATTTTATTTTATTTTATTAACATCATTTGCATACCGCCCAATAGCCGAAGCTCTCTGGGCCGTTTACAACAGTAAGCCAGTTTACTATGTGCTGGGCGTTTCAAACAAAGAAGAACAAACCGGGGTTGCAAAATATAAGACTGGGACTACAGCCTAAGGTGGCAGAGTCCAGGATTCCACCACGTCATTCAGCCGCCAGACACAGCCCTAACCTCTCTAACCCTCTTCCCAAACACCATGAGCCACAGCAAAAGGTTCTGTCAGGATCCACCCACCACATCCCACCCTGCCGCCCTTCTGCGCCTCAATCAATTACTCCTACATGTGAGGAAATAGGCAGGTGAGTGGAAGGGAGCATTTCCCTAGAGCAGGGGTAGGGAACCGCAGCCCCAGGGGCCAACCAGGACCTCTGGGGGGGGGGGTCTGCAGATGGCCATGCCTTCTTCTCCAGGCTCCACCCCCTTTCCCTCCAGGACCCATCATTTGGCGGGTTTCCCAGCTGCTGTGTAGCTTGTGTTTCCCCATTCTAAAAGGTCAAAATCTTCTCCTAGGACTGAGTCACTGGCAGTACAAGAGGTTTCAGCTAAAATGTGCTGGTATTTTTGGCCGCATCCCCCTTTGCCTTTGGCTCCGCCCACAACTGGAATGCAGCCCCCCCCCCCCCGAGAGCCTCTCCAAGATGGAATTGGAAAGAGGTCGCCCTGCCCACTCCTGTGCTGGAGTCTCCCTGTCTTGAAGATCACACAGCCAAGGACGGGGCGGGGCGGGGGGGGGGGGGAAGAGACCTTCGCCTGAATTTAGGGTTCTGTGGGACGGCAGGCAGTGCTGGCTCCAGGTTTTTTTTGGGGGGGGGCGCTTGGACAAGATGCCCTCAGGATGACCCCTCTCTGAGTATACAGGGCACAGTGAGTTCAAGGTGGAGCAACGCAGCAGATCCCCAAACTTGTGGCAGCTACAATGCACTTGGGCAGCTAAATTAAAATTAGAGGCCTCCGTCATTCTGTACACCCATTTTTTTTGACGTGCGAGTCCATCTGCCCTCAGAGGAGCTGACAGTGTCCCCTGTGAGCCACTCGTCCGGCCCTGTCACTGGTTCCTGGTTGGAAGAAGGCAAGCCCAGAGCAGTGACTCATGCAGAGGCACAATTTGGAATTCAGAGGGCCCCTGGCTGCATCCAGTTGGCTCACGCAATCACATTCAATGCAGAGAGACAGCAGCATTACCCAGCCCCAGACAAGGCTGATGGAAAGGAAGAATGACCAGAGCAGTGACTCATACAGAGAGACATCGGTGACCTTCACAGGCAGGTGGCTGCCCCTGAGCTTGCAGAAACCTCTAGATTTATTCCTCACGGCACACTCATGTTCTCTGTTTAGCAGGCAGTTATCAAATAGGAGGAGGGGGAAATCGGGGATTACACTCCATGAATCCACAAATAATGGAGAATGAGGCACCGGCCTTTCCAGAGACCTCACCTCACCAGAATGCCAAAACCACCCTTGCTGATCCCCACCCCACCTCGCCCACACTTCATACGAGTTTCCTTTTTCAAGGTGCTTCCAGCTCAATCGTAAGTCATCGATCCCACACCGATCAGAGCCCAGACAACGTTGGAAAGCAAGTGGAGGGACTGAACGTGGCATCAAAAAACACTCCGCACACAGAAAGCTACGATGTCAGGGGGATGGTTTAGAAGACCTACTCTTCTCTCAAAGTGCTAGCTTTCTACGTGCAGGGATGTTGTGTTTCGTTTCATTTTGAATATGGGGGAGCGCACATCTGATTTGCCACTTGCAGTCTGAAATGGCACTGCCCACCAAGAGCTGAACGAGGCGTGCGTGTATGCAGCCAGGAGGACAATTTTCATCAGAAAAAGAAAAATGAAAGGCGGGGGTGAGGCTGACCCCGCCGCCGTGCTCCCAGCCAGCCCCACTCTCACCGCTGAAGTTACGCTTTACAAAACAGGAGATCTGTGGCCTGCTGTCACACCAAAGGGCAGATTGTCACATCATGATCCCAACGAGAAAGCAAGAGGGAGAGAACCGGTGGTTGGAACCGAGGGTGAAATAGGTTATCGAGACCCAGACCCATCGAGGGGGTCTGGCAATCAAGAGCCGGCCCAGCACTGCTTTCCAGGCAACCACGCAAGCCCCCCCGGCCCCGGGGCTGCCTCTGAGCTGGCCGTGCCCCACGGCAAAGGGACGCACAGCCAAGCCTCGCCGGTAACACTGCCGGAGACTCTAGACTAGCCCAACCTAGTGCCCGCTAGCTAGTCATGTTGACTGCAACTTCTATCATCCCCAACCAGCACGGCTGCGGGTGATGGGCACAGGCTGCTCTAGGATGCTCCAATGAGCCTCTGCCTCCCAGTCAGCCTGGAGCCGGGAACACCGCATCTACGAAGGGGCTTCCAAGGAACCTCCCTGAAGCGCAGGCAGAAAAAGAGCCATGAAACGCGGGGGCGGCACTGTCCTTAAGAGCCCCGGTGGCCCTGAAACACCAAAGGTAATCCCGTCTCGGGGGAGGCTGCGGAGCATGAAATGCCGCGGCAATCTCTCCTCACCACGTCAATATCAAAGCCGGCGGGGAGCACGGGGGGCACGGGCGCAGAAGGGCCTCCGATCATGGCCCTGACTGCATCAGCTCCGGAGGCAAGCTTCGCTCAGTTCCCGGGGCGGCCACCCCCCCCCCAAAACACGCAAGACCTCAAGAGCAGCCAGTCAAAGGAAGACGACACTCACATGGAAAGGGAAGAGCAGCACCGGGGCCAAAGTGAGGAGCGAAGAAGGGGGCTCGGAGCCGACCAGGCGCCAAATGAAATCAGGCCTTCCCCACGGGCTTTTCGGCAGCTCCTCCGCAGCCGCCCTGCCGTTTTAAGCGCATGATGGCGGCTCCGTCTCACCTTTCCCTGACACGACAGGACACCTGGCACTCAGGTGTAAGGAGGCAGACAGGTAGAGGCTAAGAAGGGATAAAGCATGCCAGGGGCAGGTCAGGGCTGGATGCGAACACCAGGCGAGAACACCAGGTGAGAACACCTCCCCATCTTTCCAGGGAGACCTGGAATAGAGCTGATCCGGGATAATGAAAATCCCCTTGCGGGAGGAGGTACACTGCCCCATCAGGCGCACCCCAGCCCCCCTTCCCCGCAAGCCGGCAGCCGCACTTGCTGCACGGTCACCTTCCCACCTCTGGAGAGCACCGCTGGCTGCGGGCTCCCGCCACCACACGGACTTGCACACCGACACCACAGGGAGCCAGAGATTAAACAGCTAATGTGGCGACGGGGCAGTGAACCGCTTACGGAATCGCTACCGCTAGCCGATCGCGGGAAAGATACTTGCCCTGCTTGGCGTGCTTCAGCGGGGCCCGGACGGCACAGCCCCAGTGCTCCTGGGCAGCCAGCGCTGTGGGGAAGCCCTCTGCCCCTCTGCTGCACCACCAGCCATCCTCCTGGGCCATGCAGAGCAGAGATCCCCGCCCCCTAGCAGGCCATTAGGTTGTGTGAAGGGACGGAAATGCCGTCGAAGCTCCCTCCCAGCTGGGGGGGGGGGGGGAGAAGGGATGAGGCGTGGAAGCGCCTTTTCCCTCGAGGAGTGAGGACAAAAGACAGGCCAGGCATTAATGGCCCGCTTTGGGGAAATGACATGCTATTAAGCACCAGCTTGAGACCCCAAATCCCCCTGGATTCAGGGCTAATAAGCACAACGTGTTGGATGCCTGCCAAACCGGGAGCAGTAATAAGCCCCTGGAGCCCAGAGGCTGGACCGACATTCACGTGTCCGGCTAATGCCGAGCATATGAGCACAGACAAAAGGAGCCCTTGTGAGTGCGTGCGTCTCAAGCGGGGGCAGGCGGGCATGAAAGTGCGGGGGGGGGCCCTCGGGGCAAGCTGGCAAGCGTGAGGAGGGGGCCACGGTGTGCCCTGGGGGAACCACACTCCGGCCCACAGCAAGCAGAGGCAAGCAGGAGCAATGGGCAGAGCAAACGCTCGCCTCCTCTGCCGGAGCACAAGTTGTGGTGGGGTATGAAGAGGCTGCTGGCCTGTCCTTTTTAAAACAGGAGGTTTCGTGGGAGGTTCAGTGAGCATTCAAATCCTTACGGAGGCTTCGGAAAGTCAGAGCCCGGCTCAGAGTTCAAGTCCCAATGAGCAAGACAAAAGAAAAAGAAAGCTACAGTCAGGGTACTGGGTATTTGGCAATCCTGCACAAGCAGATTATTGTGTATTGTTTCTAGAGCGCTTACCTAAGCGCTTATGGGGCACGGGATTCAATGCCATGAGAAGATCAGCTTCCATTAAGCGCACGCGCACACACAAAGTTTCTAGCCCTTAAGATAGGCTTGAAAGTACACGGGCAGTTCCCATTGAAATCTTAGATGCCAGCAAAGAGGGTGAGATTTGAGCACAGCCCGGTTTCCAGTGGCCAAGGCTGTGAAATACTCAGTGGCGGAAACAGCACTCTCGCCAGTCCACAAGAGATGTGGTAGCAAAGTGAGTGACACAAAACCCTCAGATATATACAAATGTGCTTAACTGGGGCAAAACGTAACCTGCCAAGCTCAACGCAGCACACCAGACCAGACGTCTATTTTGGCCGGCAAGCTTCCGGGCATCCCCTGTTTTGATAGTTGCAGAGAGGCAGGAGAAACAGCTGGGCCGTAAATCCGGCAGAGCTGCCAAAATGCATACTGCCATGGAACACTGACTCATTATTATTATTTTTAAAGCATAAACACAGATGTGCTCCAGATGTGATGAAAAAGTCAAAGGACAGTGAAGTTGGGCAATGAATGCTGGAAGAGAATGGCTGTGAAGGAGAGTTTCTGGCGGGTGAGAAACTTTCCGCTGTAAAAAATAAAAACTCCGGCTCTCCCTTGAACTGTTACCAGCCTGATCCTAAGAGGAAAGGACAGCAGACAGCAGACGGCCGCTCTGCCAGCTCAACGCCCCCTGAGAGGGCTGGAACAGTTTCCAGGAAGTATTTTGATCATCGTGCAGCGCCAGCCTTGACATGCTCCCTGCATCAGGATTTTCCACTAACGCACCAAAATGTATTCACAGGGAGGGCTGTGCAGATTATGGGAGTGACACGGAGACAAAATAAAAACCGTGGTTGCCAAGTCAGTTGTTTTTGTTGTGGCAGTTTAATGGAGCTCGTCCGTTTCTGAAGAGGGAAAATGCACAGGTCTGTCTGAGGCACACACTGTTACTAAGAGGGCTAGGGAGGAGAAACATTTACGCAGAGACACATGTGGCGCTGGCATGGACGCATATGTCAAGCTCCGCCTCGCCAATATTGTCAGTGTTTTTTTAGGGCAAGCTCATCCGGTCCCATTTCTGCATGAGTATGCAATTAAAAAAAAAAAAATACATACAGAAATTTGAACTTTTTTGTGCATATGTTTTTGCAATGTATGCATTGAATGTATGCATTTTGTGTGCATTTTTAAACATACTTTACACTGGTGAAAGGCTGGTGCATGCTTTTCTCAAATATACAAACATTGTGGGGCCCTTTCCCTAATATGCACATTTTTGGTGTGCAGTTTCCCCCAAGACGGGCTGCGTCGGAAACGCAACTGTGTCCCGGCTCGCTAAAAGGATCAGGAGGTGAGAACTGGGTAAATCTATTTTTTTAAAAACTCTTGATGCAGCCAAGTTCTCGCCCATCCCTAGGCATATGGAACACAGACTGAAATTTAATCCAGTTTCATACCTGTTTAATAACTGTCATACGTTCCAAACAAAGAATCCCGGCGGCTGTCCTTGCCACTTCTAACATCTTAGACTATATTGTAATGAGTGCTGACACTAAATACTCAAACTGTATTTTAACTGACGAAGCCAGGAAGATCTGATGGCATCTCAGTTCACGAATGGGCCCTGAGCGAGATACAGAGGAAAAACTCTCTCAAGCTGGGGCCCTCCAGATGTTTTGGACCACAACTCCCAGCATTCCTGACCATTGACCATGCTGGCAGGGGCTGATGGGAGTTGAAGCTCAAAACATCTGGAAGGCACCAGGTTAAGAACATAAGAAGAGCCCTGCTGGATCAGACCAAGGGCCCATCTAGTCCAGCATTCTGTTCACACAGTGGCCAACCAGCTGGCCACGGGAAACCCACGAGCAGGACATGAGCGCCATAGCACCCTCCCGCCCACGTTCCCCAGCAACTGACGTACATACGCACACTGCCTCTGATCCTGGAAGTAGCAGAGAACCATCAGAACTAGCAGCCATTGATGGCCTTCTCCTCCTCCATGAGTTTGTCCAATCCCCTTTTAAAGCCACCCAGGTTGGTGGCCATCACTACATCTTGGGAGAGCAAATTCCAAACTCTGCGCTGTGTGAAGAAGTCCTGCCTTTCATCTGTCCTGGATCTCCCACCAATCAGCTCCATGGGATGACCCCGTTGGGTTCTGGTATTATGAGAGAGGGGAGAAATGTCTCCCTGTCCACTTTCTCCACACCAGAAATTTGTACACCCCTATCATGTCTCCCCTCATTTGCCTTTTTCCTATGCTAAGATCAGCCTTTTCTAAGGCTGGGGAAGGTTGTTCTACACCTCCCAAAGGAGGGGCGAGCCAGTGTGGTGTAGCGGTTAGAGCGTTGGACTGGGAGACCCAGGTTCAAATCCCCGCTCAGCCATGAAGCTCAGTGGGTGACTTTGGGCCAGTTGCCGACTCTCAGCCTAACCTACCTCACAGGGTTGCTGTGAGGATAAAATGGAGGAGGAGGAAGACCATGTATGCCGCCTTGGGTTCCTTGCAAGAGGTAGAAGGGTGGGATATAAATTTAACAAACGAACAAATAAATCTGCAAGGTCCCACTCCTACTCCATGAAACCTCAGCTCTAAATGCACCCCTCAGCCCTCTTCCCTGCCAGCAGAAAGCAAGCTCAAATGTGTGCAACAAACTCTCCTCGCCACTTCTTTCCTTGGGTGCCTTCACACCCACCCCATTCCTCCTTGCATCGACATTAGCTGCTGCTGCTAGCTTTGTTGTTTGTTTTTAATCTGTGGTTTTAAATTTTATATTTATTTTATATTGTATTTTATGGTTTTAACTGTTGTAAACCGTCCAGAGAGCTTCGGCTATTGGGCGGTATAAAAATGTATTAAATAAATAAATAAATAAATAAGCCTCTGGAACAGATTGGCTGAGCTGGCGTGGTGGCCGCAGCATGTTCAGCAACATTCCAGCTTCTCCAGGAACAGCGCTGCCATAAAGTCTGTGTTCCACTTTCTGAGAAGGAAGGGAAATGTGTCTCTTTGGCTCGGATTAAAACTTCGCACAAGCTCCAGGAATAGAAGTAGGTTTATGTGCAGGCAGAGGACAGGGAAGAGGTCCCCATGGGCACGGTGACTGAAGGAAAGCTGCAGAGTCGACCATGGGATGAGAAACAGGAGAGCCAGTGTGGCGTAGTGGTGAGAGTGTTGGGCTGGGACTCAGGAGATCCGGGTTCTAGTCCCCACTCGGCCATGAAACTCACTGGGTGACTTTGGGCCAGTCACTGACTCTCAGCCTAGCCTACCTCACAGGGTTGTTGTGACGATAAAATGGAGGAGGATGATTATGTAAGCCGCCTTGGGTTCCTTGCAGGAAAAAAGGCAGGGTATAAATATAATTAATAATAAATAAATAAACAAACAAACAAACAAACAAATAAACCCGAGGGGCATGGAGGTGAAAGAGAAGGCAGCTGGAGTTGCACGGGAGAGGGATATTACATTAGGGCTCCTCATCACAGCCTGGCAAGCTGGCTGAGTGGCCGCCAGGCTAAGTTTGAGCCTGCTTGGCTATTAAGATCGGCAGCAGGGGCCCTTTTGCAGACACCACTGACTGATGAAGACACAGGCGTATGGGAAAGGGCCTTCTCCCGCATTGCTCCCAAACTCTGGAACTGCCCTCCCTCTGGAGCTGCGACTGGCCCCCATGCTCTCTGCATTCAGGAAGGGGGTCAAGACACATTTTTTAAACTCGGCTTTTTACAATTTTGTCGTGGTCATTATGGCTTTTAAAGATTGTCTTTAATGTTTTACTATGTTTTTATTCGGTTGCGGTTTCTATGATCTGAAATTTTTGTAAATTGCCTTGGTTGGTTTCAGAAAGAAATACAATAAATAAATAAGAAGGCAGTGAGAGTCAAGAAATGGGGAGAGAACAAAATTTGACATACTGATTTAAGCCAGTTTTTTTGAATAAGTTGGATGCACTGCACACTCCAGGCAAGGCAACTCCCCCCCCCCCCGCCTGGAACATCTGCATTCGTTACCTTCTGTTATGTGGAAGTGTAAGGTAACAATTTGGATGTGCATCCTTTCCAGGGGGTGGCAGCGGTGGACCAGGAGGCCGAAAGGTGAGCGGGGATGGAGTGAAGCAACCATTCCGTGGCCACAGCAGAGGAGGCCCTTGCCAAGGATTTGCCGGCCTAACAAGGGCTGTTCCCTGCGCTGAGATGGAGCCTCCTCGCTCAGAGACTATCTACCTCTCAATACCAGATGCTGGTGGAAACACTGGACTGGACTGGACTTGGTCTGATCTAGCAACATGCTTTTGGTGTCCTTCTTCTAAAAGCACACATGCGCGTGCGAAGCCACCTTAGGTTTCCAGTCAAGACAGAGGAAGAGATTGACTGTGCATGTGTTTGTGTCTGAAAACTGAGGCTCTGATGCCTTTTTGCCGTTCCCATCCCACAAATCTACGTTTTCCCAGCTACAGTCCCTCACCTCGCACTAAATAATGCATCCTTAGCATGGGGTGTGGTGACAGGCAACCGCCACACACAAAAGCCCGGGGATTAAACCTCCATCAATATTTAAGGACCTGAAGCCTTTTGCTAAGGGAGGTAACCACCCTTCAAAAGCTGATGGCAGATGGGGCGGGGTCTGAGGTTTGAGCCGAAACCACCAGAATTCGGCAACTGGCATGACCCGCTAAAAGCCCTTCCGCACTACAAATAGGTATTGGTTTTACGTGTCTATGTTAAACATTTGTAAGCCGGCCTTTTTGGACCATGTCCACCCCAAGAATCCCTCCACGATCCTGGGAACGGTCCGCTTTGCAAGGGTGCTGAAAATTCTGTTCGATAGCCAGTGCGAACGCTTTTGGCAGGCCTGCCATTTCCAGAGTGAAAGAATAAGCAACGTGGTGGATGTGCTCTCAGTTAGCAGCATGGCTAAAGAACATGAAATATTCAAGTTATCTGTGTTGACATTTTTAAAGCAGTGACCAGCTTCCATCTGACAGTCCCGGTTCAGAATCTGGTGGACTTTGACACCACAAGAAGAGACACGGTTGTAAAACATGCAGCGTTTTACATGTGGGTTGTAAAATGCGCGACCCACAGTCACCGTGAAAGGAAGCCAACTGAGCCCAGCGATTGTGGAGGCCTGGGTGTTTCTGAACCTGCTTGGACCCATAAAAGCATAGGATTAAACATTTTTTTCCAGCAGGCTGCCTATGCAGCAGGTTGAGCTAGCAAGGGTGAGAAGAGGGCAGAACTCCCTTGCCAATGCAGGCTAGCCAAAGTCCCAGCCGTAGCCACTTTTGGAAGTGCCGCATGGCCTCCCAGTCCGGGGGCATTTCAATGATATTTGAATGTGATGACACTTTATTCTGTTTTGCTGCCTGGGAGAGCTCCTTTTATTTTTATTTTTTATTTGCAAGTATAACAACAACAAGAAACATAAGGGGATAAATAACAAACAGCAACACCAACAAAAAAAGCTGCTTTTATAAGCCAACCCAAGCCTTCTGGATGGGGCAGGGTGCTGCTATTTTGTATATCATCATCATCATCATCATCATCATCATCATCATCATCATGCCATTCCTTCAAGGAACCCAAGGCAGTACACATGATTCTCCTCCTTTCCATTTCCTCCTCACAACAATCCTGTGAGGTAGGTTAGGCTGAGAGGCAGGGACTGGCCCAAAGTCCCCCAGCGAGCTTCAGTGACCGAACAGGGTTGAATCCGGGTCTCCCAGTCCCAGCCCAACACTCTAACACCACTAGGCCATACTGGCTCCCGACTATGAATATCTAAAAAAACATCTGAATAAGCAGCAATCCTAACGGAGGCTTCGTTTTGAATCAGTTTGCCAAATCCACACTAGCTCAGGCTATGGACAGACCCATTCAATAAGGGGTGCAGAACCTCAGGCCCAGGGGCAAAATCTGGCCCACTTGGCGGCCCCAAAACGTGCCCACGATCACTAATCGTGTGGTGGTTTCCTGGCTTTTGTGTAGTTTTCTCCCCACTCTAAAAGGCTGAAATGCCTCTTAGTTACCGGCAGTCAGAGCTCTGAGCTAAAATAGGCTGCCATTTCTTGGTATTTTGGATCCGCCCCTTTTGCCCCTGGCCCCGCCCACCACTGGAATGCGGCCCTCAAGCTGAAAGAGGTTCAACACCTTGCATTAAATGGATAGATCTGTTAAAATGTGTGAAAGAAAAGATCTGGCTGTTTGGGCTGAGGTATATCTAGCAGTCCTGAGATCAGAGGACTCGTCATCACATTTGAAACGGAGGCCGCCTGTCCCGGGGATTCTGAGGTTTTTGTACCCCAGATACAAACAAACACATTCCATTCCTTTGCATCATCCAAAATCAAGCAAGGTTTTTGGAATCTGGGCTGAACCCGGTTGCCTCGTGATGGGCAGTAATAGCACCTCTCGATTAAAATTAATTTATGCCTGCATTTCCTCCCTCCTACTTAAACCACCAGAGCTGAGAATCTGCATTCCTGGCACACGAAATAAAACCAGGTCAGCTCTTGCCTCTCTTGAGCACAGACCTCTGCCACCGCCGCCGTCCTCATCCTCTCTCCTGCCCCACGCCCTCGCCCGACTCATAACCCACAACCCTTCACGCCAGAACCACGGCAGACAGAAACTCGTCACACAGGTCACACAAATGCAAGTCAAAACTTGCTAAGGAGCAACATTAAGGGCATATCTCGAAACTGCAGCGTGATATTTTGTTTGTTATTGGTTTTGCAGCTGAATTGTCAAGACCTTCCCCCAAAGAATGCTGGGAACTTTAGAACAAGCAGGACCTGCAACGTACTGTTACAGCATGGAGCGGTTTCTGTTGGGTTTCCAGCTACCCCCCCCCCGCCCCTCCAGTTTTGTCTCCCCCTCTGCCCACAACAACCAGTAAACTTTCCATGCTCAATCCTCATTTGGTTTAGTTTCTCTCCCCGCCCCCCACCACTTTGGGATTTTCCCTTAAAGAATTTTTTGTACTTCTGAAAATGTTTCAGTTCCACCAACTGTGCTGATACTTCCCCGCTTGTATGTGGATGATGCTGTTTTGGTTACACGAGGATCGGCACTCGGAGAATGAGCTCACTATCAGTACAGGACGATGATTCTCTTCGAGTAGCCCCACCCACCCACTGTCCCCGCAGCCACAGAACTACAGTTCCCAGAGTTCTCTCGGGTGGGAGAACAACTCTTAAACCTGTTCTAAGTGCATTGTGCAGGGGTCCAGAACCTCTTTAACCCAAGGGCTGAATTCAGTTCCAGAGAAGCTCTTGGGGCTGCATTCCAGTGGTGGGTGAAGCCAAAGGCTGGGGCCAATCCCATCCCCAAATACCAAAAACAGCAGCATATTGTAGCTTAAAGCTCTTACTGACAGTAAGTAAGCCTTAGGGGAGGCATGGCTGGGGGAAAGGGGGTGGCCAGAATTGGCCCCTGAGGTTGTGCACTCCTGGTGTAGCATACATATGCTCTTATAACGGGAAAATCAAGACCTGACTTACTTCCAGTGGAGGAAGATGATCGCCGCTGGCTAGTAGAGGATGGGTGATTCTCCGTTGGCAGTGGAGGGGCTGGCGGTGGTGGGCAGGCACCCTCAGGGAGAGGTGGGGGTGGAGGAGGGGGAGGCACCTCTCCGGAAGGCTTATTCTCAGCCGTGCTTCCATTTTGCACATTGTCATTGGAAGGAAGGGAAGCCTTTGAAGGCAAGAATAAAAAAAGAAAAGAAAGAGAGACAATGAAAAATGTGGAAGAACAGTTCACTAGGGTATCCCACTGCTGACACCAAATTTGAAGGAACGACCCTCTATTAGGGTATCCTACCATTGCGGTCACCAAATGTGGCCAAACCATGTAACTTTTTCACCACTATTCACTTTTTGAATACTTGGGAGACTTGGGTCTCTGGCACTCCTCGCCACAAACCCATCTCAATTATAAAATTCCTTAAACATAAAACTGCTTCCACCAAAATAAAACCTTTGTATCTTATATACCTCAGTAACCTGGTAACTGAGGCATAGTTGACACCACCACTAGAGAGAAGGTGAACAAAACTAACAGGTGTATTAAGGGATTTAGGGTGCAACCCTATGCATGTTTATGCTGGTTGGGGCACGCTGGGAGTCGTAGGCCTTTTTTCCTGTCTAAGCATGCATAGGATCGCGCCCTTATATACACAAATCAGTATAGCACCAAGAAAGGCAGCCATTCAAAGCCCACTCAGTGGACAGCCCTACTGGAGAAGTCTCAGCACTCGGGTCTCAATGGGAGATGTGCCCATGGGAGTCCCTCCTTTCACAGACATCTGGCAGGAGGTGTGCTACAGTGTCTCAAAAACACACGCACATTCTTCCAGAGGCGGCCAGTGAGGTGGGGTAGAAAGCAGAAAAGCACCACAGTGACCGACCCACCAGCAGCTGTCTCTCAGAGGCAGCTAAGACAAAGGGCAGCTTGGGGTTTACCATGCAGGCGTGCTGGTGTGAGGACCGGCTGTTTCCAGCTTTCTCCCCTGGCTCACTGGCTGCTGCTCCACAGTGAACTCTGGGGTGGGGGGGGGAAGGGGGGGAATGGTTCTGTATGTTCCCGGTGTGTTGAGGGAAAGCCAGGTATATTGGGCACCTATTGGCTAGTTCCCATGACTTCACCAACACACCTACCACCCCTCTACCAATCCCTGGAGCAGTTTTGCAACTATTTCCCCTCCTTTAATGTGATTTTTTGGTGGGTTTGGGGGAGGTAAGGTGAAAGCTGCTCATTTAAAATTGTACGTGCACTACCTTAAAAAGGATTTTGTTTCGAAAGGACGGATGGGCTCCCTGAAGAAATAGGGGAGGCGCAAGGCAGAGTGGATCCAGTATTTGATTCAAGGTTTGCATGACAGGACAGTTAAAAGGAAGTCCTTGTTTACACAGCGCAGAGTTAAACTATGGAATTCACTTCCACGAGATGTCGTGCTGGCCACCACTTTTGCTGGCTTTAAAAGGGGACTGGACAATTTCATGGAGGAGGAGAAGGCTAGCCATGGCTACTAGCCCTGATGGCTCTATGCTCCCTCCAGGATCAAAGGCAGTACGCCTGTGTACACCAGTTGCTGGGGAACATGGGCGGGAGGGTGCTCCTGCTTGTGGGCTTCCCATTGGGGCAGCTGGTTGGCCGTTGTGTGAACAGAATGCTGGACTCGATGGACCCTTGGTCTGATCCAGCCCGGCTCTTCTGATGCTCTTATGCTGATCCACTGTGATTGCTGTTAAGAATGTTACATCTCTCTTCAGCCTGGGGCAACCCTCCCTCTCTGACTCAGTTCCCAGCAGCTTACTGGTACTTTACACAGTGGGAGGCTGTGGAAAGGCACTCACAAGGACCAGGAGATGGCCCTGCAATCCCCCACCAATTGGCTACTATTCTGGTTGGTAGGAGAGGAACAGGAAGTAGAGAGAAGAAGGCAGCGTTCCCTTAGCGGCTCACCTCTTCACTATGGGCCATCTTGCAGTTGTTCCCAGTTGGTTCTTCGGTGCTCCCGCTGCCCAGGTGTTTATAATAATCCCCGGTGCTGGGCTGCTTGTTGAAGTTTCGCGACTTCCTGCTGGAGTCAACACGCCGCAGTTCTGGGCTGCTCTCAAGGGAGGTGAGCTGAAAAGCCAAGACGTCGGATCCATTTTATTACGGTAATGGCCAGAGAACAGAGCCCTTCAGATCTCCACGCTTTGCAGAGAGGCTGCTGTCATTGGACACGGGGGCTCATTTGAAAGGATTGGACGAGGCGGAGTTATCAAGTCCATTTTATGGACAAGCATAATGAGCTCCAGAGAAACTAGCTGATTCACACGGTTCCCAAGATTCCTTGGGAGAAATCATGTGAGTTGAACTGGCTGAAACATGTCCCTGATCTCACCTTTGTCAGTGACATTTCCCAAACGTGTTGGCATTCCCCATCCTTGCCTTCTTGTCTACTGCTACGCACAGAGCCCACTTCAGACCTGTTCAAATGTTGTTGCTATTTATATAGTGCCATCAGCCCGCATGGTGCTGCACAGAGGACAAGGTCCCTGCCCATAGAAGCTTACAATCTACAATTCAGCAGAGGAAGGGGAGGCAAATGGGGGTAAACAGGGAAGCAATATGCTATTGTTGTTTCAGTCACACATGCTTAGGCTTAGTCACAGGCATGAGGCCAGAGGGTTTGGGGTAATGTTATGGTTCTCAGTCAAGGCACCCTGGAAATTGACACTGTACAAAGACTAATGGTACTATCCTATGCAAGTTTAGACAGAAAAAAGGCCAACAACTCCCAGCATGCCCCAGCCAGCTGTAGTTCTTCTGTGCTTTAACAGTGCTGGACAGGCAGGAACCTCCCCTATTCTCACTGTGGAAGGTGGCAAAGTCACTGTAAGGAATGTTTTGCCCGCTGAATCTATTGTGCGAATGAAGATATGAAGCTGCAATTAAGAATATCTAATGCAGTCAAACATATAATGCATATCCCATTGTTCCATCTACAGAACAGACAATCCTGGCGTAGCTGGACCAATGGGCTGATTCTGTATAAGGCAGTGACTGGGTTCATGATAACCCACACTCAAGCGTTGAGTATGGATTGAGTGTGGGTTGTCGTTGATCCTGTAGGTTGTTGCTGAAACTGTGAGTTATTGTGTTGTCTGAACCCTAGCTGCACTAACAAACCATGGTTTGTTAACCATGAACCTATGAAAAGGACCCATCATTTGTTGTCGGGTTGTGAACTCTGGGTTGTTCACCATCGCTTGTCATGTCAGCTGGGTTCAGAAAACACGATAACTCAAGGAGTTGAGTGTGGGTTGTCGTTGAACTATGGGTTGTCGTTGAACTGTGGGTTATTGTCTGAAGCCAGATGAGATAACAAACCATGGTGAACAACCCACAGTTCACAACCCAACAACAAACCATGAGTTCTCTTCATGGGTTGTTCGTGGTTAAAAAGCCATGGCTTGTTAGCACTAGCTGGGTTCAGACAACACGATAACCCATGTTTCAACAGCAACCCATGGTTCAACAACAACTCACACTCAACCCTTGAGGGTGGCTTATTGTGTTGTCTGAAACCTAGTCACTGTCTTATCTTCATGTTACCAACTTGATTTTTTTCATTTATACTAATAGTACTGTGATCTGGTTCACAGATAACAATAACCCATGGGTTAAATAATTCTGTGTTGAATTCTGGGTTGTCGTGATGTGTGAAGCCAGCAGCACTAGCAAACCATGGTTTGTTAACCACAAACAACCCTGAAAGAGAACTCATGGTTTCTTGTTGGATTATGAACACTGGGTTGTTTAAACCATGGATTGTCATTATGTGTGAAGCAAGAACTGCAGGGTTGTTTTGCCAGGCTACAGAGGCAGCACGGCAAGAGGGGTAAACCCCCCCCCCATCTGTTTTACATGCCAGTACCAAAGGCATTTGGGATACAGAGAGGGAGCGGGTGAAGGAAGAAGGAAGGAAACAATGCAGGGATTGAGAAAACAAACTGTGGTTTGTTCGATCATCTGCCAGACAAACCCTGGATAGGGAAACAAACTATGGGTTAACCATGGGTTAAATAAACCATGGGTTAGTGCTAGGGAGGTACAGATTTTGTTAAATCTGTTCCATCTGTGGGCTTCTCTACATTAGGCTTTTAACCTGCCACTTTATCGAGGCTTCTGCCTCCGGATTCTTTGCAGGATTTAGATTGGCTCCTTTACACGTGTTTTTTTTCTGAGGGGTTTATTTCTCTGCCTTTCTATATGTTTTGTTACACAACCAGAAGGTGACACAGCAGTATAGTGGAATTGCAAAAAATACATGACTATTTTGTAGCGCAGTGTTCTCCAACCTTGGGTCCCCAGATGTTTTTGGCCTACAACTCCCAGCATGGAGTTGCGTTTCATAGTGTGATAGCCCTTTAATAGCTCATTTTTCTCATTCTTAAAAAAGCTGAAGAAACTGCTTAGAAAGCACGGGAGAGGCCCCGGAGGATGATGGCATCGTGTAAAGCAGCAACAAACTTCCGTGGGTGAGGAATCACAAGGGCACAATAAATACCTTGTGTAGGGAAGCCTGGTGTTTCAGAGATCATCGAGCACCTTTTGTTCCAGTCATCCACTCACTGATGGAATCGGATTATTTCATTCTACTTGCTCTCATTTGCATTAGTACTAATGTGCAGTCCCATAAATGCATGAATGCACATTAGTTAATGCAAATTAGTAAAACAACAACAACACCCCCCAAGCGAAAAAACTGGTCCGCAAGTCCGCTGAATCTGCGTGACTCAGAAAAAGCCGGTTTGCTGAGGAATCCGCAGGTTGGATTCATAGAAATCCAAACTCATTTGACTCCATTGTAGTTAGCGCTACGTGCGAACCTGGCCCACATAGCATTTAGATAGTGCTTCCAGGCATGCAGATCACTTCTCATGTGTTATCTTCCTAGAAGTCATAAAACACTATAAATACGAAGTATTACTGACTCCCCTGGAACAGAGGAAAAGCCGGTGGGTGTAATGAATCCTGCTTCACCAAATTCCTGCGGCAACTGTTCATCTCCAATCAAGGCTATATACAATACATACATACATACATACATACAAAAAAGAAGGCTGTGATGAAACTGACTAGGTTTTTATGCCAATCCAGAGAAACCTGGTGAAATGGACAAGCTTCGTCAGTTACAGTGTGCTTTTCTGAAGAGGTGAAGGCCTTGCCAGTTTCACCAGCGCATTTCCCTTTTTTAACACAGCAAGGCCTACCTTCCCTTCTCCGACTGCACAATTGTGTGGGGACAAAACTGTTCGTAGCCACCACTAGAGTGCTAGCATAGCATTAGTAAAAACCCAATATATCTAATGGGAGCCCCCACTAAATGGACTCCTGAACCTGGAAGAGAAACTCACATCACGCTCCCGCTGGCTTCTCATGGTTCCCTGTACAAAGTGCGAACAACAGAGCTTTGGGGCCTGGCCTTATCACTTTTCCGGAGCTGATGCTTCCCCGGTTACTGTTGTGCTGCTCCTGCACTTAAGGGATATGGAACAAGAGTAGGAAAGGCAGACAATCACATTCAATGGGGAAAGCCTCTCCTTTTGCCCTGTGCTATGTCCGAAAAGCCAGAGAAACCCTCAGCTTACACACACACACACACACACACACGCACACACACACAATTTATGTTCAGAACCAGAGGAATGACGCTAAGGATTAGTGTGGACAGCTTATCCCTTTGCAGAAATCACACCGGCCCAATTACATCTTTGCATGTGCTCCCTTGTTAAATAAGAAAGGGGGTTTGGCAACTGTGGCAGGGCTTGGCACCTCTCTCACCTCTGAGGCTGGGATTTGGGGGTGACAGCTGGTGATGCAGCTAGCTTCCCCCAGCACACACACATACCGTAGTTTGAGTGACACAAAAGCTCCTTCCAGTTGAAAAGCTGTTCACTACATTGCCAACAACAGCAACAGCAACAACAATACTGAAAATAAATTTTAAAAAATAAGAGTACGGTACTCTCAAGGCCAGTAACGTAGGACTACTGCAGATGGGAAATTGAGGCTGATAAGTGGACTCAGTCAAGCCACGAGGGTGGTCACGGCAGAGACAAGATTGGAACCTGGATCTTCCTGGCTCACAGCCATTGTGTCACGCTCCTCCTCCATGTGGACACACCTCTTGACCCCGGATCAAGCTGGGGCTGGAGCTACTCCCCTACGGGGAAAGGTTTGGAAAAGACATCTGGGATTGTTTAGCTTAGAAAAAAAGGTGAGTAAGAGGAGACATGAGGTGTACAAAATTATGGCTGGTGTGGAGAAAGTGGACAGGGGGACATTTTTCTCCCTCTCTCATCAGACTAGAACCCCAATGGGGTCATCCCATGAAGCTGATGGGTGGGAGATTCAGAGCAGATCAAGGGAAAGACTTCTTCACACAGCGCAGAGTTCAACTATGGAATTCGTTTCCATAAGATGTAGTGATGGCCACCAATTTGGAGGGCTTTAAAAGGGGATTGGACAAATTCATGGAGGAGGAGAAGGCGATCAGTGGCCACTGGTTCTGATGGCTCTGTGCCACCTCCAGGATCAGAGGCAGTATGCCTGCGTACACCAGTTGCTGGGGAACATGGGCGGGAGGGTGCTGCTGCACTCATGTCCAGCTTGTGGGTTTCCCGTGGGCAGCTGGTTGGTCACTGTGGGAACAGGATGCTGGATGAGAGGGACCCTTGGTCCGATCCAGCAGGGCTCTTCTTATGCTCTTATATTTGTTTTCCACTCTGCCTGCGTTACCTCCTTTCCTCCTGGTGTGGCTCTTGTGCTGCTAGCAGGTGTATAAGAAGCAGAAATTCAGCGGCTTAAATTTCTCCCAGAGTACAGAGGCAGGGGTAGGCAAACATCTCACCTGCTGGATTACTATTGGTCAAACGGCAGCGAAAGGCACAGCCATGCTGGCTTCAACCACGAAAAGCATAAGAGCCCTGTTGGATTGGTCCAAATCCAAAAGGTCCATCTAGTCCAGCCACCTGTTTCCAACGGAGGTCAGATGGATACTTCTGGGAAGTGCAAAAGCATTCCAGGATGGCAGGTTACCTTCCTGGGTTGATTGTCCCTGGTGTTCAGAGATATAGGTCTCCTGAAGATGGAGGTTCCATTCTTAACTATCATAAGGACTAGTGGCTAATATTTAGTTTTAATTTTTGCAAATTATATCTTTCCACTAACTGCCATCCATTTATCTAATCCTTTATCATTAATGTAAGAATAGCCCTGAAGGATTAGGGTGAAGGTCTGTCTGGTCAAGCATCCTATTTTCGGCAGTAGCCAGCTAGATGCCTTCAGGACTCGATCATCCCAGTTTGCAGGACACGGAATAATGGGCTCAAGTTACAGGAACCCAGATTCCACCTAAACATCAGGAAAAATTTCCTGACTGTCAGAGCAATAAGACAATGGAACCAACTACCTAGGGAGGTGGTGGGCTCTCCCACTCTGGAGGCATTCAAGGTGCGGCTGGACAGACATCTGTCGGGGATGCTTTGACCTCGATTCCTGCACTGAGCAGGGGGTTGGACTGGATGGCCTTGTAGGCCCCTTCCAACTCTACTTTTCTATGATTCTATGATGATTCTATGAATAGACCCACAAACAGGGTGTGTGACGTTGATAGCTCCCTCCCGCCACCCTGTTTGTCCCCCAACAGCTGGTATTTGGAGGTAGACTAGACTGCCTCCAAACATGGAAGTTTCATTTAGTTATCCGGGCTGCCAAGGGCGGTGCTAGGTACCAAAAAGATCCAGGGCTCAGGACCACAGGACAAAAAAATAAAAAAAACCGTACACATTTGCAGATGCTAATTTACATATGCTCTAAAGTCTCTCTCCCTGCATATGTGTGTGTGTGTGTGTGTGTGTGTGTGTGTGTCTGTGTGCGCGCGCGCGTGCCTTAAAGGACCCTGTCTCCTAAGGACACCCCTATTTGTAAAAAGGGATACATGGACAGGGGAGAGGAGGGCATTTGATTTCAGAAAAGAACCTCAGGCAGAAAGATTCAAGGGGGGGGCAGCAGGAAGGGAAGCACATGTGGGCAAAAGCCAGCTCATCCAGGGGGATCAGATGCAACAGAGATGATCAGGGGCCCCTGAAGTGCCCATGGACAGCAGGGTGGTGGGGCAGAGGGCCTCCCGGAGATTCGGGGCTCCAAATGAAAGATTTGGGGCTCCAGCCCTAGTGCCCCCCCAACACTGTCTCTGTTCGAATAAAACCCTCTTTCTTACCAGCCCCGTCTTCCATGGCAAGGGTGTGGTGCGACGCGGGGGCAGCCGGAACGACAAGCCGCCTCCCTCATCAGGACACGAGGCCAAATTCCACTTCACCTCCCATTATCATGGAGTAAAGCTATGACTTCTCCGTTAACTTTGGAGTTTGCTCCTTCGGCACCACACTCCCCTGGCCGGGAGCTGGCACGCCATGATACGCAGCGCAGAGACTCAGCAGAAGGACTCACTCACTCACTCACTCACTCACTCACTCACACAAGAGGATAGGTGATGCGCCTATCTGGACTTGATCTGGCCCCCAATTGAAAAATCAGCCCGCGTAAAAGCACCATTTCCTTTAACGGCATGTGTGTAAAAGGCAGAACATAACGTTACATTATCACACTTCTACACCGCTCAATAGCCAAAGCTCTCTGGGCAGTTTACTAAGATTAAAGCCCTAAAAATACAATATAGTAACATAATATAAAACCAGTTTTTACAAAAAATATAACAATTTTAAACAATCAACAACAGCAATAGCAAACAATCCCAAGTCCTATTAAAAACCTTATCACATGATGTCAAATGCCTGCGGGTAGAGGAAAGTCTTACGCTGGCACCCTTCTCCAGCTCGGGACCGCAATACTCTCCCAACCGCAATCTACCCAGACACTACGCTCAACACCTGAGGCCTTCCTCCGAGTGCCTCCTCCAAGGGAGGCTCAGAGGGTAGCAACATGGAGGAGGACCTTCTCAGTGGTGGCCCCCTGACTGTGGAATTATCTCCCCACTGAAGCCTGCCTGGCACCAACTTTGTCATTTTTTCAGCACCAGGCTATGTAGAGGCATTTAAGGATGTCAAGGGTTATTTTAACGGCTTGATGGGGGCACCCATGTCAGGTGTTTTTAACAGGTCCATTCTGTATTAAATCGTGTTTGTGTTGCTGAATTGTTTTTAAATTTTTTTAACTGTTTCAAATTCTGTATTGTTAAATAATTTAATCATTTTTATTGTATTATGGCTTTGTTTAGGCACTGTTGTAAACCACCCAGAGAGCTTCGGCTATAGAAATGAAATAAATAAAATATAAAAGGACAATGTTGGCACCAGGTGGCCTTCACTAGAGAGAGCGTTCCATAATCGAGGGAGGGCCCACCACCGAGAAGGCGCTCTCCCTTGTTGCCATTCCCCAAACCTCCCTTGGAGGAGGGACTTGGAGAAAGGCCTCAGCTGATGATCATAATATATGGGCAGGTCCATACCACTTCAGAACTTGCTTCACCACTTTTCGGCACCGCCAGTATAATTTTCCTCCTTTTTCTACTGCCACAGATAAAGGAGGAAGCCCCCTTCCCTTCCCATTGCCTTTCTTACTCGTACAGATTCTTCCACCTTATTGGTAAGGACTGAGCAAGGTCAGTCCTACTACCTGAGGCAGGATCTCCACTCTCGGCTTTAGTGCAGTAAAAATCCCAATGTTACAAGGAAGCACATTTGGGGTTGGGGGGGGGGCAGGAGCAAACCTTTTCTCCTTTTTCATTATAACAGACAATCATAAGAGCATCGGAGCAGCCCTGCTAGATCAGATCAAGGTGAGTCCATCTAGAGGGGGGGGGGGCTGGAACTCAGTGGCAGAGCCCTTGCTTTGCATGCAAACAGGTCCCAGGTTCGATCCCTGGCATCTCCAGGTAGGGCTGGGAAGGAATCCCGCCTGAAACCCTGGAGAGCTGCTAGTCCAGTCACTGTGTCGACAATACTGAGCTAGATGGACCAAAGGTACTAACTTGTGTAAGGCAGCTTCCTATGTTCCTATGTAGTCTGGCAGGGTTCAGACAACACAATAACACACACTCAAAGGTTGAGTGTGGGTTGTCGTTGAACCGCGGGTCGTTGTTGAAATGTGGGTTATTGTGCTACCTGAACCCAGCCAAGATAACAAACCATGGTGAACAACCCATGGTTCATGACCCAACAACAAACCACGGGTTCTCTTCATGGGTTGTTCATGGTTGACAAGCCATGGCTTGTTATCTCTGCTGGGTTCAGACAGAACGATAACCCACATCTCAACACCATCCATGGTTCAACGACAACCCACACTCAGCCCATACTCAACCCTTTAGCATGGGTTATGGTGTTGTCTGAACCCAGTCACTGTTTCCTACAGTGGCTGATCGGAGGACCAGCTTCCCCCATCCCACTCCTCAGCATACCTTCCAGGGTATTTTCCAAGACAAGCTAAAATACAAATAAAGTATACGCATGTTTTAAAAAATTCATTAACACAGTGAAACTACATTTACAAACCCGGGAGGATAAAAACATATTTTAGCTGTCACTGAACAGATAACAATGTTGTTGCCAGGTGGGCGTCTCTGGGGAGGGAATTCCACAAAATGGGTGCCACCACTGAGAAGTCTCTCTCTCTCTCTCTGGTCAGCACCCGCCTCACAGGTTTATAATGCCTTTCTTCAAGGAGCTCTGAGGGTAGTACACATGGCTTCTCCCTCTCCTCCCCCAATTCTTATCCTCACTATAACCCTGTGAGGAAGCTTAGGCTAAGAGAGATGGACTGGCCCAAAGTCACCCAGGACCGACCTTAAGGGGATTTGCATCAAGCACAATGCTCTTCCCACTACACCAGGCATGGGCAGACTTCAAGCTTATTGATGCTTTGGGCTTTTCTTTTTCTTTTTACTACAACCTCAGGGTCCACCAACTAGAATCAGGTGCAAAACAGCAGCTGGGAGGGAGCAAAGCCAGGTGAAAACTGGTGGTTGGGTGGTGGGTGGGGTGGGAGGGCTACTGCATACCAGGAGCCATAGACTGGGATGACCTGCATGTCAAAGTACAAATCTATATTTGAGTTAGGACAGATCAGTGTCCTAAATTACGGGCGTGACGTGGGGGTGAAGAGACATTGACCCAGTTTGCACAGAATGGCGGCAAATCGTGGGTTAATTAATCCACGATTTGCCGGGTTGTGTGCTGCCGCCACTTTGCATAGTCAACCTCCAATTGGCCTGATCGGAGATGGTTCGGTGACATGCAAACCCGGACACTATGGGTTATTCGAGGGTTAAACCCCCCACAGTTAACCTACAATTAGCCCATTTTCTTGGAGTCAAAAACCCTTGCTGATCTACTGCAAACCATCCAGAGATCTACCAGCAGATCCTAATCTGTGTTCTGTCTGCCCATGGGGTGGGCAGAAGCTAAATCGAGATTTACTAGCAGGTCTCCGGGTGATTTGGAGTAGATCAGCAAGGGTTTCTCACTACCAGTGGTAACAATCGCGAGAACAAAAAGTGCTCCCCACCCCACTCCTAAATCAGGCTGCTAAATTCAAGAAAGCTTGGTCGGGGAACACAGAAGTTGATTTGTGTGTGAAAGTATGTGGCTCCAGTTCTGGTACCAAAAACTAATTCCTGGGTTGAGCAGGGGCTCAGAAGCACCTCGTCCCGTAATTCTATGTCTACCTTCCCGAGACACGATTTGCAGCTGGCTCTGGTTTGCGGACCTTGGAGTTCTAGTGAAAAACAAAGTAGATTCTGCGAGCCACAAGTCTGCCCGCCCTCCCACCCCACTGGCTCTTTTGATGGAGAGCTCTCTGAATGTCCCAAGTGCCGAATATTAACCGAAGTCGCTCTAAACAGTGTTCTTAAAGTGGCAGCAAACGCCAGCCTAGCAAGAGCTAGTTCTTGGTTAATATTTAACAGGCAGCCGGCAACGAAGACCCGGCAATGTTGGCTTGCTCTTGGCTTGAGGCCTTCTACTGGCCAGCGAGAGTGTAGGTCTGGCGCCGCAAAAAAAAAAGAGAAAGGGAAAGGATGCTTCCCAGGGGAAGAAGGGCGTGGAGCTACTTTGTTAATGGAGCGAAGACCTGGGCAAGGGAGGGGGCACGAAAAGTCCAGAGAGCAGCTGCCGCCTGCAGGTGTATTTTAGAAGTCCACTAGCGGGGACAAGCCCCTCTTGCAGTGGTGCCACTTGGGTAGGATTTGGGGGGCAGCTGTCCAGGGCTCCCCAAACGCAGCAGAACTGGGCATCCCACATCCTGAGGCAAAGTGGGGCGATACGTACAGCCACCTAAAGAGCCACCCACCCCACTGCCCCGGTAAGGCCATTAAGTCCGGAGTCTAAAATGGCCCAACTGCACCAGTGGCCATGCCTCTTGTCCATCAGTGCGCACAGTGCCTCTCCTCAAATCCAGACGCGGGATCTCAGTCTCGTCCGGCATCCAACCTCCAAACTCATTTCCCTTCACCTCTAATGCAGTCCACGGCTGAATTGTGCCAGATGTGGCTGAAGCTAAGCAGGTCTGAGTCCGGTCATGGCACGGATGGGAGACCGAGCATGGCCAGACGCGGAAGAGGACGGGGCTCCTGCACCTTGAATGGCGCAGGTGTAGCTTCCGCAGAAACGGCCTCTTCTGCACAACTATTAAAGGTGCACGAGCCCTGTCCTCTTTTGCATTTAGCCCTCCTAGGGAGAGCACACGGTAACCTGAAGTGCACGCCTTGGACCCTGCCATGGAAGAAAGAGGCCTTCTCTCCCCCTCTCTTTTTCCTCAAAATCCAGCCCTTCCCATCTGGATACATCAACATCTATCGGCCATGATGGCTAAATAGAACCTCCATGTTGAGAGGCGGTGTGCCACGAGGGGCAACTACAGCAGAGGCCATGCCCTGCATTCGGGGCTTCCCTGGGGCCACCCGTTGGCCACCACTGCGCACAACAGGATGCTGCAGAAGCTGGACCTTTCACCCGATCCAAGAGGACTCTTTGTATCTGTAATGGTTTATTAAAAACCCACCCCTTGGTTGACTAGATCCCCACAATGCCTAACAATATAAAAGCAAACAATAAAGGAGAAAGCATAAAACTTAAACAGCCTAAAAACCCAGGGTGCTCCCGGACAAGGAAGGCCTTTATGGTGCCATAACCTTGCCTGAATTTGACAGGGGTGTGTGTCCCCAGGCGACGCCAACTTCCACTCAGGACCCTCCCGTGTTTTCCCACTGTTTCTTCCATCTTTCTCCTTACTGTGGAAAATCCATAAAGGAGAAAAAGCCAGAAGAGCTGCACAACGGTAGATGTTTTGTCACTCAGGAGGCCTGGCACACGCTTAAACACAGATATTCAACCGCAGGCATCTCCAATAGAAGGGCTGCGATGGGACTCTTTCTGCCCAAGCCCCTGGCGAGATGCTACAGATCGGAACAGAACCCTAAGCTCTCCAGATCTTCTCTGAACATTTGCCCTATATCATAAGCATTGTTGGCTTTCATATTTGACAGCGGTAAATGTTGCCACATGGAGTGCAGGGTTCTGGACTGCACAGTATGTCCTTTTCTCGGATAATCCGTTCCATTTCCTCCTCCACAACAGACACTGGGTGACTTTGGGCCAGTCACTGCCTCTCAGCCTAACCTACCTCACAGGGTTGTGGTGAGGATAAAATGGAGAGGAGGAGGAGGATTATGTAAGCCGCCTTGAGTTCCTTGCAGGAAAAAAGGCGGGGTATAAATGTAATAAATAAATAAATAAATAAATAAATAAGATTTGATAGACAATATGCAAAGCTGTTCAAGAGCCAGCGTGGAACAGCGGTTGGAGTGTTGGGCTGGGACTTGGGAGATCCGGGTTCTAGCCCCTGCTCATCCATGAAGCTCACTGGGTGACTTTGGGCCAGTCAATGACTCTCAGCCTAACCTGCCTCACAGGGTTATCCTGACTGAGTATAAAATGGAGAAGAGGAGGAGGATTATGTAAGCCACCTTGGGTTCCTTGCAGGGGGGGAAAGGCGGGATATAAATGTAATGATGATGATGATGATGATGATGATGATGATAATAATAGATGGGGGTGTACCGACAGAGGGATTCCTTCTGTCTGTGGGTCAATAGGTGCCCGGGAGGAGCAGTTGGCAGCGGTGTGTTGAAAAGTCGTCCAAGGAGAAGCATGGCAGCTGGCTTCCCGGCCCCTCTGGCTTGGAGCAGAGGGGAGGGGGAGAGATCTCCCCACACACCATGTTGACCACACAGCCTGTGGGTGTTTTTATTGTAAAGAGTCAGGGCACATCAAAAGAAACTGCCCTAATTTGACAAGGAAGCTGCAAGGGGAGCTATGCCAAAGGTGGAACTGATCATCAAGCCATGCGAGCTGCAGTCCAGCCCGGAGATTATTTCTGAGCGTCACCTTTCATAGTTGGCCCCTGCTAAAGCGTGGGGTGCACTGCAGAAACTCTTTCAGCTCGAAGGACGAATTGCATTTCAGAGATGCTGGGGGGGGCACATTCCAGCGGTGGGCAAAAGGGGTGGAGCTTAAAATATCAGCATATATTAGTTTAAATCCCTTACTGCCGGTAAGCGAGCCTTAGGAGAGGCAATTTTCAAAAACCTCTCGAAAGCCAGGAAGCCACCAAACGGCTGGTGGGACGGCGAAGGGGGCATGGTCTTCTGGCAACCTCTGGAGTGCTGGATTGGGACCCCCAGATGGCCGGATTGGGACCTGGCCCTGAGGTTCTGCACCCCTCTGCTAACGTTATCAACACCCCGATTTCAAGTTTCAAGGGGAACATTTCACTTCACCAAACAGAGCTCTAGATTCAAACTCTTGTATGGGAAATTTGGAATATTTGCAGATATTCACTGCAGTTCTAACCCTGCACGTTTTTTTTTTTACTGTATTCTGATACATGCTGGTTCACACAAAATGCTCTGGAGTGATGGAAAATGAGGAGCTGGCCCTGAGCGCTGCAGATTCTGAGAAGGCGGCTCCCCTATACCAAGGGCTAATTTGACCAGACAGGGAAGCAACAGCAACATTTACCTCAAAGGAAAGTTAACTAGCTTCTTAAAGGGCCCTTTTTATATCGGCCACCCTTGTAAGTGGAAGGACTGGTCGACTCTTCCTTGGTGAAAAGTCGAACCAGATATTCTACACCTCAGGTTCCCTGGCACTCCCTTCCTTCAAAAACCCAAGAACAAGAGGCTGCAACAACTCTGAAAAGCTCACTCTGCCAGCTTAGCAAACTGCTTTGCAAAGGTAAGAACTTTTTCGCTTGAACCTTTCTGCGGTTTGATTAAAAAAGAAGAAAAAGAGCCACTTTTGCGGGCGCAGGGATGGGGGGAATTGTGTATTTCACTCGAATCCTTTTTTTGGTGACACCTCCTTTTGTCATGCAGACCCACAACAAATAAAACTCACCTGGGGGTGGAGAAGAGGTCCGAGGGGAGGAGAGGTCTTCTCCTTTGGGTTCAGACAACACGGTAACCCACGCTCAGGAGTTGAGTGTGGGTTGTCGTTGAACCGTGGGTTATCATGTTGTCTGAACCCAGTCAAGAAAACAAACCATGGTGAACAACCCACAGTTCATAACCAAACAACAAACCACAGGTTCTCTTCATGGGTTCTTCATGGTTAACAAGCCATGGCTTGTTAGCGCAGCTGGGTTCAGACAACACGACAACCCACGGTTCAACAACAACCCACACTCAACCCTTGAGCGTGGGTTGCCGTGTTGTCTGAACCCAGTCGCTGCCTCTCTCCATCTGACCCCCTCACATCTGATGTCCTTACAGGATCCCATGAGCAAAATGTGCAGCATGGGTGCTCTCTGTCCTTCGCACGGCATTGCTTTGAATGCTTATTCTGGTAGGAGGCGGCCTTGGATGAGCACCCCGTTCTTCAAATTGCACCAGAATACCCTCATTCTACCAGAATCTGGAATGAGAAGTCTGCAGCTTCAGCCTTCCAGATGGCCCAGTTACCTGCAAGTGCAGAACCTGATCTCCATGTCTCTGGTATATTTGTGATCGGAGAGAGAAGACACGATCAAACTCCAGCCACAGTAATAAAACCTGATGTGGAAACCAAAGTGCCAGTCGGAGCTGCGCGGGGAAGTTGTAGCTGGCTCCAGTTGCAGCTTTTGCTTTAGAGGAGCCTTCCCCAACCTGGTGCCCACCAGACATTCAACTCCCATCTTCCCCAGCCAGCATAACCAATGGTCAGGCATGCTGGGAGTTGTAGTCCAAAACATCTGGAGGGGGAAGGTTCACACCTGCATGCTACTTTCTGTTGTCAGCCTTCACTCGCATGCAGAGTGCTCAGACCCTGATGGATCGGGCTGGAGTGCTTTGTGTTTTTAAGTAATGGGTTGTTTTTTTAAAACTAATGATTTCCCAACATACCTCAAGCATCCACCCCCATTCGCAGAGGCCTCTCTATCTCTACCATCCCAGCGCGCATTGCCATGTTTATTTATTAGTAAAAGCCACTTTACTAATAAGAGAAGCACATTGCAAGCAACGGCTACAGCCCTTACAACAGTCCTGCAATATAGGCTCGTGTTATCTTTCAGCCTCCAGCCTCCCATCAGGAATACAGAGATGATCTTGGCTTAGCCGGGTGCACTGCTGAAGCAAGATTCGACTCGGGACTTGCCAGCTCACCCTTTTAGCCTCCGTGGCACTTCAGGTTTTTTACACCCATTTCATGCTACACAAACTCAGTCCTCCTTGTGGGAATCCCACTCAAAGTTCTAGTCAGAGAACAAATTCAGCCAAGGATGTCACTCAGCTATACTCAATCCTGTGTCCCTGTCCGGTCAACCTTGGCAGCAACAGAGAAATACAGGACAACCGCACCATCTGTCTGTATTCTGTGCACGGGATCAAAAGACTGCGGGAAGCTACCTACTGGGAGGTGAGAGGGTGTCTCCGTGGTGGCACCAAGGTACAGATGACTGAAATACCACCCATCACCCCATCTCTCAGCTGCCTCCAGGTAATGCAGCAAACAAAACATTTTTTTAAAAAATGAATTCTCTTACCTGTGGAGAGAAGAAGCACCAAGTCCCACTGAAGCTGCAGGGCTGCCTGAAACATCAGCGTCACCTGATACCTGCCCTCTGCACACCTGTGACACTCAAGCCGCCCTCTCTGGTTACAGGGGCCCTCTAATGAATTGGCTACACCTATCAGCTCACCTGCCAGTGACATCACTCGGGCACGGCAACCAATCGCAGCCCAGCGGGTTCCTCTCGCTTCTCCCTTCGCGGAGCCGTAAGTAAAGATCAACCTGGAAGCCAAGCCGGGCAGCTCCGGAGAGGAAGCGCCCGGTGTCCGACAAACTGCGGCTGGGCTGCAGATTCCCCGAGTCCCACGAGAGCTGCTGGCCAATTCATTCCAAATCAGTGAGGAAAACCAACACCGGCTCGTGAAATGCCCCGACCCTACTGAGTGAATCTGGGGGGCCAAAGGAATCCTTGGGCGGCACAGCCAATAATGGTTTCGTTTCTGCTGCAAATTAGGGCCAGAGGATCGAACTAAGCGAACAAAAAAAGTTTAAGAGAATTGTTGGGGGGGGGGGCGCTTTGATGCACGGGAACATTCTCCATCTGCCAGCCAAAGCCTGTAGTCAAAAAAGGGGCAGGGGGATCAGATCATGGCTGGCCGCAGGGTCGAGGAGAAGCATCCGTCCTCACGGACAGTGGCAAGGTTTTGCCACTGCAACGAGATGCAACCTGGAAGGGATGAGGTGTGGGCTCAGGAGTGCACATCCCCCTTGTAGGCCCGAGAGCAGCTGAGGGTGCAGACACGCCCCGGTCAGGAGACACCTTGAGATGCGGGCCGAGCAGGGTGCCAGGCGAACTGGACACCGGCCGCTGCGTCCCAGATGGTAACCTCATCCCGCCCGTCCAATCTCCTAATGAGAAATTACGCAGGGAGGAGGAAAAGGGGCGCGAATGCGTGCGGCTTCACACCTCCGCTTGGCCTGTGCCGTGTCCAGCTGGGACGCTCCAGCAGCAGGCATGCAAATGCGCTTTGCATAGAAACAACCGCAGCCCCAGAGGCAGAAAGAAGCTGGACGACTTGCGATGGGGGAGGAGTGTGCGGGGATCCATTTGTGCCAGGGAGGGCGCGGACCCAGAACCCCTCCGAATGCCCTGGCCGGCCGGTGGATAGACAGCAAGCCCCCAGAGGGTGCGCAAGGAGCAAGTGGCTGGACCGTGAACTGCAGCAGGAAACTGTCAGGGTGAGGCTGCAGCATCAATCTTGTTAAGATATTAAAAGCCGGGGAGGCGGCAGCGGGATGTGTGAAGGGCACAGAAAACTCAAGTTACGTAGTTTTTGGAACCTGGCAGCAAGCACGGCTGTGTAAGCCCGCTCGAGCCCCAGAGCACTTTGAACCGGACCATGCCAGAGAAGAAACTGGACGCCTGGCAGCAGGTCTCAATGGAAGAAGAGGGGCCAAAAGGAAGCCGCCACTTGGCCGACGCTGGCACCCCCTGAAGCGCACAGCTGCCTCGGGGGACACGGGCCAAAGGTCAGTCCCAGTGACTTTAGTCCAGCATTCCGTGCCCGACTGAGGCTGTGCAGGCTTGGAAGTGGTCGGTCCCCAGTCCTCGATGAGCGAGAGTAACTTCCTCTCACTATGGGACCTCCATTTTTTGAGATCATGGCTAATAGACGTCTGTAATAGTCCTGGCATGGACCTTTAAAAAAAGAGCTCTTATTACAGAGGTAGACTATTCCAGCTCAAAAGTGTTACACACAGTATTCAGCAGCTGAATGTTGTTTACTGTGTGAGGCCAGTGAGAGGCTGAAGTTGCCACTTTGCTTGGCCTGCTGCCCTCACTAAGCCTCGGAGAAAACTACTACCTGTCTCTCTCTCTCCATCATTTTGAAAATACACGTAATTATTTCATAATGAAAATCAAAGAGTTCATCTGGATAACACACACATGTATACACACAATCTCTGAAATGCCATTTTGCGTGGCCAGTTGCTTATTTCTATATCTGGTGTCAACAAGGCCTAAGAGAAAAGCAGCTTCCCTTGTTTCAGTATGTGGCTTTCCAGTTCTACCCACACTTTCCACCCCACTTCTTCTCTTTCCTTCTTCCTCTCTGAGATGGTTTCCTCTTCCCCTAAGCCACGTTGAAAGGAGAAGTATTCAATAGTTAATGAACCTCCAACTGCTGGGATCATTATCTGGGTTAATTCAGGCATTGTTCACACTGGATGGTTATGCAGGGAATTGATTTTCTGGAATCTCCATCCAAAACTGGAGAGAGGCAGTAGTTCTTGGGTTGTTGGCTTTCTTTCTTTTCTTTCTTTCCAGATATGAAGACAGTTTGGAAGATACCAAATTTAGGGCAGCTGGGATCCTACACTGGAGGAAGAGGATCTTATACCACCCGAAGCTGCTGGGAATTTATTCTCTGAGGCATCCTCAGTGCACAAGCCCAGAGATATTTTGGAGAGGGGCACTGTCACTGAGCCAAGTTGGGAGAGTTGGAGTGCCTGTTTTAGAGAAGGTGGATATAATGATCATAACGAAAACCTGGTGGAATGGAGAACAGCCCTGGACAGCCCAACCTCGTCTGATCTTGGAAGCTAAGCAGGGTTTATTTATTTATCATATTTATATCATGTCTTTTTTCCTGCAAGGAACTCAAGGCGGCTTACATAATCCGCCTCCGCCTCTCAATTTTATCCTCACAACAACCCTGAGTGGTAGGTTAGTCTGAGAGACCGTGACTGGCCCAAAGTCACCCAGGGAGCTTCATGGCCGAGCGGTGACCAGAACCCGGATCTCCCAAGTCCCAGTCCAACACTCTCACCACTGCGCCACCCTGGCTGGTTAGTACTTGGATGGGTGACTGCCTTGGAACACCAGGTGCTGTAGGGAAGGACCACAGCTCAGTGTGACAGAGCACGTGCTTGGCATGCCGAAGGTCTCGGGTTCGATCCCCGGCCTCCAGGCAGGGCTAGGAAGGAATCCTGCCTGAAACCCTGGAGAGCGGCTGCTGCCAGTCAGTGCCGACAATACTGGGATAGATGGACCAAGGGGCCGACTCAGGTATCAGGGCAGCTTCCTGTGTTCCTATGAGAGAACCAGCGGGATATGGTCACCTCTGGATGCAAATGCTATAGGAAGGACCGGGAAGGGCGTACTGGAGGCGGCGTCCTCCACAGAATCACTGTGCGTGACAATTCCAGGACCCCCGAGCAATGCTAGTGCTGGGGGTGTGCTAGCGTGCTCAGGGTGATCTTGAGGAGGGGATGAAATCAGCGAGGCATTCAAAGGAGAAAGGGTTGCCGTAATGCAGTGTTCTCCAACCTTGGGTCCCCAGATGTTTTTGGCCTACAACTCCCAGCATGCCCCAGCCAGCTACGCTGGCTGGGGCATGCTGGGAGTTGTAGGCCTAAAACATCTGGGGACCCAAGGTTGGAGAACACTGCCATCATGGGTGACTTCAATTTCCTTCTCATAGACTGGGTAAATGTGAGTTCTGGTCACAAGAAAGAGGTAAACACTTCCAGTACCCTAAATAACTGTGCCCTAGAACAGTTGGTCATGGAACCAACCAGAGAGAGGGCAACCGTGGACTTAACCCAGCTGCACAGAGGGGACGCGGGGCCATTCCCCCGGCCCTGCTAAAGACGACCACCAGGAAGCCCCCCCCTCCCTCAACGGTCCCCAACACGAGCCACTCCAGCGGGCCGTACAGAGGGAGACGAGAGGGGGAAGCGATGCCAGCCCTGCTGGAAAACGACTTAATTTTTCTTCTTCTTACCCTCACCATTCTTTTTTCCTTGTGTGTCATGCCCTTTTAGACTGCAAGCCTGCGGGCAGGGACTGTCTTGTCTTACTGATTGAATGTGAGCCACCCTGGGAGCCGTTTTGGAGAAGGCGATCAATGGCTACTCGCCCCGATGGCTTCATGCTACATCCAGTATCGGAGGCAGTGTGCCTGTGTACACCAGTTGCTGGGGAACATGGGCGGGAGGGTGCTGTTGCCCTCATGTCCTGTTTGGGGGATCCCATGAGCAGCTGGTCGGCCACTGTGTGAGCAGAACGCTGGACCAGATGGACCTTTGATCCAGCAGGGCTCTTCTCATGTTCTTAGTCCAAAACATCTGGAGAGGCTGGGCTTCCTGACCCTGTCTTACTCTGCTGTACTCATAACATTTCCATGGCCTAGTCCAGCCTTCCTCAACCTGGCTGGGGGATTATGGGAGTTGTAGTCCAAGACATCTGGAGGGAACCAGTGGCCTGGCTTCACCTCCATGTCCTGAAAAATCTCCGCATTTTTTTAAAAAAGGGGATGGGATACTGTTCTATGCTAGGAATCAGGTTCTGGAAGCTGCAGAGCCCAATCCAGCTTCTGGCTTCTGGGAAACCATAGCTTGTGCTCTCCAGCTCCCAACTCAACGAAGCACTGATCCGGCGACAAGCAGCTATGGTCCAAGGCCCAGCAGCAGTTTGTTTTGCAGTATGGCGACATTGGGAAAGAATCTTGGGGGACCCCCCCCCCATCCTCTCCTCTAAGTGGCACCACTGTAAAACTAGTTCCTGACCAGGGTTTTAGGAGGACGCAAATGTCAGTCCCCCCTCCCTCAAGGAAATCCTATCGCAAATGTGGCATCATTTGCTACATCTGGAACCAGTGTGGCGTAGTGGTGAGAGTGTCAGACTGGGACTCGGGAGATCCAGGTTCTAGTCCCCGCTCGGCCATGAAACTCACTGGGTGACTTTGGGCCAGTCACTGCCTCTCAGCCTAACCTACCTCACAGGGTTGTTGTGAGGATAAAATGGGGAAGGGGAGGAGGATTATGTAAGCCGCCTTGGGTTCCTTGCAGGAAAAAAAGGCGGGGTATAAATATAATAAATAAATAAAGAAGTAAAATCAGTCAGACCTTTGCATAGTTTGGTTTCCAAATGTCTCTCTCTCTCTCTCTCTTTGCTGGTATAACTCTCATGCCCGCTTACTTGCTCACCATCTCCCAAGTGTTGTGTTGGGCCGTGATTTGCAAGACTGGAAAACTGCAGACTAGAATCAAAGGTGATTTTCACAGAATTTCAAACACTGGCAAAAATTTCACCCGTCCATTTGGCTTCTCAAAAAGCATCCCAGTGTTTCTCCTTGTATCCCATTCTGAGGGATACTTAAAAAAAAAACTAATTTAGTCTTGTTGGGACTAAACAACATGAACTACCAACTTGCCATAAAAAAAGAAATCCTCAAACCATCACTCGACAGCATCCATAACTTGGGGGGGGGGAAACATTCGAAACCCAGAGAATAAAAATTTGAATTTTTACAACCATTTTGGAGTTAGAAAGTGCCGCAGAATCCACACCCCGCCCACTGCTCAGTTAATGTTCAGCTTCGTAACAGTTGACATGCCTTGCTGTTCGGCATTGAGATACATCTGCAAAGAGAAGATAACCTTTCTTTCCATGTACTGTTTTGTCCCCAAAGGGACTGCCTATTTGCAACCCAGCTGCGGTAACAGGCTTCCAGTTCCTTTCCCCTATTAACATGGTAGGCAGAGCTGGATAAACATCAGCCCAAGAAAGCAATACCGGTTTTCTCCTCCTCTGCACATTCTCAAAGGCTAAAAGCCCAAAACCATCGCATTGCAATGTTTGTAACACTTCAGACGCTCAGGGAAGAATCCTACGCATGTTTAGACGGAAAAAAGTTCTACAACTCTCAGAATTCCCCAGCCAGCTATGCTAGCTGGGGAATTCTGGGAGCTGTAGGACTTTTTTCTGTCTAAACAGGCGTAGGATTGTGCCCTAAGGGTGCAATCCTACACACACCTACCTGGGAGTAAGTCCCATGGAATTCAAGAGGACTGACCTCTGAGTGACAAAAAGCACGTATAGAATTGTGCTAGGTAGACAGGTATAGAATTGGCCCACTACTGTGTGAGTGGCCGATTGACACATGCTCGTTCACTCCACTGCGTAGCATAAAATTATTTGGCAGCTCACTGCTGACACTGTGACATTTCACCACAAAGTCTTCTGTCTGAAGTGGGGTGTGTGGGGGAATATTTGTTAATTTCTACATTCCCTTTGAAATTAAGCATATCTAACCCAGTGATTACGGGCTTCTCTACATGAGGCGTTTACTGAGGCTTCTTCCGTTTTCATTGTGGGAGGAAGAGTGCGTCCATTTCCATGTGGTTTCCTCTCCACCCCCCACCCCACCCTGGGTGTGTGTGTTAATTTCTCTGCCTTCTTATATGTTTTATTAAACAACCACAAGTTGGCGTTGCAGTATAGTGCAAAGTGCGAAAAATACACTGCCATTTTCTAGCGCTACCTAGCGCGATAGAAAGAATACTGCACTTTCCACGCTCTTAAAAAAAGCCCGGGAAATGGCTGGAAAACATGGGAGAGGCCCTGGAGAAGGATGACATCGTGAAAAGGACTGGCAAACTTCCGTGAGTGAGGGACCACGAGTACACAATAAATGCCTTGTGTAGAGAAGCCCTACGAGGGGAAAGCTCACCTTGGTGAGTCTACATCAGTGTTCTCCAACCTTGGGTCCCTAGGTGTTTTTGGCCTACAACTCCCAGCATGCTACGCTGGCTGGGGCATGCTGGGAGTTGTAGGCCAAAAACACCTGGGGACCCAAGGTTGGAGAACACTGGTCTACATGGTTTCAATCCTTTCTTGTGCCCTTTCATTGCCTTTCATTGCCCTGGACTTCACTTGCCCGTTACTGTTCATTTTAACTGGCTGCGGAGACCCATTTTGATTTTGTTTGCAAGCGTCTGTGGTGTCACTGCATGGATTACTGCAGCCAATCAGAGTGAAGCTTTGGGACTGTGATCTTGCCGACTGTAGAAGCCCGCGCCAGCACGCCAATATCCGGCACCCCTGTTCATCAAGAGGAAAGAGCTGCCAAAGAAAGCGGAGGATTTTCAGGAATTTCAGCCCAAGCACAATGTGGGTTTACAGACTTTGAGCCTCTAGCTGCGTGTCGGGAGGAGAAGGGGTCACATTGCAGGGAAACTGGAGACTTGGTGTATTTATTTCCCAGCAACGGCATCTGTGCCACACAATCCAACGGCCAACAATAGACCCCCCACCCACAGCCTTGGCTGCAATTCCTCAGGCACGATGTGACATTTCATCTTGGAAGACGATGCCACCCCTCAGCCCGTCTGTCAGAGGCCGGGAACAGACCTGGCCATGCCTCCTTACACCTTTGGTAGGATTGTCCACCCCTCAAGACCACAGCGCAGGGTTTACTCAGATGGAATGGCCGTGCATCGATGTTTTTGTGGCATTTGCAAAAGCATCGTAAAGGAACGTCTCCTCCCGTATGTGCCCTTGGGTCCTCTTCGGATGCCCTTGTCAGGGTGCCTCCAGTGAAGGAAGCTAAGAGAGAGGGCCTTCTCAGTTGTGGCACCCCATTGGTGGAATGCCCTCCCCAAAGAGACCTGCCTGGTGCCTACGTTGTTATCTTTTCGGTGCCAGGCAAAGACCTTTCTTTTCTTCCAGCCAGGCATTTTAGAGACCTTGTTCTAGTTTTTTTATGACTGATTTATCAATACCTGTGCTGTTTATTATTGTAAATATTGTACCAATATTTACCAATATTGTAAATATTGGTTCCATGACCAAATTGTAAATATTTGTATTGCATTTTATATTTTTAACTGTGTGTATGGCATTTGAGCCTTTTAGCTGTTTGTAACCCATCCAGAGAATTTTGTTTACTGGGCAGATTAAAAATATAATAAAGAAATAAAATAAAGAAATAATAAATCCTTGGAATCTGGGAGTTATACATTGAGATCCTGACAACTCAGGCTTCAGTTTTTTAAAAGCGGGCATGCTTCATGCTGTTTTCACAGGAATCAGTGGAAACCTTCATTTCAAAAAGCAAGTTACTAGCCCTCATGAGCTAGAAGTCTGCTTGTTGAAATCTCAGAAGTCAGAATGAGATATTCAGGGGGTCTTGCCGCTCTCAGGACCATCAGAATAGTAGAATAAATTATGCAAAACAGTAAGTTGCAGGATACATTATGCAAAACCAGAGAAGTTAAAAAGTCATTAAAAAGTTAATGACATTTTAAGAAGTTTAAAAGTCATTAAAATTATACCGGTCGAAGACTGTAACGTTTCTCAGCACCGAGTTGGATTCCCTGAGTAGATAATTTTATTTTTACTCTGCTTGCTTAATCTTTGCATGAACATCTTATCTGTGGTGTGTGCATTACGGGCTTCTCTACACGAGGCACTTATTGTGCGCTTGTGATTCCTCACTCACGGTAGTTTGCAGGTGCTTTACATGATGCTGTCATACTCCAGGGCCCCTCCTGTGCTTTGCAACCATTTCTGCAGCCTTTTTTTGTATCAAGGAAAGTGTACTATTATTTGGAAACCGTGCTATGAGAAACTGGTGTATTTTCACAATTCTGCTATACCACAGCGCCACCTTGTGGCTATGTAATGGAACATACAGAAAGGCAGAGAAAGAAAAAAACAAGAAAAAAACCACGTGTAAAGGAGGCGTGAAGAATCTGGAAGCAGAAGACTCGGTAAAGTGGCAGGTTAAAAGCCTCATGTAGAGAAGCCCAATATGCGACAACTGTTTTCCAGGAACAAAATCAGGACATCTTTCACCTGCTGTGCAGACCTGGCCTCAGTTACACACGCACTGGTCTCACCCAGACCAGACTACAGTCATGCCTTGGATTGAGAGCATAATTCGTTCCGGAAACGTGCTTGTAATCCAAAACACTCTTATATCAAAACGAAATCCCCCCCAAAAAATTTGTACAGAGATTTTAAATTTAAGCCATACTACAGTACTTGTATTGCAAGACGTCGCTTGTATATCAAGTCAAAAATAAATAAATAAATATTTAAAAATTTGCTTGTCTTGCAAAACGCTCTCAAACCAAGTTACTTGCAATCCAGGGTATTACTGTACTATTATGCGCTACATGGGGCTACCCTTAAAGACCGTTCAGAAACTTCGACTGGTACAAAATACAGCTGCCAGAATGCTACCAGGGGCTAGACCAGTGATGGCGAACCTTTTTGAGCCCGAGTGCCCAAACTGCAACACAAAACCAACTTAATTATTTCAAAGTGCCTTAAATTTGGCAGGAAGGAGGAGGGGGCACTAGCTAATCGCACCCCGCTCTGTCTCAGGGCATGGCTCTTCACCGGGCGCGCAAAGATTCAGGCGAGTGCACGCTGTCTGTTCAGTTAGAAGGAGGGCTGGGTGCCTGCGCAGTCCGCTTCTGGGGATGGAGATGTTTCATAGATTTCATAGATCATAGAGTTGGAAGGAGCCTACAAGGCTATCGAGTCCAACCCCCTGCTCAATGCAGGAAACTAGAGAGGGTCTCCCATCCAAGTAATAACCAGGCCTGACCCTGCTTAGCTTTCCACACTCAGACAAGCTGAGCCAGCGTAAGCCACAGGTGTGCCTGCCTGTGGAGGCCAGCAAGGAATGAGTGGAGAGGAGTTACTATGGAAACCCGACGCTGAATGCAGAAGGGGATGATATTTTCGTGATCTGGCGACCAATGGCTCTGGCGACCAATGGCTCGAGTGCCCACAGAGAGGTCCCTGCGTGCCAGCTGTGGCACGCGTGCCACAGGTCCGCCATCACTGGGCTAGACTGTCAGCTCATATTACATCAACAGTGTATCAGATAGCTGCATGGGTGATGTGTGTTTTTAGCTTCTGGGCTCAACTTAAAAGTGTTGGTATTAACCTTTGAAGTGCTTAATGGTTTGGGATCAGGTTATTTGAAAGACTGCCTACACCAGCCATCCCCAAGTGAGCCCAACACCATATGAGCCTACCCAGGCCCTACAGTCAGAGTTCATGCCCTCTGGCCAGCCACTAAAAAGATCAGGTTAGTGGGTACCAAGGGCAGGGCCTGTTCAGTGATAGCCCCACATCTTGTTTGTTTGTTTGTTTGTTCAAATTCTATCCCACATTTCTGTAAAATAAAAATAAAAATACTCAAAGTGGTTTTGGAGGTCCCTCCCACAAGAACTTTGTTTGCCCCATTTGGTGGTTTTAAACAAACGCTAAAACCCTTTTTTATTCCACCAGGGAGTTTTCCTGATTTTATTGCTGGTTCTCTGTGTTTTAGTTTTTGATGATGGTTTATGGACTGTTTTTCTTGTCTGAATTCCTTATTTTGTAAGCTGTCTTGTGAGGGCTTGGCCGCTAAAAGGCGGGATTTCTATTATTATTATTTATTTATTTATTTATTTATTTATTATATTTATCAATCGCCCATCTGGCCGGTCACCCGGCCAAATAATAAAAAATTATTATTATTTGCCTGAATAAATAAATACGAATCTGGCAGGTATGCATGCAGAAAACACGGCAACCGCTGACTGCTTCCCTCCCCACAACAAGTAAACATGCTGAGTTTGGGGTCTGCAAGGCAAATTGGATCCCCAACTATGATCCAGGAGAAAGCCAGCACGAGACCAAGAGCCATGAACAGACAGAGCTCCAAGGGCCAGTGGAGAAAAGAGACACAGGCTGGTGCCGCAAACTCTGGAGCTTGGAGCAAGAACCTCACAGGATCTATGGCAGGCCCAGTGTAGTGCGCATCAGTAAAATGCAGGCGCACGGGAGGCATGAAACCCCCCCCTCCCGCTCCTTGCCCTGCAAGTGTTCAAGCGGAACCCTGGCGAAGGCTGGAGCTTTTTGCAAGAGTGCAATTCGAACACTCCCAAAAAAACCTCTCAAGTGCCCTCCATGGCTACCTCCCCGTTGTTCTCCTCCCCCACAGGGAAAGGCAGGGGCGGGGTCTCCCCTGGACCCCGGTGGAGGCGACGGGGATTGGGACTGCTGGTCCCAGCGTCCCCTGTAGGAAACTGATGCTATGCAATTGACTGGCAGAAATCCCACGCAGAGCATCTCCTTCCTGCCTGGGGATTCTGGGACTGGTAGTCCCCGTTGCCTCCCGAACAGGAAAAGGCACATTGCCTGGGGGTCACCCATCTCCACTTCCTGCCCCCTTTCCCCATCCCAAGGCAAGTTACTGGGCCCATAGAGGCTGGGGCATGGGGTGGAGAAAGTGGACAGGGAGACATTTTTCTCCCTCTCTCATCAGACTAGAACCTTGTGGGGGTCCCATATACAGGCCTGTGGCTCATGCTGGCTCACTGTTGAGTGTGGAAAGCTAAGCAGGGTCAGGCCTGGTTTACTTGATGGGAGAACCCCCCTCTAGTTTCCTGCATTGAGCAGGGGGTTGGACTCGATAGCCTTGTAGGCTCCTTCCAACTCTATGATCTATGAAAATCCCACGAAGCTGAGTGGTGGGAGATTCAGGACAGATCAAAGGAAGGACTTCTTCACACAGCGCAGAATTAAGCTATGGAATTCACTTCCACAAGATGTCGTGATGGCCACCACTTTAAAAGGGGACTGGACAAAGTCATGGAGGAGGAGGAGGAGGAGGAGGAGGAGGAGGAGGAGGAGGAGGCGGCGGCGGCTATCAGTGGCTACTAGTCCTGATGGCTCTATGCTTCCTCCAAGATCAGAGGCAGTGTGCCTGCGTACACCAGTTGCTGGGGAACATGGGCGGGAGGGTGCTGTTGCGCTCCTGTCCTGCCTGTGGGTTTCTGTAGGCAGCTGGTTGGCCGCTGTGTGAACAGAATGCTGGACTAGATGGGCCCTGGGTCTGATCCAGCAGGGCTCTTCTGATGTTCTTATGCAGCGGTGGTGGTGGTCAGAAGACCGCATGGAGCAGGGCGCCTGCCTGCAGCAGGGCTCTGCTCACCTTGATGCTGAAGCACACCGGATCAAGCTGCAGGCGAACTCTGCTCAGGATGGCCATTCTTGGGGCCTTCTGCTTTGCTTTCCCTCGCCCTCCGATCGGCAACTCTGCTCAGGGAATTTGGGCTGTGGTGCCAGGCACTTAAAAGATTCGGGGCCCAATCTTTCCACTGGTATCAATGGAAGGTGTTTCCCCCCCCCCAAGCTTAATTGCCATGGGGTGGTGCTTGGTGGGGGTTAGTGCTTCCCTCTCCAGCTGCAAGCCCCCGTTGAAATCTGCCCCCCCCCCACGTGGCTTTGAAAGAAAACCATCCACTGGCACCAACGGAAACCCAAGGCTCTGGGAAATGGATTCAGGGCTGGGGGCCCACGGACTCAGTCCTCACAACACCCCTGCCTGTAGGACACACGCCACGCAGGCGAGGTTCAGGGACTGCTGCTCTGCTCACAGCCCCACCACGGCCGTAGAATTCGGGAGCCCTTCAGGGCCAAACCTTCAGCAGCCAGCAAGAAAATGCAATGGTTTTTTGGGGTTTGTTTGTTTTTTTGTTGCCAAAACAACTCCCCAGTCCGGTGGCAAAAGGACCTGGTGCTGGCCAGAGGTCTGTGGAGCAGCCCGGGTGCAAGGGAGCTGCTGAAGCGGCACATTTCGCTGCATTCTTGAGCTGCCACCAAGGCCAGGAATAAATAAAGCCCCGTGCAATTAACCAAATTACAAACGGAGCCATCACAGTGCTCTAACCACCTGCTTGTGGGGCGAGGCCCAACAGACTGCCCATTGTTCCTGGCCGCTCTCAAGCTCACGGCCTCACGGGCAGACAGAGACCAGATACCGTGGGCATTCAGCACCCTCCCCCAAAACACACACACACACACACACACACACGCGCGCGCACCCCCCCCCCCCCCCTGCATGTTTGCAGCCTCTGCCTCTCACAACTCTGGATGAGGGTAACTGGTCTCTACCCATCAGCGGTTAGCAAGAGATGCCTGGGCATCTTTTATCTGAGATGCGAAGCAACAGGAAGGGCAGGAAGAGAGAACAGGAGGAGGCTCTGAGAATATGCACCACAAAGGCTTTCTCCTGGGCGGCCGCCTATCCAATTCACATCAGGTATTTTGATCATTCCTAGATTTAAAGTGTTTATATTCCATTTTTTCATCCCTTCTCAGAGACAACCAAGGCGGCCAGCACCAGTGACATTTAAATACAGTTGGGTGTTTTTTTTTGTTTTTTTTAAAGTAACCACCACAACAACCATCACGAAAGAGGAACAGCAGATAAAACTTATTTAAAACAAAACAAAGCAGAAGATAACCACTGACCCAGTCAGGCTATAAGCGTGCCGGAACAATAGCACTCTCTCCAGAACCCTGAACACCAGCTGGACCTTCCAGGGCAGGGATTTGTATGGCCTAGGTGCTATGGGGGGAAAAGCCCGCTCCCATGTTGTTTATACAAGCGGCAGCCCCCATGGCAACGGGACCTGGATCAGGCCCCTTTCCTGATGACCTGAGTGATTGGCCAGGACCACGCGGGAGGAGGCGGACCCCATCAGTACCTGGTCCCAAAGATGTGTGAGGAAACCATTTGGAGGGTGGATTTTCTTGGATCAGCATCCTGGATTCTGGTTTGCAGCTGGTGCCAACTCGCTGCAGTGTGGGTCGAGCCAGTTCGTGGACTTGCGCCTCTAACATGGACCATGATTTGCAGTGGGGGGGGGGGAGGTTAACTGCCAATGGAATTTGCGTAAAACGGCACCCGAAAAGCACATGGTTTCGCAAATCACGCAAGTCACGTTAAAACCATGTGCTTTCCGGACGCTGGTTTGCACAAATTCCGTTGGCGGTTAAAAAAAAAGAAACACAAATCGCAGTCCATCTTACAGGCGGAAGTCCGTGGAAAAAAACTTGACTCGACCCACTTCCAATCATCGGATCGGAAGCAGGCAGGAAATCTGTCGAGCTATAACGAGCCAGATTTCTCTGTTTCGTTACACCCCCACCTGGTCCCAAACTGGTTAGGGCATTACAGGTAATAACTAGCCCTTTGAACTGGGCTTGGAAACAGACAGGAAGCCAAAGACGGTCACATGCTCCCCCCCACCACCACCGTAACGGAATTAAGCGCAGGGCCCCCAACATTTTTGGGCTGGTGAGCACATTCGGAACTTCGAGGGAGTGTTGTGGGCGCTCTTACAAAAAGGCTGCCATGGGGGGGGGGGTGCTTGCCTGTTCATAAAATGGCTACCGTGGTGGGCATGGCCAGTCACAAAACATTCATTTCTCAGAAGGCAAAGCGGGCAGGCTGAAAGAAAAGGGGCCTGTCCAAGAAGCGAAGCACAAGGGCACCGGTGGGGTCGGAGTTCCAAAACACAAAACCACTCTTTTGAGCCCCAATCAAGATGGCACAGGAGGGCAGCCCTTTGCTTGGCAGCATGCCAGCCTCCCAGTTAATTTTTTTTTTTAAAAAAAAAACTTAAATAAAACAAAAATCAGGAGGGACGGAGAGCCTGGTGAATGCCAAGAGGGGTATCTGTGGGCACATTGGCTCCCACGGGCACCACCTTGGAGACCCCAGAACTAAGGCATGTATGACCATCGCTTTGACAGCCTTCTCCAGGGACAGGTGGAGTTGGCGCACCAGCCTAGACTTGGGAAAGGCAATCCTGGCCGCAGCAGCCGCCTGGCCCCTTAGGAGCAACTCCATGCTCCCAAACGGCACCCCTGATTTTCCAAGGGGAGCCCAAAACCATCCAAAGTGGCTGAATGCCAACGGTGGTCCTACTGCTCAAGAGCACTGCTGTTTGACACGGCGGCCGGCAGGGATCAGCACGCAGGTGGAGCCAACTGCTATGGAAACCACGGTTTCCAGGTGAGCCGAAACCTGGATGCGGAACTCTGTAGAGGCGGTGGACGGGGTGGGAGTGGCTTGCCCGGGTTTGGAGGGGAGCAAATCCTTCCCAAGGAAAGCTGTGAACTTGACTATAAAACACTTAAACCATATTCAGTACAATTTATTGATGATTCTCCTCCCAAGTTTAACTTCTTTGGGCTCTTTGGAAAAACTTTTGAGATATTTGTACGTAAAAAATAACATGGTGTAACTTTTCATTTCGTTGACTCAACAGGAGTCACACAAACATGTTAAATCAGTGTTCTCCCAACCTTGGGTCCCCCGGATGTTTTTGGCCTACAGCTCCCAGCATGCCCCAGCCAGCTATGCTGGCTGGGGCATGCTGGAAGTTGTAGGCCAAAAACATCTGGGGACCCTAGGTTGGAGAACACTGTGTTAAATCAAACCCCAGCTGATTTAGAGCTGTCCAAGTAGCCCAGGGGTGGGCAACCTCTTATGGTCCAGAGACCAGACCAAGGCAGCATGCTGGATGACATCAAGGGGGCGGGGCCCTGCCCCAAGACCCTCCCCTCTCATGATATCATCTGCCGGCCCCCTTTTTCTCCCTTTCTCTTTGTGCAGAGAGAGATGCACGGAGCTTCGTGTGTCTCTGCACAGAGAAAGGAACTCAGCTGGGACATGCAGGAGCCGTTCCAGGGGATCTCCATGTTATCTCCGATCTTGTTGGGAGATAACGACGGGATTCCCCTTCATGCTGCTCACCCTCCCATTGAAAAATTGGAGACACCGTGGGATTCCTCTCTCCTGCCTCCTCCCCAAGCCTCTAGAGCAGAGGGAAGGCTTTGGGGAGGGGGCTGGGTGGGGCCTACGGAGGATGCCTAGCCCTCTGCAGGCTGTGGGTGCCCTCCCCTAAAATAGACAATACTGGGTGGCATGGACTAGGAGCGTGACAAAAGCAGAAGGCAGCTGCATGTGGCCAAAAGATCAACCGCGGCCCTAGCGGAAGCAGAGTCCCATGCCTCAGCTAAGTCGCCACTGCCTTCCCAAGGAGGGCAGAATTCAAAGTGGATTCGGAAGCTCCCCTACTCGGGCAAAAGCACGGCAGAGAGAAACGCAAAGAGCGGCCCAAACAGCTTCAGTGCAACTTCACGGCCCACGGCAGGAGGGCTGCGGATGCCCCGGGGCTTACCTCTCTCTTCAGGACCTCGCTCTCCACGTGCCGAAGTTTGTTCTTCGCCTGCACGTAGATCTCGGCCGTGTGCTGAAGCTCGGGAGGGTTTGGCGCCGGGTAGCCGGGAGGAGGAGGGGGCACCTTGGAGTTGGGGGGCGGAGGCGGCGCTGGGAAATTGGGAGGCGGGGGCAGGGAAGCTTCGCCCGCTTTCTTGCCATGCCCCGGCCCTACGTCTGGGTTCAGCATGTCCATATACGTTTGCATATCTGTGATGGTCGTTTCGGGAACTCCTTGAGGAAGGGAGGGAGGGAGAGAGGGAAAGAGAGCAGCTCAGTTCACAAATGCATGGTTACTCCTGCGCTTGTAGCCCGCTGTGTGAACCACCGCCCTTGCAGAGTGGGGCATGATGGAAGCTCACCCCGCGGAAACGGTTCTCTCACCTTCCCACCCCATTGCGGCACAATGGCTGCCATTCCCTGCGTGGCCCAAGTGACTTAAACGCCGTAGATTGAGTCCAGACCCAGCCATTCCTACAGTGGACCCACTGAAATCAATGGGGCTTAGGATTGTAGGACTTCCTTCTGTCTAAACATGCACAGGATTGTAGGACTCCTTGCTGTCTAAACATGCATAGGATTGCGCCCCCCAAAGGTCCTTTCCAGAGGAGAGGTGCAGACCCTCAGGCCAGGGGCCCCAATCCGGCCCTCCCAAGTTCCCCACCTGGCCATTCCCCTTCTCCTGGCTCTACCCCCCTTCCACCCAACCACCGGCCGTTTGGTGGTTTCCTGGCTTTAGTGCAGTTCCCGCCTCCCCCATTCTCAAAAGGTTGAAATACCTCTTCTAAGTTGCCGGAGTTGCTGGCAGGAAGAGCTTTAGGCCAAAATATGCCAGCATGTTTTTTGGGGGGAATCTTTGGCCCTGCCTTCACTCCCGCCCACCACTAGTCAATGCGGCCCCCGAGAGCTTCTTCGAAATGGAATTCGGCCCCTGGGCTGAAAGAGATTCTGCACCCCCTGCCTAGAGTGTCTCCGGAAGTTCGGCCTGACTGGAGGCAGCCGATCCCAATTCTTTTCTGGGGATCCCTTACAAAAAGTGGGCCGGCCAGGAAGGAACGGCTCCCCGCTCCCCAGATCTGCCACTCATACATAGACTGAAGAAGCCAGGTGGGTGCTGGTGCAGCGGTCGCTCTCGCTGCTCCTTTATTTATTTGTTTGTTTGTTTGTTTGTTTGTTGTATTTATGAATCGCCCATCTGGCCGCCCCGGCACACGCTTCGGGAAGCATTCTTACTGCCTCTTAAAAACAGTATTTCAAAGTGGAAAATAAGGGCTCTTCTCTCATCTCAGAAAAGAAAATTCATGACACTTTAAAACAGGGGTGGGAAACATGCGGGCCCGCTCCCCCAGCCCCAGGTGCGGCCCACACTGCTACCATGCCGCTGAAGTTCAGCAGCACAGCGGGGGGGGGGGGAAATCAGCAGTTTTTAAGCCTATGGAGGCTTATAAGGGACGCATTTCGCTTGAAAATGTCAAAATCACTGGAAATGTTTTGCCACTGAATTTGGGTGGCACAGGGGAGTGGGACTTGTGGGGGCATCTAGGGGGTGGAAAGTTGTCCCTGGACCCCCCCCCAAGTTGCCCACCCCTGCTTTAAAAACTTTTACAAAACCGTGGTAGGGATTGAAGAGTGGGCGGGTTGCTGACATCACTGGCACTAGCCAATGGCCACCCCTCCTCCAGCTGGCTTCCCCCCCAGTTCAAACTGATCCATGCTGAAAACTCGCAGGACCAGGTTTTACAGGGTTAGTCGCTCATGCAGGCTGAAATGTGACCGGACCTTTTGGGATCTGGCTTTTATTCCTACAAATTCAACCCTACAAGAGGGAAGGGGTCCAGCTTGCTTGTAGGAGCACCTGCCCTCATCTGAAACGACGAGGCCCGCCCACCATCCTGCCGTGTGTTTTTTAAGATCTGATCTCCACATTTTCAGGCATCAGGTAAGATCGTCATCAGCAACAACAATATACAAATACAAATAAATAAATAAATAAATAAATAAAACAGAGAAGAATAAAAGAAGAGCCTTGCTGGATCAGATCCACCTAGTATTCGGAGCACGATACCTGCCCCAAGCATGGAGATTCTATATTGCCGTCATGACTAACCATGAAGTTAGATAAAACGCAGGGATCATTCAGTCTCTTCAGTGCATTCAGTTTGATTTTTTCCCCTAACACACCCACAGGCAGTGGTGCCTTTAAATGAGTGTTCTCCAACCTTGGGCCCCCAGATGTTTTTGGCCTACAACTCCCAGCATGCCACAGCCAGCTACGCTGGCTGGGGCATGCTGGGAGTTGTAGGCCAAAAACATCTGGGGGCCCAAGGTTGGAGAACACTCATTTAAATGGACCAGCTGCTGCTCTTTTGCCGTTACTGGCGAAACCGGTGGGAAGGCGCTGCACCAACTTTAATGACCACTGGTTGCCACAAGGTGGCGCCCTTCCCTCGGCCCTGAACCGGGCCACTTGTCTCCTTGCTCCCGGGAGCAGCTCTGCAAGTGGGTTGCAGACTGACTGTGCCCCCCCCCCCGCCACCCTCCCTAAGGGACGCTTACGGGAGCCTTGGCTGTTCCGTTTCTCCCCGGTGCTGGATTGGCTGGAGTTGCAGGAGTCGTAGTTGGAGAGGGTGCTGCTTGGCGATCCGATGTCGAAGTGGGCCTGCGGAGCAGACATGGTCGTGTTGGGAGACGACATGCCGGAGTCGGGCTGCTTGAACTCCAGGTCGGTGGAGGGGTCCCGCGAGAGGACCCGGTGCTCCACGCTCTAGGAGACACAGACAGGCGCACGGGTGGATGTCGGCGACCGGAGGAAGGGCAACACGCCTGCCTGCGCCGGCTCCAGCTCCAGTTCCATCTGCGCCCCCCCTCGAACCCGAGACCTGCGTGCGAGGCAGGAGCTCTGCCGCTGAGCCCTCGAACCCAAAACACTGGAAGTTGCCTTGGATCGAGCCGGGCCAGTACCGTCGGCTTCCTGCGTGGGCTGAGGGAGGCCCACACCGTCTGGCGCGCGCTCCAGAGCCTCCGACAAAGGTCTCCTCGCAGCACCTGCTGCCGCCAAAGGTCCTGAACGGACCAGACCTGGGAGCATCTGCGGGAAGTGCCGGGACTCCTCCCCTGATCCGTGCTCCCTTGCAGGGTTCTGCCTGGCAAACCATGTGCAAGGCCTTCAAGGGAAGCTCAAAGGATTTATTTCTATAGAATTTGTGCCATTTCTCAGGGGGTGCCATTCCTCTAATGTAGACACACAAACGTCAGCATGTGAGGAATTGCATTCTCCTGTTTACCCTGGAAAGACCCCTGCTCGAAACCCTGGAGAGCTATTGCTGCCAGTCAGTGCTGACAATGCTGGGCCAGATGGACCAGTGGTCTGACTCAACATAAGGCAGCCTCCAATGTTCTTATTTACATCAGCCCTTTGTTCAAAGCCATGAGGACTGGAATCTTACTTTATTTTCAGGGGAACGGCCATAGGTCGGGGATAGAGCCCTTACTTTGCGTGCGAGTCCCAGGTCCCCGGCATCTCCAGGTAGGGCTGGGAAAGGATCCTGCCTGGAAGCCTGGAGAGCCGCGACTGCCAGTCAGTGCCGACAATACTGGGCGAGATGGACCCGGGGGCCGACTCAGCGTAAAGCAGCTCCCGATGTTGCTGAGGAATGCAGCAGCCACGACACAGGCCCCCCGAGCGCAAATGCCCAGGACAACTGGCGGCCACACGGAAACCCCGCTGGGACTTGGGCCGTGCTCTTTGATGCAGGCCTGTGGCTCACGCTGGCTCAGCTTGTCTGAGCGTGGAAAGCTAAGCATCTGGCGGGGTGACCGGCCAGATGGGCGATTAATAAATATAAGAAATAAATAAAGCAGGGTCAGGCCTGGTTATTACTTGGATGGGAGACCCCTCCTCTAGTTTCCTGCATTGAGCAGGGGGTTGGACTCGATGGCCTTGTAGGCTCCTTCCAACTCTACTATGAAATCTATGAACCTCAAGGCCACAGCAAACCACAAACTGCCAGTCTGAGGGAGGCCAGGTGGGAGTTAGCCCGTGAGCCATCAGCCGGCTCTGGCTAGCAAAAGGAACTGCGGGGAGTCCATGGAGGGACCCCTCTTTGCATCAGTAGGCCGTGGTAGCTCGGGACACTTGCTGAGCTGATAAAAAATGACCAGGTGAGGTGTGCACGCTGGTCTAAGCCAGTAGAAGACCAGCTCTGGCCAGCTGTCGGTTGCTTTCGCTTTCCTCCCTCCTCTGCCTTTGCTTTGCCCTCACTTGCCCCGGAGCTGGAAGTGACAAATGTCAATTTAAGGACAGCAGGCAGGGATCCTGCGAGTACCTTTCCTCACCGCAGCGAGGAACGCCATAACTGACCAAGGGCAGCTGCTCCGCCAGTAATTCCGGCACCCCCAATCTTTTTATGCCTCAGGAGCCCTCTCTCCGTGGGCACGGTTACTGCTGTTATCAGGGCTTTTCTTCTGGTGGAACTCACCGGAACTGAGTTCCAGCACCTTTTCTTCTATTAATTGCATTACAATTTAATCGCCATCTACTCCCGAGGAAATGTAATCCAAGAGTTCCGGTACCCTTTTTCTCCAGAAAAAAAGCACTGGCTGTTATAAATGATCCAGCGGGATCATATGGACTTGCTGCGCCCGCCGTGCCGTACTGGCGACATTTTGAGGGTGGAGGTGGCCAATGGGGGGGGGGAGGAGAACGGAGGGTTAAGTCAGAGTAACAGGAGAAGAAGATTTACAAATGCAGCTGCACAGATTTCGGCCTCATTTCAGCTGGGAGCTAAGGGGTTAAGCCATCAGCTTCATGGGAAAGGTGGCTTTGGGGGGGGGGGGGGGCACCACCCGGGCTGTTCCAGGTGGCTGTTCCAGGGGGAAAGACGTCCAACAACTTTTCCGAGAGCCTCTTTCCCATCTATTCATCCGGCCATCCATTTCCCCTCCTCCTCACGTCTGGCTGGCCCGGGGAAGATCCGAAGCCCCAGTGCTAAGGCTCGCCCTGGAGACTTCCACACACGCATCCTACAACGGCCCAGCCGCACATGCGGACACACACACACACACACCACACCCCAGAGCTTACATTGCCCATGATCTCAGGCAGGCGGGGGGGCTCCCTCGCCCTGTTCTGGCGTGGCCCGGGCTGGAGGATCGGCCTCCTTGGCACAGAGGAGAGCATAACACAACAGCGCTGGATTGGTCCCGGGTGTGTGTGTGTGTGTGGGGGGGCGCTGAGCGACAGCCCTGCCTTCTGCGAGGCCTGCCTGGAGTCATTAGCCCTGCTGCCAGGGGTAACAGGACAGCTGCTGAGCTCCCATCGGCCTCCTCAGGCTGCTGGAGGAATATTATTTCCAGCTCTGAACCGGGAGGAGGCTTGAAAACCATTTGGTTGTAGCTGCAAGGAGAGAGAGCAGGACCTCCTGCCCTCAAGATCTCCCGAGGGAGCAGACGGGGTGTTCCCCACGACTTAAGCGCAGCGCAACACACGCGCAAGTACGCACACAGACGGTCCCGGACAATCGGGGTGATCCGCTGGTGTAATCCCAGAGGGGCCAGTGCATCGTCTTAGGACACAGCGCTTGCCGGTTTCCAGAGGGCGGCTGCGTTAGCCCGTTGCAGCACCCGCGAGAGTCTCGTGGCAGACTTAAAGCAGCCCTCCCCACGCGGGTTGCCTCCAGACGTGTTGGGACTACAGCTCTCATGAGCCTACACACAGACCTACACAGATGCACACCGAGTCAGGGGATGCCAACTTTTTTTTGGGTCAGCGGGCACATTTGGAATTTTGAGAGTGTTGTGGGCACTCTCACAAAATGGCTGCATGGGGGGGCGCCTTGCTTTTCATGAAATGGCTACCATGGTGGGCATGGCTGGTCACAGAACACTCATTTCCCAGAAGGCAAACTGGTGAGGCTTAAAGAAAAGTGACTATCTTTAAGGCTCGCCTGGACAGAGCTAGTGTGGCGTAGTGGTTCGAGTGCTGGGCTGGGACTGGGGAGATCCGGGTTCAAGTCCCCACTCGGCCATGAAGCTCACACTGGGTGACTTTGGGCCAGTCACTGACTCTCAGCCTAACCTACCTCACAGGGTCGTTGTGAGGATAAAATGGAGAGGAGGAAGAGGAGGATTGTGGAAGCCGCCTTGGGTTCCTTGCAGGAAAAAGGGCAGGATATAAATACATAAATAAATAAATAAATAAATAAAATAAAACTTTCTCCAAGGACCCAAGTCCAAGGCAGAGGTGGGGTCTGAGCTCCAAGACACAAAAGAACTGCTTTGAACCTGTAATGTGAGTTGCGGAAGATGGCGAGGAGTGCAGTGTTGCACAACAGTCCTGCCTCAGTGCCCTGTATTATGCTTTGTATGATACTATGCTCTGTATTTTGCTCTGTAATAGCAAGGCATGACCTTGCTTGAATTGTGAGTTGGCTGCTAGCCAGGCTGATGCAATCTTCAGCAACTTGCTGGCGTGTGAGCTGGCTGCAGGCCAGAGGAATGACACTGCACAACAGCCCAGGTGCTACCAATTAAGCACGAGATCTGCAGCCCATGGAGTTTGGTGCTAGAAAAGTATATAAGACTAGCAAATGCAGACTAAGGGGGCGGTTGTTGGTAGTGGTGGTGGTTGGCTGGTTGTGTGTGTAGTGAGTGATGGAGTGCTGAAGAATCGGAAGGAGCAAGGAGGAGCAGAGAAGCTGTTCAGAGAGCCCTGCTGAAGCCCCAACGCTGAAAGCTGATACCCAGGCGGAGAGCTGCTGGAACTAGCATTCGGGTTGGCTGGAAGTAATACAGTGACAGTGTAGCTAAGGGGTGGGAGTTCCACCAGGGAACTTGGAGGAAGGCATAGCATTGTTGTGTTTCATGCTCAGCTTTGCAATAAAGATGTTTGGCTTTAACTTCCTGGAGGAGTATTTATTATGGTATGAAAATCCTTTAAAGAACCTTTGCCAATCCCCTTTGGGGGAACCTGTGGCAAAACAGAACCTAAATACAGATGGCGCGGGAGGGCAGCTCTTCTCTTTGCGCCATACCAGCCTCCCAGTTTAAAAAGATCTTAACAAAAGAAAACTCTGGCGGTCAGGGAGACTGTCAGCACCAAAAGCGGTGTCTGTGGGCGCCACATTGGAGACCCCAGCACCAAATGTTCCCCCCTCCCCACACCGTAATATTCTGTCTTGGCCCCCTCCCCGTCCCAAGCAAGCCCCTCTGCCCCTGGCAACGCGATCCGCACCATGTTCTCCACCGTGCGCAGGTACTTGGCGCAGTGCAAATGCCCGTTGTAGTCTGCGAGGTCGGCAGCCGTGTAGCCGTCCTGGTCCCGGATGCCGAGGTTCACCCCGTTCACCACGAGGATTTGACAGCACTGCGAGGAGGAAGAGGAGAGAAAGCGTGTTTGAGCACAGAGCCCGTGTGCCTGGCGGGCTGCCGAGAAGCACGCAAGGAGCAGCCCTCGAGGCACTCTTAAACGGCCTTCGCCCAGGTCGGATTATTTCTTCCCCAACCTGGCGCCCCCCCCCAGTTGGGTTGGGACTGCAACTCCCATGGCCGATGGCCCTGCTGGTGGGGCATTATGGGAGTTGCAGCCGCAGGGCACCACATTGGGGAAGGCGAGCCTAGCCCAGCACTGCCTGCTCTGACGGGTAGTAACTCTTGAGGGACTTGGAGAGAGAGAGATTTCCCCCATCATCAGGGCTACCCACCCAGTCTTGTGTTTTTTACCTGGAGATGCCGGGAATCGAACCCGGGACCTTCTGCGTGCAAAGCAGGGGGCTCTACCAACTGAGCGACGGTCCCACCACCCAAGCGCCTACATATCTCTGGAGTACGACTCCAGCCTCACAGAACCGTGTTTCCATCGGGGTGACTTTATTACTAATACTTGGCCCAAGTCAGGCCTGCCACAAAGGTTCGCTTCCCCACTGGCAGCACTCCTGTTCCGGGTTCCCGCCAGCCAGGCCTGGTTTCCCAACTGACTCTCAAAGCCCCATAGCTACTGAGCTTGGCCACTCCACGCTGGGCTGCTTTAGGGGCGGGGGGGACTGAGATTCCCCCCTTAGTTTTCTTATTAAAGAAAGATGGTTTGTAGTTCTACAAATCTCAGGATGTTCTAGAGTACGCTGATACCTAACAGGAGCCCAATTTGGGCTCCATTTCTGTTGGCACTCACCCGCTGAGTTTGCTATTAGCAGGAGTGACTTATGTCAAGCTTTTCTTAATCACAGACTGAGACTGGGACAACAGGATAACCCACACTCAAGGGTTGAATATGAGTTGAGCGAGGATGGTCGTTGAACCGTGGGTTGTTGTTGGAACATACATCATTGTGCTGTCTGAACCCAGCTGTGCTAACAAGCCATGGCTTGTTAACCCCAAACAACCCATGAAGGGAAGCCGTGGTTTGTTGTTGGGTTGTTCACCATGGTTTGTTGCACGCTCCAAGGTTGAGTGTGGGTTATCGTGTTGTTTGAACTCTGTGAGTATCTAGCCATGCCTAAAAGAGCTCTGCAAGGTAGCCTTATCCTCACTTTACAGACTTGGTGCATGCATGACATGGCAGAGAGACAGCGACGGGGTTCAGACAACAGGATAACCCACACTCAAGAGTTCAGAATGGGTTGAGTGTGGGTTGCCGTTGAACCATGGGTTGTTGCTGAAATGTAGGTTATTGTGTTGTCTGAACCCAGCCGAGATAACAAACCATGGTGAACAATCCAGTTCACAACCCAACAACAAACCACGGGTTCTCTTCATGGGTTATTCGTGGTTAACAAGCCATGGCTTGTTAGCACAGCTGGGTTCAGGCAACACGATAACCCACATTTCAACAACAGCCCATGGTTCGACGACAACCCATATGCTGGCTCAGCTTGTCTGAGCGTGGAAAGCTAAGCAGGGTCAGGCCTGGTTATTACTTGGATGGGAGACCCCTCCTCTAGTTTCCTGCATTGAGCAGGGGGTTGGACTCGATGGCCTTGTAGGCCCCTTCCAACTCTATGATCTATGAAATCTATGAAACCTTTGAGTGTGGGTTATAGTGTCGTCTGAACCCAGCCAGTGACTTGGTTAGCCCACCTACGGATGTCATGGCTGAAATAAATTTGAACCAGGGACGTCTTGGCCCATAGTTTACAATCCACCACCATGTCAGGCTAGGAATTATTGTCACCTTTTACAGCAGGGGTGCAGAAGCCCATGTCTCTGGGCGCCAAATCTAGCCCTTCTGTGGTCCTAATCCGGATATCCCAGAAGGCCACGCCCCCTTGCCCCCTGGCCTACAATTGTCCGGTAGCTTCCCAGCGTTTGTGCATCTATCTCCCCCCCCCATCCTAAAAGACTGAAAAGCCCCTCCTACTGGGAGTAAGAGCTTTAAGGCACAATCCCATGCACGTTTAGACAGAAGGAAGTCCTACAATCCTACACATGTTTAGACAGAAGAAAGTCCTACAATCCTACGCATGTTTAGACAGAAAAAGTCCTAAAATCCTATGCATGTTTAGACAGAAAAAGTCCTACAATCCTATGCATGTTTAGACAGAAAAAGTCCTACAATCCTATGCATGTTTAGACAGAAAAAAGTCCTACAATCCTATGCACGTTCAGATAGAAAAGTCCTACATTCCTATGCACATTTAGACAGAAAAACGTCCTACAACTCCCAGTATGCTGGGAGTTGTAGGCCGTTTTTCTGTCTAAACGTGTGCATGGGATCGCGCCCTTCAGCTACAATAAGCTGGTGTTCTGGCCTCTCGGGCTAAAAGAGATCCTGCACCCCGGTGTCAAAAGAGACCACCTTCCCATCGCACTGTGAAACCGCCACTGGGTCAGGTGGATCCCATGCTGCAGACTGGCGCATCTACGCACAAGCTCCCCCCACCCCCCGCACCCATCCCGCCCTGCGAGAAACCCGTGGCGTGGGCGGCCCACAGACTCGCCTCCAGCTCGCCGTTCTCAGCAGCGTCGTGCAAGGGGGTCCCGCCCCAGTGGTCGGTGGCGATCTCCCCTCCGTGCAAGAGCAGCCAGCTCAGCACTTTGGCATGGCCGCGGCTGGCGGCGAAGTGCATGGCGGTGGCCCCGTCGTCGTCCTGCTCCGAGAGGCTGATGTCGGTGAAACTCATCTGAGAATGGGAGAGAGAGGGAGAGAGGGAGAGAGAGAGAGAGGGAGAGAGAGCCAGCGCTGGCTGAACAAGCGGGCAGCCTTGGTGGTGTTCTAGATCATAGATTTCATAGATCATAAGAGTTGGAAGGGGCCTACAAGGCCATCGAGTCCAACCCCCTGCTCAGTGCAGGAAACTAGAGGAGGGGTCTCCCATCCAGGTAACAACCAGGCCTGACCCTGCTTAGCTTTCCACGCTCAGACAGGCTGAGCCAGCGTGAGCCACAGGCTTGTAGAGCCACAGGCCTCTACTGTGAGGGCCAGTGTGGTGTAGTGGTTAGAGCAGGGCTCTCCAACCTTGGGTCCCCAGATGTTGCTGGACTACAGCTCCCAGAATCCCTTGCCATTAGCCATGCTGGCTGGGTATGCTGGGAGCTGTAGGCCAGCAACATCTGGGGACCCAAGGTTGGAGAGCCCTGGGTTAGAGTGTTGGACTGGGACTCAGAAGACCTGGGTTCAAGTCCCCACTTGGCCATGAAGCTCACTGGGTGGCTTTGGGCCAGTCACTGACTCTCAGCCTAACCTACCTCACAGGGTTGTTGTGAGGATAAGATGGCGAGGCAGAGCAGGAGGAGGATTAAGTCAGCCACCTTGGATTCCTTGCATGAAAAAAGGCGGGCTATAAATGTAAGGTGATAATAACAATACTGTGGAGGCTAGGCGGGGTTGAACCAGACATCTGTCTGGACTCTCTGAGCTCTTCGAGCAGCCTTCCCCAGTCCGGTGCCCTCCAGAAGCGTTGGGACTACAACCCCCAGAATCCCCTAGCCAAGGTTGTAGTCCAGCACATCCTGAGAGCCCAAAGTTGGGGACGGCTCTCGTAAGGGGAAGAGTATGGACATAGCACACCTCACAAACGGGTACACAAGGCATGCAGAGCCTCTTTCCGCCCACGGGCCGAATTCCGTTTCAGAGCAGCTCTTGGGGGCCGCATGCCAGTGGTGGGCGGGGCCGAAGGCAAAAGGGGGCGGGTCCAACACCCCACCCCACCCCAACTACCAGCTATTCTAGCTCAAAGCTCTTACTGCCGGCAAGTAAGCCTCAGGACGGCATTTTGACCTTTTTGAATGGGGAAAAAACTGCACAAAAGCTGGGAAGCCACCGAATTGAGGGGCGTGACCCAGGGGGCCAGATTTGGTTCGCACCCCTGCCTTAAGGGCACAAGTGGTGCACAAACATGCCAGAATTCACAAGCATGTCCACTGTCCGTTCCCACAATTCTGTGAAACAGCAGAAGGCCATGCAAAATGTGGCAGTTCAGCTCCCGTTACAAACAGAAGCCAAGTTTCTAGCCCTCGTGTTGCAAAGGTATTCTTGCACACGCACGAAGGGCCACCGGTGCCTGCTGAAGTCTCCAACGCCAGAGCAGGGGTCGAACCCGCACTCCATCCCGTTGCATTTCATTGTATGTAAATAAATGTGGCCCAGTTAAACACCAGCAAATTGTCTCGACTCTTTATTTTCCTCCCACGTTCGCAAGGACCTTCCCCCGGAACACGCGCAGCTGCGGGCAAGGAGGATTTTGTGGACGTGGAGGAAGGAGTCGGGACATACCTGTAGACGCAGGTATCACGTCCAAAGGGGGTGGGGCTACAGGAGCTAATATTAGGCCTGGAAGCTCCACCCACACCCTCTTTGTTGAGATTTCCAGGTGTGTACGTGTGCGTGTGCGCTGTGCACTGTGTGTATGTATGTGTGTGTGTGTGCAGGAGGATGGAGCACTTCCATGTCATGCAAAGCACCCCCAAGACTAGTGAAACAAGAATTATGCAAAATTGTAAACACGCCAGAATAAATGCATGCCGAGAGGCGGCCTTTTTGTAAATGCAGGGGAGGCTGGTGGATTAGCCCCAGGGTTTCCCTTTCCTTTGATTCCTTTTATTTGATCTTTCTTGGTTGCTCTTTTCACGTGACTTTTATTTTGTGTGTGTGTGTTTTTCACGGGGGTGGGTGGGTATATTTGTTCATTTATTTTTAATTGCTGTTCGATGTCTTGAGCACTCACTCGGCACCGACGCAGACAGGTGGCTTGAAAGGCTCATCAGAAATAAAGAAAAGAAAAAAATAGAACCACCACCTCAACATAACCAAAGCCTTGGACAGGCTTCCCTGACCTGGTGCCGGTCGGGGAAGTCTGTCTGATATGACACAGTTGGGCTATAAAAACTCAAATAAATGCGATTCATCGAGAGGTGTCCGTTGCATTCCCGCTGCCCCGTTTGCTCCAGGTGACCCCTGCGAAGGCGAACGGTGCTCACCAGCCAGACGATGATGGTGTTGTGTCCCATCTGGGCGGCGGCGTGGAGTGGGGTCATCCCGTCATTGGCGCGTACGTGGGGATCCGCTCCACAGTCCTTGACCAAGTACTGGATGATTTCCAGGTGGCCCTCCTGGCAGGCTAAGTAGAGGGGTGTGGCACCATTCTTGGTTTGGGCACTGACCGAGCTGCAAGAACGAGAAACGGGGGACAATCAGACAGCAGCACTGGCTCCTCCGTGGAAGTCCCGCCCACGCAAAGTCCCACGCCATGTGTGGTAGGTCAGGCTGAGAGTCAGTGACTGGCCCAAAGTCACCCAGTGAGCTTCATGACTGAGTGGGGACTAGAACCTGGATCTCCCAAGTCCCAGTCCAACACGCTAACCGCTATACCACACTGGTATAGTCCAAAAGTCCAAAACGTCTGGAGGGAACCAAGTTGGGGAAGTCTGTGTTAGAGTGTCACAGAATGTTGGCTAGTGGATTTATAGATAGGATATATAGTAATACCTTGGATTGCAAGTAACTTGGTCTAAGAGCATTTTGCAAGACAAGCAAAATTTTTAATTTTTTTTTTACTTGATAAACAAGCAACGTCTTGCAAGACAAAGTAGGGATGTAACCGCTCGCCTCGAGCAGGCGTAGCGGGCCGAAATCGGCCCCGCTCATGCCCGCCAGAGACTCGCTTTGATATAAGAGTGTTTTGGATTACAAGCACAGTTCCGGAACGAATTATGCTTACAATCCAAGGTATTACTGTACACAAACACGCATGGTTTGGGGACCCCTTCCTTCTCCTCTGGCTACATCGCCACCACTTTTGGCCTCCATAGTACTGTACACTGAAATCTCCCCGAGGTGGGGCTATCCCAGCAGGTCATTAAGTTAATAAGCAATGCTTAGGCTAAGCTCCTTCCGCTGGCTGTTTTTGGATGCTGCAACTTCGCAGTATTTTTAAATAAACAGATTAGACAAGTAGTAAACACTGGAGGGACAGCGCAATAGCCATTTTGTTTCTGAAACATCAGAAACAAACATACAAACAAAAAAGGATAACTTTGGAAACGGAATCCATATGGGTTGGGAAATCCTACATAGCAGCCTGGCCTAGAGAACTATCTGGGGTTAGGTTACTGTGATGGGAAGAGTTATAGCTCAGGGTCAGAACACGCACAGAAAGTCTACGGTTCAGTCCTCAGCATCTCCAGTGAATGAATCTGAGCTAGCAGGACTGGGAAAGGCACCTATCCTGGGCTTGATGAAACAGTGGCCTCAGGTTGACTCAGCAGAAGACAGCTTCATACCTGCTGGCTCAGCTCATCGGGAAAGCCAAAAGCCAAAGACACCGGGGGAATCGGCTTATAACAATTTGACACACACACACACACATCATGCCAAATGTTCCCAGATAAGGGTGTGGATGGCTTTGCAGGATTTGGGGAGGAGGAACAACATAAAAACCAGAAGAGCCATGCCGGATCAGACCAAAGGCCTACCTAGTCCAGCATTCTGTGCCCACAGTGGCCAACTAGATGCCCTAATGCAGTGTTCTCCAACCTTGGGTCCCCAGATGTTGCTGGACTACAGCTCCCAGAATCCCTTGCCATTAGTCATGCCCTGGCTGGGGCATGCTGGGAGTTGTAGGCCAAAAACATCTGGGGACCCAAGGTTGAGAAACACTGCCCTAATGGGAAGCCCACAAGCCGGACACAAGTGCAAGAGCACCATCCTGCCCATGTTCCCCAGCAACTGGTGTACAGAAGCACAATACTGGAATGTGCCCCTTTCAGTTGCCACATACTGTGACAGCATTTTCATGAACACATCTAAAGTATAAAAATGGATAGCCAACCCTATTTCTGTAAGATCTGTCCAGATGACTTAACCTTTAAGGATAACTCGGAGTCAAAATTCAAAACAGAAATCCAAAGAGCCAGATCCTGGAGATAGAGATAGATAGATAGATAGATAGATAGATAGATAGATATCCAGGATCTATATGGTCAAATTTTGAAATGGTAAACGACGACGTCACAACAACCAGGTTTCAGCACTACTAAGCACTGGCACTTCCCAAAATGATCTCCCTAGCACACACACACACAGCAGATTCACACAACAAAACAGATTGTTCCCCACACAGGCCTGTGGCTCATGCTGGCTCAGCTTGTCTGAGCATGGAAAGCTAAGCAGGGTCAAGCCTGGTTGTTACTTGGATGGGAGACCCCTCCTCCAGTTTCCTGCCCTGAGCAGAGGGTTGGACTCGATAGCCTTGTAGGCTCCTTCCAACTCTATGATCTATGAAATCTATGAAATCATCCCCCCCCTTCTTCCTAGAATACAGAGGTCAGCAACTGACAGCTCGTGATCTAGACTCAGCTCCCTGATGGTGGTCTTGTGAGGCCCTGAACCAGGCAGAGGAACTGGCAGAAATTTGATAACTAATTCTTTCCTACTCTACCTATCTTTGCCAACAGACTCTACACCAGGGGTCCCCACCTTTTTTGGACCATGGGCACATTTGGGAAGTTGAGAAACTGCTGTGGGCACCACCAGCAAAATGCCTAATCAGTGGATTGCCACTTTGGCATCTGCCTGTCGTATCTACGGATCTTCGGCTACGTCTTATGCAGCAAAAATGTTTTGTTTCACGTCTATTGGACACCGTCCGCAACGTCTTTTTAATAAGGGACTGTCTAATTCAGCTAATTGCTGGCCCTGCAATACAGTCAATGCTTCTTTTAAACATATGTTTTGGCAATGTCCAGTAGCTTCTTCTTTTGGAGAGGAGGTTATTATACTGATAAATTCTGTACTGGAACAGTCTCAAGGTGAAAGGGAGAAACGTGCTAAGCGAAAAGCACGTCAAATGAATCCTTTACAGGACCATCTTCCATCTGGTAACCTGTGTCCTCACTGTGGGAAGCTGTGTGGATCTAGAATTGGCCTCCACAGTCACTTACGGACCCATCGCTAGAGTCTACACAATCTTCTTTAGAATTTCCTCCTTTTATCCCGGAAGACAATCTTACTCGGTCACGAGTGATCGCCTGATGATGATGAAATGGATTCTCCACGCCCTTTTGACAGCTTAAAGATATTGCAAGATAGGAAGGATAAACACTCACCTCCTATAATGCATTGGATTCAGGACCTTACAATGCTGTCGGTGCATATAGACACCAACTTCAAATGGATATTTATTTGGACATTTGGTCTGCTTTTGTTGAAGCTGATGTATAATTGCTAGAAAGTTGTATGCACTCAGGCATCTGTCTGCCAAACCTAGAAGCAAGGCGGGTGTAGATATGCAGCTCCTTTGTCAAAGCCACTTGGCTGGAAGCCACTTGGGGGTCTGCCCTTCCCTTATGAAAGTAGCCATCAAAGCTAGTGGCTGACCAGGGCTGGAGAGCAACAGTGGGCTGGAGCAACTCCGGGGAACCAGCTTCCAAACTGCTGGTCTGCCCCACAAGGTGGTGCTATGGGAACTCACAAGCAGGTAGGGAAACTGAGCCCTTTGAGTGCCCAGTTTGCTGTTGGAAGTGACCGGCTTCAAAAAGGAGGCTGAAGGTTTTAGGTCCTGAAATGAGAACGTGCTGAGTCTCATCAGGACTGCAGCCTGGAATTGCTTTGCTAATCCATCCCAGCTCGGCAGGTTGTCCTCCTAGTCGCCTGTTGCATGTTATGTAAAAGCAGAAACTGCGGAAGGTCAGAAACGCAAGCATCCGGGAGCAGGCCCGGTTCATCATCAGTCCAGCGGTGAAAAGGCGCATGCGGAAAAGCCTCTTTGAGGACCACAGAGTTCCATGTCCGTGGTCTCTTGCAATGCTCCATCCCTCTACGACAGGGCTCTCCAGCCTTGGGTCCCCGGATGTTGCTGGCCTACAGCTCCCAGCATACCCAGCCAGCATGGCTAATGGCAAGGGATTCTGGGAGCTGTAGTCCAGCAACATCTGGGGACCCAAGGTTGGAGAGCCCTGCTCTACGAAGCTATTGGCATACGTTTCCTGGGGCAATTTAAACCAGAGGTGGGTGGAAGGTTGGTTGGGATCTATTAGCGGCAGCCTTCCCAGACCTGGTGCCCTCCAGTTGTTTTGGACTACAGCTCCCATCAGCGCAGGCACCATGGCCAATGGTGGGAGTTGTAGCCCAAAACATCTGGAGGGCACCGGGGTGGGGGAGCTGTACTTGTGGATCTCCGGTTGATTTGGAGCAAGGATTTCTGGCTCCCAATGGTAACCATCGCAAAAACAAAAGCTTTCCCCCTTCCAAAAGCAAGCTACCAAAATGAACAAAGCTTCAGGGAAACAGGAGTAGATTTGTGTGTGAAAAGATGTGGCTTCAGTTCTGGTACAGAACACAAATTCCTAGGCTGACCTAATCCCTGGGCCCCGGGGCACCTCGTTCTGCAGTTCTGTGTCCACTTTCCAGAGTCATGACTTTGCAAGTGGTTCCAGTTGGTGGATCTTTGGCCTCTAGTGAAAAGCAAAGTAATTCCCTCAAGCCTGACATCTGCCCATCCCTGACATAAACTTTCTGCATGTAATTCCCCACCCCCCACCGGAAACAACTCCCTCCGATCTTCAAGCTGGGCTTGGATTTGGCTGTCCAGCTGGTTTTTAGAAATGTCCACACTGTGGTCTCCGGCATCACGATGCCTGGTTTTTAAAGCACCCAATAAATGCCTGTTTAATATTTTAAAAAGGAGAAGCAATAAATACTCCGCTCTGCTATCAAAATAGATGCCAGGCCTTTCAATAATTCATTGCTGTAACTTTGAGAAGGGTGTTGGGAGGGCAGACTCTCAGGGAGGGAGGGAAACTTGGGGCGGCCCTTTGGAAAAGCTGCACAGCCTCCATCCCACACCCCAAAATGTGGTTCTTCCCTCTTCCTTCCTTCTCTCTCTCTCTCTCTCTCTCTCTCATTCACCCTTCTGTTTATTCCCCCAGCATATAGATAATTCCAAAACATTAAGGCCAGGGTGGTGTAGTGGTGAGAGTGTTGCTCGGGGACTCAGAGACCCAGGTTCTAGTCTCCGCTTGGCCATGAAGCTCACTGGGTGACTTTGGACCACTCACTGACTCTCAGCTTAGCCTACCTCACAGGGTTGTTGTGAGCATAAAATGGAGGAGGCTCATGTATGCCGCCTTGGGCTCCTTGCAGGAAAGGTGGGATAGACGTGTGTCACAAATAAGTAAGACCAGTCATTCATTGGTTTGAGGCTGTCTCGCCTGATCCCTCTCACATAAAAACTACTCTTCTCCCTAAGGATGTAAATTCTAATGTGGGGTATGATTTTTGTGGGGGAAGGTCCCACGGTGCTGCGTGAAAACAGAAGGATTCTGGACCACATCAGGTCCTGAACACCTGAAAGTGACTAAGCTGTAGTTCTGCACCTGCCAATAACGGAAGTAAGAAGAAGTCATTGTCACAGCTATTCACTAAACCTTGACCCCCCCCCCCTGTCCTTTGCCCCTAATCTGGATTCTTCTTCATTACAGGCATACCTTCTGGTCTCTTCCTCATTTGTAAAATTAGAACATCCTTGCATTATCCTCATTCCCTGAAAAATAGATCCCTTACTTCATTCCCATGTATGTACATAAGTCTCTGTGTATGGCTGTGTGTGTGTGTGTATTTATTTAATACATTTTTATACCGCCCAATAGCCGAAGCTCTCTGGGCAGTTCACAACAGTTAAAACCATAAAATACAATAAAATATAAATATAAGATTAAAACTACAGATTAAAAACAACAACAAAGCTAGCAGCAGCAGTTCAAATTACAATAACAGGGTTAAAACAAATACAAGATTAAAATGATTAAAATGCCTGGGAGAATAGAAAGGTCTTCACCTGGTGCCGGAAAGAGTACAATGTAGGCGCCAGGCGAGCCTCTTTGGGGAGCTCATTCCACAACCGGGGTGCCACAGCAGAAAAGGCCCTCCTCCTGGTAGCCACATTGCCTCACTTCCTTTGGTGGGGCTCTCGGAGAAGGACTGCTGACAAAGATCTTAGTGTCCCGGCAGGTACATATGGGAAGAGACGATCCTTCAGATACCCTGGCCCCAAGCTGTATACACTTTCCCCCATTTCTCAAAAGCTACCGTAATCATTGCTCTTAAACTTATGTTTCCAGTCAAACATTTCTCAAAGTAATTCCAAATGGAAAACCATGAGTTCATTTTGCCATCGTTTTTTTCAAATAATATCTCAAAACTGCAGTCACTGGACAATGATTAAACATGAAAGGTAAAAAAAAGCTGCACAGAATTTTTCTCAAGATTGGGTGCCGGGTTTTTTGGGGCTTTGAAATATTCATTTTTCAGGTGCATGTTGGGGATGGGATTGTTTGATGAACAATTAAAATACATGAACTGGAATGCAGTGCACTTCCAAGGTGTGTGATGCGATTTCCAAAAAAGCAAGACAATGTGCACAAAAATGCTTATATTTGGGGAAATGCAGACAAAAAATGCATGCATTTGCAGAAGCACATCCAAAAATGTGCACGTTTAAAAAATGCTTACAAGAAATGCATACTTTTAAAAATGTGTGCGAGTTTTCATGCAAACTTCTTTTTTAAAATTGCTATTATGGGGGTGGGGGGGATGTTGTGTATTGTGGATGAACATTTTTAATATTGTATCTTTTCAGATTATGTTTTGATAGTGTTTATGTTATTGTGCTGATTACCGTTTATCTTGATTTTGGTTTTTTCCCTGTTATATTTATGGATTTCTGTATTTGTGTGTGTAATGCGCTTCGAGACTGCTTTTTGCGATGGGAAGCGACACATTAATAATAATAAATGAATACAGCACTGAGAAATGTGCAGCGGGGGGTGGGTTGGCGAGGGTATGAACTGAGTGCCACCACTGAGAGGGCCGTGTGCTTCACCCGCATGGATTTGACAGTGATTTCCTAAATGTTGGGGCCCGGACCCCAGGATGTGGCAAAACCGGACTGTGCTGTTTGTGTTGAGCAAACAGCTGCAGAGGACCATCTTTCAAGACCAGCTGTGAGCAACAGTTGGAGAGAAAAGGACCCAGCTAAAAATGAAGTAGGATCCTAGTCCTCATGGTTGTGAATTAAGGACTGATTGAAATAGGAACATAGGCAGTGGCCCTCGACAGAGTCAGCCCCTTGGTCCATCTAGCCCAGCATTGTCGACACTGACGGGCAGCGATGGCTCCCCGGGGTTTCAGGCGGGAATTTTTCTTGCCCTACCTGGAGATGCCGCCGGGGATCAAACTTCTCTTGCAGGGGTGCCACCGGCTTATTTTTCCAGGGGTTCATTTCTTAATAGAAGAAACAGGAAGGAGAAGTAGTGCAGGTGGCCCTTTGTGTTCCGCGCATGTGGTGCTTTTATTTACTGAATCAGACCGGCTTCTTTCCGGTCTCGGCTCTTCCAAATGGTGCACATACTGCAGGGGGCAAAATGGGGCTGTGACCACCCAAAGAATTTTTGCAGGCACCCAGCTGCACCCAGTACATCGGACAGGACTGAACTGAACCGTGTGTGTGTGTGTGTGTGTGTGTGTGAGAGAGAGAGAGAGAGAGAGAGAGAGAGAGAGAGGTGGGTATTGCATTCTCATATTCTGCCGACACAGAACCCCATGGCAAAACTGGTTCTAGGACAAATACAACTTTTATTCTTTAGAGGCAACATTTAAAAACCCAAAATATTTCATCCTTACAGCTGCACAGATGCATTTGGGTCACTGTATATGAAGCTGGGCCCAGTCCTGCATCGGACCATGGGTCTATCTAGCCCAAACTGTCTCCTCTGATTAGAGGCGGCTCTCCCAAGCTTATAGGCCAAGGGTGCAAAACCTCTGTCCAGGGGCCCCAATCCAGCCCCCTGGGGGTCCCTTGCCTCCACCCCTTTTCCTGCAACTGCTGGTTGTGGGTTGGTTGCCGGCATTTTGACTCTGCCCTTTTGCCTTTGGCCCACCACCACTGGAATACACCCGCCGAGAGATTCTCCAAAATGGATTTCGGGCCTCAGGCTGTGAGAGCCTCAGCACCCCTGTTTTAGGCCAAAGTTTTGCCCCGCACCTGAGACCCTTCTACCTGGAAATGCCAGCGGGAGAACCTGGCCAAAGCAAAATCAACCAAGTCATGCAGAGTCGCTTCATTTGCAGAATGACCTTTGCACCCAAGACCTTTCCAGTGGCCAGAGACAGAACTGGGAATCTGTTGTACCACTAAAAACACAACCCCCAGAAAGCAGGGGGGGGGAGGGGGAGTTGCGGTTCTACATTTTAATATTTGTAATCTGTTTAATTAATGATCATCCGTCTGAGGCCTATTAGCCGCTAATCAGGGCAATGGACCTCATCCTAAACCCATCATGGCCAATTTCAGCCTCGTCTCCCATCGGGGATGTTAATCCACCCTCCAAGATTCAATTGCGTTTCGCTGAGCGATGGCTTTGGGGCCTCCGGGACGCTGAGCCGGCCCTGGGTTAAACGCTCTGCCATCTGGCATCAGTGAGCCCCAAGGGAGCATCACTGCTGTGGCAGATGCCGGGGTGGGTGGTGGGAGGGGGGGGGTCACATTCCTTTGCTCTGCAACAGCTCATCCCATCTGGGCAAAAGTCCAAAAGGGTCACCGGCCCATGATGTCACGCAAAAGGGGGGGGGGAAGCCAAGGAACACTTCCTTGGCATCTTCAAGCCTGCTTGCACGGCTCCCTTCGCCGGATGCAAACATGACAGTTCCGTAACTGCTTCTGTGGGTCAGCAACTTGACCCCCAGCTGGCCCCCAAATCCCCCTGCAGCTCCTTTTGGCCCCTCGTTCTGGAGAGAAGAATCTGGACTGCATCGTGAACTGCCAGTGGCCAGAAGAGACACACACCCCCTCGACAGACACACCAACCTCTCCCCCACTGTCAGAAGAGACCACCCCCTCTTCTCCCCCATGGTCCGAGAAGACCCCACCCCCCGACAGACACACCAATGTCTCCCTCACTGTATTGTTCCTTGAGTGAATTGTATTTGGAAGACAGTTTGGAAGAGGGTCAAGGTGCATCTTTTTAACTTGGCTTTCTAACTTGTTATGGTTTTTAACGTTCGTTTTACTGTCTTGCTACGGGGTTTTAAGCTGATTATGTTTTGGACCCCTTGTAAACTGCCCTGATTGGTCTTAGAAATCAATCAATCTGGAAGCCAAACTTGGCTGAAAAGTGGGGCATAAAAATAAACATAAATAAATTAACGAACAAGCATGGAGGGGAAACTGAGGAAGAGGATCAGGAAAAGAACAGCATGGGGGGGGGGGTGTCCAGCCAGAGGGCACCATTCTTGCAGTGGCTTCTTGGCCCTGTGCTTGCTGCGGCCTAACACAGTACAGCACATCCAGCCATTGACAGTTCCGTTGACTGTGCTGTGCTGTGCTGGTCCGAGCGCGAGGAGCACTGAAAGAGGCAGCTCACGCAGTGACGTCTGTCGGCAGCGCTGCCAAGAGACGCCTGGATGGGAGCCACAGTGGCGGTCCAGGGCTGCTGCTGTGAATTCTGCACTGCCTGCTCGCTTGTACCTGGGTGCTTGCTCCATTTCTGTCTGCACGGACTGTCCAGCTGCAAATGGCTGGCTATTTGGAAGACGCAACACCACGAATGCCTTCCCGACCCTCAAGGGAAGGTTTAGTGCAGGGGGTAGGCAACCTGGCAGCCTCCAGTTTTTTTGGAACTGCAACTCCCATGCTCTCTTACCATTGGCCATGCTGGCTGGGACTGATGGGAGCTGTAGTCCAAAGTTGCCCATCCCTATTTTAGCACCAAGCTCTGGAACAAAGCTTCCCCGACCAGCGCCCTCCAGATCAGTTCCAACTACAACTCCCATCAGTCCCCAGCCATGGTGGCTGAGGATGGTGGGAGTTGTAGTCCAAGAGCTCTGGAGGGCAGCAGGCTGGGGAAGGCTGCCCTGGAAACTGCTGGCCACGGCCTCCTCTCTCAGAGTCTGCCCTTGGCAGGCGGCAGGAATCTGAGAAATGCAGCTCCTTCGTGAATTAATCTTTGTTGCTGCTTGAAAAGATGCTGGGTAATCCAGGAGGTTAGGGAGCTCCATTTCTCATCCACTGCACAGGCAGCAGCGGGAATCTACGTTCGGGACAACCCCCAAATCCCACTGGCCAACTGCCTCAGCGCAAGAATCCCCCCCCCTCCGGTAGGAGACCCTCCCTCCGGCAACGCACAGAGGAAAGTGGGGAGACTTTGGCGTGGAGAAAGTGAGAGAGAAGATGCTTTCTCCCCCTCTCCTAATACCAGAACTCAGGGGTTACCCAACAACACTGATTCAGAGTGGTCAAAATAAAGGATTTCTTCACATAACTATGGAACTCACGGCCACAAGATGCATAAACAGCCACCAGGACAGATGGCTTTAAACGGGGATTAGACAAATTCAGGACAGAGGAGGAGGAGGAGGAGGAGGAGAAAAAGCCTGTCCATGGGTATTGGCCACGAGAGCTCAACAGAACCTCCATGTTTAGTAGCACGTCTACATCAGAATACCACTTGCTGAGCATGTGGGCATCCCCGAGGCATCCGGGGCCACTGTAGGAAGCAAGATGTCAAAGCAGATTTCTAAAATCAGATTTTAATACCATGTTTTAATATAAAATTACAAAGGTGGTGGAGAGAGCAATCCTATGGTCCTTGGGCAAAAGTCCCAGGGATCGTAGCATAAGCTCGGAAAATGCTTGCTGAGGTCAGAGACAGCGGGAAGGGGAGGGGACCAGAGAGGCCCGGATATGATTTATCCTGAGCCTCTTCTAGCCTCCTTCTCTCTAGAGCAGTGTTCTCCAACCTTGGGTCCCCAGATGTTTTTGGCCTACAACTCCCAGCATGCCCCAGCCAGCATAGCTGGCTGGGGCATGCTGGGAGTTGTAGGCCAAAAACATCTGGGGACCCAAGGTTGGAGAACACTGCTCTAGACAGGCTGAAAAGCCCGTCTAATGAAAACATCGGAGACTGGAGTGCGGGGAGGCAAAGATCGCCTCTGCCCTGCCCTGCCCGCTCCAGCCCTGCAAGCGCAGGAATCTCGGAAGCCTCCAAATTCAGGGGCTTCCGAGCAGTGAAGGTGCAATCGATAGGCCTGTGCCCTTAAGAAAGTTTAAAAAAATAATTAAAGAACCCAAAAAACCCCCCAGAAAGAAATGGACCAAGGCAGTGGGATAAAAGCAGCAGGGGGGAATCAATCATATATATTTTTAAAAAAGACCGAAAACACTTCCGGTGATGAAAGTCCAGAGGTGGCCTTGAAAAGCCATTAAAAGAGGCACCAAGAAGAGGGTGTTTGTTCCCCCCTGGGGAAGGAGCAGGGCAAGGCAAGGGGGAGCCCCCTCTTCCTCGCCTGGGGTGGCAGGGACGTGGGGAGGCAGGACGCTGAAGACCATCTCAGCACCTGGGCTGGTTGACGTGGAAGCGGAGAGGCAGTTCCACGCAACGCAGGCAGCCTTCCCCAAACCGGCGCCCTCCAGATGTCTTGATGGGCGCACAACACCCATCATCTCTGACCACTGGCTATGCTGGCTGGGGCGGATGGGAAATGAAGTCCAGCACATCCGGAGGGCCCTGGGATAGGGAAAGTATTGTGTTCAGCAACGGACCGGGTACGCAGCGCAGCGCATGTAAGCACAGGTAAGCCCGACTTTTGGCCTGCTCTTTACTAACTGCAATTTCCGGGCAGTCTTCAAAAGGCAGCCCCATGTACAACACCGTGCAGTAGTCCAGCCTGGAGGTCACCAGGGCTCTGTGCAGGACGGGTTGCAATCGGCAGGCACACCAGCTTTGGGTTGTGAAAGAGGCTCTGCGCCATTGAGACCACCCGGGCCTCTAGTGGAAGAGCTGGTTCTCCCCTCATCCTAGAAGGGGGGGGGCAACCCCATCAAGAATGAGTAGAACACCCCCTGTCCAAACAGAGACACACACCCCACCAACAGGACCCCCATCTTGTCAGAATTAAGCTTCATCCAGCCCACTGCATGCTTTTTGGCCTTCATCCAGTCCACTACTGATCCCAAGCACCGATTAAGCGCTTCCAGCACCTCACATGAACCAGATGGAAAGGAGAGATAGATAGAGCTGAGCATCACCAGCATATCGATGGCACCTGGCTCCAAAACCTTGGTAGACCTCCCTCACTGGTTTCATATAGGTGTTACAGCTGGGGTCTCCAATGTGCCCATGGACACCTCTCCCGATGCCCGCTGGGGCTACCTGCCCCTCCTGATTTTTATTTTACTTAAGATTTTAAAAATGCATTAATTCTTTTTTTTAACTGGGGGGCTAGCGTGCTTCAAAGTGAAGTTCTGCCACCCTTGTTTTGGTTCAAAAGAGTGGTTCTGCATTTCGGAGCTCAGAGCCCACCTCTGCCTTGTACTTGGGTCCTTGGGCAACTTACCGGTACTTTTCTTTTCATCTCTCCAGAAACTGGATTGAAATGGAGCCAGATAATCAGTTTCATCTAAGAGCACTTGGATTAGAATGGCAGCTACTGGCCACTGCTGGCCTCCAAGGTGGCCTCAAGCAGAGCATAATCGGCCAAGCAGATACATGGTAGCTTGCACTCTTTCAGTACTTTTTTTTAATTATTTGATTTATACCCTGCCCTTCAACAGGTTCCCAGGGTGGTTTACCGAAAGTTTATTTTATTTTATTTGTTATATTTACTACATTTTCAGACTGCCCAATAGCCAATGCTCTCTGAGTGGTTCACGAAAGCTAAAATTCACTATGAAATAAATTAAAACAAAAACATTCCAATAAGAACAAGCACCACGCCCGATTCCGCAGACCTCAACAACTGAAATTCATCCCATAAGGCATAACACATGACGGGATGGTGCTCTCGACTGACCTGCACAACCCGTACTGTCCAAGTCAAGGTGGGCAATGCTCTCCCTGAAGTGCTTAGCAAATGTATCACAGCACACCTCTGAGTCTGGGTTCCTCCACATCCTACTGTGAGCCAAACTGAAAGAGGCTTCAAACCACTCAGAAAATTCTGCTCAATGGCACCTGGTGAATCTTTCTTTCTCCATCACCATAAGCTCCATAATGAGCTCTTACCCATGCTCAGTTGGGTTTGTATTTTCCATCACCACATCCTTGCCATCTGCCTGCCTCAATGTCCATGGCTCTCCAGAAAACCAGGGAGTTGGCTGGGCACCACATTGCAGAAGAGGACACTTAGAAGTGATCAAGTCATAAGACCATAAGAAGAGCCATGCTGGATCAGACCAAGGGTCCATCTAGTCCAGCATCCTGTTCACACAGTGGCCAACCAGCTGCCCACAAGAAACCCACAAGCAGGACAGGAGGGCAACAGCACCTTCCCATCCATGTTGGTGTACACAGGCATATTGCCTCTGATACTGCAGGTGATCACGATCAGGCGATCACTCGTGACCGAGTAAGATTGTCTTCCAGGATAAAAATTTACAAAAAAGGAGATTTTAAAAGGAGGAAATTCGAAAGAAAATTGTGTAGACTCTAGTGATGGGTCCGTAAGTGACTGTGGAGGCCAATTCGAGATCCACACAGCTTCTCACAGTGAGGACACAGGTTACCAGATGGAAGATGGTCCTGTAAAGGATTCATTTGACGTGCTTTTCGCTTAGCACGTTTCTCCCTTTCACCTTGCACTCGGGCTTCTTCAAGGTCCATAGAACCTTTGTGAAAGGCCAACCTCCAGTTAGATGGTTCATGGGGTAATCGATATCCATCAGAACTATTTATTTATTTATTTAAGAAATTTCTCACTCACCTTTTGTTATAAAATAATCCCAAAGCAAGGTACAAACAATAAAACACAATAAAATACAGCATTGGCAAACAAAACAATCTAGTAGCCGTTGACTACAAGCCATTGACAGCCTTCTCCTCCATGAATTTGTCTAATTCCCCTTTAAAGCCATGAAAGTTGGTGGTCATCTTGTGGTAGCGAATTGCACAGTTTGACTATGCACTGTGTGAAGAAGCTGCCCAAGTCATCTCTGAGTCCCACAGATGGATGAGGGCATTGACAAGAGGTGGACCTGAACTTGTCCATCTGAAACTCTCTGAGGCAGTGTTTCTCAACCTTGGGTCCCCAGATGTTTTTGGCCTACAACTCCCAGCATGTCCCAGCCAGCATAGCTGGCTGGGGCATGCTGGGAGTTGTAGGCCAAAAACATCTGGGGACCCAAGGTTGAGAAACACTGCTCTGAGGTAACTCAGGAAACCTTCCGAGTTCATCAGCCTCTGAGGACAGACCGCCTCAATTGATCCACCACCCTTGGGGAGGGGAGTAGCTGCTCCTCGTCTAGACCTCAACAAGAAGTGGTCTGATCAGGACAAGCGAGTCAGTAAGAATTCCTCCACGTCCCAAGCACCACCTCCTGCCCAGGCAAGCATATCAAGTCAAGAGTGTCTCCCGCCACCTGCGTTGGGCTGATGACCTGCTGGGACAGCCCCATGGTTGTGATGAAGTCTTGAGCTGCCCCAGACAAGGCAGCCTCAGCATGAATGCCAAGTTCCCCAGAACCACAAGCCTCCACACCAGGTCCTAGACCACCTCCTTCAGTTCCAGTACTTGAAGGGTTGTCACACAGAGGAGGGCCAGGATCTCTTCTCGATCATCCCAGTTTGCAGGACACGGAATAATGGGCTCAAGTGACAGGAACCCAGATTCCACCTGAACATCAGGAAAAATTTCCTGACTGTCAGAGCAATAAGACAATGGAACCAACGACCTAGGGAGGTGGTGGGCTCTCCCACTCTGGAGGCATTCAAGGTGCAGCTGGACAGACATCTGTCAGGGATGCTTTGACTCGGATTCCTGCATTGAGCAGGGGGTTGGACTCGATGGCCTTGTAGGCCCCTTCCAACTCTACTTTTCTATGATTCTATGATTCTAGGCAAGGAGACTGTTGAGCAGCAGGGTGGTCGGCACACCAGCAGAATCCCCCAATCTTTCCCTAATCCCAGGTGCAAACACTCAAAACTAGAGTCCTTTAGAGGGAGATGGAATCCTAATGTACTACAGCAGACTTTGCAGACCTGGCACCGGCCAGATGTGTTGGACTACAACTCTCCCATCATTTCCCAGCAGGGGATGGTGGGAGTTGTAGTCAAACACATCTGGAGGGTGTCAGATCTGGGAAGGCTGGACTACAGTAACTCCCCCTCCTTGGTCCTCAAGCCTGTGCTGCTGCTACTCCAAGAACCCAGGTGGACGGAGTTCAGAGATGGACTCCCACCACCTGGGTCTGGGTCCTGGGAACCAGAAGCCAGCCCAGCCCCTCAACCATCATTAAATCATGGATGGCTGCTATTTATTATGAGCCCGGGTGGCACTGAGAGGCAGCACTACCAAACTCACGGGCAAGTTGGCAGCATTCGCCAAGGCCACGAGATCTATTTTCCAGCCCTGATCTCCAATAAAACACTGTTCCAGTTCTGTCTTTTCGAAAGATATTGGGAAGGCCTTTTTAAAAATATATATGTATTAGCGGGAGTTGTCACTCTGCATGTTTCAACGACTCACTCCCGAAACCCACTGTGCAGCAGCCTGCCTGCCCGCTGTGTCTCTGCATGACCCACTGCACTGGCTTTGCCTCCTCCCAGTCAGCCTCTGCTGATGCAGGTAATTCTGCCACATCTCTTCATCGGGTGCGAGTGGATTAGTACAATCTAAAGTACAATCACAATGAGAGCCAGTGTGATGCTGTGGTTAGAGTGCTGGACTGGGACCCGGGAGACCTGGGTTCTAGTTCCCGCTCGGCCATGGAGCTCACTGGGTGACTTTGGGCCAGTCACCCGACTCTCAGCCTAATCTACTTCACAGGGTTGTTGTGAGGATAAAAATGGAGAGGAGCAGGAGGATTATGTAAGTGGGCTTGGGTTCCTTGCAGGAAAAAAGACATGATATAAATATAAATATAATATAATTAATAATAATAATAATAATAATAATAATAATAATAATAATAGAAGAATGGCCTGCCTTTAAGGATGTCCATTGCATCTCTGCATGAGTCACTGCTCTGGGCTTTCCTCCTTCCAGTCGGAGAACAGAATGAGAAGGGTGGGCAATTCTAACACTTTCACACTGTAAAGGTGAGCCTTCATCAGCTATGAGAAGTTTGGAACACACCATCCTAGTGAGTTGGCTTCGCAAGGCAGGTGCCACCAAAAGAAGAGACTGCGGCATGTCCCAGAGCAAGACCACATCTTGCAACAGGGGGTGGTGGGTGACTTTAGAAAGGCACCTCCGGGTTCCAGATATGTGCCGTTTTGGAAGCAGGCTGCTACAGCTGCTCTGATAAGCCCTATCTCTGCAATTCACAGGAGGCCCCGGCAGACCAAACCAGCAGCGAGATGTACAGCTGGGTGGTGATTGCCAGGTCCAGGCAGCGCCGTAAATCAGCACTCTTGAGGCCAGCTCCATTGTGCAGGGCCGCAGATAGCTTCACGGGGACCGTAAAGGCATGACAAGGTTGCAGCGACAGGCAGCGATAAAAGCCAAAAGAGACACCGAGGGCGAGGCAAACAATGGGCAGTCCGGAAGGTTTGCTTAGTTCTCGTATGGAGCACTTCGGCAAAGGACAGTCGTCTGCAAGCGCCAGACAGAGTCTGCGTTGTGAGGAGATCTGGGTGGCTGCCTCTCGGCCCTCTCCTAAAACCCACGTTTTCTACAAGGCCTTTCCAGTGGCGGCTGGGGGCAACTGTGGATGGTGGGGCAGAGGACGGACGGCTCACCAGGGGCGGAGCCAGGGGATCACCAGGGGCGGAGCCAGCACAGTGGAAGAAGCTGGTGCACGGAAGAAATACTTTTTTCTTTAAAATTTTGCCCAGGCGGGGCTTGCAAGGGGGGATCCGAAAACCCACTGATTGACACCACACCTGGGCTGAACCCCTTTAGTCCGCCTCATCCCTAAGTCCAAAAAATTTACATGTACAGTAATACCTTGGATTGCAAGTAAGTTGGTTTGAGAGCGTTTTGCAAGACAAGCAAATTTTTAAATATTTTTTAAAAAAATTTTACTTGATATACAAGCGACATTTTGCGATACAAGTACTGCAGTACGGCTTAAATTAAAAATCTCTGTACGAATTTTTTTTGGGGGGATTTTGTTTTGATATAAGAGTGTTTTGGATTACAAGCACGTTTCCGGAACGAATTATGCTCTCAATCCAAGGCATGACTGTAACCGTCTGCATTTGCATATATTCCTCCTGTGGTACACTGGCCTACCACAGAAATTAAAATTTTCTGTTTTAATTGTATGACTTTTAAAGTTTGTGAGCCGCCTTAGGTCCCAGTGTTGGGAAAAAGGCGGAACAACAACAACAACAACAGAACAGCAGCAACAAAACTGATTGCCAACCCTGATGAAAAAAATACTCTGAGCATGTGAAGTTCTGTTTTTAAACTCACAAGTCATAGAATCATAGAAAAGTAGAGTTGGAAGGGGCCTACAAGGCCATCGAGTCCAACCCCCTGCTCAATGCAGGAATCCAGGTCAAAGCATCCCCGACAGATGGCTGTCCAGCCGCACCTTGAATGCCTCCAGGGTGGGAGAGCCCACCACCTCCCTAGGTAGTTGGTTCCATTGTCTTATTGCTCTGACAGTCAGGACATTTTTCCTGATGTTTAGGTGGAATCTGGGTTCCTGTAACTTGAGCCCATTATTCCGTGTCCTGCAAACTGGGATGATTGAGAAGAGATCCTGGCCCTCCTCTGTGTGACATCCCTTCAAGTACTGGAAGAGTGCGATCATATCTCCCCTCAGTCTCCTCTTCTGAAGGCTAAACATGTCCAGTTCTTTCAGTCTCTCCTCATAGGGCCTTGTTTCCAGTCCCTTTATCATCCTTGTTGCCCTCCTCTGAACCCTCTCCAGTTTGTCTACGTCCTTCTTAAAGTGTGGTGCCCAGAACTGGACGCAGTACTCAAGATGAGGCCTAACCAGTGCTGAGGAAAGGGGAATTATCACTTCACGCGATTTGGATGCTATATACTTCTATTAATGCAGCCCATAATAGCATTTGCCTTCTTTGCAGCCACATCGCATTGCTGGCTCATATTCAGTTTGTGATCCACCACAATTCCAAGATCCTTCTCACTCGTAGTATCGTTGAGCCAAGTATGCCCCATTCTGTAACTCTGCATTTGGTTTCCTCTCCCTAGGTGCAGCACTTGGCATTTATCCCTATTAAATTTCATTCTGTTGTTTTCGGCCCAGCACTCCAGCCTATCGAGGTCGCTTTGAATTTTGTTTCTGTCTTCCAGAGTATTAGCTGTTCCACCCAACTTTGTGTCATCTGCAAATTTGATAAGCATTCCCTGTACCTCCTCATCCAAGTCATTAATACAAATGTTGAAGAGCACTGGGCCCAGGACCGAGCCCTGTGGTACCCCGCTCGTTTCCTCTCCCCAGTTTGAGAAGGAACCATTGATAAGCACCCTTTGAGTCCGATTCTGTACCCAATTGTGGATCCACCTGATAGTTGTTCCATCTAGCCCACTCTTAGCTAGCTTACTAATCAGGATATCATGAGGCACTTTGTCGAAAGCTTTGCTGAAGTCCAGATATATAATGTCCACAGCATTCCCACAGTCCAGAAGGGAGGTTACCCGATCAAAAAATGAGATCAGATTCATCTGGCAGAATTTGTTCTTGACAAATCCATGTTGGCTTCTAGTAATCACTGCATTGTTTGCAAGGTGCTGGCAGAGTGACTTCTTTATAATCTGCTCCAAAATTTTCCCAGGGATTGATGTCAGACTGACTTAGTCTATAGTTCCACCAGGACTACAAGAATGAAATGGAGCTTGCGCCCGCTGCCCTCATCACCTGCCAGTTCTCTGGGTGGCCGTTTGAGAGGGTCCTGACCTGTGGGAGTTTGGACTTTGGCCCGAAGATCCAGCACTAGCTGCACCTCTGCTCCCAGAAACTCCTGCCAGTATGGCCAACGGGCAGGAATGCTGGGAGTTGAAGACCAGAACAGCTGGAGATCTACTTTCGGGCCACTCCTCTCTCAGAGTAAGCATTCTAGTGGTAGCACAATTTGAAAGGCAAATGTTCCAGCCGCCTCTCTAGTTAATGTGGACAATCATTGGTAAGACACTGGACAGATTTAGCCTTTTGGGGGAGACGTTGGTGGTGCTTTTACAACAATTCTTATTAGTGTGCAAATGCACGCATGATAATTCTGCAAATTACAGCACCCCCACACCTCGAGAATAAGCTTCAACGAACTCAGAGGGACTTACTTCTGAGTAAGCATGTAATTGAACCAATACATGAAGAACCGAAACTCAGTTCTGCTTCAAAATTTGCATTTCTCCAAATTTTGCAAAGGAATTCTCCAATCAAAAGATGCCTACAAAAATGAGGACATTAGGGGGAAAGTTCACACAAAAATAAATGCATATAATAATTCAAATGTGTTATATTAGGAAAATGGCTGGCAAAAATGGGTATATTAGGCCACGATGTGTACAAAAATGCAGGAATTGGGAGCAACGTGTACAAAAAATGCCGATGACTTTTCTGGTGAGCTGGGGGGGGGGAAGTTCTCAAAGTTTGGGACCAACTAAACTTAGAGCACAATCTTATACAAGTCTAGACAGAAGAAAGGCCTACAACTCCTAGCATGCCCCAGCCAGCTTTGCTGGCTGGGGCATGCTGGGAGTTGTAGGCCTTTCTTCTGTCTAAACTTGCATAGGATTGCGCCTTTAAGGTTGGAAAAATGAGAAATTGAGAGAACACAAAATGCCTGCATGCGACTTCTCCCCCTCCACCGCCACCCCTCGCTTTAACTGCCTGCCCGAGACAGTACATGCTGCTGAAAGTGGCTGAGTTGCAGCCGTTCTGTAATGAGAACAAAATAGATTTACGGAGGCGAGATTAAAAGCATCTATTCAACTTGCTCGAGCCTGAGAAAACTCTAGAGAGAGAGCCAGTGTGCTGTAGTGGTTAGACTAGAAGTTTGGACTGGGACCCTGGAGATCCGAGTCCTAGTTCCCACTCTGCTATGAAACTCGCTGGGTGACTTTGGGCCAGTCACTGACTCTCTGCCTAACCTACCTCACAGCGTTGTTGTGAGGATAAAATGGAGGAGGAGGAGGAGGAGGAGGATTCTGTAAGCCACCTTGCGTTCTTTGCAAGAGGGGAAAAGGTATAAATGAAATGAAATGAAATGCATAAATAGGACCCTTTGGGTCAGCTGACAAGTCACACCCAGCTTCTGAATCCAGTGCAGCGCAGAGCAAATGAAACGCAAGAGAGGCTCAAGGCAATGTGTGCTCTCGTCATGTGCGCACATGTGGCTCAGGCTGCGATGCTCGGGCACAAGGATCAGGGAGGGGTCACGGCTCAGCGGCAGAACACTTGCTTTGCATGCAGGAGGCCCCAGGTTTGATCCCGGCAGCATCTCCTGCGTAGGGCTGGGAAAGAATCCTGCCCGAAACCCTGCAGAGGCGAGGCGAGGCATTGCGGCCAGTCTAGATGGGCGAAGGGGCTGAGTCTGATTCAGTATAAGGCAGCTTCTGATGGTCCTAAGAGAAGGGGTGTTGCAAGCACACAAGAGTGTTGGAGGACATGCGAAGGCCGCTGCGGAGCGGGCCAGGACCTCCACCCACCTGCCTGGATCTCCCCCTACCACAGAGGGATTAACGGCCTGCTGGTTCCCCAAGCAACTGCAGCAAACACCGCTGGAGATGGAGGCCGGCCTGGTCTCTTCCCACTGATTGCCACCAGCCAAGCTGATTAAGAATTAACAAGACAAAGCCCACAGATGGGAGCTCTGGCACTGATCGGGTTTGAAAGCCTGGCCGATTAGGGACAGGATTAAAGGGCCGCAAACTGAAGAGCCCTCCCTGGAGCGCCCCACCCCCTCCCCAGTTCAGGAAAAACCACAATCTCACTGTTAATATTATGCCAATTATGGCAGCCACTTATCAGCGCCACTCCCAAGGTGCCTTTCACAGGCTGGGCCCCTCCCAGGACACGCAGGGGTCAAAAAGAGATCTCCGGTCATCTGGGGCTGCATAGCCCACCTTTGCCATTAGCTCCCCTGTGTCAGTGGTGGGCCAGTCTGCTACAAGGTCAGCTCCAAGTTCATAGTCCCTGCCGTTAATGCTTTGTATGGAGGTTGGTGGCTCCAACATGGGAAGAGCCGGGCTGGATCAGACCCAGGGCCCATCCAGTCCAGCATTCTGTTCACACAGCGGCCAACCAGCTGCCCACGGGAAACCCACAAGCAGGATTTGGGGGGGGGGGCAGTTTTACTTCTTTGCTTTTTGGGGGGGGTGGTAGTTATAACAGATGGGCAGGCATGGCTGGGGCTGTACAGGTGAGAACACGCAGTCACCCATCACTCCTGTGCCCCAGGCTGGAAAGAGTGCTACCGTCACTTCACGCCTGAAAGGAGTTCACTGCCTTTATGACGGACATTTTAAAAACCAGAGGTTGCGCAGAGGAGGGGGGCAGAGGGAGAAAGAAAGTTGGGTAAGAGGGAAAACATAAGGACTGTTTTCAGATGAACATTGTCTGGATTCTCAGGAGCCAGCGGGTGAGTGAATGAAGTCAGTATCAGAGAAAATGCCTAGCCCAGATGTTTTATGCTGATGCTTGTTATTTTCATGGCTGTTTGCTGTTCTGTTCTCGGCTTTTATTATTTGAATTTGATTGTTGTAAGTTGCCTTGGGACGGCTCCTGCCCTGAAACACAGCCTATAAATATTTTAAATGAAAAGGGCTAGTGTGGAAACACCCAGCAGCAGCAAGAAGCAGAATGCCACTTAATTCAAAGCCTCTTCTTATGCGCACTTGGCTGCAAAGAAGGCAAATGCTATTTTGGGCTGCATTAATAGAGGTATAACTTCCAAATCGCGGAAAGTGATAATTCCCCTTTACTCAGCACTGGTTAGGCCTCATCTTGAGTACTGCATCCAGTTCTGGGTACCATACTTTCAGAAGGACGTAGACACTGGAGAGGGTTCAGAGGAGGGCAACAAGGATGATAGAGGGACTGGAAACAAGGCCCTATGAGGAGAGACTGAAAGAACTGGGCATGTTTAGCCTTCAGAAGAGGAGACTGAGGGGAGATATGATCGCACTCTTCCAGTATTTGAAGGGATGTCACACAGAGGAGGGCAAAGATCTCTTCTCGATCATCCCAGTTTGCAGGACACGGAATAATGGGCTCAAGTTACAGGAACCCAGATTCCACCTAAACATCAGGAAAAATTTCCTGACTGTCAGAGCAATAAGACAATGGAACCACTATCTAGGGAGGTGGTGGGCTCTCCCACTCTGGAGGCATTCAAGGTGCAGCTGGACAGCCATCTGTCGGGGATGCTTTGACCTGGATTCCTGCATTGAGCAGGGGGTTGGACTCGATGGCCTTGTAGGGCCCCTTCCTGCTCTACTTTTCTATGATTCTATGCCCATGGCTCAACTGCCCTCTCCCCTCCCAGCCACAGGCCTTATTTCTGTGCCTTAAAACAATCCCCCACTTCATCTGCTTATCAAGCAGGACACTCCTCCGTGTGGGCAGGCTGCCCCTCCATTCTGCATCCTCCACAATGCCCCATAGCAAGCATCATCCCAGCGCCTGGGGACAGCAGGGGAGGTAGACCCAAAAATTTGTTGGAGAAGATTTGGAGAAAATTCTGCAAAGTGCCTTCTATTTCATGGGGGTTAAGAAAAAGAAAAACTTCACACTGAAGTGTGGGAAGCCGGGGAGGTTGCAGACGGCCAGAGAGATGATTGCCCAGTGAAAGATAGGGCACTCGTGCACACTCCTCAGCCTCCTCATAAGTAAGGTAAGCACAAGAACCCTGAACCCCGTCCATGAGAATTTCTCCAACATTTTCTTCTCCTCTGAATTTCTTTTCGAAAGCATTTTCTTTTCTGTCAAATTGAATGAGAATGGTTGGGGGAAAATGTGGAAGGAATTTTCTGCACAGCACTAACCCCCCCACACACACACACAGAGTTAAGATCTTCAGAGGAGGCCTTACTGGTCATTCCGTGACCAATGGAATGTTGCCGTGTAATATCTCAAAGACGGGCCTTCTCAGTGGTGGCACCCACTCTCTGGAAAACCCTCCCCTGTGCGGTCCAGGAGGCAGAAAATATGGTGCGTTTCAAATGGCTCCTGTTCACCAAGGCCTTCTCTGGCTTATAAATAACTGCGGTTGATCATATGTAGGGATATATGAGAAATTTGTTTCAGTTTGGGTTTTTTAAAATCAGGATTTACCCAGTCTGCACCTTCTGGACTCAGATGCAATCTGCGGTCGAAGCCTGAACATTTCCGAGCTTGCAATGTGATTTGAAGACCCCATAAATGCATTGGACCTTTGAAAAAATGTGCACACAAGTAAGCTTTAACCAATGGGAGAAGAATGCATACATTCAAAGATGCGCACACTTGATGTGTACATTTGGAAAAATACACATGAAAATATGCACGGTGTTGTCATGCGAAAAGAAAAGAAAAAAACTCAAAATCTGATATGAACTTGTCAACGTCCTTGTCAATTTCATGTTCCACTTCGGTGCTTCTGAGCAAAACTCCCTTCCCTGCACCCGCGCCCTGCATCAGATTGCAAAAAGGGAATACTTTTTTGAGCTCTTATGAATGTGGGAATGCAGTCGCATTTTTTTCCCAGGGTTTTGCACCACCTGTCCACTATTTAGCCAAGCATACCAATATCCCCCTCTTGTCAATGTCCTTGTCAATTTCATCTTCCACTTCTGCACTTCTCTTGCTAGCGAACCTGCCCGCCTTTTTAAAAGGCTGCTTCACATTCTACTGAAGTAATAACACCCGGCCCTGAAGCTCCTTCTCTCCTGCAGCTGCCAGCCACTTTTGGCTCCCTGCCCCTCCGCTTTGTGCTTGTTGCTTCCCTCCACTGGTCTCTTGCTGTCAGACATACAGGAGGGTTACAGAGCAGTGAGCAGGATTGCTAAACATATGCAAATTTCAAGGAAGAACTGGGACTGAGTGAGTAAAGGTATGCAGATTTCAAGGCAGGCAAGTGACACAGATTGCTAAAAATACACAAATTTCATAGCACAGCAGGGGAAAATTGTGCAAATTTCAAGGCAAAGCAGTAAATGTGAAAGGGAAAATTATGCAAAACTCCTAGCAGTGGACGTTCACTCCTGTGCACTTGTGCTGGACTGGGGGGAAAAAAATTGTGAATGCATTCAGGACACTCTCCGGTGTCCTTTTTTCAAGATTTCTATGCATTGGACTACATGGGCAATGGCCATGCTGACTGGGGATTATGGGAGTTGTAGTCCAACAGTTCTGGTGGACGCCAAGTTTGGGAGGACTTGGGTTCAGACAACATGATAACCCGCACTCAAGGGTTCATAGAATCATAGAAAAGAAGAGTTGGAAGGGGCCTACAAGACCATCAAGTCTAGCCCCCTGCTCAATGCAGGAATCCAGGTCAAAGCATCCCTGACAGATGGCCGTCCAGCTGCACCTTGAATACCTCCAGAGTGGGAGAGCCCACCACTTCCCTAGGTAGTTGGTTCCATTGTCTTATTGCTCTAACAGTCAGGAAATTTTTTCTGATGTTTAGGTGGAATCTGGGTTCCTGTAACTTGAGCCCATTATTCCGTGTCCTGCAAACTGGGATGATCGAGAAGAGATCCTGGCCCTCCTCTGTGTGACAACCCTTCAAGTACTGGAAGAGTGCGATCATATCTCCCCTCAGTCTCCTCTTCTGAAGGCTAAACATGCCCAGTTCTTTCAGTCTCTCCTCATAGGGCCTTGTTTCTAGTCCCTTTATCATCCTTGTTGCCCTCCTCTGAACCCTCTCCACTTTGTCTACTTCCTTCTTACAGTGTGGTGTCCAGAACTGGACGCAGTACTCAAGATGAGGCCTAACCAGTGCTGAGGAAAGGGGAATTATCACTTCACGCGATTTGGACGCTATATACTTCTATTAATGCAGCCCATAATAGCATTTGCCTTCTTTGCAGCCACATCACATTGCTGGTTCATATTAAGTTTGTGATCTACAACAATTCCAAGATCCTTCTCACTTGTGGTATTGTTGAGCCAAGTGTCCCCCATTCTGTAACTCTGCATTTGGGTTCCTTTCCCTAGGTGCAGCCTTGGCATTTATCCCTATTAAATTTCACTCTGTTGTTATAATCTGCTCCAAAATTTCCCCAGGTATTGATGTCAGACTGACTGGTCTATAGTTCCCAGGTTCCTCCTTCTTGCCCTTTTTGAAGCTAGGAACAACATTTGCCCTCCTCCAGTCATCTGGCACTTCACCTGTCCTCCATGATTTCTCAAAGATAATAGACAGTGGTTCTGAGAGTTCTTCTGCCAGTTCCTTTATTACTCTAGGATGCAGGTCGTCAGGCCCTGGAGATTTAAACTCGTTCAAAGTAATCTGGTGCTCCTTGACCATTTGCCTATCAATCTCAAGCTGCAATCCTGCCCCTTCAGTCTGGACTTCAGGTTTGCCAGGGGGGACATAAACTCTCTTTTGGGAGAAGACCGAGCCGAAGTAGGAATTGAACACTTCTGTTCAATTGAAAAAACCTTTTCTTTGTCTTCTGTTATCAATTTGCCATCCTCATTGCGTAGTTGAACCACCATTTCTTTCCTCTGACTTTTACTATGCACGTATCTGAAGAAAGCTTTCTTGTTGTTTTTAGCATCCCTCACTAGCCTCAGCTCATTCTCAGCTTTAGCCTTCCTGACACTATTCCTGCATTTCTGTGCTACCTGCCTGTACTCTTCAGGGATGCCATAATTATCACCCTCTTTAAGAAGGGTGATAGAACAGATTGTGGAAACTATTGGGGCATTTTTCTCTTAGCTACCGCAGGTAAAATATTTGCTAGGATTCTCACAAACTGTCTTCTATCTATTTCAGAAGAGATCCTCCCTGAATCTCAATATGGTTTCCGCCCCTCTAGAGGGACAGTAGACATGATTTTTACTTCACGTCAGCTCCAAGAAAAATGCCAGGAGCAAAATCAACCCCTTTACATGCCATTTATTGATTTGGCTGAGGCCTTTGATATTGTAGAACAAACGGCTCTCTGGACTATCCTTATGAAAATTGGATGCCCCAATAAATTTGTGAATATCTTGTGACTTCTCCATGACAACATGACGGCAATGGTTTTGGACAACAACGGCTCTCATGGTGCTCCATTTAAAGTGGGATCAGGTGTTAAACAGGGATGTGTTATCGCCCCAACATTATTTGCTATTTTCATCGCCATGATTTTACATCTTGTCGAGGGGAAACTTCCCACTGGTGTGGGAATTACATATCGAACAGATGGAAAGCTTTTTAATCTCAGTAGGCTGAAAGCAAAAAGTAAGGTAATTACAACCTCTGTTGTGGAACTTCAGTATGCTGATGATAATGTGGTCGCCGCACATTCAGAGGATGATCTCCAAACTATCCTAAATGCTTTTGCAGAAGCATACGGAAAACTTGGTCTCTCACTTAACATCAAAAAAACCCAAAGTGCTTTAACAGCAAGTGCTTCATCGGCAAGTGCAAGTTAACCATTTGGTGATGCCATCTATCCAGCTTGGCGGGGCAATACTGGAAAATGTCGATCATTTTCTCTGTCTTGGCAGCTATCTTTCTGTTACTAACATTGACACTGAAATCCAGCATCGTCTGAGCTCCGCAAGTGCCGCATTTTCTCGAATGAAACATAGTGTTCGAGGATCAGGATATCTGTAAGGAGACCAAAACGCTGGTTTATGAAGCCATTGTATTACCAACTTTATTGTATGCCTGCGAAACATGGACTATCTATAAACGTCATTTCCACCTCCTTGAAAGATTTCATCAACGTTGCCTCCGGAAAATCCTGCGAATTACTTGGGAAGATAGGCGAACAAATGTCAGTGTACTGGAAGAAGCAAAGACTACTAGCATTGAAAAAATGATCCTCCAACGCCAACTTCAGTGGACCGGTCATGTTGTTCGAATGTCTGACTGCCATCTCCAAAAGCAGTTACTTTATTCCCAACTCAAGGATGGAAAGCGGAATATCGGTGGTCAGTATAAGAGGTTTAAAGACATTCTTAAGGCTAATCTAAAAATATGCAATATAAACATCGAAAACTGGGAAGCTCTGGCCCATGAATGATCTAACTGGAGGTTGGCTTTTCTCAAAGGTTCTATGGACTTTAAAGAAGCCCGAGTGCAAGGTGAAAGGGAGAAACGTGCTAAGCGAAAAGCACGTCAAATGAATCCTTTACAGGACCATCTTCCATCTGGTAACCTGTGTCCTCACTGTGGGAAGCTGTGTGGATCTAGAATTGGCCTCCACAGCCACTTACACAGCCATCGCTAGAGTCTACACAATTTTTTTTTAGAATTTCCTCTTTTTATAATTTTCTTTTTGTAATTTTATCCTGGAAGACACTCGGTCACGAGTGATCACCTACTACTACTACTCTTCCCTTGTAGCCTGGCCTTCCTTCCACTTCCTATATGTGTCCTTTTTTGTTTTCAGGTCATCTCTGAGTTTTTTGTGAAGCCACACTGGCTTCTTCTGTTGCCCTCTGCCTTTTTTCCTTGTGGGAATTGTTTGCCATTGTGCCTTTAGAATTTCTTTTTTTTTAAACTCCCACCCATCCTGGGCTCCTTTTCTCATTAGAGTCACTTGCCATGGGACCTTACTTATCATTGTTCTGAGTTTATTAAAATTGGCTTCCCTAAAATCCAGGGTACGCGTTTGGCTACACTCAGTGTTTGCTTCCTTTAGAATCAAGAACTCAAGTATAACATGGCAACTTTCCCCCAGAGTTCCCAAAACTGCCACTTTATCCACTAAGTCATCTCTGTTGGTTAGAATCAGGTCAAGGATAGCCGATCCTCTAGTTCCTTCCTCCACTTTCTGCAGGAGGAAGTTATCAGCAACACAAGTCGGGAATTTCTTGGAGGGGCCATGTTTGGCTGAATAAGTCTCCCAACAGATATCAGGGAAATTGAAGTCCCCCATCACTACTACATCATGGGTTGAATATGGGTTGAGTGTAAGTTGTTGTTGAACCGTGGGTTGACATTGAAACGTGGGTTATCGTGTTGTCTGAACCCGGCTGTGCTAACCACAGCCCATGAAGAGAACCCATGGTTTGTTGTTGGGTTTTGAACTGTGGGTCGTTCAAGGTGCAGCTGGACAGCCATCTGCCAGGGATGCTTTGACTTGGGTTCCTGCATTGAGCAGGGGGTTGGACTCGATGGCCTGGTAGGCCCCTTCCAACTCTACTATTCTATTATTCTATTCTATGATTCTATGAACATGATAACCCATGTTTCAACAACAACAACCCACAGTTCAATGACAACCCCCACTCAACCCATACTCAACCACTGAGTGGGTTATCATGTTGTCAGAAACCAGTCAATATCTACTGCACAGGTACCTTCTTCACTGTGGAGCAAACTGCTAATGGAAGTGAGTTCAGCCACATCACTGCTGATCAAGCCACCCCTTGTCTTTCATGTTTGTGCATTTTTTTCTTTTTCTTTTTTCTTGGCAGCATTTTGATTCCACTGCAGAATTTTTAGAATTAACATTTATAAAAGCGCAATCCTATGCATGTTTAGACAGAAAAAGTCCTACAACTCTCAGCATTTCCCAGCCAGCATAGCTAGCTGGGGAATGCTGGGAGCTGTAGGACTTTTTTCTGTCTAAACATGCATAAGATTGTGCCCTAAGCCACCTTTCTGCTCCAAGTCCAGTCACGGCAGTGAAAAAAAATACAAGTATGAAAATTTAAAATAATAATAATCTAAAATCATTAGGACTGAGGGAGACAGGAGCAGGCAGATGGAACATCAGGGCCTTGCTCCATCTGGATTGCCCTCCACCACCCCACAGGAGATGAAAGGTGAAGCAGAGCCATTCCATCAACCCTGATGAAAATCTATTTAATGTTTTCCTTTTCCCTCCTCTTCCCCTTTTCCTTGTATGTTGTGTGTTTTTAGAATGTAAACCTGTGAGCAGGGAGGGACCGTCTTGTTTTACTGTTTGATTGAAAGCCATATCAGCAGCCTGTTTTGGCTGAGGAGCAGGATAGAAATACTATAAATAAATATATTTTAACATATTTAAGTTACTGCAGCCAGACAAAGTGGTCAAGGTGCTTGCAGCCATGCGCCCGAGCATGTGCCCTCTCGATCCTTGCCCTTCATGGCTAATAAAAGCTAGCCAGGGGCGGGGAGATGACTGAGTGGGTCTGGGGTTATGAGTGGGTCTTCTGCGACCTCAGAGAAGCAGCCAGTGCGGTTCTTTTCATGCTGGCTGTGTGTGTGTTTGGGGGGGGGATCCGAGTGCGGATCCCCACCTCTGAGGTCGCAGCTCTTTTCCGACCTTGGATCTGGGAATCCGCGCAATCCTGTGGCCCTCTAGATGCTGTTCAGGGGGCACAGGATTGTTCTGTCTGAGAGAGACCGTGTGGCTAAGTTGTTCCCGTGCCTGGGAGAAAGGTGCGTTACCTGTTCCAGACAGGATTACGTTCGCATGTTGATATCTGTCTGGGTGGATGATTGACCCTTAAACACTTGAGCCATGTATATTCTCGTCTGGAAAAAGTTGTGACAGAATGAGGGATTTACTCCTTGCAGTGATCTACTTAGGGCACAGTCCGATGTATGTTTAGACTGAAAAAAGGTCTACAACTCCCAGCATGCTCCAGCTGGCTACTGTATAGACCCTTTTTCTGTCTAAACAGGTACAGGACTGCACCCTTAACCATCTTCTTTAATGGTGAATACCACTGTATGTATCTATATATACATATAAGTTTTGGCAGAAGTTGCTGCTCAGTAGCCAACACACACACACACACACACACAAACACAGAGGGACCCCTCTCCACCCAAGCCACGGGTCGGGTCGGCGTTGCTTGCGGCACTTGGGGATCCAGTTGCAAGAGCCCGTAACCGAGACCAGCGTCACGCTGTCTGCGGGAGGCCCTGCAAACAGAGAGTTCTCGCCCGGCAGTGAATAATTCATGCCGCTGCTTAACTAAGGAGAGCAGGTGATCCCAGCAAAAGCAAGCACAAAGGCGCAAGACGTTAGAACAAGGAAGGTCTGCCGGGGGTAATCCGTGGTTAATCAAAAACCTATTTAAAGCGAGGAGCACTGAGCGAGCGGCTTTGGTGGGGTTCCCAAGTGCGCAACAGGGCGGGGTGTGCTATTCCTTGACTGTACTCAGACTACTACCCCCCAGTCCACTTTCTTTCCAATTTAACATGGGAGAATTTGTGGAATTAATGCCAGAATTGGCGTGTGCACCGTTTCTACCGTGCTCATTTCCTTCTGCGTTTCTCTTCTACCTTACCAAGCGATCATTGATGAAACAAAGCATGGATAAGCATATCAGGATCAAAATTCATTTATCTAGACTTTGCCTTTCCATAATATAGGCCCATAATAATCCATAATAAGCAAATAGTTACTAAGCAACATCACAATAAAATCAGGTGAGATTTTTTTCCACTGTGTTTTTTTTCCAGTGTCAGCAAGAGCTTGTGTGAACCAGTAAGGTGGGGTGGGCAGGAATAAGTGGAAGGAAGTTATAGCTGTGGCAAATTACACATGCAAAGGTTTCTACGAAATGTAGAACAATTTTTTTAAAAAAAAGTCACAATGGTGGATTGCTAAGGCAGCCATGATGCTCCAGAAACAAAACCAGGCAGTATGGATCCCCAAAATCCAGAGAGATGTTCTGATGGGGGGAATTAGCATTCCTAATCCTTTTGCCTAATTTACAGCACAATCTTATGCATGTTTACTCAGAATTAATGGGGCTTACTCTGAAGTAAGTGGATACAGGATTGCAGCCTTACAGTGCAATCCTAGGCATGCCTATTCAGAAGTAGGTCCCATAATGTTCAATGTGATTTACTCCCAGGAAAGTGTGTACAGAATCACAGCCTTATGGTGCTTCTGCTAGTCAGGAGAAGAGATAAACAGAGCTACAGTGACCATGGAAGTTTGACCCTGTTGCAGACACATTTAGCAGGGCCAAAGAAGATGTCCCAGATATGTTTTTGTTTTGTGTTCCACATTGGAGAAAAGCTTCATTTGCATTGCCTTTACTTGCCTTCACTGGCCCTCGGTGATATCATCACATGGCCACATCTGATTGGCTATGTCATGTTATAATATCAAGAGCAATAATGCGAAATATCCCCTAACCAAAGGGAAGTAAAAAAGGATATGAAAATCAGGGAAAACAATACAAAATGCTTTATGAGACCCTTTACTTTGTAATTCCTGATTGGAGAAAATCATCCAGGAAGGAAGGAAGGAAGGAAAGAAAGAGAACAATGGTGCCAAATATTACTGGGGGGAAATTAGAATATTGACACAATGCAAGTTCTTCTCAGGAAGTAATATGACCGTAACAGGCAATTGTGTGTGATCCGTTCAATGGTACGGCGCTAACACTAGTACAGACCACACCAATTGCTGTGTTCTATTACTGCTAGGCTGTTTGTTGAAAAAAGTTGTTTCTTTGTTTCTTTAGTTAAAAACATTTTAACTGGGAAGCTGGCACGCTGCAAAGTGAGGAGGCGGCTGCCAGCGCCATCTTTCTTTCCAACAATGCCTCTGGGCCCCAGAAGCATGCTTCGGAACTACGCATGATGGACGGCCACCGTCCGGTGCTTCAGTTTGAAGCATGCCCCGTGCCACCCAAAACAAAGAAGAAAAAAGTAGACTGGGAGTGGGTGGAGAGTGTTTTGCCTGTGTTGTGCGCTGTGCTGGATCCAGGTTTTGGAGGGCCCTTGGGCAAGTCATCCTCCATGGCTGCCTCCCTCAGCAAGCCGACCTTCTCACCACCATCACTGTCCTGCTCCGGACCAGCAGAACATCTCCTGCTCCTGCTCCTCACCACCACCACCGTTGCCTGGGCCAGAGCGAGAGGCAGGTGAACAAGCAGGTTGCAATGGGGAAGAGGAGGAGCGAGTCCAGGGGGCTCTTGCCAGTAGGCCCCTGCTGGGGTGTGGGCCCTTGGCAGGTGCCCAACCAGGCCTACCCTTGGCACCGGCCCTGGTTGTGTGTGTGAGATCTGTGTATGTGTTAGCTGGTTGGTTTTGGTGTGGTGCATGTTTTACCTCCAGTGGATGGGCATTCGATCTGACCCATCATGGCTCTTCTTATTTTCTTATGCTTGGGGTTGGGGTGTGTGTGTTTTGTCTGGGTTTTGTGCATGTGTGTGCGTGTGTGTGCAGGGGTGTTCTTTCTTTCTTTCCTTCCTTCCTTCCTTCCTTCCTGGATGATTTTCTCCAATCAGGAATTACAAAGTAAAGGGTCTCATAAAGCATTTTGTATTGTTTTCCCTGATTTTCATATCCTTTTTTAGTGTGTGTGCTTTTCTGAGCATCAACAGTTTGCTTTCTATCAAATGGGTATTCTGTTGTGCTTTCTGGGGGCAAATATGTGAGTTGGCATTTCGGGCTCAGACCCCCACCTCTGCCTTGTACTTAGGGTCTTGACCAAGCTTTTTAGCACCCTTTAAGCCTCATCAGTTTGCCTGCTGGGAAATGGGTGTTTCATGACTGCCTGCACCCCTCGGGGCAGCCTTCTTGTGTGTGGCAGCCCAGCAGATTCCGGACGCCCAAAAAGACTGTCTGGGGAGCCCTGATTTAGCCCCTCTCTGCCAGTAACAGGGTTTCCCCTGCCATCTGCTGAGCGTCCGCCTTTCCGCGCCCTGTGCCACCAACCACACGTTCTGAGGCCACCTGCCTGCTAGATCGTAATCCACTTAGTTGACTTGTATTTACCTGTATGGACTAATCTGTCAAGGAAGGAGAGCCTCGGGAACGTTTCCTTCAACGGGGGTCCCCTGGGAACCGCAGCCTTCACGCGAAGGGAGCACCACAACATGAATTAACACTTCACTCTTGCACCGAAGATCTACTTTGAGTGCATGAAGGAACAACAATTGCCCTATGAACCCATGAAGCTGCCATACACCTGAGTTGGGCCCTTGGTCCATGTAGCACAGCGTTCTCCAACCTTGGGTCCCCAGATGTTTTTGGCCTACAACTCCCAGCGTGCCCCAGCCAGCGTAGCTGGGAGCTGTAGGCCAAAAACATCTGGGGACTCAAGGTTGGAGAACACTGATCTAGCCCACTCCTGTCTGCGTTGAGGGGGCAGTACTTGGAAAGGACTCGGAAAGGTTATTTTTTTCAGCCCTGTATAGCGGAGATCCTGTAACTGGAGCTGCTGGAGACTGAACATGGAGCCTTCTGCTTGCAGAGTCGGCACTGAGCTACGGCCCTTTCGCAATGAGAAGGTACAGCCGCTCGCCTCAACCCAGGCAGCAAAGATCTCCGTGGGACCTGAACACTGGACCGTGAGCAGGCAAGCTCCACTAAATAGGCGGATCACTTTGCTGCCTCTCTGCATTGGGAGAGGCTGAATGGATTCCACCGCGCGGCATGCAGAGAACCGGCAGAAGTATCTGCCCCCAGCAGAGGCCGAGAAGAAGGGAGGCAGGCCAGGTTGACGGATCATGCGCACCCAGCAGCACCTGCCAAGTTAGATCCCTGGCTGCTCATTCACACATGAAAGACACTGCTGGATGCTGTAGCTAGAGAGCAATTCAGCTCTTTCCAGAATCTCAGTTTTCATAATAAAGAAAAGAAAAAGGGTTTCTGTGTGACTGTGAAGATGTACCATGACAATGCCTGATGAAATATACTGAAACGAAAAAGTGTCCAAATAAGATCTCCAAGAGAAGTGTGTATGTATGTGCTCCACATAGCTCCTTGCTCCTCCATGCGACTAGCAAAATCACACAGCACATAGTTAAACTATGGAATTCACTTCCAGGAGATGTAGTGATGGCCACCAGTTTGGATGGCTTTAAAAGGGGACTGGACAAATTCATGGAGGAGGAGAAGGCTATCGATGGCTGCTAGTCCTGATGGCTCTAAGCTACCTCCAGTATGCCTATGCACTCCAGTTGCTGGGGAACATGGGCGGGAGGGTGCTGTTGCACTCATGTCCTCCTCATGGGTTTCCCCGAGGGCAGCTGGTTGGCCATTGTGTGAACAGATGCTGGACAAAGTGGACCCTTGGTCTGATCCAACAGGGCTCTTCTTGTGTTCTTATGCAAAACAGTATAAACTATGCAAACTGTGCTGGATTTGCATATTTTATTATGCTCTAAAGCTAACAGTAAACGAGGACAAGAAATTGAGTAAGTTTATATTATCACTATTCTCAGCATAATTTAGGCAGAGTTCAGTTTTGCTTCACTCCGCGTTTCGATTGCCCGGCTCCATCATTTCACTCCCTTTCTCTTTCATATCTGGGGGGTCCAACTCAGCTATAGCCCGCCTCTTTCAACTCTCCCCACTTCCTGGTCCTCATTTGGTCCAACACATGCACAAAACCAGACAACAAACTGTGCAACAGTTCCCTTGTAAAGAGTTCTAAGTACAAGGAGGTTTTTAATTACCATGCAGGCTCCCTTCTCTCCATCCGGGTTATTTATAGGTCTATCACACTCACTCATCATGGAAAATGAGATTAAGAGGCCTGTAATCTGCAAAGCACAGGTCTGAGGCATCCAAGTCGACCTGCTTTCGTGGCCAGCGGCGATTCTGCAGCAAAGCCCTCGGCCGGACAGCATTTCTAAACTGAAACCTCCCCAACCACTTTGCTGTCAACAAACCCAGCATTGCGGCATGCCGGCAGAAATCCGGGGACCCCGATGGCCGGCCCCAAAAGGAGTACAGTTCTGTCTGGGGGCAAATCAGGCTGAGGATTTGACTCCCACCAGGTGATTCATTAATCCAGAGGCAAGTTCACAGCTCTGGAGAAGGCACGGCACATCCCACGGGTGCAACTGTGCAGCAGAACAGCTCTGGGACCCAGCATCATCTCAGGCTTTTAAAGAAATGCAGCTTGGGCCAGCATGGACCATTGCTCGCTGCATAAGAGAAAAAAAACACACTTTTAAAAAAAGATAGGCTGGAGCGCTGGGCCGAAAACAACAGAATGACATTTAATAGGGATAAATGCCAAGTGCTGCACCTAGGGAGAGGAAACCAAAGGACAGAGTTACAGAATGGGGGACACTTGGCTCAACAATACCACAAGTGAGAAGGATCTTGGAATTGTGGCAGATCACAAACTGAATATGAGCCAGCAATGCGATGTGGCTGCAAAGAAGGCAAATGCTATTGTGGGCTGCATTAATAGAAGTATAGCTTCCAAATCGCGGGAAGTGATCATTCCCCTTTACTCAGCACTGGTTAGGCCTCATCCTGAGTATTGCGTCCAGTTCTGGGCACCACACTTTAAGAAGGACGTAGACAAACTGGAGAGGGTTCAGAGGAGGGCAACAAAGATGATAAAGGGACTGGAAAGAGGGTCCTATGAGGAGAGACTGAAAGAACTGGGCATGTTTAGCCTTCAGAAGAGGAGACTGGGGGGAGATATGATCGCACTCTTCCAGTACTTGAAGGGTTGTCACACAGAGGAGGGCAAGGATCTCTTCTCGATCATCCCAGTTTGCAGGACACGGAATAATGGGCTCAAGTTACAGGAACCCAGATTCCACCTAAACATCAGGAAAAATTTCCTGACTGTCAGAGCAATAAGACAATGGAATCAACTACCTAGGGAGGTGGTGGGCTCTCCCACTCTGGAGGCATTCAAGGTGCGGCTGGACAGCAATCTGTCGGGGATGCTTTGACCTGGATTCCTGCATTGAGCAGGGGGTTGGACTCGATGGCCTGGTAGGCCCCTTCCAACTCTACTTTTCTATGATTTTATTATTCTAATACAACGGGGAAAGCCAAGCTTATTATTGGCACATGATGAGGCACTCTACAGAGCCAGGGGCAGTGCAAAGTACCAAAAAGATCAGGGCTCAGGCCCACAGGACAAAAAACAAACTAACAAAAAAAGCACAAATGTGCATATGCTAATTTACGTATGTTCTAAAGTGTGTGTGTGTGTGTGTGTGTGTTTAAAGGACCCTGTCTCCTAAGGGCACCCCTATTTGTAAAAAGGGTATATGATGGGAGAGGAGGGCATTTGATTTCAGAAAAAAAACCTCAGGCAGAAGGATTCAAGGGGTGGGGGGCAGCAGGAGGTGAAGCCCATGTGGGCAAAGAGCCAGCTCACCCAGGGGGATCAGATGCAACAGAGATCCTCAGGGCCCCTGCACCTTTCTTTTAGCAAGTGTCCCTGGACAGCAGGGTGGTGGGGCAGATGGGCTTCCAGAGATTCGGGGCTCCAAATGAAGGATTCGGGGCTCCAGCCCTAGTGGGCCGCCCACTAACACCACCTCTGTGCAGAGCAACATAAGCAAAAGATGGATGGCTGCCCCAAAGAGCTTACAATCCAGACTAAAAATGCCCGTACCTGTATTCAGGATTCCCTGTTTAGAAGCCTAATTTCTACACTGCACAAATCCCCAATAAAGTCAAACACCAACCCATAGATTTTCAGCACCAGCCTGTTCCAAATTGTCCAGGGTCTCTGTAAAGAGCACTTCCAGGTAGCCCTGCCCGCTTGTCAGCAGAGTTACCCCAAGAAGATCTGGTCCAGCCATTAAGGGTTCTCCAGCCTACCTTCCAAGGGTGCTGTGTTCTGGACCCATGCAGCCGCAGCGCAATCTTTCTCCCTCTCCATCACCTGCCCCTTTGCAGGGTGAACATTATCTTGCCAGGACTGGCCTGCATTTTAAAGGAGAAGATACATTTCCAGTCCAAGTGAAATTTAGTAAGTATAATAATAATAATCCTGAACACTGGGCATCTTGGACAGAATTCAAGAACTCTTGAACCCTCTGGGCAGTTCACAACCTTGAACCACATCTGCCTACCCAACCCCAAAGCTCATTCAGGACATTTTCTTTAAAAAGCAGCCAGTCTACCGGAGATGCCTAGAAGTGCAAATAAGAACACCCGAATCACCCTGACTGGGACAGCTGAGCTACCTCACCACAATCAGATATGCAAAACTACCACAGATCCTCACCAAGTCTCCAGCGAAGGCAGCCTCATAAATCAGTCCACCAAAGATGTTTCTATCCCTCCTGCGCATGGATACATCTGTCAGCCCTTTATAAGATGTGAACAGACTTGGGGTGGAGGAGGGAGACATTAAGAGGAAAGAATCCATTCTCATCCAGCTTGCAAGCATTTCCCTACCCTGTGGACTGGAGGAAACTTCACCAGCTGGTCACCATCACAGACAGAGAAGTAGGCAGCTATTCACAAGCCTGAGTTAAGAATTATGAGCTGGGTGCATGAAGCGGCCATCAAACCCAAGACAGGGCACATGTCTAACCAGTCTGTCCCCCTGGGGGCAATGAAACTGCAGGGATTTCAGTTAAAGTGACAGTGGAGGGAAAGGTGCGATGGGTCCAACCAAGCATGGCCAAGAGCCCTTTCAGGGCCTACCTGGGCTTGGGGTGATGCTGGCAAATAAGTTGTATTTTTCGGCCACCGTCGCAGTTGAATGGAGTCATCCAGTGGAGCTTTCACAGCCGGCTGAAGGCCCTCAAGGTGGAGAGGCAGCGGCGGCCTCCGGCACCCTGTCTGCAAGGCCATCTCTGGATCCCACCACCCACAAACATTCCACATTCCCAGAAACCTTGGGGCGTATCTGCAGCAATTGCCTGTCCGGTTTCTACAGATACTTGTCAATTTACTTGTCAAGATACTTGTCAAGAGAGCCAGTGTGGCGTAGTGGTGAGAGTGTTGGACTGGGACTCAGAAGATCCGGGTTCTAGTCCCCACTCGGCCATGAAGCTCACTGGGTGACTTTGGGCCAGTCACGGACTCTCAGCCTCACCTACCTCACAGGGTTGTTGTGAGGATAAAGTGGAAAGGAGGAGGAGGATTATGTAAGCCGCCTTGGGTTCCTTGCAGGAAGAAAGGCGGGGTCTAAATATAATAAATAAATAAAAATTGTACAGGCTGAGGATGCCTGGCAGAGTTCATGGAGTATTATTACATTATTATTGTTATTTACTTCATTTCTATATAGCCCAATAAGCGAAGCTCTCTGAGTGTCTCACGAATTCACAAAACACAGATACAATAAAATACAGATACAGTAAAAAAAAATAAATACAGCATGCAGTAGTTAGACCATCCTTCCCCAACCTGGACTACAACTCCCATCATTCCCAGCCAGCATGGCCAGTGGGCAGGGACGCAGTGAGTTGTAGTCCAAAACTTCTGGAAGGTACCAGACTGGGGAAGGCTGAGCATTCCCTCTAGCCTCAAGAAGGGTGTTGTGAAACCTCCAATTAAGACAAACAACACCCCCCTTGGAATCCTGGCACGCTGGATAATTTCCAGCTAGTCTCCCACAACTCCAACATTTTACTTCTACAGTGTGCAGGACTTACCTGTTCTCAGAGAAGCTTGCCCCCTGGGTCTCTGAGTAAGTTACTGGTCTGGAGGGCCGATGGAGGGCCAATGACTCATGCAGGGACTCAACAGGCAACTGTCTCTGAGGTAGGCAATCCTGCTACAGCAGGAGCATTTGGATTATTCAATCACACCGGAGGCAGAGATGCGGCAGTGCGGGATGAAGTTACCCCCCTCCACAAGGAAGGCTGATCAGAAGGAAGCCAGACTGGAGCAGTGACTCACACAGAGATGCACCAGTCATCCTCCTCTACTGATGAGTGTTTTGGACTTACAGGGCCCTTCAGTTTTTTCATTAAAAAAGTTTCCCACTCCACAAGGAAGGCTGATCAGAAGGAAGGCATAAGAACACCAGAAGAGCCCTGCTGGATCAGACCCAGGGCCCATCTCGTCCAGCCTTCTGTTCTCACAGTGGCCAACCAGCTGCCCACGGGAAACCCACAGGCAGGACATGAGGGCAACAGCACCCTCCCGCCCAGGTTCCCCAGCAACTGGAGTGCCTAGGCATACTGCTTCTGATACTGACTCACACAGAGATGCACCAGTCATCCTCCACTACCGATGAGTGTTTTGGACTTACGGGACCCTTCAGGGTTTTTTTGCTAATGTATTTCCGTGGGACACATTTTGGGAATTACCGCATGAACTACTGGCTACTCACTAGCCTGCTCACACACCACATTAAAAGAGGCCAGGTGCACAGCCAAAATATGGTCCCAGGTTGCCTGCATGCACATCACCCGAAACTACAGGAAAAGCACCACCACTGATGGCTCCCCACGCTCTCCCCAGCATTTCTCCAGCATAAAAAGGTTCCCCGTTCCAGGCATCTGAATAACGCTTCCTCCCCTGCAGGAGGCTTAACCCATTTACATAACCTCCTGCCAAAACAAAGGCCGCTGTGTTATCGCCCCTCTGCAAAAGCACAGTGTGCAAATCCACAGCGGTTACCACGTCGGCCGGTGAGCTATATTTCCATCAAGATTTAAAATACGCTTTGTTGGGGCAGCGTTCATTCCCGCCACGATAAAGCTGTCACCGGAGGAGAAAAGGCCGCGCGGCTTGAACAAATGAGAACAAATCTTAGCCCGGGCAAACCGGCCGCCCTCCTTGCCCTGCCATTCACTGAGACAAGCCGGGAGACAGACCTCGCCAACATGTGGGCAGGTCAATAACCTGTTGCTCAAAGAAGGCTGTCACCCAGGTTTGCCACAACCGCCGAGAAGAAGTCCGTTGCCCGCCCCCGTTCTTGGGGTGATACATCCATTCAGTTAGATGATCCCTCGTTTTAGCACAGCTCCAGATGTGTTGGACTGCAACTCCCACCATCCCCTGATAGGCAGGCTCTTCCAGGAGCCTTGTGGGCGCGGCAGCCGCCCTCGGTGGTAGGTTGAGGGCTGCTTCCTGGCCCCTCAGGTTCCCCAAAGAGTAACTCCAAAGGCAGAGAGGGCACCTACAGATGTGGGTCAGCAGCAGGAACCGGTCGCAGGGATCCCACAGATGCGGAACCAATCCAGGGCCTGCCTAAACGAAAGAGGGCTTGAGGGGCCGCTCCAAGAGTTATGATAACCAATTCTGCCCCTCTGGCTGGGGGTTTAAGTGAAGAACCAGAAGCGGCACTCCTGCTGGTCATGCCCTGCCCTCTTTTGCAGCCCGCCCACCCTACGAAGAAGACTTCACAAGTTCTAGGATCTGTTTAGGTGGCCATCTCAGGATTTATTCGAATGCCAATAGGTTTATTTAGTATTTATTTTGCCTGCTAGTCTTACAGAACTCGTTTGAAAAGTGGGGAGTTGTACGCTAAACTGACAGGGCGTCGCAGGCAAAGCTATGGGATGCCTTTGCAATCGGCTGCAATCCACTGTCTCCAGAATGCAGCCTTAGTTTGCCTTTCTGTGAAATGGGTTTCTGTTACAGCCGGAACATGTGGGCTAACAAGGAGGGGTAGAGTGTGTTAGTTCCACTTATGGTGACCCCTGGCCTTGTCCCATTACCCCGGCCCCACCTGAGTTCAGCCGACCTGTCCTCTGCCCCAGCAGCCGCAGTGGGCCCCAGCCGCCACCGCTCACGCTTGCCATTCTTCAGCCTCCCAGAGGGTGGCCTGTTCGTGGGCAACAAGCCACCCTGACTACCCATGGCTTGTTCTAGGGGTTGTCAGACCCACAATGGGTTGCAGTGTCATCTGACCCCGAGCAACCAGCCCCATAGTGGCTCCAGGGAAATGGCTAGCGAGCCACTTGGCAATAGTGGCAAGAATCCCTTTCTGCTCTGGCCAAGCTCAGTTGGGGCCGCCCCACCACGCCCGAACGGCACGGTAGAATGAGCGGCACTGGCTCGGTGTCCCTGGCTGTGATCCTGAGCTCCCTTTTGCTCGCCGCGGCTTTTTTTCCCTTTCCCCTTTGCTCTTTTTTTGAGTCTTATACCTTCCCCGTTATACCTTCAGCTTCCAGCTACCCGAATATTAAATAAGTCAGACATGGTGGACCCCTGCAGTGGAATGTATTGGATGTGTGCCAAGGGCGCAGAATGGACAGGTGTGGAAGGGGTCCCATTTTTTGCATGTACCACTCCATTAAAAAAAAGCTCCATGCAGATAGAAAGCCAGCCCAGCAGGCCAAGCACCAGGATGGGACATTTCTCCCTGCCAAGCTAGCTCTCTATAGGCAGGGAGAATTTTTAAAAAAATTTCTTTTTTTTACATGGGGCAACATGCAAAACTGGGATTACCCCCCCCCCAACACACACACACACACACACACCTGCAGTTCAATCCATTCTAGCAACTTGTTCTGCTGCATGAACACACCTGGGATGAGAAAATGATGAGAAACCGAGTGACAGACGCGTGTGTGTGCGAACCAGCCCCTCGCCAGGCAAAGCACTGCACCTCTGAAGAAGTTGCAGAGCGAAAGCAGGCCAGCCCCTCAAAGCGCAGAGGATTAAGAGGAGCAAGAAGAGAACTGAATGGAGCCAACCAACCAGCCACAAACTGGAGGCGGCCCAATTTCCCGTCTCAGACAACCATGCGGAAGAGCTCCTCCCTTTTCAGGCTGCAGAAGGGGGCTTTTTCCATTTCAGATTCCTACCCGGGCACAAGAAGAACCTCACGGTGTGTGTGTGGGGGGGGATTCTTCAGCAGCTCTATCCAACAATACCACCCGCCATTCTCCTTTCTGTAGTTCAGAGCGCAAGACTACTTTATTTCCAAATTAAAATGTGAACTTCTGCCACCAAGTCCAAAGGGAAACTCATCCGCATGGCGGGCAGGGGGAGAGATGCACAAGTCCAGTGCCAGCTCCAGGCTGTGGAGGGCCTTTGATCAAGACACCCTCAGTGGTGGCCCCCTCCCCCTGCAGCGATTCTACCTCCTCACTGCCATGGTCACCGGCTGCTCTTGCTCCTCATCCCCTTCCTCATCTTTGCTAACACTGGCTTGTTTGCCAGGGAGGGGGCAAGCAGGCCGCGGCATCTCCTGCTCCTCCTTCTCACCGCCAGCATTGTCAGGGCCATGGCGAGAGGCGGGTGAACAAGGCAAAGAGATGGGGCAGCTCTTGCCAGTGGGCTCTCCTGCTGAGGTGTGGACCCCTGGCAAGTGCCCAGCCATGCCTACCTCTGACGTCGGCCCTGCATGAGTCTGCACACTCAGCTCACGCATGCACTCACGTTGGCTGTTGCTGGAGGAGGCAACCAGAACGCTGCCACCAGCCAGAAAAAAACAAACAGCAGCAGGCAGTTAATCCACTAGCCATCATCCAGGATGGAACTCCCCTGCCCACTCGCTCTCTTACCTGGGGCAATGCCCGATGAGGAGTCGCAAGGAAGGGAAGTCTCCTTTGGCTGCTGCATAGTGAACAGCTAAAGCACCCGTGTCCGTGGCTGCTAGTGGGTCGCTGCCCCCGAAGCGCAGGAGCCAGTCGATCACTTCGTGGTGGCCAAACCGGGCAGCCAGGTGCAAGACGGTGGCGCCGGAATTGTCTGTGTCCTGCAGGCCGGGAGACACAAGCAAGAGGATCACAAAGTGCCACCACGGAAGCTTGGCAGGCAGAGGAGAAAGTCAGTAGCACGAGACGTATAACTTTGGAAGACCGCGTCAACGCTGGACAATTGGAACATATTATCCAGGACGGACTCAGCATGGATTTAAAGTTTGTGCAGACGCTCATTTGCAAAATTAAGAAAGTCCTGTAAAGAGCCATTCACCTGGTCACCTACGGCAAACCAGGATCACCTTCAGGCTACCAGGCAGGGAAGCTGCACAAAGCATGGTTATTTTATTTCTTTAGCTTTATTTCACAAATTATTTGTGCAGGAATGTGTGGGCTGGGCAAACCGTCTGGTAACTTGTTGTGAACTTATTTCCAAGGCTGCCTAAAAAGGTACCAACTGTTCATTGACCATTTGTTCTTCATTTGACAAGCCGCAAAGCGGCTCGTTAAGACATGAAAAGATGAGAGCCAGTGCAATGAACTGGTTAGTGTCAGACTAGGACCAGGGAGGCCTGGGTTCAAATCCCTGCTCAGCCATGAAGACTGTTCATTGAACTTATCCAAGGTCTATACGTTCAGGTATTTATATCCTGCCTTTTGCAATAGCCTCAAGGTGGCTTACTAAAATGTCAGAGGCATAATATAAACGCACAAGAAAACAGGATAAAACAGCAGGTTAAAAAAAGCCCAAGTAAGCCTTTAAAAATCCAGGGGGGGGAAACCCCAGCAATCAATAAATTTTAAAGGTGCTAAATATCATAAAATGCTGTTAAAGTTCTAAAGTTAGAACAGGATGGGCCTCATCTGACACCTGAATAACTGCGAAAAAGGCATAGGCAAGAAGGCAAGAAAGACCCTCTTCCTGGCAACCACCCATCTTGCCTCCAAAGGTTATAATTATGCCACTGACCTACCTTACAAGGTTGTTGTAAGGATTTCTGAAATATTATGCATGTGAACTCTAAAAAGCACTACATAAAGGTGTCGTTATCTGTATGCTTTCCCCTCCTCTTAAGAATGGGTTAGATGAGTTTCTCCTAGCTATTGATAAAAGAGGAAGGAGTTTATTTATTATACACTGCTCCGGTATTTTTTGATGCAGAGCAGTTATTTATCCTATAATAAATTTAGGCTTCAATCCTATGCATGTTTATTCATTCATTCATTATATTTATACCCCACCTTTTTTCCTGCAAGGAACCCAAGGTGGCTTACATAATCCTCCTCCACCTCCTCCCCATTTTATCCTCACAACAACTCGGTGAGGTAGGTTAGGACAGGTAGGTTTAGACAGAAAAAAGGCCAACAACTCCCAGCATGTCCCTGTCTAAACATGCATAGGATTGCACTTTTCGTAAAATAAAAATGTGGGGGGAGGAGCCTTTGTTAGGTAGTTCAGAGCTGTGTGTACTCTGCACAATTGATGTGTTAAAAAAAGCCAAAATTCTGCATGGGGGAGAGGGGGGGGAGTTCCAGATTTAGCCCCAGGAAAAGCTGAATTCTGCCTTCTGTATCAATTACAAAAATGAAACCAATTTGCATGCATCTGCTTAATTTGCATGCAGTAAGAGTTGTTGGGTTTTTTTAGTAGAGATAAAAATTAAAAGTAACCACAAACAAAAATACAAACTATAACACACTGAAAAGGACAGAAAGATAAACACTAACTTAATATTTGTTGTTCCAAAATATTATAAATATCTATTTTCCAATGGGCTTATATAATTTGTGCTACTGAAAGTGACATTCCGGTTCCTTCAGATACTGGCGGTGGTCCAGGTTTCCCCCCCCCTAGTACACAGCACTACACCTTTTAGCGGCAGTTAGTTCAATATCAGCTTTAATAATAAAATCCTATGCGTGTTTACTTAGAAGCAAGTGTTTACTAAGTGTTTACTAAGTGTTTACTTAGAAGCAAGTGTTTACTTAGAAGCAACTCTTGTCAATAGGGCTTACATGCAGGAAAGTGTGCATAGGATCACAGCCTAAGAGTTAAGGGCTCAAGCAGGAAGAGTTTAAATGAACTAATTTGCAACAGTGCCTCAGAACATGTGTAAAGGGCATTCCCTAACAAGTGACTAGCCTCCTCCCACAGATGATTACAAGGGATTTCTAGTCAAAGGCTGATCCCTTCCCGTCGGATAGATTAACCCAGCTTTCCCCAACATGGCACCCTCAGATGTGTTGGACTACAACTCCCATAATCCCCCAGCCAGCTGGAAGGTGCCAGGTTGGGAAAGCTGGGTTATCCTATCCGAGTGATCTGACTGGCAAGCCCGTTTTCAGCCCTCCGGTTGTAGAAGGGGAGCCACGGAAATACATCAGTTATGCCAGTGTTCTCCAACCTTGGGTCCCCAGATGTTTTTGGCCCACAACTCCCAGCATGCCCCAGCCAGCAGTTGTAGGCCAAAAACATCTGGGGACCCAAGGTTGGAGAACACTGAGTTACGCCACTGATCTTTTCTGGCTGTCATGGGACTCAGTTCCATACTCAGATGTTCAGTGAGGCCTTACTCCCAGGTACGTGCATATATAGGACTGCAGCCCTGATTCCCTGCCCAGGCCAGAAGGTCTTGCAATTTGACTCAGTTCACACATCGCACCATGGTTAAGGAAGCCAAACTATGGTTTAGTGCGGCCTTTACCCAACCCTGGTGCCCTCTGAATATTTGGGACTACAACTCCCATCATCCCTGACCATTAGCCATGCTGGCTGGGGCGGATAGGAATCGCAGCCGAAAACATCTGGAATGTGCCAGGTTGGGGGTGGCGTAGTGCGTTTCTGCATTGGCGACCATGGTTTGTGATCAGACTCTCATGCTGGCTCAGCTTGTCTGAGCGTGGAAAGCTAAGCAGGGTCAGGCCTGGTTGTTACTTGGATGGGAGACCCCTCCTCTAGTTTCCTGCACTGAGCAGGGGGATGGACTCGATGGCCTTGTAGGCCCCTTCCAACTCTGTGATCCTATGATCCTATGACTCGGAAACCATTGAGTCAACAACTCCCATCTTTGTCACTTGAGGCTCAGGTGGTCTCAGCGGCATGGAGTGCCTTCTACCAACTTCAGTTGGTGGCCCAGCAACGGGGGACAGGGGTAACTGGCTTCAGTTGTCTAAGCTCTGGTAACCCCAGGCTAGATTACGGCAATGCACTCTGCGTGGGGCTGCCTTTGAAGATGGTTCAGAAGCTGCAGTTTGTGCAAAATGTGGCAGCCAGATTAATAACAGGGGCCAGAAGGTATGTGCATATAACACCGATTCTGGGCCGCTCGCACTGGCTGATCATGTGTTTCCAAGCCCAATTCAAGGCTCGGAAGGTGGCAAGGAGGGAGAGGGCCTTCTCAGTGGTGGCCCCGCAATTTTGGAATGAACTCCCTGATGAGGCCCACCTGGCGCTCACATTGTTATCTTTTTGGTGCCAGGTTAAGACCTTCCTCTTCTCTCAGGCATTTGGCAGCATATGATGTGGTTTTAATTAGGTATGGAATTTTTCTTATTGTTGATTGTATAAAATTCTTTTTAGATATATGTGTGTGTGTGTGTCTGTGTTGTATGCTTATATGTATTTGGTTTTTATAATGTGTTTCTAAGGTTTGTAAACCGCCCAGAGAGCTTCGGCCATTGGGCGGTATATAAATAAAATTAATAATAATAACTACCACTCCCATCATCCCTGGCCACTGGCCATCCTGGCTGGGGCTGATGAGAGATGGAGTCCAACACATCTGGAGGGTCCCTGCTCAAAGTTCTTAAGGAGAGATAAACTTTCCTAGCCAGGTGGGTGGGGATCCTTTAACAAGCAAAGACGTCAGGGGTTGAATATGAGACCTCCAGCATGCAAAGTAGGTACTCCAGCATTGAGTTGTTCACCTTACCCCAGAGCAGGGCTCTCCAACCTTGGGTCCCCAGATGCTGCTGGTCTACAGCTCCCAGCATACATAGCGAGCAGGGCTAATGGCAAGGGATTCTGGGAGCTGTAGTCCAGCAACATCTGGGGACCTGAGGTTGGAGAGCCCTGCGTTAAGGGCACAATTCTATGCACGTTTAGGCAAGAAAAAGTCCTACGACTCCCAGCATTCCCCAGCCAGCCATCTAAACATGCCAACTAACCACCAAACCAGGAAACCCTCCCCCCTGTAGTATCCATTTTGCCTCAAGCCTCCATTAAATGGACCCTCTTTCCCCATTCAGTATGTAGGCTGATGGCTGCTGAAATTTAAACAGGAAGCTCCTCGGAGCAGGGACCCGTTGTTCTTAAAATTACGGTACGCTGTGCCACGACTTTGCAAAGAAGACCTCAAAGGCTGTTTGCCCAAATGTCCTTGCATACCTATGCCACTCATCTGTGACTTAAAAGAAGAAGAAAAAACTCCAACCCACCTCCCTCCAGCTCTTGGTAATAAGAAGTGAGCCCAACAATGTGCAAATGACCAGATATTACCGGGGGGGGGGGGGGGATCCTGATATTTAAGACAGGGCTCTCCAACCTTGGGTCCCCAGATGTTTTTGGCCTACAACTCCCAGCATGCCCCAGCCAGATGTAGGCCAAAAACATCTGGGGACCCAAGGTTGGAGAACACTGATTTAAGATATAAGGAAGTAAGAATGTAAGAATGAAAGAATCTGCTTGACTTTGATGCACCCATGAAGGAGTTTTGGACAGCTGCTTACCATGTTTTAGGAATAGAAGATTTTCCCCCCTTGGGAGAAAAAGATCAATATGAAATGTACAGGAAATAAACATCAATCCCTACCACCATTTTCTTGCTGTGCTGGGCAAGTACACACGCAGGCGTGTGTTTTGGATCTTTTGGTGTTGTGAACTCACCAGAGCTCAACCGCCTTGCAATGCAAGGTCTCAGCCAGGGAATATGTGAAGTTGCAATGAAGACAACAGTACCTCTAAGTGCGTGCAGAATGCATTTTCCCCACCACACAGCAATGGCCATAAGTTTAACATGTGCTGGGAAACATGCACCTCATGGAGGGCTACTTCACGAAAAAGGCGGTGTGCACTCAGAGGCAAACTCAGGTGCGCGGAGCGGCCTGGACCCCACTTCTAAAGTGAGAGGCAGTGACAGAGTGTCTCCCTAAAGTGTTTCACAGACCACCTGTGGTTGGGCTTTATGAACGCCTATATGCCCAGCCAGTCAGGGGCGGCACTAGGTACAGAAAAGATCCAGGGCTTAGGCCCACAGGACAAAAAATATGCTCTAAAGTCTTTGTGTGTGTGTGTGTGTGTGTGTGTGTGTGTGTGTCTGTCTGTCTGTCTGTCTTTGAAGGACCCTGTCTCCTAAGGACACCCCTAATTGTAAAAAGGGATGCAAGGACAGGCGAGAGGAGGGCATTTGATTTCAATGAAAACCTCAGGCAGAAAGATTCAAGGGTGGGGGCCAGCAGGAGGTGAAGCCCATGTGGGCAGAAGCCGGTTAATCCAGGGGGCTCAGATGCAACAGAGATCCTCAGGGCCCCTGGACCTTCCTTTCAGCAAGTGCCCCTGGGAAGCAGGGTGGTGGGGCAGAGGGCCTCCCAGAGATTCGGGGCTCCAAATGAGGCTCCAGCCCTAGTGGGCCGCCCCCTAACACCACCCCTGCAAATTACTTGGGAAGATAGGCGAACAAATGTCAGCGTACTGGAAGAAGCAAAGACTACTAGCGTTGAAAAAATGATCCTTCAACACCAACTTCAGTGGACCGGTCATGTTGTTCGAATGCCTGACTGCCGTCTCCCAAAGCAGTTACTTTACTCCCAACTCAAGGATGGAAAGCGGAATATCGGTGGTCAATATAAGAGGTTTAAAGATGTTCTTAAGGCTAATCTAAAAAAATGCAATATAAACATCGAGAACTGGGAAGCTCTGGCCCATGAACGATCTAACTGGAGGTTGGCCTTTCACAAAGGTTCCATGGACTTTGAAGAAGCCCGAGTGCAAGGCGAAAGGGAGAAACGTGCTAAGCGAAAAGCACGTCAAATGAATCCTTTACAGGACCATCTTCTATCTGGTAACCTGTGTCCTCACTGTGGGAAGCTGTGTGGATCTAGAATTGGCCTCCACAGTCACTTACGGACCCATCGCTGGAGTCTACACAATTTTTTTTTACAATTTCCTCTTTTTATAATTTTCTTTTTGTAATTTTATCCTTGAAGACAATCTTACTCGGTCACGAGTGATCGCCTACTACCACTTCTGCAGCCAATCCAATGCACCAAGAGGCTAAATTTGGGGCCTCTCCACCCAGAAAAAACACTGACATTGCAAAGAACGTTCCAGATAATGGAGCTAAAACCTGCAGAGAAGCTAAAACCTGCAGTGAACCCCAAAACCTTCAGAGAACTGGATTCCCAATTTAACGTGGGATATGGAGCAGAAATTTGGTGGGCACTTTGCACACCCTCCATGGAACTCTGCAGGCACCACTTCTCTGATTAGCCACCACAATCTCCATCTTCTTCCTGTCTCCCTGATTTGAAATCTAAGCAGAGAGGAGCTGGGACTCGCTTCCTCTTTGCCCTAGAGTGGGTTGTGCATACCGGAGGGGTTGATCAGGGCTCCAATTCTGGTAAGCAGACCTTAATAATACCCCCACAAGTCCCGCTCACCGCCGCCTCTTCCAACGTTAGCCAAATCTTCTAAAAACAATTTATAGCTATGGGGTGGTCACCCCCGCTGGTTGCCTGACATTCGAATACTGGGATAGGTGGAAACGAACTCTGCATGCGCTCAGCGGCACTCTCGCCTTGACGCTGCTTTCTAGGTTTTGAGTTCCGGCTGGCATCAAGAAATAAATGACGAAAAAAGGGGCAAAAGAACCCCGCCTTCGACTTACGCCTTTGCACCTGCTTTCCCTTCCTGGGACTCGCCCACCCCGTCCGTGCGCCCGGGGCGCAAAGCTCTCCAAGGCGCACACCTCGCCAAGGCGCAAAGTTCTCCAAGGCGCGCAGGCGGCCCCGCCACCCGCCCCGTCCCGCGCCCGTGGCTCACCTGGACTCGGCAGCCTCCCTGGGTGAGCAGCCATTGGAGGCAGGCCAGGTTGCCAGTGGCGGCGGCGTCGTGGCCCGGCGTGGCCCCGTTGCGCGCCCGCCCGGCGCCCGCCAGCGCCGCTTCTTCCACCAAGTAGCGCAGGCAGTTCAGCTTGCCGGCGCGGGCCGCGTGGTGAGCCGGGGAGGCGCCCAGCGGGTCCCGGAGCGACGCCGGCTGCAGCTGCCCGTCCCCCTGCAGCGACTTGAGCGTGTCCACGTCCCCCTGGCGGGCGGCCTGCAGGGCCCGCTCCAGGGCCATGGCCGCCGCCGCCTCCGACGGCAGCAGCCCTGCCCGCGTTCAGCACACGCGGGAAGCCATGCGAGGTCGCCCGCCCGCCTTCTTTTGGGCCGGGGGTGGGAGAGGTCTTCTTCACCTCCTGCCTCGCGCCTCGGGCCGCCTCCTTCCGCACCTGGTCCTGGATGGGGCGTCTGCTTAGCCCGGAGCGCGCTGGGTGGGGGGGTCCCCTCTCCTTTCCCGCCCGCCCCTCTAACTGCGCCGGCCGTCGAGGCTGCTCGCACAAACTCCGGCTGCGACGCCTGCCGAGCTCGAGGCGGCGGAGATCCGATCTCTCGGCCGGGCTGTCAACTCTCCGCTCCTCCCTCCCTCCGCCTCGGAGCAACAACAGCCTGGGGGCGCCCTCTCGTCCCTCCCTAAGCCTGCCAGCTCCGCCCCCTCGACGGCGCTGGTGCTTGAGGCGAGAAAGGGTGGGGAGTTTTAAAAGGGGTGTGTGTTGGTCTCTTGACTGTGTCGGGCACAGACAGTCATCTCCATTTAAGAGTGGTCCTGTCTTCCTGCGAGTCAGGGGCCCATGGGAACCGGAGTCTGTTCCCCTGAGCCCCAAATTTCCATTGATGCCAAAGGAAACTTTGATTTTCAGCTTACGGTAATTATATGGGATGGGGAGGGGCAATTTTCCTACAGGAGGGAAAGAGAGAGATGTTGGAAGGGGGGAGAGAAAAAGGTCGGGATGGGACATTTAGAGTCAGACAGCAAACTCGTTGTAACTTGGGGCTACTGATTTGAAAAGATCTGGGGTGGGGTGCAAACGAATGCAATGTATTTATGCATTTATTTGAGGTGATTTGGATGAGAATTTAACGGCAGGCTTTGCCCTCTCTGAAATTTAATTAAATCCTTGAAATTCTATCTACATGTATACATACAGGCCTGTGGCTCATGCTGGCTCAGCTTGTCTGAGTGTGGAAAGCTAAGCAGGGTCAATCCTGGTTGTTACTTGGATGGGAGACCCCTCCTCTAGTTTCCTGCACTGAGCAGCGGGTTGGACTCCATGGCCTTGTAGGCCCCTTCCAACTCTATGATCTATGAAATCTATACAGATATAAATTAGCATATGCAAATTTTATGCAGGGTGCTGTTGCACTCCTGTCCTGCTAGTGGGCTTCCTTTTGGGGCAGCTGGTCGGTCCCTGTGTGAACAGAACACTGGACTAGATGGACCCTTGGTCTGATCCAGCCTCAGGGCTCTTCTTATGCTCTCTTTGCTGGGAGTAAGTCCCATTGGACTTTATGGGGCGAACTTCTTTCCACACTGGCTGCAAAGATGGCGGAGGGGATCAGAGCGCAAATGTCCAACTCCGAGGTCGGATCGCTGTCTCTGACCTTGGATCTGGGAATCCAAAGTATCCTGGGGCCCCGAGATACTGTCGAGGGGCCATAGGGTCACTCCCTGAATTATTTATTTATTTATTATCTTGTTTCCATATTGTAATGTTGGATTTTATTTTTTAATGGAAACCACTTGGGGATTTTTATATATTAAGCGACAGAAAAGTATTATAAATAAAATAGATGCACACTCTAGGAAGAGGAAGGACTTCGGTGATGTCTCATTCCTGTTTTTTGAAACAGCTTTGCCCAGTTTGGTGCCCTCCAGATGTGTCAGACTACAACTCCCAGCATGCCCTAGTCAACCATGTTGGGAGTTGTAGTCCAACACATCTGGGGGGCACCAGATTTATTTATTTATTGATTGATTTATTACATTTCTATACCGCCTTTCTGCTAAGGCACCCAAAGTGGTTTACAATGTTTAAATACACAAACAAACGTTACCCCCCTCCTCCAAACCAAACATACACCAGTTCTCTCAGGCCAACTGAAGGCTTCTTCTGGAGCTGCTGGTACAATCTCCCTGGCCTGGGCTTTTCTTCTGCCTTCCCTCTGTAGCCCCAGGGAAGGTGGGGGAGGGGCTGCCCCAGCAGTCCTCTCAGGCTGGTGATGGTCGTTTCAGGAGCTGATGGCAGTTGCTCCCCGGCCTGGGCTTCCCTTCTGCCTTCCCTCAGAGCGCACAGGTCTTAAATAGCCCCAGGGAAGGTGGGGAAGGGGAAGATTGGGGAAGCCTGTTTTAATCGTCTTTGTTCTTCAACCTTGGGTCCCCAGATGTTTTTGGCCCACAACTCCCAGCATGCCCCAGCCAGCATAGCTGGCTGGGGCATGCTGGGAGTTGTAGGCCAAAAACATCTGGGGACGCAAGGTTGGAGAACACTGGTCTACACGATTGGGGTCCCAATGGCAAAAATCACGGATTATGTATTTTGCGCCTCCCTTTTTTTGTTTGCTCCCACCCTCCTTGATTTGCTGTAAATCAAACACAATTTTAAAAAAATAAATAAATGCCGCTTTTTAACTTTTATTGGACTATTCATTCCAGTCCACCAAGAATGCATGTACAGGAGGCCGCTCGGCTTTCTGAAATTCTGCAGCATATTGATCATCCAGTTGTAACCTCTCCCAATACTTTCAAGGTCCTGTGACGAGACACAGCCGTTCCTCAGCTGTTCCTTTTGCTTGGAAAACTCATATCGCTGTTTCTGTATGCAGCGATCTTTCCTGACACTTTGGATTATTATTTTTTTTAATTTCATTTCTATGTGAAACAAACACATAATATCAAACATATAACAATTAACAAAACAAAATAGACTTCCGATTTTCTTCTACAGCAAATATAGGTAACAATAATTTTTCTTACTCGATAATCAGAATGAGAAATCTCTTTCTTCTCGTTGTCCCAAATTCACTTATTATTCCATGAACTCATAAACAAACAAATCATTATTTTCCAGCCTCTACAAAAAGTCAATTAGAAGTTTCCACTCAACAATAAACGTGGATGTTGTCCTTTCTCTGATTAATGAGGTGAGTTTGGCCATCCTTGCCAGCTCCAGCATCTTGACCAACCATTCTTCTGTCGTAGGCACTGCTGGACCTTTCAATTTCTGTGCATATAGTAGTCTCGCTGCCATTGTCATGTATAAAAATAAAGTTCCATACCTTCCTTCTAGCTGACTGTCCATTATTCCCAATAGAAAAGCCTGGTTTCAATTGAAAAGTAATCTTTAAAATCTTTTGCATTAATAAATGAATTTCTGCCCAAATTTTTTAAGCTTTCTTACATGTCCACCACATATGATAAAAGGTTCCTTCCTGTTGTTCACATTTCCAACATAAAATTCTAGCCAATTTCTCTGGAGACAAATACCAACGATACATCATCTTATAAAAATTCTCTTTAAGACTAGAACATAATGTAAATTTCAATCCTTTTAACCACATATTTCTCCATTGTGTCATTAATATATTATAGCCAAAATTTTGAGCTCATTTTATCATGCATTCTTTCATTTGCTCTTCCTCAGTTTCAAATTTCAACAAAAGCTTATACATTCTTGAAATAAGATGTTCATCATTTAGACATAATTCCCTTTCAAAGTCAGATACATTTTGTTCAAAATCATATAACCTTTTATCAACTTTAAACCTTTCTACAATCTGTAAATAGGAAAACCATTGACATGTATTACCTTCTTTTATTGGTTCTCTTGATTTTATTTTTACACTCATCTTGGGAGAATTCCAATAAATCACGATATGTCAACTGGATTATTATTATTTAAATTTATTTAAAATTATTTTTAGTCTGCCTTTACGGGTGGAACCCTTTCAAGGCAGCGTACAAGGTAAAAACCATACAAAGTGGATACAATAAAGATCAATACGTACATATTCAATAAAAATGACATTACCAATAAAATCGGCAGCCCAAGAAACTACAGAAAGGCCAGCTAAAAAGCGATAAGAGATCCAGCGTTCCAAATTTACACACCAGAGCTGTATGTCCGGCTCCCCTGCCAGTGGGGCTGTGGTCAGTTTGGAAGTGCGGGCACTCAGCGTGACAGGCCCCGCAGCCACACCCCCAAGGAGAGCCCCAAAACAGACGGCTGCCTGGATCCATACCAACAGACCAGTCCTAGCAGTTTTCTTCTCTGCCAGGAGCAGGTCTTTTGTAAAGCTAAAGCCTCTTCATTGCCCATTCCAGGCCAAGCCACCCAAAAATGCTTTGCATTACAGCAGGGGACAATATATTGTTGCTTGAGAAATTCATCCACCTCCAGCTACTGTGAGGATTGCTGCAAAGCTCAGAGGGAAGAAGGTGGTGGTGGTGGTGGTGGTGGTGGTGGTGGTGGTGGTGGTGATGGCAGGTGATGCAAATCAAAAAGTGCCCTCAAGCCCAGACCCCGGAGAACCCTCTTCAGAAGGAAAGGCTAGGGCAGTGTTCTCCTGCTGGGAGTTGTAGGCCAAAAACATCTGGGGACCCAAGGTTGGAGAACACTGGGCTAGGGAGAGCCCCCCTCCAACTGAAGACTGGGAGGAACTTGCAGCAGCCCACAGGCAGCCTAAAGAGAGCCCCATCCCAGGGATGCCTCTGACCCCGTCCCAAGACCTGCCTTGATTGCCAAGGTTCATCCGTCACACACACACCGACCCTCAGGAGCGAAGGCAAGAGGGGAGAAGCTCGCGGTACTTGTAGGAGCACCAGCTCGGCTGCCGGAAGGCTCTATCGACAGAGGTCTACTCTGGAGGAGGGAGATGACCCAGCTGAAGACCGGGAGCAGGAGGGGCTCCCAATGAGCCTATAAGGTTTTCAGTCTCTTCCGGACCTTTGCTGGGATAACGGCTCCTGCACTTTTCTGGTCTCAGCCAGCAGAGGCCGGCGGCTCCAGTGTCAGCGGGGTGGTTTATCCACTCTGGGTTTCAGTCTGACCTTTAAAGGCACTATCCATGGTGCTGAACCCGAGCTGCTAAACCCAGACTAGGCTCAGCACCATGTATATCTCCGTATGAGTTCGGGCAGCAGCCCAGAGAGGGTTCTCCGCCCCATTGACACTGGAGCCATCAGCCTCCCCTGGTCCCCGTCAGTGCCTGAGTGCCCCACGCGCCCTGGAGCTGAGCACCACACGCCCAAATGAAGCAGACCTCACGGCTGGCTCAGCTGCAAGGGAAGGCGAGGCAAGCACCCGGGGCAGCAGAGGCTTCGGGGACGGCCTCCAAATAAAGCCAGCCTGGAATCCTGCAGTGCGCCGATTGTGCGGGGGCTCCTGTCTGCTGCGGGGGGGGCCTTAATCCCCACAACACAAGATGCCGTTGGACAATTCCAGCCCTCCCCGGCCGGGTGCCCTCCAGATGCATGGGACTGCAACTCCCATTATCCCCAGCCAGCATGGCCATTGGCCGGGGATGATGGGAGCTGCCGTAGTCCTTCCCTCCCTCAGACATATGTGCAAGCAGCCCCCATGCCAGTGGCAGCCTTCCCCCTGGCTGGGCTCGCGTTGGGGGCCTTGATGAGCAGCGCTTCGTAGTAGGACATCACGGCGGCGACCACGGCTGCCAAGTCCCCTGCCGCAGCCATCCACAGGGAGTAGCCGTATTCGAAGCTTGGGAATCCAGGGATGCTGAGAGACACCTAGGAGGGAAGTGGGGGAGAGAGCCCAGTCGGCAAGCAGCGGACATGGACCAGAGCGAAGGCACAAAGACAACAGAATCGCTACCAGTCCTGATGGCTCTATGCCAGGGCTCCCCAACCTTGGGTCCCCAGATGTTGCTGGCCTACAGCTCCCAGCATACCCAGCCAGCATGGCTAATGGCAAGGGATTCTGGGAGCTGTAGGCCAGCAACATCTGGGGACCCAAGGCTGGAGAGCCCTGCTCTATGCGACCTCCAGGATCAGAGGCAGTGTGCCTCTATACATCAGTTGCTGGGGAACATGGACGAGAGGGTGCCGTTGCACTCCTGTCCTGCTTGTGGGCTTCCCATTGGGGCAGCTGGTCGGCCACTGTGTGAACAGAATGCTGGGCCAGGTGGAGCTTGGTCTGATCCAGCAGGGCTCTTCTCATGTACTTATGAGAGCAAAGGTACAAAGAGGAACAGGCCAGTGGGCAGGAGGCAGGTCGGTCAAGCCAAGAGGAACATGCTCGCCAGCCACTCAGTCGAGTTGCTCAGAAGGCGGGGCCAGGCCAGAGAGAGCAGCTTAGACCCAGAAGGAACCCTACTGGCACCTCATGTCACCCGACTCCTGCTGAGCCAGTAGCTGCAATGCCACAATTCCACCACCTGCAGGGGTGGCGCTGAAGAGCAGCCGAGAGCAGCCCAGAAGTTCTGGCAAGCAGCCACAGCGGTGCACAGAGTAAGGGGCGTATATCACTTTACAGCAGACTTGGGGAACCTCCAGCCTGTGGGCCAAATACGGCCCACGGGAATTTCCCATCCAGCCTGTGAGCTTCTTCCAGTGGCTCCCATCCCCACTCCTGGCAGGAAAATGCTCTTATCTCCAATTGGCTGCTGATTGGAAATAAGAGTTTTTCCCTGTGCGGGAGAGGAGGCAGGGTCTGGGGAGGAAGGTGCTAGTGGTTCAGCTCTCCTTACCTCTAAGGATTGTCTTGTTTATTTCTCAGAAGACGTGAAGAGGCTTGTCCTGCTTACTTGTGAGTAGACAGATGCTATTTGAAAGTGCTGCTGAGTGATTCAGTCCTGCTTACTTCTGAGTAGACGTGCAGTGGCTTGTCCTGCTTACTTCTGAGTAGACTTAAAATAGCTAAGAGTCCCACTTCCTTGCCTTTGGCCCCGCCCACAGATGGAGCGCAGCCCCTGAGACATTTGCGTGACATGTAAACATTCATGTTTGTACATACTGCAGTGACACCGAGTGTGTGAACGCTCGAATGGGAAAACATTTAGTGGCTAAATTGTTGTAAGCCACTCTAAGGGGATCTGCAGCTGCTAGAACTGGGGATATAAATGCCCCAATACATAAATGGTGCTGACAGTTATGGAGTCCAACCAGTTGCAAGGAGATCAGTTTAGGCAGCAAAATACACTTCTGCCCCCCCCCCCTACAAACCACTGCTGGGAGAATAAAGTAGCATCTGAGCATGCATTAATTGGCCAAACCTGGTTCCTGTAGTGAGCATCTGCTCCCAAGCTCAGGCCCTCAAGGTGTGCTGGACTGCAGCTTCCATGTGGGCTGGGGTGATGGGAGTTGCAGTCCCTTGGGGAAGGCTGATCTCCTCTGTGATACCTTGTTCTCCTCTCCCGCTTCCTGCTTCTCTGCTTTTCCACCTGGGATTGCCAACTTTTCCATTTAAAATTTACTTCCCCAGCTTCTTTCTCTCCCCCCAACCATTCTTCCGCTCTCTTTCTGCAACAGTTCATCACTGATCCTCAGGGTATCGCTGTTCCAGCCCTGATGACATCTTTGGGAGAGGAAACCGGTGCCAGGAAGACTAAACCAGCCCCATGTACAAATTGGTCCTGGCCTACCAGAACGACTTTCAATCGATGGGTTCTATGTAATGCGTGATGCGAGAACGCCGGCTCACAGGTAATCCCAGTTATTATTGTGTGTGTGTGTGAAATGTAAAATGCGGGAGGCGCAAAGAGGTCAGGCCAAAAGGACACACAAGAGCAGGGAAAGTACCTCGTACTGGTGCTGGGAGAACACGTACATGCAGTATCGAATGACTCCAACGCAGGACAAAAGGCCTAAAAGGAAAGGAGAGCTCAATGAATTCTTGCACTCCTCCTGCCCCCTCCCCTCCTGTGAGGCTTTCGCTCAGGAATTCCCAGATTCCACCAGAGGTAACAAGAAATAAAGAAACTGAATTATCTGAGGCTCCGATGAGTCCAACACAGCTGTCCACAGAGGAGGCTGCCTGCCGCTTCTCTGCATGTCACTGCTCTGGGCTGGCCACCTTCCAATCAGGAAGCAGAACCACAGAGCACGGGCTTTTCTGAAGCTATGTCCATCTTATTATTCACACACAACATTTTTCCATGCCTCCAATTCTAATGTGCGGCTCATTCCTATACAAGCCATCGGGATGTTGCAGTCAAATGAAGGTGAACATAGCATATGTGTGTGTCTGTGTGTGTGTGTGTGTGAGAGAGAGAGAGAGAGAGAGAGAGAGAGAGAGAGAGAACCAGCTGTATTGTGCATGCTTTATCGGATTGGTGCAGCACACAGTGCACAATTTTATTTTTATTTATTTATTTCTTATATTTATTAATCACCCATCTGGCCGGTCACCCGGCCACCCTGGGTGATGTACAATTAAAATACAATAAAACAATACAATAAAATATAATAATAATTAAAACAATATAAAAAGTTCTTTTAAAAACCTAACCCACCCCATATTCCCGCCTGAACAGCCATGTTTTTAATGCACGGCGGAGGCAAAGCGCACTTGGCCAGGGCTTGCGGGGACCTCCGAGTATGCAGCCCCCCCCACCCTACCAGGAGAATCCCTTGTTATCTCCGATCTATTGAGAGGGGGAACAACATGTAAGGGAATTCCTTTGTTATCTCCAATCACAGATTGGAAATATCAAAGGGCTCCCTCTCCCTGACTCCTCCCCAAGCTCCCAGTAGCCTCCAGCCAGGAGTGGGGCTTGGGGAGGGGCCTGGCAGGGAGCCTTCCTGTGCCAGATGAGGAACCTTTTAAGTTGCTAGGCACTTAAAAGATTTGGGGCCCATGCCCCTAGGACACAAGTCTGCATATAATGTGCATATGCTAATTTATATCTATAGATGCAACCTTAAGATTCATTTAAATTTCACAGGAGGCAAAGACAGCCCATACATTTCTCACCGGAATCGTCCCCAATAAAATACATCCTTCAAGTAATTTGAGCCCTGCCCTAAATAACCAGGAACCAATTGAAAATGTTTTCTTTTCTTTCTTCTAAGCTTAGCTGCCATGGAGGGGAGGATTTTTTAAATGAGATGGGTAGTGCAGCATGTGCAAAGGGGGGGAGTTTAAGCCCTTCCTTCCTTGAAGTTGCCCCCTGCATGGCAATTAAGCAGAGAGAAAGAGGGAGAAAACCTTCCATTGCCGCCAATGGACACTCGGGGCTTTAGGGGGCAGATCTAGGGCTGGGGTCCCATGGGACCAGGAGTAGCCACGAGGCAGGGCCAGTGCTACCATTAGGCCAGCTAGGCAGCTGCCTAGGGCGCAGGGCTAAAGGGGGCGCCAGAAACGCCTTGGAAAAAATACAGCGCCCTCAAGTGGGAAGGGGGGGCGCTAAATATCTGATCTTGCCTAGGGCACCAAACTGCCTTGCACCGGCCCTGCCACAAGGCCAGCTGTTCCCTGCCTCTGCATTTGGCACTGCTGGGAAGCATTTTTGTACTGGGGAGGGGGGGCTCTGTCGTTTGGACCTCTTCTTTGCAGTGGGGGGTGGGAATGGAGGTAGACCTACCTGCGAAGAGGTAGGATCCCACGGACAGGTAGAGGCAGCGCCGCTTTGCTGAGGCCTCCTGGAAGCAGCTGAAATATCTGCATCCCGAGAGGAGACAGAGAAAGGCCCCGGCGCCCGCGACTGCAGAGGTGATGAGGGAGGCTCTTGCGACGAGGACGGCCGCTGCGGGAAGACAGAGAGACCCCAGCCCCAGGGAAGGGTATTTGACCAGCAGCAGGGAGCAGGGCGCTGTTGTGGGGAAGAGGTGCGTGCGGCGCTGTTGAACCTGGGACCACTGCAGGGCGGGGGAACCTCTTTCGGCACCAAGGGCCACACCCCTTTCAGGGGGACTCCCCGGAGGTTGCATGGCAGAGGTGGGTGCCCCCCTGCCAAAAGTGGGTGGGGCCATCCCACACTCTCTCACGCAGGTGGCTGACTCTGCCGGCGTGGTGTTCTGGTGAGAGTGTTGGACTGGGGCTCAGGAGACCTGGGTTCTAGTCCCCGCTCGGCCATGAAGCTCACTGGGTGACTTCGGGCCAGTCACAGACTCTCAGCCTCACCTATCTCACAGGGCTGTTGTGAGGATAAGATGGAGAGGAGGAGGACCAGGTAAGGTGCCTTGGGTCCCATGCAAGAGGGAAACAGGATATCAATGTAATAATAAATATACCATAATTAATTAATGTACAGCTGGCCTGCCTTGGTTAATGGTTAGCAATGCACCGTTCACCCTTTTTAACGAAACCACTCTTACGTTTCCACTGCCCCCCCCCCCCATGATCCTGTGGCGGGGAGTTCCACAGGTTGCATGCACAGCTGAATGGTACCCACTGGCCATCCTTTGCCTCTTACGGAAGCAGGATGGAACAACAGAGAAGGGGAGCTGGGCAATGAGCTGGGCACTTATTTAGCAGAAACGTATATGTAGGAGCGGGGGGGGGGGGAGGAATTGATTTCCAGACCAACAGCAAAGCGGGCACTTAATCTCCTGTGGCTTTCTGGGTTTGGTGGCAAGTTATCAACCTAGAAGAGGAAGCGATAGGGAGGTTTTATTTTACCAACCAGCAGCAGCACGATGTGGCCACCAGTGAGGTGACTGACAGGGCCTCGCTCTGTTTTTGCGCAGACTTGGGTCTCCTCCCCCTGGGACGTCTTAGTACTGCAAGTGTACAATATTATCGGGCAGTGAAGACAGATGTCACATTTCGAGAGCGGTGGAGCCTTGCCATGTTGTGTTCATTGCAAATGTACCTCTGGGGCTAAACTCTTAAAAATGCGTCTGAATGTGTGCACCACAGTCTGGCTGCGGAAGGCACACATTGGCCTGCACCCATGCCACCACCAACATACTCCTTCCCACCCCAGTTCCTGAAGCATTTTTGCAACTGTTTGAAAAATATTTTTACTTTCCCTCCCCACCCCCAACTGAGGGGAAGGAGGAACCCTTTAGCGCAGGGGTGCGATTGTTCCATGCCTTTCTGTGCATGGAGAAAGGGGCAGCCTTTCCTTACTTAGGGCTACAGAAAGGAAAGCCTTTCTCCAGTGCTGAACATTGAAGGGATCCTGAGAGAGGATGTCGGGCCTGGGACGGAAGCTGGTGGGGCGGATGGGGAACCCCTGTGGGGAAGATCCAGCGCAGGCCAGAGGCGTCAGCAGATAAACATACAATGTGGTGTTCTATTTCATCTTTATTTTTAGAAGCAGCCTACTTGAAGCATTAGGAGAGGAGGCCAGCGTGACAGCCGACCCAGCTGGCTGGTGTCCATTCAGTAATCCAGCCTGGCTGAATGGATACCTGCCATGCAAATTAGAAAGCCGGCCACGCCCTGAAGTTTTCTCCTAATTCCTTTGTCCTCATCTCCTACCATAAATAAGCCTGAGTACATATCAGGGGTGGTGCCAGGTACCAAAAAGATCCGGGGCTCAGGCCTATAGGACAAAAAATAAAAAATAAAAATGCACAAGTTTGCATATGCTAACTTACGTACCTATGCTCTAAAGTCTCTCTCTCTGTGTGTATGTGTGTGTGTCTAAAGGAGCCTGTCTCCATTTGTAAAAAGGGGTGTATGGACAGGGGAGAGGAGAGCATTTAATTTCAGAAAAAACCCTCAGGCAGAAAGATTCAAGGGGTAGGCGAGCAGGAGGTAAAGCACATATGGGCAAAATCCAGGGGGATCTGATGCAACAGAGACCCTCAGTCAGGGCCCCTGAGCCTTGATTTCAGCAAGTGCCCCTGGACAGCAGGGTGGTGGGACGGGTGGCCTCCCAGAGATTCGGGGCTCCAAATGAAAGATGTGGGGCTCCAGCCCTGGTGGGCCACCCCCGACACTGCCTCTGGTACATATTACTGAAGGAAATGCACATTTCCCCAGCTATTGTGAGGGTTGCAGCTCTCAGGTCACTGTCCCCGCTCATCAAAGGTCCTGGCGCTTCGACCCTGCCAGCCCGGATTCCACTACCCCACTGCTGTTCTCCACAGCCTAGCCCCGATCCCCTGTTACTGTGTACCAACAACGGCCTCTGAGAACGAGGCCCAGAAGATGTCCTCGTGTCTAGAATTAGAAGCTGTGCGTGAGATGTGGGGGTGGATGAGGTCGCGTGCCTGTCCATCCTCCCCATCCTAAACTCTTGGATTTGTTGGCAGGGGAAGAAGGAAGCATGGGCATTAAAAGAAAATTAAGTTGTTTTGCTAACTCTTGAGCTCCCCTTAAAAGGGGAAGGAGCAGGGAGGTGCATGAGACCCCCACCCACCCCATGGGGGCCTTGTGTGCAGCAGCTTGGCCACCTGGTGTTGGGGCCGGGGGGGGGCAGATTTGGGGTTGAAACATTTACCAGGGTGTGGATTCAGGTAAGAGCTGAAGACATCACAGGTCCAGATTTTGACAAATTTGTCCCACACGCATTCGCCCCACAAACCTCGGCAGCGCATACTCAGCACCACGGAGCCTTTGCTGTTCACCTAGAAGAGAAGGGAGGAAGCCCGCCAAGTCCATTTCTCATCCTCGCTCGGAGCACTGCTCCTTTGAAACCGTTTGGCTCCGGCCGAATTGGTATCGCACGCTGGTTAGGAGAGCGCTAAGGGGCCCGCTGGCATTCCCCGGGTCACGATCTCAGTTCTGCTCATCATGAGGTCACCGCAGCTCCGCCTCCCCAGCCCGCCGTAACGCACCCCACCCACCCCACCCGCATCAACGCTGGTTCACTTTGTTCTTTGTTTTGTTACCCGTCGCTTTGGGAATTTTATACAGAAGCGAGTCAGATATTTCTACCATCTCTGCTTAGTGATGGACAAACCTGTCAGTTTTGCTCTCTTCTCCACATTTGAATTTTTTACATCTCAAGTTCTTTCTCTTCCAAATATGAACTTTGCAAATTTAGGTAAATTCTTATTAAAAACAAACAGCAACTAAAATCTCACCCATCTTTACCAGCCAAATTCAAGAGGTACGGGCAGCTATTCCCAGCATGGAGAAGACCATGGTGTACACCTGTATGCTGTTAGGGGTGTATGCATTTTGTTAGATCTGTTCTGTCTGTGTTTTGCAGATTGTCAGGCATTTTTCATTCCGTCGTCATTGATGGAATTGGATATTTAAATGTAGGAGAATTTTGTTCCACTTATGCAAATGTGCATTTGCACTAATGCACATTAGTGCTGGTGTGCATTAATGCGGATGTGCAACCCCCCCAAAAGTAAAATACCATTCCACAAGTCTGCAGAACTTGCTCGACTTGGAAAAAGTCAGTCCGCTGCAGAATCCATAGCTCAGATTCATAGAAATCTGAACTCATTTGAATGAATCCTTTGTGAATTTCTCTGGCATCCCTATTGTGCCATAGAGCTATTAAAGATGAGGCACCTGTCAGGGGAAAAAAAAGAGGTGGCAAGCCTAGTCAAGCACTAATATTGTGGACTAGGCAGGGATGAAACCCAGACTTTTAAGAGCTAAGCACCCAAAGCCCGGCAATCTCTCAGTTTCTGTTTCTGCCACATTCAATTTCCCCCCTCTCAAGTTCTTCTTGTCTCAAATGTGGAGAACTTTGCAAATTTTGGTGACTTATCAATACTGAACTGGAATGAAACTTTCACCTGTGATGCCTGCCTCTGTTTGCACATGTATGAACTCCAGTCCCAAGGAGAACTGAGTGTCCTATTTCCCAATTGTGTATGGGCAAGGCAATTTAAGGTGCAATCCTATATACGTATGTTTAGACCAGTGTTTTCCAACCTTGGGTCCCCAGATGTTTTTGGCCTACAACTCCCAGCATGCCCCAGCCAGCTACGCCGGCTGGGGCATGCTGGGAGTTGTAGGCCAAAAACATCTGGGGACCCAAGGTTGGAGAACACTGCTTTAGACAGAAAAAAAGCCTACAACTCCCAGCATGTCCCAGATAGCCTACAACTCCCAGCATGCCCCAGCCAGCTTTTTCTGTCTAAACACACACAGGATTGCACCCTTTGTTGTTTTACGAGGTGGTGGCATTTTAGGAGAGAGCTGTTTTCAGCTGTTTTAAAACAGTTAATTTTGTTGTATGATGCCTTGAGTCCTTTCTGGGAAAGGCATCTAAGAAATCTGAATGAGATAATAGATAGATGTAGATGATAGATAGATAGATAGATAGATAGAGGGAACGCTTGCTTTATCCATGCCACCCAAGCGCCTTCTGAATCACCGAGTTGCACTGCAGCCCGCGGCCCTTCCAAAGAGCAGTTAAGAAGAGCATTCTCCCTTCTTACCTGCCAGCAGTCTGTACAGAGGGAGCCGACGGCGCAGATGAAGGAAACCCCCCCAGAGAAAATGGAGACCAGACCTGCAACCGTGCCCATCGCAGGCCCTGTTGAAGGAGCAAAGGCCTCGCCGAACCGAACCCCAGCTTCTCCGGGCTCCGGATGTCTCCTGCCTGAGGCGTTCTCTACAGCTTCGCCCAGGTGAGGAAGAACCAGACCTGGGTTCGCCAGCAGCGGCCTTGGACCCGCCACCACTCCTGGGGCTCTTGCTCAGAACCAGGATCTACGGAGACCTCTTTATCGTGCCTGCTTGGATACCGCGAACACAGAGATGCCTTTTACTGAAACAGGAGGAGGGCTGGCCTGCAGAAGAGGGAGGCAGAGATTAGCAGGGAGGGGAGATGCTGAAAGGTCAGGCGGAACGGAAGAGGCAGCCGGCAAATTCTGGGTCCCGCAGCTTTTCCTTCATGCTCCAGGAGGCCCCGGTGATATGCCAGTCCGGCTGCAAGGAGAAAGACCGGGGGGGGGGGGAGCCTCAGACGGGAAAGGATGTGGCGGAGGAATGGCAGCCCTTTCAGCCCAGGGGCCGAATTACATTTCGGAGACACTCTCGAGGGCCACGTTCTGGTGGTGGGTGAGGCCGAAGGAAAAAGGGAGCAGAGCCAGAATAACCCCAAATGCCAGCATATTGTAGCTTAAAGCTCTTCTTGCTAGCAACTGAGCCTTAGGAGAGACATTTCAACCTTTTTAGAATGGGGGGAAAACTGCAAAAAGGGGGCAGAGCCAGAATAACCCCAAATGCCAGCATATTGTAGCTTAAAGCTCTTCTTGCTAGCAACTGAGCCTTAGGAGAGACATTTCAACCTTTTTAGAATGGGGGAAAAACTGCACAAAGGCCGAGAAACCACCAAAAAACCAGTGCTTGGGGGAAAGCTGGTGTGGGCCCCTGGGGAACCCCAGAGGGCCAAATTAGTACTCCCAGGGTCGGCCAGATTTGGGCCCTGGGCAGCAGTGGCTGGTGACTCCGATGTCAGTGGGGTGGTGTATCCACTCCGGGCTTCAGCCTGAACTCTAAAGGAGCTATCCGTGGTGCTGAACCTGTTTTGGGGCTAGGGTTCGGTGCCATGGGTCGCTCCTTAAAAGTTCAGACTGAAACCGGGAGTGGATACTCCGCCCCACTGACATCTGAGCCAGCCTCCACTTCCCCCCCCCGGGGGGTGGGGGTGGTGGTCTACAGATATTCCGGTTACTGCGTTTCTGCAGCCTTGGCACAGAGCATAGGAGGAGATGCCTCTTCCAAGATGGTGGCCCGCTGTCGCGCCCCAGTCCTTTTCCTTCAACGCTATAAATGTTTTTATCCATATTTGCAAATGTATGCAGATTTATTCAGGGAGCGGACCCATTAAAATGCAGGCGTTTGATCAACAAGGATTTTAATTGGTTCCACGATAGCGCGCTTCTTCCGCAGGGCTTCTGTGGCTGTCATGACATGCTCTGACCAGGAGGTGTCGCTAGATGCCACTGATTAAATTAGGTGATGATACCAAAGGAGAATCACGGAAATACGACTGTATCAAAGAAAGTGTGAAAAAACCACCGTGAGAGAACTTACTTTCATCTATTTTTAAACTTTTTGACAACTTTTTGCAATACATGCTTCAATATCAAATTTATTATTTTTATAAAAACTTTACAAACTGTTCAATCATGCTGTAATATAGCGTATGAATCATGTGTAATCTATATATATAAAAGAAAGTGTCCTGACTGACTGACTGGTTGACTGACTCATAAACGCCCAGCTCAAACCGTTTAATCTAGGAACATTAAATTTTGAAGGGACATTGCTTTTATGACATAGAGCCCCACTAAGGAAGGATTTTTGGAAATTCCATCCCTAAGGGGGTGAAAAAAGGGGGGCAAAATCACCCCACTCTCATATCTCCTATGGGCAAAACAACAGGGCAGCAGTTATGCAAATCAGCGTCACCTCAGAATTGCTGCAGGAGCCAATAGGAGCAGTTATGCAAATAGCCCATATGACACTTAGAATGTCCGTATGAATTCCTGCAGGGGCCAATAGGGCTGGGTATGCAAATCTCCCCTCGGCCATTTAGAATGTTCCCTGAGGGGGTGAAAAGGGAGGGAAACATTTTAAATGACTGAATGACTGAATGACTGCTGTGTGCGGGGCGTCGTCGTTGCATAGGCTCCATCACGTTTTGACAGATCCGCCCCAAACTTGGCACACATACTCTCCATCACCCAAGGACAAAGACTGGTGGGTTCTCAAAATCTCCGAAAAACCCTCGCTGCACCTGTAGGGCCCAAAATAGATGAGAGCCAATGGCGTCACTTGGAATCTTCGCAGGGGCCATTCAGGAGCGGTTATGCAAATCGCTCCAACGACATATAGAATGTTCGTATGAACCACAGCCAGGGCAGAGCTGGGCTTTCATTGTTGGGTAGTCCGGGGGGGGAAGGGATTTCATTGTGCAGTCCTTGGGGGGGGGGAGCTGGGATTTCATTGTTGTGTAGTCCTGGGGGGGGGGGGAAAGCAGGGATTTCATTGTGCAGTCCTGGGGGGGGGGAGCTGGGATTTCATTGTTGTGTAGTCCTGGGGGGGAAGCTGGGATTTCATTGTGTAGTCCTGGGGGGGAACAGGGATTTCATTGTGTAGTCCTGGGGGGGCAGGGATTTCATTGTGTAGTCCAGGGGGGCAGGGATTTCATTGTGTAGTCCAGGGAGGGAAGCAGGGATTTCGTTGTGTAGTCCCTGGGGGGGGGGGGAGCAGGGGATTTCACTGTGTAGTCCCGGGGGAGCAGGTAGTCCTGGGGGAGCTGGGATTTCATTGTGTAGTCCAGGGGGGGCAGGGATTTCATTGTGTAGTCCAGGGAGGGAAGCAGGGATTTCGTTGTGTAGTCCCTGGGGGGGGGGGGGGGAGCAGGGATTTCACTGTGTAGTCCCGGGGGAGCAGGTAGTCCTGGGGGAGCTGGGATTTCATTGTGCAGTCCCGGGGGAGCTGAAAGTCCCGGGGGAGCTGGTAGTCCTGGGGGAGCAAGGATTCCATTATGTAGTCCCGGGGGACCTTTCCTATGGAGCGATTCAAAACAGCGGTCAGCGACCTTAAGGAATTTCGAACAAATGGTGCCTATAGGAAAATGACGACCCATGCAAACTTGGCACGGTCACTCTTCATCACACGAGCGAAGCTGTGGGCAACAGCTAGTTATACATATACCCAATGGTAATCACCCCCTTATACTTCAGGGGTTTAGCATCCACCAAACTTTACTGTATTGTGCTTTATAGAGTTAATGAAAACCTTCCTCTGTTTTTTCTTTCTCTTTTTGGAGTAGCTGAAGCCTTTACTCTGGTTCTTTCGAGATGGCCTTCAACGAGTGAGCCCTCCTCTCTGTTTTTTCTTCCTGAGTAGGCTTTAAGCATTATTTCTCCCTTTGGAATGGTTTCCAGAATCCTGATATTCACCGTATCCTCACTTATTTTTCTCCCCAACAAGAAACCGGTTTGGAATTCTTGTTTCGTGCATATTTGCCTTTATCAAGGGTTTCAAGGATAGTCACGGACTGTATCAGTTTCATTACATTCTATAATACAACAACATTTGTTCCAGCGTTGCCAAGCATATTTATAAAACAGTCAACCACCACAAATCCCAATATTTTTACTCATGTAGTCACGTTATCTCTTTTGTAGGTTGGTATTACGCTTAAATTCTCTAGTGGCGATACTGTTGCATGCATGTATATATACTCTATAAACAGCTATAAATCATTTATTAGAGTAAGATGTTCAGTAGAACCAATTAATGCTCCCTTAATAAAGGCAAATATGCACGAAGTGGGGGCGGCAGATGCAACAGCAAGAAGGCCTCACTGGAAGCCACCCAGACTCCTTTCCTTGCTGGAAATGCTTCCAAGCACCGGGGAAGCCTGGGAAATAGAATTTTCCCAAGGCGACCGAGTCCTTTTTAGGAGTGTCAGATATCCTGGAAATGAAACCTTCCCGATATCCTGGAAATGAAATATCATGATTGAATCATATTAGAAATTAAAAGCCCCTGGAACTAAGGGACTGGGGTGGAGGGGGAGGCGCACGTCATTTTCAAAATCTCTCAATAATATTACAGTAAAGTGAGCTAAAGGTGCAATCCTATGCATGTTCGGACAGAAGAAAAGGCCTACAATTCCCAGCATGCCCTAGCCAGCATAGCTGGCTGGGGCATGCTGGGAGTTGTAGGCCTTTTTTTCTGTTCGAACATGCATAGGATTGCACCCGAAGTAATGTGCTTAGGAAACTACGAAGAATCTAGTAGTGCGGGGATAAAGCAAGGGCCCAGGTTGTCCTTTTTGCCTTGCCCAAGAGAGACCCTGGAATGGACTATGCAGGGACCATCTAAGATTCCCAACACCAGAAGGATTAGGTGGGGCCAGTGCCAAGGGTAGACATGGCCAGGCACCTGCCAAGGGCCCACAGTCCACCAGGGGCCCATGGACCAGAGCCGCCCCCCCCCCCGGAGCTGCTGCTCCTCCTCTTCCTCTTTGCACCCTGCTTGTTCACCTGCCTCTTGCTCCAGCCCCGTTGACGGTGGTGGCGAGAAGGAGGAGCAGGAGATGATGCCGCTGCTCCCGTGCCCCCTGGCTCTCTGCCTGCCAAGCAAGAGGACGAGGGGTGACAGCAGTTGGTGACCATGGCCGTGAGAAGGTCCCTTACATGGCTTGGGACCACAATACCTGTTGGAGCGCCTCTCCTGGCATGAACCTACCTGTACACTCTGCTTGTCATCTAAGGCCCTCCTCCAGGTGCCTCTTCCAAGGGAGACTCGGAAGGCAGCAATGAGGGAGAAGGCCTTCTCAGTGCCGGACCCCCAATTATGGAATGACCTCCCTGATGAGGCCCGCCTGGCGCCAACACTGTTATCTTTTCTGCACCAGAAGACCTTCTTCTCTCAGGCATTTGGGCAGCATATGATGAGGTTTTAATCAGCTCTTGAATTTTTTTCCTCGTTGATCGTTTGAAATTGTTTTTAGAGATGTGTGTGTCTCTCTCTGTGTGTTGTATGTCTGAACATATACGGTTTTTATAATGTATTTTTAAGGTTTTTATCTTTGTAAACCACTCAGAGAGCTTCGGCTATTGGGTAGTATAGAAATGCAATAAACAAAGTTGAAGGAAGGAAGGAAGGAAGGAAGGAAGGAAGGAAGGAAGACTCACTGAGGGTGGGGTGGGGCCGCCTGGAGCTGGCTCTGGGATTAGGATTCTGGTCTGTGGTGTTTCTGTCTCAACTTTCCACAATCTCCACCTTTGACCAGTGGCCCTGAGATGGCGCAGGGAATATAGAGTTCCCCGTATCAACCTGCCCGTTCACTGAGAGCCACAGATTGGTGGATTATATCTTTTACCATGTGTGTGTGTGTGTGTGAATTTTGGCTATCTAAGCTCAAAAGGGGGTGGTCTACTACTGGAATCTCTAACGTTTATTCTATTAAAGGACCCAGCTGGCCTGTGTCGAACCCTTTTCCAGTGGGGTGGGCTCATATGAGCCATGCTATTCACCTGCCAAGATTCAGGTATAAAATCAGATCACCTTATAGTAAGAAGACTACATCCTGCAACACCGCCCTTGCTTACTAGGCGCATACAGGCCCCCGCCCCATGCCCTTCTCGCTTGTTGAGGCAGTTGGGCGAGCAGAAGGGAGGAGGCGGTTCTGGCACGTGCCGCTTAAGTGGATCTTGGAGACTCGTGTCGTGTCGGCCAGAGGCCTGCTGTCAAGAGGGGCGGGAGTGGGGGGGGGACAAGAGTGTGGCAGGGGTCTCCATTGAAACGGCACAAAGATTAAACCGATAATGCTTCTCCGGGGGCAGATCACCAGCTGTCCCTGAACAAGCATTAATTAACGAGAGCTTGGCTTGAAGGGGGGGGGCGCTCAGGAGTTTCGCTCCCTTTTTTCATTTCCATCCCCTAAGACAAGAACGGGATCGGCCAGGCGGCCCAGCTCCGAGGGGAAGCCTGCATGCTGAAAATGGAAAAAGAAACCGTTAACCTCCTTCGGGGCTGCAGTTATATTATCACCCAGTGGAAAACAGACGGGGCATTCTCGTTAAAGCCACGTTCCCTGGGAAATTCAAAAGATGCTCGATGCCTGCCCATATTGGCTCCAATTGTTACCTTGTTCACATGTGCGTTCCTCAACTAGCACCCCAGCCGGTGTGGCAGTTTGAGCTATGCTTCTTGTAGGCCATGAAACTCACTGGGTGACTTTGGGCCAGTCACTGCCTCTCAGCCTAACCTACCTCACAGGGTTGTTGTGAGGATAAAATGGAGAGGAGGAGGAGGAGGATTGTGTAAACCGCCTTGAGTTCCTTGCAGGAAAAAAGGTGGGGTATAAATGTAATAAATAAATAAATAGGGCAGCTAGAAAGGGAGGGGGTTCGGGGGGCTACCTTAACAGAGGCTATGGGGGACTGGATCCAAGGATTCTCCTGCAAACACCTCCCAGAGCCTTTTGCAATGACACAGAGCAGAGCGCCATTCCTGCAATCCCTGCCATGAAAGTTCCCAGCCTTCCCAGGAGCAGTCCTGTGGTTTAATGGACCAGGAAGCTAGAATCAGCAGGGGAGCTGTCCAGCAGAGAGCACCGGGAGAAAGGTGTTGCTTCAGCAAGGGCTGGTCTCCAACGGAGCAGCTTTATAGGGAAAGCTGTTGTCCCATCCCTTCCTGGCTTGTCAGTAGGGCCCAGATTCAGAGCATGCTTCTGCCTCATGAGTAGCGCTCAAGGATATCGGACAAGCTGCCCAATGAGCACTGCGTCTCCAGCTCTGGGCTTCTGTCTGGACCCACTACCGCCTTTGTTCCTTGGCGTTATCCCTGTGGGAATGGGCCCAGTTAAGGTGCTTCAGTTCCTTCAGTGCCATGGTCTTCTCGAGTAGAGCATTGCTCCACGGTAGTGGTTTCAGAAGGGTTATCGGCATCCTCTGACTTCCCCCGACCCACATTTCTTTCGACCATTCTTATTCAGTTTGACAGAAAAGAAATTGCTTTGAAAAACAAATTCAAAGGAGAAGAAGAAAAGGAGAAGAAGAAAATTTCAGAGACATTCTCATGGGTTGGTAGTGCTTACCTTACTTATGAGGAGGCCAGGGAGTGTGCACAAGTGTCCTGTCTTTCATTGAATGATCATCTCTCTGGCAGCCTGTAGCCTCCTTGGTTTCCCACACTTCAGGAGAAGCCACCATGAGGTAATTCCTCCCAAAGGGCTTTTTCAGCTCAGGAAGTGGGGGCAGCCTGGGAGGCTGCAGAGTGATGGGGAGATGTGCAACAGAAAGCAGAACACACACGCAGCACCCTCAACCACCTTGCAGTGATTAGGTAAGCTCAAAAACACCACAAAATTAAAATTACAAAACTCCCTGAGAATGAAGCAGAACAATGGAAGCCTCTTTCATGAAGAAAACATTCAGGAAATTGGAGGACAGATTTTGGCACAGCACTAGGCCTCCACCTCTTCCCTGGGGCTGGACACAACAGTGTCCCCCCACCACCACCTGCATTGCAGAGGATGCAGAACGGGGGCCAGGTGGCCAGCGGAGTGGATGCTGTTGCCACTTGCAGTAGCACACAAAGCCCCTAGGAAAAAAGAAAGAAGCTGTGCTACAAACCCTGCCGATGGCGAGCCCTGCCTCTGCCTGTGAGAAATGGTTGAGAATTTCTCCTCTCCCTGGAGGAATTCAGTGAAATTTCTCCCCGGAGCACTTTCACTGCCCACAAAAAGGGTGGAGAATTTCAAGAGGCCATTTGTACACAGCTCAGCTCTAGAACCAGTATCCAGGTCCACGAATCGGCACACAAACTGTAAATGAACCAGCGGTGCAGAATGGTACCCTTGTGGTACGCCAAATGGAACAGTGCAGTAGCCAGAAATGAAAAAGGATTGGCTCTCCCGGATAACTTGATTGTAGGGTTGCCAATTTTTTTAACTGGTCCCAATATCTGTCCTTCAACAGCTTAGATTAAGCAGGTCCCAATATCTGTCCTTCAACAGTTTAGATTAAGCAATACAATAAATAAATAAATAAATAATAAGCAGGTGGGTGTGTTTTGCTCCAGGCTACAAAAAGCCTCCACCTGTGAATTTCTGCATATCAAAACACAGGAGCAATCATTCTTTTTCCTGGCCAGCAGGCAACCCTGCCAGAGTCCCAGGCACGGGAGGATTTGGGCACTGGTGGTAACAGCATCCTAGCCCAAGTGGCCTACTACAGTACACCCTCCCAACGATTCCCAAAATGGCTTCTTCTGGTTCAAAATTGCTGTCAGTAGCACCAAACAGCTTTTCCCCTGGTTGAAATCGGATTAAAGTTCCTTCCAATACGAAAATCCTTGGAACACAGTCAAATGTTTTATCAGATCCATTTTGCTGTTTATACTTGCAACCTTAGTAGCCGTTCCATAACATGCCAGCTGCCTCCAGTTGTCCTCTGCAAGTGGTGACTGGCTCCACTATCCCGTCATCTCTTGCAAGCAACTAGGTAAGTACTGGCAGTGAGATTCATTTAGGGTGCAATCCTAATGCATGTTTAGACAGAAAAAAGCCCTACAACTCCCAGTCCCAGCATGCTGGCTGGGGTATGCTGGGAGTTGTACGACTTTCTCTCTCTCCTGTCTCAACATGCATAGGATTGCGCCCTTACTCAGGGATACAGAATGAGCGTGAGATAATGGAATGTTTGTTTTAAAAAAATATCGAAGTAGTTCATAATGAACAAGGTGTTTAGGAATAATTATTTGCAGGATATCTCTGTGCCTCTTCTTCTGCAAATTTACAGTTAATTACAATGAACCACGCACGTTTGCCATTGTGTCTGCCACTCACCTTGTTTGGAGAGATCTTTTCAGGGTGCTCTTCACAATCTGTTTTGGTTTCCAATCCAGTCCCATTTTGCAATGAAGAATTTGTGTGTAGTGACCTGGGGATTTTCTCACCGATTAAACATCAAGCTGGGTGTTTCTGTTCCCCAGTATTGTCCATCTATAGTGACTATCAGCATCTCTCCAAATTCTCAGGTGGAAAGAGGTCTTTTCCAGCCTTGCTACCTGAGATTTGTTTAGCTGGAGATGCTGACGAGAGGATCAGAGACCTTTGGCAGGAAAAAACAGGTGCTCCGCACCACAGGGTTACAACAACATCTGCAGCGGCCTTCTCCACTGTGGTGGCCCCCAAGTTGCAGCCCAACGCATCTGGAGGGCAGCAGGTTGGGGAAGGCTGCTCTGCAGGGTTGTTGTGAGGATAAAATTGGAGGGGTGGGTGGAACGGAGCATGTACGCTGTTCTGAGATTTCAGAAATTTGGTGAGATTGTCCCCCCCCCTCAATTTCTCTGCCCACAAATAGGGTGGAGAGTTCGAGAGGCCATTTGCACACAAATCTAGCTGAGACATCTTTTTGGGGGGGGGTGTCATGAAACTGAGAGAGCTCTCTTCCCTAACCAACAGGGGCCTTCCAGGGGCCTCGGAGTACAACTCCAGTCGAACGCATCTGGAAGGCGCCGGCTGGGCTGGAGGCTGCTGAGAGCGAACAAGTAGTGCACGAAAAACTTTGGTTGCTCCAGTGTCAGTGGGGCTGTGTATCCACTCTGGGTTTCAGCCTGAACTTTTAAGGCGCTGTCCATAGTGCTGAACCACAGCCCGCCTGCTACGTTCAGCACCATGGATCGGGCCTTTAAAGTTCAGACTGAAACCCGGGGTGGATACACCGCCCCACTGGCATCGGAGCCCCCAGACGCCGCTGCCAGCGCTGAGCGCACGCACCGGCTCGTGCGGAGTTGGCTCGCGTCCTCCACGCCCCCCCCCCCGCGGCTGGGCCTTAAGCCCCCGAGGCGCGTGCCGCCCGCCGCCCCGCCCGCCGCCGCCGCCCCTCCCCGCGGGCTCCCTTCGCTGCCGCCGCCTCCCCTCGCTCCGCGCCCGCCAGCTCTGCCTGCCGCTCCCGGCCTTCCTCTCACCGCCTGCCGGCGGAGCTCGACCCCGCTTGGCCCCGGGGCTGGCGAGGGCTGTGCCGCGGTGGGGGCATGGCGGGGGCAGCCAAGAGAGGGCCTCCTCCTCGTGGGCCCACCCGCTTAGGGAGGGGTGCGGCCGCCTGGCGGGGCGCCTCTTCAGCTGGCACCTGCCTGCGTGTCTGGTTGTGAGGATGGGTGCTTGCGTGTAGGGGGGTTAGGTGTGGCTGGAATGTAAGGGCTGAAAATCCCCCCCTTCTCTCTCCTTCTCCCCTCCCTCTCCTTTTTCTCTCTCCTTCTCTCTCTCTCTCTCCTTCTCTTCTTTCCTTGTTCCCAGTTCCTTATTTCTGCTCCGCAGCCGTGCGAATCAGGCACCGCGGGAACGAGGCAATCGAATCCACCTCCTTCTGCACACCTGTGTCCAGGAACAGCCTTGCTTAATCTGTGGAAGGGTTTTTTTTTGGGGGGGGTGATAGTTATTTCCCCTCCCCAGGGCATCGAGCGTCTGTTACCGAAGAAGACTTTGCCCACCGCTGGGCTTGGGAAGCGGCTGAACCTAAGCGCCCCCCCCCTGGGCCCCCCGATATGGGTAGTGGGTAATCTCTTCCCCCTCCTCCTGCAACGGTCTGGAACGGGGACACAACTCGAGGGGCTCCGGACTGTTCTCTTGGCGGGGGCGGGGGGCTTCGAGTCCTAAACCTCGGCAGGGACAAAGAGCAGATTTGGATCAAAGCAGACTGGGGGGCGGGGCTCAGTCCGATCCGTTCCCAGAAGGGCCAAGGACGCGACGAACGGTTTGAAAAGTCCAGTGTCATCGAGGGATGGTCCTGATGCGAAAAGTGTGTGTGTGGGGGGGGGGATGCCAGATCCCCTCCACCCCCAACAACAGCCATGGGCGGGGAAGGAGGCCTGGCACCAGCTGCACGTGGAGTTCAGCACCCTGGAGAGGGGCCAAAGCGCCACTTTGCCTTCTAAACACCCCCCCCCCCCGCAAAATCTGGGCTCATACAGGCACACGCACACACCTACCACCCCACCGATCAAGGGGAGGCAGCGCGTGGCTTGAGGCTTGCCTTGGGGGCGCCGCGGGCTCAGAGATGCCATGGGGGAGGGGGGCGAATGCGAAATGCGAGGCCAAGCGGCCCCTTGCTGCTATACGGACAAGACGGCTTTCAAAGGGGATTACATCACCCTTCCCCAAGCTGGGTGTCCATGCTGGCCGGGAATGATGGGAGTTGCCAACACACCTTCAGAGCGGCAGGCTGGTGGAAGGGTGGATTTCACAAATTCACAGAGCAAGAGGAGGCTAGATAGGTCTATCGATGGCCATTGGGCTCAATGGAACATCCATGTCCAGAGGCACGTCTACCTCTGAACACCAGAAAAACATCAGGAGAGCCCTGAGGCCGGGTCAGACCGAGGGTCCATCTAGTCCAGCATTCTGTTCACACAGTGGCCAGCCAGCTGCCCACAGGGAACCAACAACAAGCAGGACATGAGTGCTATATCACTCCATCTTGTGGAAGTGAGTTCCATAGTTTAACTCTGCGCTGTGTGAAGGAGGAGGGCTTCCTTTGATCTGTCCTGAATCGCCCACCAATCAGCTTTGTGGGATGACCCCGTTGGGTTCGTCGAGAGAGGGAGGGAGGAAAATGTCCTCCCTGTCCACTTTCTCCACCCCAGGCATAATTCTGTACAGCTGCATCATGTCTCCCCTCACTCATCACTTTTCTAAGCTAAACAGTCCCAGATGTTCAAGCCTTTCCTCGTGGGGGAGTTGCTCGAGCCCCTTGATCATTTCGGTTGCCCTTTTCTGCACTTTCCCCAACACTGCAATGTCCTTTTTTTTTAGGCGCAGTGTCAAGAACTGTACACAGTATCCCAAATAATGTGGTCACCCCAAGGATTTCTAGAAGGGCAGGACAGGACGACATAGGAGAGGAGCTGGAAATAAAACTGCCGAAGGGTGCCCGACACGCTGAGCCTTGCCGGGAGTACTCCTGGCTCCCCTCTGGCCTCCCCCCCCCCCCGGCTCACCACCACCAGCAGCAACAGACCACGGTCACCCACCGGGCTGCCAGAAGACCCTTTCTCCCAAGATTTACTCAGGAGGGAGGGCCTACGTGGGAGGAGGAAGACCCAGGCGCAGCCAGCGAGGAAGCAGCTCCTGTTGCAACAGCCGAATCGGGAGCAGCAGATATAGAAGGCCTCCGGGCGGGGAGAGTCTTCTTCTCCCAGACTTTTGCTGCTGGGTGGGTGAACAGGTCCCCTTGAGCTGCCTTGCTCCTCACAATGGGCCAGTCGCACTCTGTACTACTTCACAGGGTTGCTGTGAGGATTAAATGGAGCGGGTGGAGGAATCGTGACCGTGTACACTGCTCAAAAAGGGCAGAATAAAAATAAAATAAATGAATGCATCATGCACGAGAGAAAGAAAGCCACAGAGGGGGGGCAACACACACACACACACACACACACACACACAGTTTGCTTGTGTGTGTCTGCAGAATGGGCAGGCAAGATCCTGCGATTTTTAAGTGTCTGCCTGCCCCCTTCCTCCTATTTCTGTCCCAATGTGGGCCGCCTTCCCAGCTTTAACAACCACCCAACGTGAAGGGCACTAAACCTCGATCCGAGCTGTACAGCCGCCTTCCCCAACCTCACTGCACCACAGCCCCCATCATCCCCAGCCAATGGTCGCGCGGGCTGGAAATGACGGGGGCTGTCGAACAAGGCTTCCGGAGGGCACCAAGTTGGGGGATGGATGATGCTGTAGTACAACCTCCACACGGGCGCCTTGACACGAATGGGAAGGGAGGGCGATGGAAACATTCTGCAGGTTACGCACGGGGCGATGCTAATAAGGATTCTGATTCTTACCCGGAGCACAGGGACACCACGACCCGAGTAGCAGGCATCTGGAGGCAAGCCTGCAAGACCGGTCGGGCGCGTGCCGTGCTGGGGTGGGGGTCGGTCTGGGCCTCCGGGGAAGCCGCCTGGCGCGTGCCGCCTGCCCGCAGCGCCTCCTGCCCGGGTCACGCGGCCGGCTTTTCCCCTCCTTTGGCGCGTGCAGAGGACTCCCCCGGCCCGCCGCCCCACCCCCCCCGTTCCGCACGCGTCCGGGATCTGCGGCTCCTTCTCCTCGCTTTTGTCAAGCCGCGGACTCTTCTCCGGGCACAGAACGCGGCCGACCCCACGCCCCATTCGCAGAGGAGAAGGAGGAAAGCCTAGAAGATTGCTCATCCCGGGATTTACTTTGGGATAAAAACCCGTCGAGCATTCTGCCCCGTGCCTCTTGCTGTCTTTTTAAAGATTAATTTTATTGAGTTTTAAATCACATGTTTCCAATATAATCAATGAGTATATATAGCATCTCTTACTTCTTCAACTAGCAAAACACATGTACATTAAAAAAAAATATCCAGTTACAGTTAACAGGAATCACAGGAGGTTCCGTATATTAATAACCTTATTTTTATCCACAGAAGTTCATCTCCGTGCGCATCCTTCAGTCTTTTCTAGGCAGCATCCCGACCAAGCAAGGACCTATACATTAAGGGCACAATCCTATGTATGTTTACTTCCTTGTGCATTAAAAACGTGGCTTTTCAGGCGGGAATATGGGGTGGGTTAGGATTTTTAAGTTTTGTACTGTTTTTAATTGTGTTTTTATACTGTGTGTGTGTTCCCCCCCTCTTGTATTTTATTGGATTGTACATCGTTCAGAGTGGCCGGATGTCTGGCCAGATGGGCGATTCATCAATATAATAAATAAATAAATAAATAATAAATGTTTAGACACGGGGGGGGGGAGTCCTACAACTCCCAGCATAGCTGGCTGGGGAATGCTGGGAGTTGTAGGAACCCTGTCTAAACATGATAGGATTGCGCCCTAAACGCGCTTTCGCTCAGGAGGAGAGTTCCGCAGCGGCTGAAATCTGGTTTATGGTAATCCATCTCGGTGCATGAAAGCCGCATGGAGACGTGCGATTCGCTGCACCCGTACTTACCCAGAAGTAAGACCATGTGAGCTCAGCGAAGGTCGACGCACAGAACCCGGCATTCCCTAGCTGCAGTCCTATGCACCCGTGCTTAATTGGGAGGAAGACCCGTTGAACTGAGCCAGGGCAGCTGGCTTCTGAGTAAACCTGCATCGCTGTGGCTAGGATTTTATTCCACCCTCCCCGCTCTTAGAGTTTCAGGCTGGCGGGGTTCGGGGGTGGGAATCTAAGTTCAAAACTGCCGCTTAGCCATGAAGGTCGCCGGGGGCCAGCCGTTCTCAGTCTCACCTACCTCAGAGGGTGAAGTTGGCTCCGTCGCCCCCCGAGCCTCCATCACGGCGCACAGCACTTTCCAGGTACTCTGCCCCGAAGAACTTGCAATATGAGATACTGAGGAAGGAATTGAAAGAAGAGAGCCAGTGTGTGACGCAGTGGCTAGAGCTGGACTGGGACTCGGGAGATCCGGGTTCTAGTCCCCGCTGGCCACGAAGCTCACTGAGTGACTTTGGGCCACTCCCCGACTCTCATATATATATGAAGAGGAGGATTCTGTAAGCCGCCTTGGGTTCCTTGCAGGAAAAAAGGAGGGGTATAAATAAATAAATAAATAAATAAATCCCCCCCACACACACACACACCCCATTCGCCGCCCGTGGTCTCACACTTAAGGTTACCAAGAAAATCTACCCAGCCACCTCAGAACTCACGTCGGGGATTCAGGCTCACCTCTGATGCCGGGAAGGCTGCAGAGAGAGACGTCTAGGCTTCCTGATTCCACGGCGGATCTTGGGGGTGTCTCTCTCTCCTCCCCACACACCCCTCCCACTTTGCCTGTAGGCTTCCTTTCTCCTTGCCGCGTTTCCTCTCTCTGCCAAGGCACCCCCTGCCCGACCGGCTCCCGGACGACCCTTCAGGGCGGGGAGCAGCCCCCCTCCCGGCCTCCAAAGCGTACCCCTCGTCTCAGTTCTCCGATGGGGAGGGAAGGGGGGATTTCCCACTCAAAGGGCCCCCACACACACATTGTAGACAGCCCCCCCTGTCTCAGCTAAATAAAGGAGAGCGCCCCCCCTCCTTACCCAAACAACCCACATCGGCACTGCAGTCAAAGGGGAGAGGGGTGTTTGGGGTGATTTATGGGGGTGGGGGTGGGGCGTTGTTGTAGTTAAGCCCCCACGCACCAACTCCCCCCACTCGGCTTGGGAAGCGCAAGTGGCTCAGACCCAGATAATACCACCTCCCCTTCAACGGCTTTGTGGGGTAGGGCAACAAATGCGGGGGGGGGGGAGAAGAGAGCCTAATTGTTTACCTTGGGGGGGCGTTTGAAGGAAGCGGCGAGAATAAAGAACAAAACTGGAGCCAAGCGGATAATTGGGGAGGGGGGCGCAGATAAAGTGTCCGAGTCACTCCCCCCCCCCAGCCCGGTCGGGTCAAGGACGCTGCAAAGGTTTTTAAAGCTTAATCCCAACGGGAGGGGCAGAAGGAGAATGCAGACATGCCCCCCCGTCTCCTGGGAAGGGGGAATTGAGGGGTCCCGGTCGCGGGGCTCTTGGCACGCGCCCTGGAAAGCGCTTGGAGGCGAGGCGGACGCGCGACTCCGCGCCAAGGGCTTCCGCGTTTCTCGACCGGGCAGACGCAGGCTAGAGGCGGAGAGATGGGGGGGGGGGGGGGGTTGTTAAAGGGCATTTACTTCTGGCTTTCCGAATTTGAGCAGATGTTCTGAGACGCTGGCTTGCGGTGGGGGAGGGTGTGGCAAGGAGGAAGGGTACCCCTTCCCCAGAGTCGGTTGATGCGAATGTAAAATCTTCTTTGTGGAGCGGCTTGCCGTGCCCACCTGTAACCACCCCGCCGCCCCCAGTCCTCACGGGCTCTCCTTCTGTCTCTGGAAAAGAAAAGAAAAACCCAGTTCGTGTCATTGAGCAAAGCCCATTGCATCCCTTGGCACTTACTCCTGAGTCAGTTTTTTTTTCATGCCGGCAGGCTGCCCAACCGGAGTTCCTCCCTCGCACACTTACCCGAGAGGATGCTCGAACTTACGAAGTGTTAACCTCAAGTCGGCAAGCATGCTGTTTGGGGTGGAGTGGGGGATTGCAAACAGTGAAGTCAGAAGGAATTGAAATACAAAAAGTGCAGACGGTGATAATTACTTTATTTGCAGTGGCCTTGCTTTGGGGCGCCGATGAGGGCGCGCAGCGTGATTTTGTAGAAATAAGAAAACGACGCACCCTTGTCCCGGTTCAAACCACAGGAGAGAGAGTCGAATTTCTTGAAGAACTGTGTGATAAAATGATGCCGGTGAACTAAATACCCCAGACTGGTCACCAAAAAGATCCCTCCCTTTGCCCCCAGTGAGACCTTGAATGGCTGGAGCGCCCTCAGGATTCAAAGGTGGCCCGGCCACCCGACGGGGCTTCCCTGAGCCTGCTGGAGGCATCAGGCGGGCGGGGGAGGGGGGAGACAGAAAGGGGGAGGGGCGCCTGCGGGATGAGGGGGGCAGATTAGCCTGCTTGGCCGCCGCGGGGAGCAGATGGGGCTGAGAACCGGCGCGTCTCCCTGCGACGCGGCGACACCCGCCCAGCGGCTGGGTGGGGCTGGACGGGGCGGGAGACGCGGCATAAAAGCAGCCCGGCCGGGCGGGAAGAGCGGAGTCCGCCTCCTCTCCTCTCCTCGCTCTTGCCCGGCGCCTCCCTGCCCCATGTCTCCGCTCGGCTCCGAGTCCGCGGCGCCGTCGAGGCCCCGTCCCGAGATGAGCGCCGCCAGGAAACCCAGCCAGCTGCGCAAGGTGAGCGGCCCTCGCCGGCAGCGCGCCCGCCGCCCTGCCTCCCGGCCCTGCCCTGCCCAGGCCCCCAGTCGGCCAAAATGTTCGCGGGGGGGGGGGCGGCCCAAAAAGTAGTGGGGGCACTTCATCTGGTTTGCAGGGCTTTTAAAGGCAAAACTGTACATTGTACTTTAATTATTTGTTTGTAAAGAAAAGGGGGGAAGCAGAGAAAATCTAGGGGAGCAGTCCCCTGGCCCACCCCTGGTCCCAGGTCCCCCCTAGCCCAGCCGTGGCTACTACAGGCCCGCTCCTGCCTCCCCTCCCTTTGCCCTCCTCCCCGCCGTCGGACTGACCCCCCCCCCGCCCCCTGTGTCTTCGCCCCGCAGAGCCTCAAACCGCTGATGGAGAAGCGCCGCCGGGCGCGCATCAACGAGAGCCTCAACCAGCTGAAGACCCTCATCTTACCGCTCATCGGCAAAGACGTACGTTGCTTCCTGGGACGCCCCGGGACCTATCTGCCCCCGGAGGACCCGTGGAGAGCAGAGCAGAGAGGCGCGGGGACACACCTCGCAGGGCAAGAGCTCGTGCGGACCCCCCGGGCGCGTAGGCAGCCCTGCCCAACCTGACGCCCTCCAGATATCTCGAACTGCAAGTCCCATCAGCCGTAGCCAGCGTGGCCACGCCGGCTGGGGCTGATGGAACTTGCAGTGCAAGGGATCTGATGGGCGACCGGTTGGGGAGGGCTGCGTATTCACACGCCAAAAGAGCGGCGGTGCAGAGCGCAACACCCGGTTTAATTAGGATCGGCAGGGCTGCGATCCCGTGCGTGGGTTCCCTGGGAGTAAGCCCCCTCGAACTCGGCGGCTGGTGCTGGCTTCCGACTGCGCGGGCTCCGCTTAGGAAACGCGTTGCTTTGACGCAGCCGTTTCGCTTTTACTAAGGGAGGAGGAGGAGGAGGAGGAAATGTTCCCTTTGCAACTGCTAGTGTGAAGTAGAAAGAGACGCCAGGCCTCTCCGCTCTCCGCTCAATTGTTTTCCTTCCTCCTCGGACTTGCCCTCGGCTCTTCTGCCGCGAAGAATAGACAAACTCGAAAGCCTCGTTATTGCCTCACTTATTTATTTATAATACTTTTACGCCACTTAATATGCTAAAATCCCTAACCAGTTGGCCATTGGCCACGCTGTCTGGGGGTGATGGGAGTTGTAGTCCAACACACCACTGGACGGCGCCAGATTGGGGAAGGCTGATTTTTTTAAAGGTATATACCACTTTGCAGGTGCAGCACCCGAGAGAATGTACATAAACTTATTAAAACAATAAGCATGGGGGCGGGGAAGTGCAATATATTCAGAGGTAAAACTGCGTCCGTGCCTTGCTTTCCTGACGTAGAATTCCTCCATGCATTTGCGCTCTCCTGTGACCACCACTGCAGGACGCGTTGTTTGAAGAAGTGCTTCCTTCTGCTGAAGCTGCAGTGATCTCCTCCTCTCTGTGGCCACAGTCCTCCACCTAATGCCCCCTCCCCGCCGCAGCCCCTGGCCGCATCCAACCTGGGGCCATGAACTCAACTCACTCGCTGCGGCTCTTTACTTGTCTCTGTTCCCTGCAATTCACCTGTTTTCCCAGTACACTGTTCTTTAGCTTTGTGTAACTCTTACATCTTGCAACGCTGGGTTTAACAACCTTTTCTCCCTTCCTCTCCAGAGTTCTCGCTATTCCAAGCTGGAGAAGGCCGATATCTTAGAGATGACCGTCCAGTTCCTCAAGGAGCTTCCGGCCCCTGGCTGTGCCTCAGTCGCTGGTGAGTGAACTGCCCTTCGCACGGGCGTGTTGCGTGTGGACATCCTTTGATATCTCATTACTCAGTCGTTCCATGCTTGGGTCTGTGGTGGCTCGTTCAGATGTGCACGCAACCACGTCTGAACAAGGGACCAGCGTAAACCAGGCCGGAGCAGGTGGCAGAGAACAGGAACAGAGGGGGGGTGAGGGGGTGGCCCACTAGGCCTGGAGCCCCAATCTTTCATTCGGAGCCCCAAATGTCTGGGAGGCCCTCTGCCCCACCACCCTGCTGTCCATGGGCACTTGCTGAAATAAAGGTCCAGGGGGCCTGATGTTCTCTGTTGCATTGGATCCGCTGGAGTAGCTGGCTTTTTGCCCACATGTGCTTCCCCTCCTGCTGCCCCCCCCCTCGAATAATGCTGTCCTTTCCCCCATGTCCATAGACTTCAGAGCAGCAGGTTCCCAATGTTGGGTCCCCAGATGTTGCTGGCCTACAGCTCCCAGCATACCCAGCAAGATCTGGGGACCCAAGGTTGGGAACCACTGCTTTAGAGCATATGTAATTTAGCATGTGCAGATTTGTGCAATATTTATTTATTTATTTATTTTGTCCAATGGGCCTGAGCCCCGGATCTTTCCAGTACCTAGCGCCACCCGGAACAGGAGTTAGACGGAGCTTCCTCTCCAAAGGACAGGAGGGTGAAAATATGCCAAGGATGGGGATCTTGGGGAAGAGGCCTTGGCTTTCTTGCCCACAGGAGCTTCCAGCTTCGGTCCCTGATGCCTCCAGTTAGGGAAACATGGGGAGCAGGTCTGAGAAAGGTCCCCAGCCAGAGGGATGTTGGGAGTCCAGCCTTCCTCCAACCTGGCACTCTTCAGATGTGTTGGGACTGCAACTCCCATCATTCCCAGCCAGCATGCTGGCTAGGAATGATGGATGTTGCAGTCCAGCACAGCTGGAGTCCGCCAGGTGGGGGGGGGGAGGCTGTGGTGGAAAGGATTTTGGCCTGGCTGGGAATACTGGGAGTTGTAGTCCAGCTCATCTGAAGGATTTTTTTTGTGCCTTAAAAATCCGTGAAACCCTTGGACGGGCCTAGTTTTCCAAAGAACACACTTCAGTCTGACATGTTTCCCAGGTAAATACAGCTAATGCTGATTAAAAGGCAGAAGAAGTTATCCACGTTTAAATTATGGGTACATCCTAGAGCAGTGTTCTCCAAGCTTGGGTCCCCAGATGTTTTTGGCCTACAACTCCCAGCATGCCCCAGCCAGCGTAGCTGGCTGGGGCATGCTGGGAGTTGTAGGCCAAAAACATCTGGGGACCCAAGCTTGGAGAACACTGTCCTAGAGTCTGCAGGTTTTGCCTTTGAATTACAATTAAAAAAAAAAAAAAAGCTAAGATAAGATGGAGCGATGTATCACTGTGCTTCTTCCCCTTCCATAATATGTGTGGTGGTGGAGTTGCTGGGCCTCGGGCCCAGATCTATTTCCCAAAGGGATCTATTTCACAGAACCCTGAGTGTCCACGAGTGGCAGTGGAAGTTTTTCCTTGCTCAACCTAATTTGGGGGCAATTTTCAAGGGGGATTGCAGCTGCGGAGGGAAGGGTTAACTCTCCCCTTCCCACATGCTGCAATATCCCCCCACCCCCAAATCTTCCCTCCATGGTATTAAACTTAGGGGGGGGGAAACATTTTCCATTGGTTTGGAATCTGGGACAGGGTGCAAATTAATGGAAGAATGTATTTTATTTGAGACGATTTGACTGAGAAATCAGTTGGCTGCCTTTGCCTCCTGTGAAATGTGAATAAATCATAGCAATTATTTCTAACTTTGCATATATAGAGATATAAATTAGCACAGGCAGATTTGTGTCTCTGAATCTTTTAAGTGCCTAGCGGTGGCCATGATATGTAGAACAACTTTCCATGTGTTCTGATGTCTCTCTGCCATGCGTTTCCCAGGACGCACCACATGAGTGACAGGTGAGCCGAATGCTCAGCTAGTTCGAGGGTGAGTCAATGCTCAGCTGAGTAGAGGGTACTAGTTCCCCTCTACTCAGCACTGGTGAGGCCTCATCTTGAGTACTGCGTCCAGTTCTGGGCACCACACTTTAAGAAGGATGTAGACAGACTGGAGAAGGTACAGAGGAGGGCAGCAAAGATGATTAAGGGACTGGAAACAAGGCCCTATGAGGAGAGACTGAAAGAACTGGGCATGTTTAGCCTTCAGAAGAGGAGACTGAGGGGAGATATGATCGCACTCTTCCAGTATTTGAAGGGATGTCACACAGAGGAGGGCAAAGATCTCTTCTCGTTCATCCCAGTTTGCAGGACACGGAATAATGGGCTCAAGTTACAGGAACCTAGATTCCACCTAAACATCAGGAAAAATTTCCTGACTGTCAGAGCAATAAGACAATGGAATCAACTACCTAGGGAGGTGGTGGGCTCTCCCACTCTGGAGGCATTCAAGGTGCAGCTGGACAGCCATCTGTCGGGGATGCTTTGACCTGGATTCCTGCATTGAGCAGGGGGTTGGACTTGATGGCCCTTGTAGGGTACCTTCCAACTCTACTGTTGTAGGATTTGCCTCCGAGCTCTCGAATTCTGTTCCTACACGGTGGGGATGTGGGGAGGGGATGTGGGGAGGCGTGCTGAGGCCGGTTGGTGACACAGGTCTCTCTCCTGCAGACTCGGCCGACAGTTACTGCGAAGGCTACCGGGCCTGCCTGTCCCGCCTCACCGCCCTCATGCCCAAGTATGACCTCCTGAACCCTGACGCCTGCGGCAGCCTTCTGAAAGCATCTCCGGCAGCGAGGCGAGGAGCGTGCCTGCCGTCGCGATGGCACCCACCCAAAGCACTTTCCCCTGGCGGAGCAGATGGGGCTGTCCCTGCGCCCCGCCGGGATGGCTCAGGAAGCCTTTTCTCCGGGCTCTCCCGCGGCTCAGCCCCCAACCCTCTGGAGACCCTGGTAGCGCCACAGGAGACCTCGACTGAGGAGGGAGCCTGGCGGCGTGTGACTGATATTGATACGGCAAACATTTCCAAGTGGGGTGCTGAAGCATGGTGCTGTGCAACGTGAGAGGATCACTAATGTGCCTGCGAATAGTACCCACCTACAGAAGAGGTTGCCCCCTGCATCTCTGCATGACTTACTGCTCTGGCTTGCCAGCCAGCCTCAGCTGAGAGTAGATGCTTCCGTCTAGCCTCTGCATTTTGGTGTGATTTGGATCATTCAGTCACTCCTGACTCAGTTGAATGGCCTGCCCTCTGAGGAGGCTGCCTGTTGTGTGTCTGCATGGCATCTTCCTATGTTCCGTCTCATTTTTAAAGAAGGTCTGTGGGTCAGTAATAGAGTGCCCGGAAGGTCCCAGGTTCAATCCTTGACATGCCCAGGTAGGGCTGGGGAAAGTCTCCTGGCTAAAACCACAGAGATTTGCTGCCAGAAAGTGTAGGCAATACGGAGAAAGATGGGTGAACGGGGATAAGGCAGCTTCTGATAGTACTAGACATTTTGGGATGACCTCCTTCCAATCAAGGAGGCATACCTAGAACAGTGACTCATGCAGAAGCACACAGGATGGACTCCTCTGCGGGTGGGTAATTTCTTACAGTGAACAAATTCAGAAAGTGTGTGTGTGTGTGTGTGAGAGAGAGAGAGAGAGAGAGAGAGGGAGAGAGGGAGAGAGGGAGAAAGAGAAAGAGAGAAAGAGAGAGGCAGTGTTAGGCCCACTAGAGCTGGAGCCCTGAATCTCTGGGAGGCCCTCTGCCCCACCACCCTGCTGTCCAGGGGCACTTGCTGAAATAAAGGCCCAGAGGCCCAGATGATCTCTGTTGCATCGGATTCCCCTGTATCAGCTGGCTTTTTGCCCACATGTGCATTTTTTGAGCCCTTTTCTGTACCTAGTATAGTCCCTGGTGTGTGTGTGTGTGTGTGTGTGTGTGTGTGTGTGTGTGTGTGAGAGAGAGAGAGAGAGAGAGAGAGAGAGAGAGAGTGTAAGAGGTGGCGGCTCCAGTGTGATTCCGAGTGAGTTATCTGCACTCTGAGGGAAAACAGCTACGGTATTTACCTTTGTATATCTGGGCTGCATTAAGAGGTTCGGGCACTTTCTGGCAGCTGGTTTTTTGGCCAGAAATCTCCTTTCCGCCTCCCCACAGGCTTTGTGGCCCCACCAGGAACAGAGGGGGAATTGTTGAATGGCAGTAAAACCCTGCGGGTTGTTGAATTGTCTTCCTCATCTGGTCTGTGACTTGCACAAATTCGGCAGAGCCTGAGCCAAAGATCAGACAGCACTTTAATCTTGTAAATATTAGTAGGTTTCATACACAATAAAAAAAAAAAAAACACCTCATGATTTGTTACATGTTTTTTTATATATACCTTTATATCGATATTTCAACAACACATGTAATCTGGGTCCAGATAAAGATAATATGATTACAGCTGGTGGTGTTGCGGGTGGCAGCAAAAGAGTTGGCTCTTAGAGTTAGGGCAGGGGTCCCCAGCAAGGCGCCTGTGGGCACCCGCAAAGCTTTTTTAAAATACCCATTTTTAAATATATACGTATATGGATTTGTATATATCCATAGCAATGAATACATATGAAATGCCTATGAAGGAAAATACAACTTTCTAGCAATTATACACAGCCTTGCTCTTTCTCTCCACCCAATCCCTTTTCTTGCTGTATCCCACTCACCCCTTTCTCTTGCTGTTTCTCTCCACTCCCAGCCTCTGGACTCACTATTTCTCTCAGTGCAACACACACACACACACACACACACACACACACACACACACACACACAGAATCTGTGCCTGCAAGAGAAAAGATGCCGGTAATGGTATATTTTCCCCAACTGGGGGAAATATAGATGGGGAAGGGGTGATTTTCAGAAGAAAAAATACCAGGTGGTTAGGACATACATTTCCCACTTAATCAACATCTTTCATTACCGTATATCTATCAAGGAGAAAACAAGAGGCAACTCAACCCTGCTGGGCCAGACTAAAGTTCTATTTAATGTAGTAACCTGGGAGCCCATAAGCAGCAGGACAGGAACACAACGCCGCGGCCGCCACCCGCCGCAGCAACTGGTGGTGTTCAGGAGTCTCGGGACGGCCATTTTGCTCTCATGACAAAAACACGCTGATTGATGGAGCCTCTCAGGAATTTCTCAAATCCTTTTACAAGCAAGCACACACACACACACACACACACACACAGCTGTGCTTCCTCATACTTCTGTGCTTCTCTCATGCCACTTGTTCTCCTTACCACAGCCCTGTAAGGCGGGCTGTTGTTATCTCAGCAAGCCTTACCTCAAGGCAGGCCAGTATCCCCATATTGTGTGTGTGTGTGTGTGTGTGTGTGTGTGTGTGTGGGAGTTCATGGCTGGGTTGAGCTTGGCAGCCACCCCTGAACCCGGGCTTTGTGCTGGTTGCTGGGATTCTCTGGGGGCTCTGCTAGCCTGGGCCCTGCCCAGTCCTGTCCCCCGACTTGCAAGTTCCTGCCGCTGAACTCCGTTGCTAACCACATCTTTACATGTGGGGATGTGACAGAGAAGAACTGTAAGGGCTGCCCCCCCGCCACTGCCACTCCCCAAGCAAGAATCCTGCACCAGCGGGAGAGTGCCACAGCTTCACTTCGGTCGGTACCCCGCCTTTTTTCCTCCAAAGAGCCCAAGGTGGCTTACATAATCCTCCTCCTCCTCCTCCTCCTCCTCCTCTCCATAGATTTCATAGATTTCATAGATCATAGAGTTGGAAGGAGCCAACAAGGCTATCGAGTCCAACCCCCTGCTCAATGCAGGAAACTAGAGGAGGGGTCTCCCATCCAAGTAATAACCAGGCCTGACCCTGCTTAGCTTTCCACACTCAGACAAGCTGAGCCAGCATATTTTATCCTCACAACAACCCTGTGAGGTAGGTTAGGCTGAGACTCAGTGACTGGCCCAAAGTCACCCAGTTTGTTTCATGGCCGAGCGGGGACTAGAACCCGGATCTCCTGAGTCCTAGTCCAACACTCTCACCACTACGCCACACACTGGCTCTCTGCATGAATCTCTGATCTGGCCTGGCTTTCTCCAAAACCACCTCGACTGATGCCAGATAATACTGACCCAACTCTGCACCAGGTCTGTTTGGATCAATCAGTTTCAGGGATGTAGCAGAATGTGCTCTCCTGAGAAGAGGCTGCCTCTTGTGTCTCTGCATGAGTCAGTCATTTGGGCTGGCCTCCTTCCAGTCATGAACTGGGACGTGCACAGACGCACAGTCGAGTTCAGGGGCAGTACTACTTTGTGTAGAGCCGGCTCCAGGTTCCGGAGGGCCCTTGGGCAAGACACCCTCAATGGGCTCCCTCCCTCAGCGATCACCACCATTGCCACCGGCTGCTCTTCCTCCTCATCCTCTTCCTCCTCATGGCTCCCACTCGCTTGCTTGGCAGGCAGAGAGCCAGGGGGGAAGGAGGCACCGTTGTCTGGGCCAGAGCGAGAGGCAGGTGAACAAGCAGGGTGCAAAGGTGAAGAGGAGGAGCAAGTCCAAGGGGCTCTTGTCAGTGAAGTACGGGCCCTTGGCAGGTGCCCGACCTTTGACACCGGCCCTGTCTTTGTGGGTCAGTCGTTCTTTTCATCACACTTCAGGAAAGTCAACTTTTAAGGGTGTAGAAGTGAAGCAAGCATGCCTCCAATTTTAACTTTTAAAAAAGTGCTTTGACTGTCAGAAGTTTTGGAGACATGGGTTTAAGAAAAAGTAAAGGAAGCAACATTTTAAAAAGGGTGGGGGGACAGACAGATCATAGAGTTCGAAGGGGCCTACAAGGCCATCAAGTCCAACCCCCTGAGGAGGGGTTTCCCATCCAAGAAATAACCAGGCCTGACCCTGCTTAGCTTTCCACACTCAAGACAACCTGAGCCAGCGTGAGCCAGGGAGATTTCATCCCTGTGGGGTTTCAAAGCAGCTGATGACGTGCAAAAGTAGATTAAGGGTGCAATCCCATGCATGTTTAGACAGAAAAAAAGTCCTACATTCCCCCAGCCATGTATAGGATTTATACGATAGGATCTTTGTCACTTGAGGCTCAGGTGGCATGGAGTGCCTTCTACCAGCTTCAGCTGGTGGCCCAGCTATGCGCCTATCTGTACAGGAATAACCTGGTTTCAGTAATCCATGCTCTGGTAACCTTCAAGTTAGACTACTGCAATGCACTCTACATGGAGCTGCCCTTGAAGACTGTCCAGAAGCTGCAGCTTGTGCAAAACGCAGTCGACAGATTCATAACTGGGAACAGAAGGTCTGAACATGTAAGACCAATTCTGGCCCACTTGCACTGGCTGCCTGTATGCTTTTGAGCCTGATTGAAGGTTCTGGTTTTAACTTATAAAGCCCTGCACCGCTTGGACCGCAATACCTGCCAGAATGCCTCTCCTGACCGGAATCTACCAGGACAGTATGATCTACATCTGAGGCCTTCCTGCAAGTGCCACCTCCAAGGGAGGCTTGGAGGGTGGCAACAAGGGAGAGGGCCTTCTCAGTGGTGGCTCCCAGATTGTGGAACAATCTCCCCACTGAGCCCCACCTGGCGCCAATATTGTCATTTTCCCAGCACCAGGTTAAGTCTGCCCTCTTCTCCCATTTAATGGCATATGATGAGACGTGTGAGCTGTTTTAACAAGTCTAGTTTTTTTCTTGAGATTGCTTTAGCTCTTTAAACTGTTTTAAATTTTGTATATTGAAATGTTATGCTGTATTTTACTGTGTCTGTATTTTATGCTGTATTTTATTGTATCTGTATTTTATACAGTATTATTGTGCCTGTGTTTTGTGAATTGCTGTGAACCGCCCAGGGAGCTTTGACTATTGGGCGGTATAGAAATGAAATGAAATGAATAAATAAATAAATAAATAAACGAAAGGATGGTGCCCTAAACAACTGAGCTGATAGGAGCAGCCACTAGCTGAAGAAATGGAGGTGCTGAGATGGTTATTATTTTTATTTTACTTTTAAAGATAAAGGTGGTGGAAGAGGGTTCAAAAACCTGAGAGCAAGTCAGAATCAAGCACTTGCCTTGTGTAGTATGAAGATACTAGCAGCCTTTGCACATAAGCAGAGTACAGATTGGGGCCCAGTTCAACATCACACAGGCACGAACAACTGTACTCCATTTCTCTATGCCTGATGACGATAGAGTTGGTTCCAGGTAGCAGACTGACCCCATGGATGGAGCCCACGGCTCACATGCAGCCATTAAAATATCAAAATTGTATAAAAATATCAAAATTGTAACTAAGAACTGGTGCCTGAGTTTTGCTTTCTTCCTCCTCCCTCCCAATCCCTTTTCCTTTTGTGTCATGTCTTTTAGATTGTAAGCCTGAGGGCAGGGACTGTCCTATTATTAATCTTTGTAAGCCACTCTGAGAGCCTTTTCTGGCTGAAGAGTGGGGTAAGAACGCTGTAAATAAAGAAATAAATAAAAATTGTCAAGAGTAGAGGAGATACATGTGTGAACAGAGAGCTTCAGCTATGGGGCAGTATAGAAATAAAATTATTATGATTATGATTATGATTCAGGGATGGGGACTCGGACTCGAGGACTCGACTCGTGAGTCGGACTGAGTCCCCCCTCTGACTCGACTCGGACTCGAGTCCCAATATTTTTAATGGGACTCGAGACTCGACTCGGGACTCGAGACCAAGGACTCGTCAACATCCCTGGGCTGTGCCAGAAGGAGTGGAGAGGAGTGCGATCGCCGGCAAAGATGAAGTTCAACAGTTGAATTGTCCAAGACAAAGGGCACTGCCTGCCTGCCTGCCTGTCTGTCTGTTTGGAGTTCCCAGCCTCCTCTGCCTGCCTGGTCTCTTCTTAACCAGTTCCACAGTTTGAACTGTCCAAGACAAAGGCCTCTGCCTGCCTGCTTTGGGGTTCCCTGCTTCCTCTGCCTGTCTGGTTATTTTGGGTTTGTCTGCCTGGTCTGTTCTTGCCAAAATCAGTGGCAGAGTTTTGAAATAAAAAGGCACACTTGTGCCTAGAATTTATTTAAGCCACACATCTGAAGTAGCCTTATTTTGTTGGGAAAACCCCCCATTGATTTTAATAGGGACTCGTGGAGTCAGTTTTGGGAGTGACTCGTGACTCATGAGTCACCATTTTGGACCAAGGACTCGGACTCGGACTCGAGTACAAAGACTCGTGACTCGACTCGTGACTCGAGACCAAGGACTCTTCAACATCCCTGTTATGATTATGATTATGATTATTATTATGATGATTATGATTATCATCATCATCATCAACAACAACAACAACAACAACAACTAGTCCAAAATCCCTGGTCGATGTGGCACTGGCTGCGGCGGCTGGTTTTGAAATTCATGGACTGAAGTCTCTCCTGAGACATCTGTGCAAAGAGAAAGGTGCCCCGGCCAAGAAGGCACAGGTTCATTCATTCACCTGCTGGCACTGTGAAAGCGCTGGATCAGCAGGCCGGCAGGCAGGCCGGCCCGGGAGCAGCTGCTTGGTGACGTGGACCAAGAAGCATCTGTCCTCGTGGGAGTGAACCCCAGCCTGACAACTCCCAACCACCCAAAGCTCCTTATTGTTATCTAAAACAAGTAGATGATTGGCCATAAAACTCCCAAAGAGACAGAGAATTGCCAGTCAAGTTTCAGGTGAGGAAAAAAAACAACAACCCTCAGACAGCCCAATGGTCTGACAGCATTAGGCAAATTCACGGAGGAAGGGCTGTTGGTGGCTGGCTATTAGCCAACAGTGGCATCTGTTTCGCTCAGGGCTTTTTTTCTGGTGGAACTCACCGGAACTGAGTTCCAGCACCTTTTCTTCTATTACTTCATTACAATTTAATGCGCCATCTACTCCCGAGAATTAACCAAGAGTTCCGGTACCTTTTTCTCCAGAAAAAAAGCACTGGTTTCGCTAGACGTGGAGTCCCCAACGTTGTGCCAGTGGGCACGGATGTGCCCATAGATACCTTTCTTGGTGCCCATCAGGCTCTCGGCTCTCCTGAATTTTATTTTATTCCTTAAGATTTTTTGGAATTATTATTATTTTTAAATTGGGAGGCTGGCATGTTGCAAAGGGAAGTGCTACCTGCCTGAGGCATCTTTGCTGGCATTCAAAAGAGTGGCTGTGTGTGTTTTGGAGCTCAGACCTCATCTCCGCCTTGGACTTTGGTTCTTGGGCAAGTGACTTTTCTTATATAATCTCACCAGTTTTGCCTTCTGGGCAACGGTGTTTTGTGTTGGCCATGCCCTCCTTGGTAGCCATTTTATGAATGGGCAAGCCCCACCCCCACAGCAGTCATTTTGTGAGAGCGCCCATTACACTATCAAAATTTCAAATGTGCCCACGGGTTGAAAAAGATACACTAGACCCAGCATTTTAAGAACCAGTCCACTGTTGTACATGCTTTGGCAAACTCTAGTACAGATTACAGCAACTGGCGCCCTCCATATGTGTTGGACTACAACTCCCAGCATCCCACTGGCTGCGGGTGCTTGGAGTTGATCCAACACCTCTGGAAACCACGGGATCAGGGAAGGCTGGATGACGGCAATGCACTCCGCATGGGATGCCCAGGTGGTAGACGGGGGAAAAAATACTTTGGCTGCGAGATTGGGGCACAGTTGGGCTGCATGAACAGACGGTCCGGCTTTTTATCACACAGATTCCTATGTCCTTGTCAGGTCTAGCCCTGTGCCGACCCACCCAGGACAACTCCTCTTCAGATGAGGAACCAGAACTTCCAGAGCCAGAGGACCCTGGGCGGGGCAGACCAAGCCCCTCAGCTCTGCCACTGACCAGGAAGACTCTCTCCCCCCCCCAATATCCAGGGGGAGACCCTCCCAGGCCTGCCCCCAGAGGCTGCCCTGGGGGGACCCTTGGGGTGAGTCCCTGCTCCCCTTGCCAAGTCAGAGAGGGAGGCAGGAAGCATAGGCTCAGGTGACCACGCAGCACATACCTGAAAGCCCAAGTAACAGGGCTACTCATGAGTAAGGGGATCCTTGGGAGTAAAAAAAGCCCTTTGACAGGAGAACTAGGTGCTTGCAGCTGGAGCTGGGCAAGGTCCAGGAGGCCAGACTACATAAGCCCTCCGTTGAGGTCTGGGAGCTGCTGCAATGAAGGTTTCTAGCACGTCTTTCAGCTTGGAGATGCTTGCAAACTGGCTTGCTGAGGGCTGCTTGTTGACTGATCTCCTGTGCTGCTGACTCTGGGGTGCCCGCCTCTTGGGCCGTGCTTGCTTCTGGACTGCTTTGCTGTGCTTCCCCCTGGCTCTGCTGAAGACCTTGCTCTTTGGACCACCCTCGTTTCTGAATGGCCCCGTTGCGTTACTGACCTCAGCCTGTGTTTCATTAGCATCAATCCCCGGCAGGCTTTGGATTAGAGGAAAGGCCTTTATTTGGCTGTACGTGTGCACAATGAGTCCATGTCGGTCCTTCCTAACCCAGTGCTTCCTATTCCCTTACAAGATACCCGAGTGTCTCCATTTTGTTCCATCACTCACGATGCAGCCCTGTTGTCCAAGGGCTGAGTGTTGATTTGGCCTTAGCAGGATGGTTCAGATGGGAACCGCTAGTTGAAACTGCACGTGGCTTTCTGGGTGTGATTTGAGGTGCTGGTTCTGATCTACAAAACCCTTGGGGTGGCTGGGACCAGCACCTCTGCCCATACGAATGCTGCCATTCAGATCTGAAGCGGCGGGGGGGGGAGCATCTCTACCTGCACCATTTCAAACGAATCTCTACTGCATGAGGACTAGAAGGAACTTATACAGAGATCAGCCTCCCCCAATCTGGCACCCTCCTGATGGTTTGGACTACAACTCCCGTCACCCCAACCATTGTCCATACTGGCTGGGGCTGATGGGAGTTGTGGTCCAAAACATCTGGAAGCCACTAGGTTGGGCAAGGCTACCCTAAATTCTCTGGACTACAAATAATAAACCATACAGGTTCCATCCCAAATTTAGCATGCATAAGATGGCAGAACACGAAAGGTGCAATCCTATCATGTTTAGACAGAAAGAAAGTCCTACAACTGCCAGCATTCCCCAGCCAGCCATGGGACTTGTTGTAGGACTTTTTTTTTTCCTGTCTAAACATGTAAAGGATTGTGCCCTAAGAGTCTTGTTTAGCAGAAACGATGGATGCCCAACGGTGAAGAAAGTCAGAGGTCGAAACATCATGCAGATCTTATCGTGTATATCCTCCTGGTGCTGGGCTCCAGTGCTCAACCCTAAGCCGGGGCAGGGTTGACATGATGTGATTGCTTAATTACCAGTTCTTCACCTCTCCACGCTTCCTTTCCTGAAAACCTTGGGCTATTGCAAAGCTATTTCCCAACCAGAGAGAGAAAGAGAAAGAAAGAAAGGGAAAAAGAGGGGGAAAGGAGATGAGCCCTCTGGGAAGAGATGTGTGCAATTAGGCAGTGTGGAAAAAGGAGAGAGCTACACTTTCCCCCCTCTTTCCTAATACCAGAACTTGGGCTCATCCAAAGAGACAGGCAGGAGATATTTAGGACAGACCAAAGGCAGGATGGGGGCAAACAAATTGAAGCTTAATCCGGACAAGACAGAGGTGCTCCTGGTTAGCCAAAAGGCAGATCAGGGAATAGGGACTCAGCCTGGGCTGGATGGGGGCTACACTCCGCTGGAAAGACTGAGTCTCGCGGTTTGGGCATGCTCCTGGCCTCTGCCCTGAACCTGGAGGCTCAGGACTCCGCGGTGGCCAGGAGTGTGTTTGCACAGCTGAGGTTAGTGCGCCAGCTGCGCCTGCTCCGAGAGATGTCTGGCCACAGTGGTGGCTCTCGACAGCCAGGCTGAGAGGCCAGTATAACTCTGAGTACCCGATGCGGGGGAACAACAGCCTCTCTCTCTCTCTCTGTGTGTGTGTGTGTGTGTGTGTGTGTGTGTGTGTGTGTACACTCCCATCATGTCCTGCTCATGGGCTTTCCAGAAAGCACCTGTTTAGCCACTGTGGGGAGAAGCGTGCTGGTTTAGATCCAGCTGGCCTCTTATGTCCAAATGCATCTCCTCTCTGATTTCCCCACCTTCTTCTTTGTCTCTGGCTGAAGGGCAGTGATGCCTCCATTAGCCTCTGAAGGTGTGGATCCAGTGGCAGAAATCTCCTGTTGTTGCCCATCTCTCTCACCCTCTACTGTGGATAGGCATATAAGGGCGCAATCCTGTGCATGTTGAGAAAGAGAAAAGGCCTACAACTCCCAGCATGCCCCAGCCAGCGCCTTCAGGGTACAACCTGAGACAGCCACAGGCTGCCTTTGCTTCAGCTGCCCTGTCAGAGATGGGATTTCAGCTGGTGGGGCTTTTTTCTCCTCCACACCTGGATGAAGAAGCTGATCCTGCTAAAATGGCCTTTGCCATGGATTCAGACAACACGATAACCCACACTCAAGGGTTGAATGTGGGTTGTTGTTGAACCATGGGTTGTTGCTGAAAATGTGGGTTATCGTGTTGTCTGAACCCAGCTGCGCTAACAAGCCATGGCTTGCTAACCACAAACCACCCATGAAGAGAACCCACGGTTTGTGAACTGTGGGATGTTCACCATGGTTTGTGATCTCGGCTGGGTTCAGGCAACACGATAACCCACAGTTCAACAACAACCCACAGTTCAATGACAACCCACACTCAACCCTTGAGTGTGGGTTATCGTGCTGTCTGAACTCAGCCATTGTCATTTAAAGGAGAGAGAGAGAAAGAGAAAAGGATTTGTACACGCCAACCCTGCAGAGCAGGAACACACAGCCTCGGCTGCCCCAAAGGGGAGAAAGATAGCCGGAAACGGCCTTATAGAGCATCCTTCCCCAACCCGGTGCCCTCCAGAGGTGTTAGACTACAACTTGCACCATCCCCAGGTCCGGGAAGGCTGTGCTAAACTAGAAGTAGGCAATCTGATGCTCTCCAGATGTTTTGGACTACAGATCCCACCAGTACCAGCCAGCATGGCCAATGGTAAAGAACCGTGCGAGCTGCAGTCCAAAACGCCACTGTTCTGGCTCACCAGGGTGCTGGACCTCTCTCGGTTGCTCCTCAGCAGTGTGTTGCAGCTAGGTCGTTTTCGACCAGGCTACCCCATCCTGGTGTGTTGGATGACTACAACCCCCATAGCTGGCTGGGGATGCTGGGAGTTGTAGCCCAACACATCTGGAAGGCAGCCAGGCTGGGGACGGCTGCCCTGGAGGGCTTTTCCCAACTAGCTCCCGGCTTCTGCCGCTCGGTGCAGCTGCCCGCTAAGGGCCCCCGTCTCCTTTGCTGGGCCTGGCGCTTGGAGCCCCGACATGTCCGGGGAGCTCCCCTCGCTTCCCCGAGAGTGCCTTCCTTTCTGGAGGTGATTCACTGGCTGTGTCTGCAGCCCCGTCAGTCGCAAGCTGCCCGGGCACGTTCTGGGGAGAGGAGCCACTGCCCCACCCACATGGCTTGCGGTGAGTAAGTACCGTAGTTTCGCTCAGCGGTTCCAGGGAACCGGGCGAGGCCTCCGGCACCTGAGGGAGCCTGGGATCCAACTGTCAATTTCTGGATTGAGCAGCGTGGGAAAGCAAAGCCCTGCCTTGCCCACGTGGCTGTGTGTGTGTCGTGTGTGTGTGTGTGTGTGTCTGTCTCACTGCCCCAGGCAGCCGGTGCTCTCTGCATCGCTGGGGCACAGCCCTGGCGCAGTGATCCAGCCACTCAGTGGTGCAGCTCAGGCTGGACTTTGGGGCCCAAAATCCAGAGCCCCCCAATCACCACCCGGAGAGCAGCAAATGAAGAGGGCAGCAGAAGCAATTGCCCTTTTATCCCTGTAGTCATGACGGTGCTGCGGTTCAAGTGAGCTTGAAATAAAAAAAACTGGCAGAGTTTTCGTCTTTTTCTTTTAAATCAGGCTTTGCAAACAATTTTGTTGTTGTTCTAACAGATCAGGAGGGTAGAAGCAGTTGTAAACATGGGGTCATGGTTGGGACTGGGGGAGAGAAATGTGCTTCACAAGGCCACCTAAAGGCCCTTCCCCCACCATAAGGCCAGTAAACCCAGGGTCTGAAATCACCCAGCTGCGCCTGCACCACTGCTCATGTCTATGGTTCACAGAGGGCATCTCAAACTAGCGCATAGTGGCGTGGCTGCCATCATAATTTCATGTGCATGCACACACGGCATACGTGCCAACGCTTCCAATTTACCAGCAGGAACAACCCTGATTTCTGGGGCTCTGACCCTGGGAAACCACCATTCCAATTTCATCTTAATTTTTTTTCTTGTTTCAGGATTGCCTTATTAAAATGTTAATAAGTGATTTGCTGTAATTGTCATAGGAACCTAGGAAGCTGCACTCTACTGAGTCAGACCCTTCATCCATCTAGCCCAGGATTGTCGACACTGACTGGCTACTCTTTCCTAGCCCTACCTGGAGACGCTGCCGGGGATGGAACCGGGGGACCTTCTGCATACAACACAGCTGTTGTCGGGAGCTGCCCCTTTTTCAGCATGCAACTCCTTTGCTGCAATAACTGCACTGGCTATCTGTTCGCTACCAGGTCAGGTTTAAGGTTCTGGTACTTGTGTACAAGCCAGGATACCTGAGAGAGGGCCTTCTCCCTTATCAACCTACCCAGTCACTGAGGTCATCGGATGGCCTGCTCCTGGTGGCTCCTCATGGAGCTATATGGCCTGATTGGAGTCCACCAGGAGAAGGGCCTTCAGTGTGGTGGCTCTGCTTCTGTGGAACTCCCTGTGTCTGGAGGTCAGGCAATGTTTTCTGCCTAAACATGCATAGGATTGCACCCTACTTGATTCAGTCTACAACCTCCATTTTGAGACAGTGTCTGTCCAAACTGCAGACCGCAGCATCTGGCCAAATAATTTCCAGACTTTTCTGTTTCTCTCCCCATCCACTGCTCTTTGTACCACCTCGCCCGATGAAGCGTTCTGGAGGACTTGAAACCTTGCACATTTCTGTGGAATTTTGGTTGGTCCTCATAAAGCAGTGTTCTCCAAGCTTGGGTCCGTCCCCTGATGTTTTGGGGTGCTGCATTGGGGACCCCTGGTCTACGCAGTCTTCCAGCTGTGGGGGGAGCGCGACTTCCCCTTCCGCTCCCACCGCCCCCCCGGCCTGTGCGAACTGGGCCTCGGTGCCGACCTGCTCCCGCACCCTCCTCTCTGACGCCACGAACGTGTCGGCAAGCGACCGTGTTCGGAGGAGCCGGGCGAGGACGGGTGTCGCCTCCGCCCGCGCCTGGCTGGCCGGCGTCCAAGGCGGATCCAGCTTGAGGCCGGAGCGAGCATCAGGTCTGGCCCCTGCAGGCGGAGAACGCCTCCCCGGGGCCGCGGGCGAAGGCAGGATCTCGGTTTCGAGCTGGCTGCAGCCCAGAAGCGTTTGTGAATCACCAGGAAGGAGCCTGTAATAAAGAGCCGGCTCCCGCGGGACTGCGGACCGCAGCACGAAGCACGAAGCGCGGGCCGGCCGCCTCCCTCCTGGCGCTCCGGGCGCTGGTCCCGAGAGCCGCGCGGTGCCGCTTCCTTCGCCTCGCTGCGGTGAGGAAGAGGGCAGCGGGGCCCGGGCCTGGGGAAGGGACAGGGACGGAGAGCCAGCCTGTAAGCGCTGGACTGCAACTCCCATCACGTTGATGGGAGTTGTAGTCCTCCAGAGCCCTCGGGAAGGTGCCGGTTGGAGGGGAAAAGTGCTGCAGCAGGGAGAAAAGAGCACGCGCCGCCCCGCGGTGGGGAGGGCCATTTTGCACACGTCTCGAAAGGGAGCCCCAAACCCATCCGCACAGTGTGAAAGGGCCGGTTTGCACGCCCGGCGGGGCAGCGCGGGGGTCACTGGGCACCCCCACTCTGGCCCTGGAAGCGGCGGCAAGCGGAAACCAGGGACCGAAGCCCGCCCGCCAGGCCAGCCTCCCGTCCCAGGTCTTGCAGGGCCCGCTCGGGAGCAAAGAAACTTCGACGGGAAATTAGGGCGAGAGACGGCGGGCGGGGCCGGGCGGGGCTTCCCCGGCGGGTTTCACTCTTTGCCATAGAGACCCTCTTCTGCAATTGCCGCTGGCCGAACTCGCTGAACGGCCTTCCCGGCGGAAATCACGACGGCGGCGGGAGCCACCCGGGCGCTTGCGCGGCGGGCTGGCTCCGGCTCGGCGGGGAGCGGCAAGGGCCGAGGCGAGCGGCAGGCGCTGCCACCTGCTGGCTCGAGTCTGTATTGCAAGGCGCCCACTTCTCCGTGGCGTTGCAACGTGCCCCAACCTGGTATGTTGGACCGCGATTCCCATCTTCCCCAGCCAGATGCAATCCAACACATCTTGGGGCAGGCTGGTCTGTATCTTTGTGGATACTATGATTCTATGATAGCCAGCGTGGCGTAGTGGTGAGAGTGTTGGACTGGGACTCGGGAGATCCGGGTTCTAGTCCCCGCTCAGCCATGAAACTCACTGGGTGACTTTGGGCCAGTCACGGACTCTCAGCGTAACCTACCTCACAGGGTTGTTGTGAGGATAAAATGGAGAGGAGGAGGAAAGTTTATGTAAGCCATCTTGAGGCGGGGTATACATATAATAAATAAATAAATTTGTGGATCACGCAAGACCCCTCCTCATTGGCTGCCTCCTTGAATTAACTGCCGGTAAAGCCAAGGGATAGCCACTTCCATGGGCACATCTAGACATTTTACTCCTGTAGTCATGATGGTGCTATGAGTTGAGTGGGCTAAAAATACATTTTTAAATGCTGAGATTATTTCTTTTCAATTGGTGCTGGCAAATATTCTGAAGTAATACAGAAAGCGGACTAAAGCAGGAGTGGTCTGAAAGTAGATCTCCAGATGTTTTGGACTTCAACTCTCAGCATTCCTGGCTATTGGCCCTGGTGGCAGGGGCTTCTGGGAGCTGAAGTCTCAAACATCTGGGGATCCACATTCTGCCTACCCCTGATCTAAAGCCCCTCCCCATAAGACCATTACATCCGGGGTCTAAACCAGCCTTCCCCAACCTGGTGCCCTCTAGATGTGTTGGACTACAATCCCCATACTCCCAAGTTGGCTGTGCTTTGCTGGGGATGATGGAACTTGTAGTCCAACACATCTGGTGAGTCCTTGGTTGGGGAAGGCTGTGCTAGGTCCCACAATCACACTGAAGATCCAGGCCCGCCTTCCCCAACCTGGTGCCTTCCAGATGGGCTGGCTGGGGATGCTGGGAGTTTTAGTCCAACACATCTGGGGGGCAACAGGTTGAGGAAGGGTGGTCTAGGCTCGAGGGCAACAGACACAAAGGGAATCACAACTCTGGGCGTACTTGAGCTGGAGTCACACAAAATATTCAGGGGCTCCTGGACTGAATGCAACCTCCCCCCCCCCGATTCATAAATAGTAGAGTTGGAAGGGGCCTACAAGGCCATCAAGTCCAACCCCCTGCTCAATGCAGGAATCCAGGTCAAAGCATCCCTGACAGATGGCCGTCCAGCTGCACCTTGAATGCCTCCAGAGTGGGAGAGCCCACCACCTCCCTCAGGTAGTTGGTTCCATTGTCTTATTGCTTTAAGTCAGGAATTTTTCCCTGATGTTTAGCTGGAATCTAGGTTCCTGTAACTTGAGCCCATTATTCCGTGTCCTGCAAACTGGGATGATCGAGAGGAGATCCTGGCCCTCCTCTGTGTGACAACCCTTCAAGTACTGGAAGAGTGCAATCCTATCTCCCCTCAGTCTCCTCTTCTGAAGGCTAAACATGCCCAGTTCTTTCAGTCTCTCCTCATAGGGCCTTGTTTCCAGTCCCTTGATCATCCTTGTTGCCCTCCTCTGAACCCTCTCCAGTTTGTCTACATCCTTCTTAAAGTGTGGTGCCCAGAACTGGATGCAGTACTCAAGGTGAGGCCTAACCAGTGCCGAGTAGAGGGGAACTAGTACTTCATGCGATTTGGAAGCTATACTTCTATTAATGCAGCCCAAAATAGCATTTGCCTTTTTTGCACCCACATCACATTGCTGGCTCATATTCAGCTTGTGACCTACAACAATTCCAAGATCCTTCTCACTTGTAGTATTGTTGAGCCAAGTGTCCCCCATTCTGTAACTCTGCATTTGGTTTCTTTTTCCTAGGTGCAGAATTTATTCCTATTAAATTTCATTCTGTTGTTTTCGGCCCAGCACTCCAGCCTATCGAGATCACTTTGAATTTGTATGTCTTCCAAGGTATTAGCTGTTCCACCCAACTTTGTGTCATCTGCAAATTTGATAAGCATTCCCTGTACCTCCTCATCCAAGTCATTAATAAAAATGTTGAATAGCATTGGGCCCAGGACCGAGCCCTGTAGTACTTGAAGGGTTGTCACACAGAGGAGGGCCAGGATCTCTTCTCGATCATCCCAGTTTGCAGGACACGGAATAATGGGCTCAAGTTACAGGAACCTAGATTCCACCTAAACATCAGGAAAAATTTCCCGACTCAGAGTAATAAGACAATGGAACCAGCTACCTAGGGAGGTGGTGGGCTCTCCCACTCTGGAGGCATTCAAGGTGCAGCTGGACAGCCATCTGTCAGGGATGCTTTGACCTGGATTCCTGCATTAAGCAGGGGGTTGGACTCGATGGCCTTGTAGGCTCCTTCCAACTCTACTTTTCTATGATTCTACCCCGCTCATTACCTCTCCCGTTTGAGAAGGTACCGTTGATAAGCACTCTTTCGAGTCCAATTCTGTAGCCAATTGTGGATCCACCTGATAGTTGTTCCATCTAGCCCCCTTTCAGCTACCTTGCTAATCAGGATATCATGGAGCACTTTGTTGAAAGCTTTGCTGAAGTCAAGATATATTATGTCCACAGCATTCCCAGTCCACAAGGGAGGTTACCCGATCAAAAAATAAGATCAGATTCATCTGGCAGGATTTGTTCTTGACAAATGCTGGCTGGCTTCTAGTAATCACTGCATTGTTTTCAGGGTGCTTGCAGACTGACTGCTTTATAATCTACTCCAGAATTATCCATGGATTGATGTCAGACTGACTCGTCTGTAGTTCCCAGGTCCCCTCCTTTTTGAAGAAAGGAACATTAGCCCTCCTCCAGTCATCTGGCACTTCACCTGTCCTCCATGATTTCTCAGAGATAATAGACAGTGGTTCTGAGAGTTCTGCCAGTTCCTTTGTTACTCTAGGATGCAGTTTGTCAGGCCCTGGAGATTTGAACTTGTTCAAGGTAATTAGGTGTTCCTTGGCCATTTGCCAATCACTCTCAAACTGCGATCCTGCCCCTTCAGCTTGTACTTCAGGTTTGCCGGGGGGGGGGGGGTCATAGACCCTCTTTCGGGAGAAGACTGAGCCAAAGTAGGAATTGAACACTTCTGCCTTTTCTTTGTCATCTGTTATCATTTTGCCATCCTCATTGTGTAGTTGAACCACCATTCCTTTCCTTTTACTATGCACGTATCTGAAGAAAGCTTTTTTGTTGCTTTTCGCATCCCTTGCTAACCTTAGCTCATTCTCAGCTTTAGTCCTTCCTGACACTATTCCTGCAGTTCTGTGCTACCTGCCTCTACTCTTCCTTTGTAGCCTGGCCTTCCTTCACTTCCTATATGTGTCCTTTTTTTGTTTTCAGGTCATCTCTAAGCTTTTTGTGAAGCCACACTGGCTTGTCACATCATCCTTGTTGCCCTCCTCTGAACCCTCTCCAGTTTGTCTTCATCCTTCTTAAAGTGTGGTGCCCAGAACTGGATGCAGTACTCAAGATGAGGCCTAACCAGTGCCAAGTAGAGGGGAACTAGTACTTCATGCGATTTGGAAGCTATACTTCTATTAATGCAGCCCAAAATAGCATTTGCCTTTTTTGCACCCACATCACATTTCTGTTGTCCTCTACCCCTTTTCCTTGTTGGAATTGTTTGCAATTGTGCCTTTAAAATTTCCTTTTTAAAAACTCCCACCCATCCTGGGCTCCTTTTCTCATTAGAGTCGCTTGCCATGGGACCCTTACTTATTATCATTGTTCCAAGTTTATTAAAATTTGCTTTCCAAAAATCCAGGGTACACATTGGCTACACTCAGCTATCAGTATGGAATGATCTCCCCAACGAGGCCCTGCCTGGCACCATCATTGTTATTATTTTCGGCGCCAGGTTAAGATCTTCCTCTACTCTCAGTCATTTGGCAACCTATGATGTGGGTTTAATTAGGTCTAATTTAATTTAATTTAATTAGATTCTTGGTTCTATGACTGGGTTTGGGCTGGCCAATTGCACACTAGCCAGCCAGGCTTCCTGGGGCTTTCTGGAAGAAGTAGGAAGCCAGCCAGAGTGAGACCCCACTCAGAGGCGGTGTTAGGGCCCCCCACTAGGGCTGGAACCCCCAATCTTTCATTTGGAGCCCTGAATCTCTGGGAGGCCCTCTGCCCCACCACCCTTGCTGTCCATGGGCACTTGCTAAAAGAAAGGTACAGGGGCCCTGAGGATCTCTGCTGCATCTGATCCCCCTGGATGAGCTGGCTTTTTGTCCACATGTGCTTCACCTCCTGCTGCCCCCCCCCTTGAATGTTTCTGCCTGAGGTTTTTTCCTGAAATCAAATGCCCTCCTCTCCCCTGTCCATACATCTTTTTACAAATGGGGTGCCCTTAGGAGACAGGGTCCTTTACAGACACACACAGACTTTAGAGCATCTGTAAATTAGCATGTGTAAATTTGTGCATTATTTTTTGTCCTGTGGGCCTGAGCCCCAGATCTTTTTGGAACCTAGCACCTCCCCTGACCCCACTTCCTGAAGGAAGCGTGGGTTGAGGAAGGGTCAAGTACCACTGTGGGGAACGGATCAGATTCGGGGACATCTTTAGGAAGCGGAAGAAAGATAGAGGAGAGAGTCCAAGAAGTGGAACACCATGGTGAGGAGGATGGTCTGGGCTCCTGGGGCATTGTTGGGAGGGAAGGAGGAGACTCCGGATGACTGTGCATGGAAACGTATCGCCCCGTGTCCGTGGACCCATTGTCTCGATCTTGTCACTTTTGCTGGAGACAATCGAAGCAGCAGTGTGAGAGAGCAGGAGAAGCGACGACGCTCTGAAGAAGGACATTCTTGAACGGAGTGTTTGTGCAGTTAGAGGAGGACTTGTATTTTAGGAGTGCTTCAGTTATGGGGCGGGGAGAGGGCTGAGCTTAAACCACAAGCGGCATCCCCTGGCTTTCCGCAGTCTTAGCCAAATCATCCCCCCACCCCCGTAGCCTTCCAAAAATGATAGTTAAGGGCTCAATCCTATGCATGTTTAGACAGGGGGGAAAGTCCAACTCCCAGCATAGCTGGCTGGGGAATGCTGGGAGCTGTAGGACCTCTTTTCTGTCTAAACATGCATAGGATTGTGCCTTAAGAGGGCCGTTAACAAGAAGCTCAGCCTCGGTGCTGCTTTTAAGTATACTGGCAATAACCTTCACTCAGGGAAACCCCATGTGCCCACGGGCAAGTCTTCCTTTGGGATCCACAGCCCGTGGAATTTCTGCCGATCTGCAGTAGGCGTCAGACCTCTGGCTGTGCGCAGATGCCTTGCTCCGTCTGTACTCCGCTCCGGCGGCAGCAGAGCCAACGCTGGCGCACTCTGACCGACCATGGCCCTAGCCAGGATGAAGCACCATGCTCCAGAAGCACCCTCTCTACGCATAAAGCGATCCTCCTTCGCACTAGTGACGGTCAGGGGCCTCCATGCAAGGCATGCACGCACAAGTCCTGTTGCACCCCCCCCCTTTTACATAAAGTACCTGTGGCGGGAAGCTTCAGCTGCTCTGTGTCCCCTTCCAGCTTTTAGGGAGAAGAAAACCCTCCCCTTAAGTAAGGTTTTAAACACACTTACTTGAAGCAGGTTGTTTAGTCTCCTCTCCTCTCCGAGGAAGTTCATGCTATCCCTTTTAGTTAGGTTCTTGCCTCCCACGGTATCCCACTTTCCTAGCTCCATTTCGGTTTATTTTGCATACTTGGAAAGTCAGGGCTCAAGGGGGCCTAGTACCATAGAATCATAGAAAAGTAGAGTTGGAAGGGGCCTACAAGGCCATCGAGTCCAACCCCCTGCTCAATGCAGGAATCCAGGTCAAAGCATCTCTGACAGATGTCTGTCCAGCTGCACCTTGAATGCCTCCAGAGTGGGAGAGCCCACGACCTCCCTAGGTAGATTCCATTGTCTTATTGCTCTGACAGTCAGGAAATTTTTCCTGATGTTTAGGTGGAATCTAGGTTCCTGTAACTTGAGCCCATTATTCCGTGTCCTGCAAACTGGGATGAACGAGAAGAGATCTTTGCCCTCCTCTGTGTGACATCCCTTCAAATACTGGAAGAGTGCGATCATATCTCCCCTCAGTCTCCTCTTCTGAAGGCTAAACATGCCCAGTTCTTTCAGTCTCTCCTCATAGGGCCTTGTTTCCAGTCCCTTTATCATCCTTGTTGCCCTCCTCTGAACCCTCTCCAGTTTGTCTATGTCCTTGTTAAAATGAGGTGCCCAGAACTGGACACAGTACTCAAGATGAGGCCTAACCAGTGCTGAGTAAAGGGGAATTATCACTTCCCGCAATTTGGAAGCTATACTTCTATTAATACAGCCCAAAATTGCATTTGCCTTCTTTGCAGCCACGTCGCATTGCTGGCTCATATTCAGTTTGTGATCTACCACAATTCCAAGATCCTTCTCACTTGTAGTATTGTTGAGCCAAGTGTCCCCCATTCTGTAACTCTGCATTTGGTTTCCTCTCCCTAGGTGCAGCACTTGGCATTTATCCCTGTTAAATTTCATTCTGTTGTTTTCGGCCCAGCGCTCCAGCCTATCGAGGTCACTTTGAATTTTGTTTCTGTCTTCCAGAGTATTAGCTGTTCCACCCAACTTTGTGTCATCTGCAAATTTGATAAGCATTCCCTGTACCTCCTCATCCAAGTCATTAATAAAAATGTTGAAGAGCACCGGGCCCAGGACCGAGCCCTGTGGTACCCCGCTCGTTACCTCTCCCCAGTTTGAGAAGGAACCATTGATGAGCACTCTTTGAGTCCGATTCTGTAGCCAATTGTGGATCCACCTGATAGTTGTTCCATCTAGCCCACTCTTAGCTAGCTTACTAATCAGGATATCATGAGGCACTTTGTCGAAAGCTTTGCTGAAGTCCAGATATATGATGTCCACAGCATTCCCACAGTCCAGAAGGGAGGTTACCCGATCAAAAAATGAGATCAGATTAGTCTGACAGGATTTGTTCTTGACAAATCCATGCTGGCTTCTAGTAATCACTGCATTGTTTTCAAGGTGCTTGCAGACTAACTTCTTTATAATCTGCTCAAAAATCTTCCCGGGGATTGATTCCAAGGTACTTCAGAAACAAAGCGTACTTTGAGGGCTGCGGCGCTGCAGTATTCGTAATTCATAAGGAACCAGCCCCACAAGGCCAGTGTGCCAAGTGCATGAGACAGACCCCCTGATCACAGCAGACCCCTAACCCATGGAAGAACCCTTTCCCTCTCTTTTAGCCTCTGGTCAATTGGAATAGGTAACACTTGCATTTCCACCCTTGGATCTCTCTTTCAAAATAAAGAACCACAACATTTCATTCATTTCATTTGTATGTGTATGTCAGTATTATTATATTATATTATCTGACCTCCCCACAATACTTCTATCACATTTCTATGCCACCTCTCTTCCAAGGAGCACATGCTTCACCCCCGCCCCACCCCATTTTTCCCTCACAACAACCCTGTGAGGTAGGTTAGGCTGAGAGAGAGAGGGAGAGATGCCCCAGATGCCCAGGACAGAGACTTTGAGGCAAGCCCGGAGCCCCAGGAGGCCCAATCTCCTTGCCGGAGGCACCACAAGCCCCGTTTCCTCACTTTCTCTCCCAGGCTGCTAGGTCTGTGCACCTGCTTTTACAGGGCGCATTACATGCAGCAACAGGAATTTAGCAGCACTGCTGTCCGGGAGAGGAGGAGGAGGACATGGAGGTCCCCAGCTTTCTGGAAGGAATTTAGCAGGGACAAAAGAGGACACAGAGGTGCCTGGCCTTTTAGAAGTGGGAACCAGCCAACGTGAGACTCCCATTAAAGGAAGCATAGGCCAAGGAAGGGTCCAGTACCCAGGTGGGGAATGGATCAGATTCGGGGACATCTTTAGGAAGCGGAGGAAAGATGGAGGAGATTGCAAGAAGTGGAACACCATGGTGAGGAGGTGGTCTGGGCTCCTGGGGCATTGTTGGCAGGGAAGGAGGAGACGCCGACTCCGGATGACTGTAAGTTGTAGTCCTTGCAACACCCCTGCAGGGTAGGCAAGTACAGTAATACCTTGGATTGCAAGCATAATTCATTCCGGAACCGTGCTTGTAATCCAAAACACTCTTATATCAAAGCAAGTCTCTGGTGGGCGTGAGCAGGGCTGATATCGGCCTGCTACGCCCGCTCGAGGCAAGCGGTTACATCCCTACACTTGTATTGCAAGACGTCGCTTGTTTCATCAAATCAAAATTTATTTTAAAAAATTGCTTGTCTTGCAAAATGCTCTCAGACCAAGTTACTTGCAATCCAAGGTATTACTGTATCATTATCCACAGGCTGCCTGCAGATCGGGTGTCGCTTGGCCAAGGGGTCCTTCAGACTTGGGGGCCGGGGCAAGATTCCAAGGGGGGATCCCCTGGTTTTTTGGCTCAGCTGCTTGGCCGCAGTGGTACAGCAGTTCCCCAAATTCGGAAGGCGGGGGGGGGGGATGCCAAGTCTCCTTTGAAGTGGGAAGGCAGGCACTATGAATCTTCCCGTGACCGTCTCCTGCTCTCTTCCAGAGGCCCTCCAGAAGTCCACTTGTGCCAGGGAGGCATCCGTGGGTGTGGGGGACATCACAGATGCCTCTGCTGCGGTGGGACTCACTGCCAGCAGGGAAACATCTGCTGCTGAGGAAGCTGAGACCATCTTCAGCAGCTGCCTAAGCCAGGTGGGAGGTCGGGAGACCTTCGTGAGCCTCCATCCCTTGCGGGGGGGGGGGAGTGAGAAGTGGGGAAGAAGGGGCGCAGAGCCAGGAATGCAGTTGGGGGGGGTCAGAGTTTGGAAAAGCCCTTCGAGGCCTTCAGCATTATGGTGAGGGGCCTCCTGATGGAAGATCCCACAACGACCCATCTGCCGCGCATTGTGAAGGTAAGAACATCAGAAGAGCCGCCAGTTCTGGATCAGACCAAAGACCCATGTAGTGCATCTTTCTGTTCCCCGAGTGGACAACCAAATACCCCAATGGGAAGCCCGCAAGGAAGGCATGGCTGCAACAGCCTCCACCCACCCGCCAGCAGCTACTAGTATATGGGGGGGGGGGGGGTGATATGCCACGTCTCCTTTGAAGTGGGAAGGCAGGCACTATGAATCTTGTGTGTTTATGTGTGGCATAAATGTGGAGATACGGACACTGGCCACGGACAGCTGCATGGCCCTCTTCCAGTCTGTGGATCACCTGCCAGGCACTCGATGTGAGTATCCCACACGGAGGCATGGCTTGGCTCAGAAGGGCTGCAGAGGGGAGAGACGACGAGAGGTGCTGCCCAAACGGCCCTGGCTCCTCGTTCCCAGGGGTCCGCTCAGCTAACAGCGAGCTAAGAGCCCGAGTCTTTGAAGATGAAGCTTCGCACAACTTAACACTCTCAGTCTGATCTCTGACATGTGCAAGACTAACTGTGAGGACTGGCAGAGAGCCAATGGCTGTCCTGACCTCTGTTGCCAAAGATGCCCGCGTACAGATACTACTAGTGAGTGAGAGGCAGAAATCCGTTAGGGAGTCTCTGGGATTGGATTTAGGGGAAGCAGAGCTTGTGAGCGTGGACAGACGGGAGAGGAGGGGATGCAGGTCTGACCAAGGGCAGGGCGGCACAGAAGCATGACCAAAACCCTCTCGCTTTGTTGCATGGGGAGGGAGGCACAGAGGAAGACGGAGATGGCGGCATGGGAGTTCTGCTTTTAAGCCACCAGTTGAAGTGGACGTGACACTGTGGGATCCGATATTAAAATATACTTTCACCTGAAATATCTTCTCCATCTTTCGTTTTCAATGAAATTTTAAGGATTTTATAGCTTCCCAATCGCGGGAAGTGATCATTCCCCTTTACTCGGCACTGGTTAGGCCTCATCTTGAGTACTGCGTCCAGTTCTGGGCACCACACTTTAAGAAGGACATAGACAAACTGGAGAGGGTTCAGCGGAGGGCAACAAGGATGATAAAGGGACTGGAAACAAGGCCCTATGAGGAGAGACGGAAAGAAATGGGCATGTTTAGCCTTCAGAAGAGAAGACCGAGGGGAGATATGATCGCACTCTTCCAGTACTTGAAGGGATGTCACACAGAGGAGGGCCAGGATCTCTTCTCGATCATCTCAGTTTGCAGGACACGGAATAATGGGCTGAAGTTACAGGAACCCAGATTCCACCTGAACACCAGAAAAAATTTCCTGACTGTCAGAGCAATAAAACAATGGAATCAACTACCTAGGGAGGTGGTGGGCTCTCCCACTCTGGAGGCATTCAAGGTGCAGCTGGACGGCCATCTGTCGGGGATGCTTTGACCTGGATTCCTGCATTGAGCAGGGGGTTGGACTCGATGGCCTTGTAGGCCCCTTCCAACTCTACTTTTCTATGATTCTATGATTGGAGGAGACATGGCATTGTGGCATGAAAATGAAGTGATACAGATACAGAGAGGGGAAATTGAAGGACACTATATCCCAGGAGAGATTTTTACAAACAGACTTATCCCACAATTGATGCCATATTTACAGCCAAGAGGTTATATTGAAAGAAATAGGTGACAGAGGAGAAAGTTATCAGTGTTGAACCCATTTGAATGCCTAAAAAAACAGATACGTAGCTGTTATCTCAGCTGTATTTGTGTAGCTGCTAGCAAATAATAGTAATTGTTACACCTAAACAATGAGGTGAAGTTATAAACCTAGACCGGGGAAGATAGTTGGTTGTCTAAATATCTGAACAGGAATGGTAGAGCACTTGTACACAAAGTCCTTTCTCATCACCCTGTATCAAAATGTAAAATATATGCAGACAGCGAAGCTAGATGGTGGAGATATGGAGCAGAAAGAGTTGACTTGAGAAGCAAATAGGATGGGATTCTCCAAGAATAGGACTGTTTTTGAGGAATAGAACCCTTGATAATTTTGTTGGGCTATTCAGGGTGCAATCCTATGCCAGTTCAGACAGAAAAAAAGCCTACAACTCTCAGCATGCCCCAGCCAGCCTTTTTTCTGTCTAATCTGGCATAGGATTGTGCCTTTAGATCAGTGATGGGGAACCTTTTTGAGCCGAGTGCACAAACTGCAACACAAAACCAACTTATTTATATCAAAGTGCCAACACTGCAACTAAACCTGAATACCGAGGTTTTAGTTTAGAAAAACAACTCATACAGTTGTCTGAACTAATTAACATCTTGTTTTAAAAGAAAAACACAATAACAGAGCTTTCAATGATACAAACAGTTTTTTATTGAAAAAAATCCATCAACTAAAAAAATTATTATAGTACTACATTGTACACATAGCCTGAAGGTAATTTATACAAACTTTTTAAACAATTAGGCGCATGTATTTTTGGATAAGGGATTCTCAACTTGTAATATGATTATATGCCAGACTGAAATTGTATGGGGCAAGCTTTACTCCGGGTCCTTTCCCTGCTTCTACAGGTGTCAGATTAGTAAAAGTAAAAGTCAACCTGTACTAGGATGAGCAAGATAAACAAGAAAACTAAACGTGCTTAACACATTTTAAACAACCTTTATGTCTTGGACTCCAAACATTGCATTAGGTAAAGGTTTGCATTAGGCATGCTTTCGCACAATTAATGTGATTTTTGCTGTTGCATGCATGCTGATAATTTGTCAAACCTTGGCTCATACTTCGTTAGTTTGAGAGCAACACATGCAGCACTCAGGTCATCTGTTAGTCTGTTTCTGGTATCAGATCTGAAATAATTCAAAGCTGAAAACAGCTGCTCACAAGCATAAGATGACCCAAACAAAGTAAGAAGAGCAATCCCAAGTGCTTTCATTGACTTAAAAGTATTTGGCAGAGAATTCCACACTTTAAGGATTTCATTTTCAGAACTACCAACTGTGCTGTCCTTTGTCATCCCTTCACACTCAGTCTTCTCGAGTGTTGCACGCAGGTCACAGAATTTATTTTTCCAGGTAGAGGTTTCTTGAAATTCCAATAGCTCCATTTCCAGATTTCCAACATCTAACCAGTGTAAGCAGGAAAGATCAAGTTCTTCAAATTTGGCTTTATCTGGAGAAGTAAGAAAACACAGGGTTGTCTCCATCTTACGGAACTGTAAAAATCTGTTACTAAAATTCTCCTTTGCAGCTGCGACAATGCTAGAAAATTCCGTATAGATTTCCTGATGGCTTGAAGGATTGTCCGCAAATGTCATAGAATTTTCCAAATGCGTTTTTAGATTTGGAAAATATTCCAGCTGCCCACTTTCAAGGTCTCTTTCAAAAACTTGCAGTTCTCTCTCAAATGTTCTGATATCACAAAACATTCTTTCTGCTGTTTTCCCTAAACCTTGCAGTTTTTTGTTCAGTACATTGAAGTGTGCTGTAAAATCTGTAAAAAACATGAGGTTGGTAAGCCAGGCCATATCGGTGAGCTGTGGATATCCCTGCCCCTTTTCATTCATAAACAGCCTTATTTCATCCAAGCAGGCTACAAATCTCTCCAGGACTCGTTCTCTGCTCAGCCACCGGACATTATTGTACATTTGTAAAGTATTATACTGTGCCTGATCCTCATCGAGAAGTGCAGGAAACTGTCGAAAATGAAGAGCACGAGCCATGATGTAATTCACCATTTTTGTGACATCTCTGAGGATATCGTCTAATTTTTTGCTGCTTTCCTTGGCACAAAGAGCTTCTTGATGTATAATGCAATGAAACGGAATGATTGGATGTTCTGCTTCTTGGACAAAGTACTGTATGAAACCAGATGTTACTCCCACCACGGAAGGTGCCCCGTCACTAGTAATTGAAACCACCTTTTCTGTTTTTATGTCTTGTGACAAAAAATGCCTCCATCACAGCATTGTAGATATCTGTCCCTTGTGTGCTTCCAGACAAAGACAACAGTTTCACCAGCTCTTCTCTCATGGTGTCACCAACAGCATAACGCAAAATTACTGCTAGCCTTGCCTGATTATTTATATCTGTGCTTTCATCCAAGCACATGGAGTAACAGGCTGCCTTCTGTAAGTCCGTAGTGAGCTGCTGACGAACATCACTTGCCATGCGCAGGACTCGATCTTTAACAGTATTTCTGCTCAGTGGCATCTCAGAGATGCGTTGCATAATTTTATCCTTGTTTGGGAAATCATGAAAAAGGGAATTACTCTGAGCCAACATGGCCGTTTTGATCAAATCCCCATCAGAGAGGGGCTTACCATGTTTTGCCATGCACAGTGAAACTTGAAAGCTGGCAGCTGTCAGATGATTTGTTTTTGAAAGATAGTTGCAAGAACTAAGAGACTGGGAGTGGTATTTGCTCAATTTACTTTCAAGAAACTCTTTCCTTTCAGCTTCACCAACTTTAGTAACACTTTTGTGCTTGGTGTCAAAGTGACGTCTGACACTTGATGTGCGGCACACAACACTTTCACTACACAGAGTACATAACGCTTTCCCATTGTGTTCAATCACTCCAAATGACTCTGTCCAGGCCTCTTGGAATGATCTTCCACTATCTGTTTTCAGTTTTGCTTTTTCTGCTGTACTCGTGTTTTTTTTGTTCAAGTCTTGGAGTCTACGAAAACACAAAATTTATTTTAAAAAAGACAGATGAAGCACCCAATACAAATCTGTGAGGAGAACATGTCACTTATTACCACACTGCGAGGGAACATGTACCCTTGCAGTGTGGCATGAGCCAGGAGAGGTGTCCCCTTGGTCGTAACAGACGTAAGACGACGCTGTAATGAAGTTTTTTATTGGCACAAAAACGTAAAAACACACTCTCAACCTATTTCGTGACTTAGTTGCTCACTTCCTCAGGATGGTGCTAGGGCCGCTAGGCTCTGAAACATGATATAACAAGAACTATACAGTAATACCTTGGATTGCAAGTAACTTGGTTTGAGGGCGTTTTGCAAGACAAGCAAATTTTTAAATATTTATGCTCTCAATCCAAGGCATGACTGTATATGTATAATGGATTTGTGTATGATATGTAGTACAGAATGGAAATGTATATATTATAAATAATATAATGTGATAAAAAGCATGATAAAACATGCACCCGTTGATCAATTAATGAAAATAAAGTGTATGAGGCTGGGACTGATAAATAAATAAATTGATTAAATTATTAGTGGGATCCACTGTATCAAATTCAGGATATTAGGAATAGTGAATAAATACATGAATGACTGCAATCAATCAATAGATCAGATGCTAAAGATATATGTATATACTTAGTAATGAAATTAAAATTAATTTAAAGCTCAGCTTTCATTTTAATTTTAAGAATATGAGTATCAATTGATCAGGTAGTAGCTGATGAAGGACATAATGTATCAATTCATGATTCCATAAAGAAAATAAATATATGATAAAATAAATAATGAATATAATAAACAATAAATATAATATTAATAATGATAAAGATAATGATAAAAGAGAGGATAATACTGATGATAAAAATGATTTGATTGATAAAAAAAACCCATGTAGACCCTTTCCTTACATTTGTCCAATTTTTCAGGCTGTAGAAAGTTTATAGTTCTTATTTATGCTAAAAGTAACGAGTGGTTTATAACTCATGTATAAATAAATGTAAATAAATGTATAAATAATGTTCATAAAGCCCATAGATAAATTTCCTATATACTAGTAAATTGATAGATAAATCAATGATAAATACATAAATAATTTCATAAGTTCCAACAATTGATCATGAGATGAATCCTACCTGCTGTCCTGCTGATCGCTTTGGGAGTTGTAGAGAGTCGTGTCTGCCAAGGAGCTTCCAGCGTGAGGTCGAGCGGAGGAGCCTTGCACAACTTGCAGGATCTCGAGGCTTGACTTTCCAGAGTGGAGAATGAGCTGCTGGGAAATGCGAAAGATCCAGGGAGGGCCAAGCCAGGAGGGAGGCGCCGCGTGCGTGTCCGTCTCGGGCTAAGCTGCCGCCCATCCGTGCCGGTCGCGACCCATTCTGACGTTGCCTGCTCTCCCCCCCCTCGCCTCGCCTGGGCTTGCCTCACGGTGGGGCGGCGGGTGCCTCAGCCTGCATCGCTGCGTAATGGTGTGCGGGCCGGGCAGGCAGGCAAGGCTGGAGGAGGAGGAGGGCGCGCGAGGAGGTGGGCAGAGCGCGGGAGGCGGAGAGGAGCCGACGACCGAGCATTTAAAGCGGCAGCCCAGCCATCCCTTCGCCCAGTGCTGAGCGTGGCAGGAAGAGGATAGCAGCCGGGAGGTGCGTCGACGGAGACGGGGCCGCCCTCCCCACCTCGCCTCGCCTGCTCTCCCGCCCCTCGGGGGAATCCTCGCGGCAGGAGGCGCCCAGGACCCCTGCCTGATCGCCCGCTAGCCGGTTAGCTGGATCGGGCGGCGGCATATCAATCACTCCTCCTCTTGCTCCACTCGCGTGCCCACAGAGAGGTCCCGGTGTGCCAGCTGTGGCACGCATGCCATAGGCTCGCCATCACTGCTTTAGATGGACACGCTGATCCCAATAAAAGAGCACCTCTATGGAGTTTAATAGGAACAGCCAGTTTTGTCAGTTCAGAAGTGGAGAGGTGTCTCCCCACCGCTGCTCAAAGACTGGTGAACCAGAATCTGGAAAGCGGCAGAAACTAACAAACTTACAAAATTTATACATCCGAAAGGTGGGAAATAGAGAATTTTAATAAAAATGGGCTCCTGTTCATTTCCTTTATGAAATCTAGAATGCAATTTGGAAATGGCTAGAGAAACTTCTCTCCAGTCTAAATGGACTTTGGGCCAGTCACTCACTCTCAGCCTAACCTACCTCACAAGGTTGTTGTGAGGATAAAATGGAGGAGGAGGAGAAAGATTATGTAAGCCGCCTTGGGTTCCTTGCAGGAAAAAAGGTGGGGTATAAATATAATAAATAAATAAATATTTATGTTTACTTATATTCCTATCTATTGTTTATATTTATTTCAACACTATTTATATATATTTATATGTGGATAGAGATAGGTATTTCATTTCCCAGCATTCCAAACTGCCACCCTTCGTATCCAATTAACATCACAGCTACTGATGAAGGCGGAAGCCGAAACCTTTAGCTCTAAGTGACGCCTGACGGTTGAGGAGACCTGAGCTGGCTGTACCATCCAGCCAGCCTCTCTACCATCCTGCCAGCCGCCTTACCATCTGGTGGTCTACCTGCCTGCCTTGGCTGACGCTGTTGCTGGCTGGATTGGGGCTCCTTCCCTGGGAGGAAGCTCTGCTGCCGTCAGGAGGAGGGCAACACCCCCCTGGCCTGCCTGATTGGTAGCACCTGCCAACTGACTTGCCTGACAGTCCGTAGGCCTTCCTCTGCCAGCCCGGAGCGGGGCAGCGACGTCTCCGAAGGGGATGACGCCAAAGGGGGGTCGCCCCTTTGGGGGTGGCCCCTTCCCTCTGATTGTTAGGGCAAGGGAGGGGTGGGGGTGGGTTCCCGCCTGATCGGCGGAAGCAAAGGGGCATGTGCCTATCTAATGGAGGTAGTGGGGGGGGGAGTTCTGGGGGGCAAAGTGTACCAATGTTGAGTGGCAGGCGCTGGCAGAGCACTAGGGGCAGGCCACGCCGAGTAAGGGGAACAAGGGATCGATGCTTAATATCTATCCCTTGTTCCAGGCCTGCCCAGAGCCAAGGGATAACTGGGGGATGCGTGTCTCCTTCCTTGCCTTGCATTTGCTGCTGTGCAATGCCAGGTCTGTTACCCAAAAAACATCTTTAATCCATGACTTAATCCTGGATGAGTGTGGACCTGGCATGTATTACGGAAACCTGGCTGGACAGGGCCGCTGTTCCAACTCTTGGGTCTTGTGTCCGCCTGGGTTTACTTATGCCCAGCAACCGAGGACGGGGAGTGGGAGTGGCTGTTCTCTACCGGGAGTCCTTGGTCCTTACCAGACTCCCTCTCCGGGAGACCAAGTTTATCGAGTGCATGTACTGGAGGTTGGGTCCAAAGGGCAGTCTGGGGATTCTGCTCATGTACCATCCACCCCGCTGCACGTTAGACTCCCTGGCCGAGGTGCTAGAGGTGGTCTCTGATGTGCGTGTGTTGTCCCCCAGGCTATTGGTGCTGGGGGACTTCAACATACACTCGGAGGCTGCCATCATGGGGGCACTTCGGGACTTCATGGAGACCATGGCTTCCTGGGAGCTGTATCCTGTATCAACTGGACCTACCCATGTAGCCGGTCATGCGCTAGACTTGGTTTTCGTTTCCGGAGAGGGAGGAAATGATCTGGAAATCGGGGGTATATATATAGCGAGTGGATCTAAATAATCGGCTTCATCCAAATGTGCCTTCAACTCAGTGCCTTCAACTCAGTTGAAGGCACATTTGGATGAAGCCGATTATTTAGATCCATGCCAGTCGGGCTTCAGGCTTGGACATGGGGCAGAAACGGCCTTGGTCGCCTTGGTAGATGATACGAGGAGGGCTTTGGATAGGGGCGAATGCTCTTTTCTAGTCCTCGATCTCTCAGCGGCTTTTGATACCGTTGACCACGGTACCCTCCTGGACCACCTGGAGGGGTTGGGCGTGGGAGGCACTGTATTGCAGTGGTTCCGGTCCTTCCTCTCTGGAAGGTACCAGAGGGTAGTTCTTGGGGAGGAGGCTTCGGACCCTCGGCCGCTCACTTGTGGGGTGCCGCAAGGTTCCATCCTCTCCCCGATGTTATTTAACATCTACCTAAAGCCGCTGGGATGCGCTGTCATCAATATACGGATGACACACGCAGCTCTACCTCTCCTTCAAGTCCTCACCAAGGCTGGCTGTTGAAACCCTGTCCAAGTGCCTGGAGTCAGTGGCTGACTGGATGGGAAGGAACATGCTGAAACTGAACACCGAAAAGACCGAGGTACTTCTGGTGGGAGACAAGGGAAGGTTAGGGGATGTTGACCTGGTGCTGAATGCGGTACATCTACCCCTGAAGGACCAGGTCCGCAGCTTGGGGGTCACTCTAGACTCCCAGCTGTCCATGGAGGCTCAGGTGTCAGCTGTGAGCCGGGCGGCGCTGTATCAGCTCCATCTGATGCGGCAGCTGCGCCCCTACCTTCCTAATCACCTGCTCCCGTAAGTGGTTCATGCCTTGGTCTCCTCTAACCTAGACTAATGTAATGCGCTCTACGTGGGGTTACCCTGGAAGTGAGCTAGGTATGCACCAGGTTGGGGAAGGCGGTTCCACGTTCTCATTGTCAGCCACCCTCTTTCCAAACAGGTGCTCAGCGGCACGTCCCCAAACTGGAGGAGGATCCCGTTGATTTGCATCTATAGGCAGCTTTCTGGGTGTGTCTCTCGGAGTACTTGGGAGGCAAGGACACGCGACCCCTCGGCCAATTCACATGTCTGGACACAATCCTTCCATCACCTAAAGCAAGGGGGGGGGCAATTTGTGGCCCTCCAGACGTTTTTGGGTTGCCACCCCGAGCAGCCCTGGCCAACATAGCCAACGGTGAGGGATGGCGTGGTAACAAGTATCCTATTTATTTATTTATTATATTTATACCCCGCCTTTTTTCCTGCAAGGAACCCAAGGCAGCTTACATATTCTTTCTCCACCTCTCCATTTTATCCTCTCAACAACCCTGTGAGGTAGGTTAGGCTGAGAGTCAGTGACTGGCCCAAAGTCACCCAGTGAGTTTCATGGCCGAGCAGGGGACTAGAACCCGGATCTCAGAGTCCCAGTCCAACACTCTAACCACTACGCCACACTGGCTCTCACTTGTGCCCGGTCCACAATTCCTGCATACAGTGTGACACCTTCAATAATAAGAAAAGTCCTGCAGTTTAAAAAACATACACACCTTCGTCATGTTTTTGTTTCTTTTGATGTCTTGTACCTGTCTTTTCAGGTACGGCTGCACCAGCATTGTCTAAACTTGACCTCCGTTTTCTTCCCATCAGTATTTCTTCTGGAGAAAACCCTGTGGTGGACTGAGGTGTCATTCTGTAATTAAAACAAATGATAACGAGCAAGTCTTACACTGAGAATTTTAGCAGGGGTTCTGGCAAGGTCTTCCTGACTCCTGTCCTGAGCAGAATGGCTCTCTTTCTACCCCCATCAGTTAGGTCATTAGCAAAGGAAATGTGTGGCGGCATTTCACTGTCCTCCCCACAGGTTTGCTGCTAGGGATTCAACGGGGACCAGGGACCCCGCCCCAGGAGCCACGCGGCAGCCCCCCAACAGCGGGAAGGAGCCACCAAAGAAACGTGGGCCCCGCACGTCTTTGTGCATCCTTTCGGATGGGGTTGTGGGTTCGGGTCTTTCCCGTTGCCAGATCTCATGTTGCAAACACAGCAGTGCCAAGAGCGGGGATGGGGGGGCTTCTTTGCCGCAGGGGGCGGCTGGATTCAGCCGCCCCCTGCGGCAACGGACTTAACCGCCGTTTTGCAGAGAGAGCCGGAAGAACTCTGGTCTGCAGGAACTCCGGAGGGCCAAGGAAACAGCCACGTGAAGCGGAAGCTTCCCCAGCGGTGGCTTGTACCTATTAGAAAGGGGGCCTCGGGAAACATGCCCGCCCACCCACGTTTTTATTTACTTTAGGGAACTGGCTACAAGCCAAAGGCTACAGCACCACGGTGCAGCACTAAAGCAAACCCCACCACCACCACTACCACATCTATGTCCTGGGGGGCGGGCCTGCAGGCGGGCTTGAGCCCTTTGCGCTAATAATTAGTATTATAATAATGCTGCACCAGCTGCTGCTCCTCCGGGCCTGCGGTGTGGACCGGGCTGGCGCGCGCCGAGTTCTCCGAATCCGCCGTTTTCCTGCAGCAAAAGGAGCGAAGCCATCACCGCCCGAAGAGCTTTTTCCTGAAGGGCGGCCCATCATCTCCTCGACGCTGTTCCCAAATCCGGCCAGGACGAAGGGGCCCCAGCGGAGGAGTCCGCGCAAGGGGGGGGGCGCCGCTCGCTCGCTCGCTCCATGAAACCGGATCGGCCCCGGCGCAGGATTCGTCCCTCGACAGCTCTGCCCGTTTCCCGACTGCCCCAGAGGGGATTATTATGACTGTTGAAATCTCCCCACAAAACAGAAGGCCGCCCCCGATCTCCACGAAAGGCCCTGTCTCGACACTGTCCAGCGCAGTGTTCTCCAGCCTTGGGTCCCCCGATGTTTTTGGCCTACAACTCCCAGCATGCTCCAGCCAGCTACGCTGGCTGGGGCATGCTGGGAGTTGTAGGCCAAAAACATCGGGGGACCCAAGGCTGGAGAACACTGGCTGGGACTCCAGCGGAATCGGCTCGAGGGGGCGCCGTCATCCGCTTCGGACACAAGAGTCGGACTCCCCCGAATGGAAACTGCCGCCCCACCCCCACCCCCTCCGCGAATCCGGCCCTCACGCAGGGCGACGCAACCCCCCCCCCGCCCACCCCCGAAATCCCGGGGCTCGCTCACCCAACCAGGTCTCCGGGAGGCCGATCACGCCGGGCGGCAGCCGCACCACCCCACCCCACCCCGCGAAGGAGAGGCCGGGAGCAGCGCGCCACGAGTCCCGCCCGCCAGCGCGACGCCCCGGAACGGATCTCGCAGCAGCCCCGCCACAGCACCGGCGCGCGAGAACCTCGCGAGAGCCCCGCGAGGGATTTCGCCGAGGTCAGCTGACCGGAAGCCAGCCTCGTCGTGGGCACTGCCGGGGCGTCGTCGTCGTCGTATCGGGCGCTCGTCGCGTGAGGTGCGCCCTGGCCCGCGTGCGGGGGAACGGGAGGGGGGGGGCGCCCGGGGAGGGGGGGGGCGCCCGGGGAGGGGGGCCTCCCCCGCCGGGCCGGTTGTGAGGGAGCCCGCGAGCTGCGCCGGGCCGTTTCCTGCCAAGTAGAGCCGGGGGGGGGGGGCGGAGCGGGACTGGGCCCGCCTGGGAAAGTTTGGGGTTGGTCGCCCAATGTCCCCAACCGACCCCGCGGCGCCCCTTCATGGTCTTTCCTTGTTCCCCGACGTCGCGCCCTTGGTAACTGAATGTGGGGCCGGGAAGGGCGGGGGCGTGCAGGTGAGGACAAGGGCCCCCCTCCTGAGAAGGACGGGGGTGGCCTGCAGGGAAACGCCCGGCTGAGCCCCTCCTACATGGCACGCCTCTTTGCTAGCTGACCTGTTTGTCTCTCTCTCTCTCTCTCTCTCTCTCTGCCTTCAAGGATTACGACCCCGCATTCACTGCTACAAGCACCAGGAGGCAAAATGACCCCAGAAGATGGACCGCAGCAGCGAGCCAGGAGACTCCAGGGGTACCGGAACTGCAACCAGGCCTTGGTGCACGCATCCCAGTGCAACAACGCCGAGTGCTCTCTGTCATCCTGCCAGAAGATGAAGAAGCTTGTCCAGCACACCCAGGACTGCAGGCGCAGGGTCAGCGAGAGGTGCCCAGTCTGCAGGCAGCTGATTGCTCTGTGCTGCTTCCATGCCAGGCACTGCCAAGGGGACACATGTCAGGTGCCCTACTGTCGCAACATCAAACACAAGCTCCGGCAGCCGCAGTTCCGGCAGCGGCAGTTCCGGCACCGGCGGCAGCAGGCTTAGCTGATCCACCTCAGGATCGCCACCGTACCCACCCGAAATGTGCCTCAGCAAAGTTTGCCTTCTCCTACCTCTGCAGTGCCTGGGACCCCAACCGAGTAGCCCATGGAGTCACGGAGCAGCTTCCAAATTCTGCTCATGTAACCACCATGCTAACAGTTAGTTTCTGTAATTTTTAAAGAAATCACTCAATGCGTTCTAGTTAATTCTTTGTCTGTGAAGACGTTGGTCTGTTTCAGGGTTCCCCAACCTTTCTGGGTCAGTGGGCACATTTGAAAGTTTGGGATAGTGTCTTGGGTGCTCTCACAAAATGGCTGACATGGTGGGTGCAACCAGTCACAAAATGCTAAGTTCCCGAAAGGCAAATTCGTGAGCCTAAAAGAAAAGTTACTTGTCCAAGAACCTAAGTGGAAGGTTCTGAGCTCCAAGACACACAATCAACCCCCTGAAGCCAAATACAAGCGGTGCTGGAGGTCTCCCTTTCACTTGGCAGCATGACTGCCTCCCAGCTAAAGCTTTTTTTGAAAAATTAAATCTTCAAAAATAAAAGAAAAACCAGGAAGGGCATGGAGCCTGGAGGTCACCAAGAGAGGTGGCCACGGGCACACTGACGCTCACGGGCACCCTGTTGGAAACCCCAGGCATCTTCAGGTGTAGCTCAGTCACCCACTGGGTAGCCCAGGTGCGCTAGATTCCGGGCCAGCACAAGGCACTGGCACTGAATGGACACAGCAGGGATATAAAGATAGCAGGAATGTACACAAGAATAATTAACAGTGCAATCCTATGCATGCCTACTCGGAAGTAAACCTCGGTTCAATTGAACTTAATGGCAGGTAAGTGTGTATAGCAGGGGTGCAGCACTGTTTTGGGGTGGGGGCCAGATGACAGAGGATGGCACCCCCCCCCCCCAATATTGCAGAGTGGGAGGCCCTCTCCAGGGGATCCTTGGGGGCCGGGGCTTGGAGCCTAAGCCCCCTGCCCCTTGGAGGAACCCCAAGAGGTGGCACAGGCTGGACTGTGGTGCCCTCCATCCCAGGCTCTGCACCCCTGGTGTACAGGATTGCAGCCTTAAAAGAAATAACCAGCTACCAAAAAAGCATACATAAGACCAAGCCCTGAACTACATGCTCCAAAAACTTGTAGCCATGCTGAGCGGTGGGTCAGTCACACGCCCAAATTTTAGCACATGGATGGGGAGCTTTAGGCCTTCCACCTCACCCCTCCCTGCCTGCTGAGATGAGGGGCTACGATGGGGTGAGGTTTTGCTTTTTCCTCACTGCCACTCGCAATCTGCATGAGGGTTTTCTGGGAGGCTGAAGCCACCGTGAGATGGTGATCGGTGCCCTGCCCTGCAGCTGATGGCTGATCAGCCAGGCGGTGGGGAAATGGGTTGGGCGCTACTGGGAGAGCATGGCTGGCCAGATGGGGAACACCTGCAGGCCATAAGCAGCCCACAGATCAAGGGTTCTCCGTGCCTGGTGTATAGGATCTGGATGGAAAATTAGTTCATTAGTTCAGATGAAAATGGGGTGGGAGGAGCTTGAATGTACTGAAGTTTGAGCCTCACAAGAGAATAAACAAAAAATAAGAATTTCTTTTCGTTAAAAAAAACACCCTACAAAGCTCAATCTGTTCAAAATTCAGAACATAAGAAGAGCTATGCTGGATCAGACCGAGGTCCATCTAGTCCAGCATTCTGTTCACACAGTGGCCAGCCAGCTGCGCACGGGATCTCACAAGCAGGACATGAGTGCAACATCACCCTCCTGCCCATGTTCCCCAGCAACAGGTGTACACAGGCATACTGCCTCTGATACTGGAGGTAGAATTTGTCTAATTTTCTTAAAGCCATTGAAACTGGCAGCCAATGCCATCACTGCATCATGGAATAACCCCGTTGGATTCTAGTAGTATGGGAGAGAGGGTGGAAAATGTATCCCTATCTACCGTACTTTCTCTACATGCATAGTCTTGTACACCTCCCATGTCTCTCGGGGCTTACTCTTAGCCGCTTCCCCGTTCCCCCTGCCTCTCCGCCGCCACTCACAAGTGATGGCAGGTTGGGGGAAAACCTGGCTGCTCCCACGGGGTCCCCTGGGATACCCGGGGGGGGGCACTATGCAGTGCAGGAACCCATCTTAAGTGGCTTACTTTGTGCTTCAATGTTCGTTCTGTGAATGACCACCGAGAATAATGTGGTTGTCAGGGTCAAGCGCTTTCTGCATTCAATTTCCCTCAATCCTCACTGTTTACAGTTCTCCCCCCCCCACCCCCACCAGATGGATCAGAAATCCTTGATAAAACTCCATGCATCTGTGGTAACACACGGTCGGACAAGGATGCTTTTTCTATTACACCCTTAAGGAACAGGCACCTTCTTGGCTTGCGAACACAGCATGCACGATCCACAGCAGAGCCTTCAGCGGTCCGTCCCTCCAGGACATCACCGATTGCAGCAACCTCTTTGAGGTCCCCTCCTTCCAATTGTGCCTGCAATCGGAGGTGGCATGAAAGGTCACCAGGACCTGGTGGGGGTGCCCAAAGGATCCTCTCTGGGCGCATATCCTGATTGCTAGCTCAGGAACTGCCACAGCCAGGGTCTCCAGCTTCTCTGGCTTTCACAGCAGGGTTTCTGTGACTGGCAGGAATTCAACAGGTGAAGCTTTTCCTGGCACTCAGATGCAGTGAGGGGAGAGGCTTCATCTGCTGGGCCTTTGTGGGCCACAGCTGAAGGAAGGGGAGCCCCGTCAGAAAGCGCCCATCTGGCGGTCCCACAGGCCAACCCCCGGGAAGCTGGGGTGGTCGTGCTTAATGTTTACACGGAGAGGCACGGGGGCTGAGCCCGTCTGGATCCAGAACAGCTTAGATCTAGAACAGTAGCGACTCCCACATGGTGTGCTGGGCAGACTGGCTGCTGAGCTGTGAGAAATACATACATGAAGTAATTAACACATTACGTGATCCCAAAGAACGGGCCCACCAAGGAGGCTGCCTGCTGTGACTGCGGGCGTAAGTTTTAGAATGAAAACTGAACATTCAGGAGGAGCCTGGAGTATCCTTGAGGGGGCTGTGGGGGTTCACAGCCCCCTCCCTCCCATGGCTACTGGCATAACAATAAAGAGCATCTTCCTAAGAAAACAAAGAACAATAATTTAGATTGTGACTGTGGAGGAAGGGGGGGCTGGCTGGCCCGCCACCACCCCACCCTTACCTACCCCAAAGGAACCAAGACCCCCAGAGATCTCAAGGTACCAGATTGCCAAGCCTCAGCTCCTTGCAACCCTACTTGAATCTGTTCAGGGACTCGCCTTTAATTCTGTAACCTGGATTTAGATACTGAAGCCACAGAGCAACTACAACACCCATGTGGGGTAAAACCAAGACAAGGTTTATTCTGGTAGCATTTTACAACAAAAGGTGGGAAATGAGAGAAGCACAAGAGAGAGAGACACTTTGGCACACAGAAATAGAGCTACAAAATAATAAAACCTGATTCTATCTCCCAGGCACATAACTCTGTTACCTGGGGGTCAGTCCTCTCCCTTCCAGGGTTAGATCCAGCACAGCCCTGCTGCCCGGGGGGAACTATTCCATCTGCCCGAAGGTCCGAGATGGTAGCCCTCCACAGGGCCTGCCTTTACCAGAGCCCCCATTCAGCTAATTTCACCAGGAGCTACCTGGGGTCGAATCCAGAGGCCTCCTCCCGAAGGCTCGGACCTCTGCTTGACCTGCCATTACTCCAACAGCAACCATGCGGTGACCCAAAGACGGACAAAGTCCAAAACCCACGCTTTGGGAAATATACCTTTCCTCCCCTCCCCTCCTCTCCTCCCCGTAGCTCTGCTGCCTCTTAGCCAATCAAGATGAACTTCACCTGGCCAGGCAGGGAAGGGAACTCATGACTTACTGGGTTTGAACTACATTTACATATGAAAGCTTTCAGCCTGGCTCCTCTGGACTTCCAGGCGCCATCCATTCAAGAGGAACTATGCACACACACACACCCCAGCCGATTCACACATGAGGGTATGTGTGTGTGTGTAGGAACCCCCAAAGGCTCCTTTCTCCACAGTGACCATGTGCAAAAGTTGGCAGGGCTCCTCCTCCACCTTTAAAATAGGGTTTTCCAAATTATAATTGGAAGCACACTTCACTCATCCACCCCAAGAGCTTGTTTTAGAATGGTAAGAGACAGAATTACCTGCTCTCAGAGAAGTTGTCCCCCCTGACCCCAGTCACTGACTGGAGGAACAGTAAGTCATGCAGAGACATAACAGGAGCCTCCCGAGTGGGCAAGTAATTCTGTTGGGTCTCTTTGCTGAGTGTGCATGAATGATCTGTGACACCAAACAGGGAGATGTGGCACAGTGACCGGCCCACAGTGGAGGCTGATGGCAAAGAGGCAAAGCCAGAGCCGTGACTCAGGCAGAGATGCAGCGAGTGGCTGCTCTGAGCTCACAGGAGCGTTTTGTTCCTGCATCCATCTATTTCTTGTACCAAACTAGCAAACGGCTTGAGAACAGCTGTTTTAAAAAGGTGTTCCAAAAGGAATTTGGAGAAATGCAGCTCACTATGTAGAACGCTGGGGCGTGCTGGGAGTTGTAAGCCAAAAACGTCTGGGGACCCAAGGTTGGAGAACACTGATGTAGAACTAAGAAATGCTGCACTGGCTCAGAATATTTCTCTTCTGCCCAACAATGAGGACTGTGCAGCAATCTTTCCCATGGTCCAATTAAGTGCATTTGCACATCCCTGTGTCCGATTTTGCCTCAACTCCCTTATGAGGGATCCCCACCACCACCACCCAGCCAAATGCTGGTAAGGTTACAATCCTAAGCACTCTTAGTGGAAAGTAATCGAGTGGGATTTATTTCCAAGCAAGCATGTTTTGAATCAGATGGCCAACCTGAAATAAAATGAAAATTAACTCTAGGTTGGCAGAAGTCAGAAAAAGAAAAGAATTGGCACATTGGGAAGAGAGCTCCTGGAAAGAACTCATTTCAGGCATTAAATAATTGATTCTGTCTAAAAATAGCACCTAGAGAGGAAGCCCAGCTGAGAGGCAAGATGGAGACAGACTGCTGAGTCAAGCCATTCCATAATAACCATCAGCTTTAAAAAGATGGAGGCAGCCTGCTGAGTCATGCCATTCCATACCCATCAGCATTTTTAAAAAATCCTCTCAATCCGTGATTGAGGGCTAATCCGTGGCATATAAAAATTAAATTAAAATAACTAGTATCTTATAGAAAGCAGCAGTTTCTTTTTGGTGGGAATGAGTGGGGGGCAATGCTGGCAAAAACTGGAAATTTGTAGGACTTCCAGCTCCAAGGCTAATTTACCCTGATTTCTGGTTCTAGTCAATCAGTGTCTCAATTTTGTCCCTATTACCTCTGGGGAGATCCCTTGTTAAATATTTCACCTCTGTGAATTGCAAATGGACCATTCTTCAGGGCACCCCGCCCTCCCCAGAGCCTCTAGAGCAGTGTTCTCCAACCTTGGGTCCCCAGATGTTTTTGGCCTACAACTCCCAGCATGCCCCAGCCGCTGGCTGGGGCATGCTGGGAGTTGTAGGCCAAAAACATCTGGGGACCCAAGGTTGGAGAACACTGCTCTAGAAGACAAGCTGGTGTCCTGCAGATGTGTTGCACTGCAACTCCCATCATCCCCAGCCAGCATGGCCAACGGCATACTGTAGGCCTATTTTTCTGTCTAAGCGTGCATAGGATTGCGCCCTTAATGTTTTAATTTTTTTTTTAATTGTTTAAATGAACAATCCTATGCATGTTTAGACAGAGAAAAGGCTTACAAGTCCCAGTTGCCCCAGCCAGGGAATTGTAGGCCTTTTCTCTGTCTAAACATGCATCGGATTGGGCCCTTATGGTTTTTATTGTGTGGAGAAAGCCTGAGCACACACACAGTGACATGAACCCTGACATAGTTTCCCCTTGGCAACCCTACATAGTTTTCCCTTGGCAACCCTTTCAGCATAATCCTTGGGGGGGGGGGGGCAGGAGATGCAGTTCTGGCCAGACAGGTAATACGCGACCCCATCTGCATACCCTCAATAGGGCACATCTGCCTCAATCCACAAGAAGAAGCATGAGGCAGTCTCAAAGAGCTGCCAAGTATCCCCCAAAGGGCACCGGTAAACCCAAGGCGCCACCTTTTCCCCGGGCAGGAATAAGCCCACCTGATCACCAAGGGGCGGGGAGGGGGCGTACAGGGTAGAAAACCCCTCTGCCAGCCCCAAAAGAGTTGGTGAGAACACGGGACAGGCTGTCATCTTCAGATCCTAGCCTCGGCTAGGGCCAAACAGTTCTCTTCCCCGAGCGCGGACAGGCTCGGAGTCAGGCTATGCAGACCACTACGCAAAGTCTGTAAGTTCAGAGTCTTTGATGCGAGGTGACTCTCTCTTACTGCAATATGCTATGCCTGTAGATCAGTGTTCTCCAACCTTGGGTCCCCAGATGTTTTTGGCCTACAACTCCCAGCATGCCCCAGCCAGCTACCCAGCTACGCTGGCTGGGTCATGCTGGGAGTTGTAGGCCAAAAACATCTGGGGACCCAAGGTTGGAGAACACTGCTGTAGATTGAAGTCTTCCGACTATCAGGTCACGACCTGGTTTTGTTTATGGTGTAACATTCCTGGAAGTCTATTAGTTCCACTCCATTAACCTTGTAGTAAATAAGAGTCTATTCTCTAGTCTAAAGTTGGTTACGTGTGATATTTAGGTCGCGGTTGGGTTTAAATCGCCTGACATCTCTGTAAAGGGCAATATCTCAGTGTCGGTTAACCCGTTAAGTGCCGAACTCGCGCCGAAGACCCGGTTGTTGGTCTTCCACATATTGTTTTAAATTGTAGTGCACATCTTGACACCTTATTAGCAGATAAGGTGGTATATAAATGTCAGTGTTGAATAAATGAGGAAATACATACCGTAAATCAGATGTTGTGATACATTCATAGGATCATAGAGTTGGAAGGGGCCTACAAGGCCAGCGAGTCCAACCCTCTGCTCAATGCAGGAAATTAGAGGAGGGGTCTCCCATCCAAGTAATAACCCGGCCTGTGATGCCCCCTTCCCCACCCGCCCCTGAAGCAGAAACTGGGACTGCGGTGGAGGCAGATAGAACTAGGCCAAGAAGTGACATGTTGATGTCATTTCCACGTTCCATGTGAAAGCCTCTGGGGCTACTAACAAACAAACAATATTAGTATGACTGCAGTTTTGAGAGGTGGCTAAGAAATGCATTATATAATTGTGAAAAAAGAGCCTTTGGGGGTTCCCACACGCACACGCACACACACACCTCATGTGTGAACCGGCTGGAGGCTGGGTGGGGTGGGGTGTGCATAGTTCCTCTAGAATGGATGGTGCCTGGAAGTCCGGAAAAGCCAGGCTAAAAGCTTTCAAGTGCAAATGTCATGAGTTCCGCTCCCTGCCTGGCCAGGTGAAGTGCATCATGATTGGCTGAAGGCAGCAGAGCTACAGGAAGGAGGGGGGAGGGGGAAAAGGTATTGTGAAGGACCAGCACCCGGGTCCTATGCGTGAGTTCGGCGTTTAACGGGTTAACCGGCACTGAGTTACTAACTAACAGCTTTCTAGGAATACTACAACGTCAATATGACCTGACGTGACCCCCAAGTTTATCAATGAACAGGCTCCCAGGCTAGCGCATTGGGATTAGTCAGTTACCTTAGACTAAAGACTTCACGCTAGTCAATTTCAGCCTAGCTCCGGGTCTGTCCCGATCCGGGGAGGAGAACAGCTTACTCCAGCCGCTGCTGGAGGATGGATCTTGATCAAAAGCACCCCATGTTCCCAACAACCAACAAAAGGAGGGGAGAGGGGTTTTCTACCCCTGGGTTTCCCGCTCTCCCCGCCCTCAAGGGTCAGGTGGGCCTATGCCTGCCCCTTCGTGTCAGGTGGGCTTATTCCTGCCCGGGAAGAAGGTGACGTGTTGGGTACTTTACAGCTCTTTGAGACTGCCCTGTTAGTTTGATGGTCTTGATGGTCCTTTCCTGGGTTTTGTGGATTCCAACTGATACTCTCCATTGTTGGGATGCCGGTCCGTCTGGCTGCTTCCCTGTAACCCAATCTCCCTTCCTCGCCCCCCTCCCCCTTGGAAGGAGACTGGTGTGTGCATGTGCATGTATACTCGTGTCAGGCTTTCTCCACAGGTATATTCCCAAAGTGTAGCCTTTGTGTCTTTGTCTTTGGTCATCGCGTGGCTGCCGGCTGTTGGAGCAATGGCGGTAAGCCAAGGATTGGCCCAAGCCTTCGGGTGGCCTCAGGATCCGACCCCAGGTAGCTCCTGGTGAAATTAGCTGAATGAGGGCTCTGGTAAAGGCAAGCCTTGTGGGAGGCTACCCATCTCGGACCTTCGGGTAGGTGTGGTAATCTCCGTCGGGCAACAAGGCTGTGCTGGAACTAACCCTGGAAGAGAACTGACCCTCAGGTAACAGAGGTGTGTGCCTGAGAGATATTAAGAATCAGGTTTTGTTATTTTGCAGCTCTATTTCTGTGTACCAAAGTGTCTCTCTCTTTATTTTGTGTGCTTCCCTCATTTCCCCTAATCTTGTTGTAAAATGCTACCAGAATAAACCTGTCTTGGTTTTACCCCACATGGGTTTTGTAGTCGCTCTGCTTGGTTCAGTAACTAAATCCAGGTTACAGTCAGAAAGGCAAGTCCCTGAACAGAGATCCAAGTAGGATTGCAGACACTGGAGGCTGGCAATCTGGTACCTTGAGATCTCTGGGGGTCTTGGGTCCTTTGGGGTAGGAAAGGGTGGGGGTGTGACGGGCCGGCCGGCCAGTCCCCCCCTTCCTCCACAATAATTATTAAGGTCTTCGTTGTTTTGTTGTTGTTGCTGTTATTATTATTGTCAGTCCGCCACAATTATGTTGGCTTTGGGGATTCTTTATGTATTTATAAATGTTATTGTATTTACAACGTACCTTAACAAAGGGAAACGGGGAGGGGGCGCTCTACCCCGCGCGTCTCGATGGCGGCGCCTCCCTCTGGGCGGCGTGTTCGGCTCGGGGCCGGAAGTGGGCGCCGCCGCCCGCGGTCCGTCTCCATGGAGACGGCGACCTCCTTCCTCCGCCCGTCCAGAGCGCGGCGCGGCGGCCGCTTTGTTGCCGTCACGTGGGCAGAGGGCGGGCTCTCCGGCTCGGACCGGCGCTCGGGCGTCCGAAGGGCGCTGGCCAATGGGGAGCGAGTTGGAGGGCGGGCGGGCGAGCGGACGGGTAGAGGAGCCCGGGCGGGGAGCCAATCCCGGGGGAGGTGGGCGTGGCGTGCGCGAGAGGCCCCGCCTCCGGCTCCCCCCTCCCCCGCCCGTCATTCAGCGGCTCCGTCAGGCGGCCGGCCGGTCTCGTTCTTCCCGCCGCGCTCCTTCCCTCCCTCCTCGCCGCCGCCCTCCTCGCCATGCAGCCCGCCGGCGGCCCCGCCAGCGGGGAAGCCGCCGCCGACTCGGCCTCTGGGCCGGCCGCCATCCAGATCAGCAGGTACCGCCGCGCTCTTGGACGGGCGGCTGCGGGCTCGCGGTGTGAGGAAGGGGCCGCGTCGAGGCTGGCGGGGGGGGCAGGCAGGCAGGCAGGCCTGGCCTCTGAGCATGTGCAGAACGGCCGGGGGCATTTCTCTGAGTGTGTGCCCGGCTGTGCCTCCGGCCATGGGCAGAGTGCCCCGGGGAAGGAGGGCGTGCCTCTGGGCATGGGCAAAGGCCCCGGGGAGGAAGGCATGCCTCTCGGCACGTGAAGAGGGCCCCCCAACTCTGGAGCCAGCTCCCCCCTGAGGCCCGCCTGGCGCCAACTCTGCAATCCTCTAGATTGCCCTCTATGTTGAGGCTTTTTAAGCTACTCTAAATAGTGCATGGTGGAGTGGCTATTTTTATTTTTTTACTGGTCTCTTTGTTTTAGCTATTTCTGTAATTTTAAATTTGGTTTTAAACTTTTAATAATGTTTTTATTGTGTATACTTTATATTGTATTGTATGCTTTTTATTGATGGTTGTAAACCGCCCAGAGAGCTTTGGCTATTGGGCGGTATATTAATATTAATAATATTAATATTAATAATAATAATAATAATAGAGTGCTTAGGGCGTTCCTCTGGGCATGTGCAGTGTATTCCTCTGGGCATGGGCAGAGGGCCCCAAGGAAGGATGGCAGGCCTCTGGGCATGGGCAGAGGGCCCTGGAGAAGGAGGGCGTGCCTCTGGGCATGGACAGAGGGCCCTGGGAAAGGAGGGCGTGACTCTGGGTATATGTAAAGTGCCTGGGTATCCCTTTGGGCATGTGCAGAGCACTCCTGGGTGTGGGTGGAGGGTCCTGGGGACATAGGGCGTACTGGGCATGGGTAAAGGGCTCCAGGGAAGGAAGGCATGCCTCTGGGCATGGACAGAACGCTGTGTCCTTCTCCACAGGGTACTTGAATGCATTTGCTTGTTTTAAAGAACTTACTTCATGCTGCTGGTCCCAGATGACCATGCATGGTGGTGAACTATGTGCCATATTGGAGTGATAGGACAATAAACCAAAAGAGAACTAAATGGAGGAAAAACCAGAAAACAAGCATCCCCCCAAAGCAGTAGGAACGGTCAGTTGGGGAGGCATTAAAACAGTAGTGCGGATCCAGCCAGCTCAACCCCCCCAAAGCAGAAACCATGAAAAATCAGGAGCAGGACCAGAGTCGCGTCACCCCAAAGCTCTCCCATCATGGCCAGGTTTTCTCCCGAAGCTCCTGAGCAAGCGAATGTGAAATGGGGTGTTGGACGGGTGGGGATGTGGAGATGTTACCTTCCTAGCCTGCGGGATGGCAAAGTCACTTGTGAATGCTGCCCATCCCAGATTAATTTTGTGAACACCCGAACAGCAATATACTTTCTCACTTTGGACAGAGACCAGTGAATGCTGACAATCATGTGAGACTTCTAAACCCCCCCCCCCATCAAAATGTTGACATTTACCATATTTTAGAATTCACTTAAATATGTGTAATATATTGTGTTATGGATGGGGAAAGGACCTTGCAGTGTAAACTTCAAAAGTACAGGCAGTCCCCGGGTTACAAACGTCCCGACTTACGGACAGCTCATACTTAAGAACAGACCGCCATATACTGTATGTAAAAATCTGAGTTAAATACAATGGTTCGTACTTACGAACGCACACAGTATACTTTGCAACACTTTGAAAACATTGCGCGGCTTCTGTTCCGGCTTACGTACACATTCGGCTTAAAGACAGACTTATGAAGGTTCATAACCCAGCCTGTAATTGGTGGTTGGGGGTGGGGAGAACAAAGGAACAAGCAGATTAAAAAACCCTTGTAGGTTGCAAGATGCAAGGATCTGCTTAGCCAGCGCAGCTCCACAGCTCCACCTGGTGGCTGCTGTTCAGTTAGCAACCGGGCCCACACCCCTCTCTTCGCAGGATCTGTCCCCGTACTTCCAGCTGCTCTCAGGCCTGCTGATGTGGAGCAGCTGGGAGCTGCAGGAAGGCCTACTTAAGGGCTTCCTCTTGCCTCCAGCCTCTGCCACAGCAACATGATTCCTCGTGCTGTCTGCAACCAGCTCCTGGCTGTCTGACCAGCGCTAGCCCTTGCCTTGACTGTGCTCGACCGTCGCCTGCTTCTGACCTCTGGCCCTTCTCTGCCTGGTATGTGCCTGACCCAGGGCCGGTGCTACCATTAGGCCAGCTAGGCAGCTGCCTAGGGCACAGGGCTAAAGAGGGCGCCAGAAACGCCTTGAAAAAAATACAGCGCTCTCAAGTGGGAAGGGGGGCGCTAAATATCTGATCTTGCCTAGGGCACCAAGCTGCCTTGCACCGGTCCTGGCCTGACCCTAGCCTGTCTCTGGACCCTGCCTCTTGCCCCTGCCTGGACTCTGTTTGGTCTCCCGATGTGCCTCTTGCCCCCATCTGAACTCGGCTGTGTACTGGACTCGCCTCCTGCCTCTGGCCCCCATCTCACTTACTACGTGCTTCGACCTCAGCCCGGCTTCTGGACTGTGCTCACCCCTGGCCTGCTCCCGCCTGCATCGCCCCCCTGGCCCTGGCGTTCCTGCTCGAGACCCTTGCCGCCCACGACCCGGACGTAACACAAGAGGACCCCCGTACTTCAGTGTCAGGCTTCATGAGGGGATTTTTGGAGGGAGGGATGGAGTTGTGATTTAGAGCATATGGCGTGGATGGTGATGGAAAGTAACATGCTGTGTGTGCGTGGTATAAAATGTACCCTGTCGCCGTCAGAGAGTTTTGCCGGGGTATGCTTGAATTGTGCCTCAAAGTGTTTTCACACTTCGGGAGCAGCTTAAATGCAGTTTAAGAAGTGTCTGGGGGAGAATCTGGCCTGTTTTCCTAAGGTAAGAGTGGGCTAGATCTATTTGTGTGTGGTGGATGGTGGGATATATATTTTCTTTTTCTTGTCTTGTCTTTTTTAAGGGGAGTCTTGTAGCTCCTTAAACTAATATGCTTATTGCAGTGAAAAATCCTGCTTCATCTGATAAAAAATCCTGCTTCATCTCTTGCCCTATGAACATAATACATTGGTCATCTTAAGTTGCCATTGGACTGCTTGCTGATCTTGCTACTGTGGACTAACGCAGCTGTTTTGCAGGATGCTAGGATGTTACAGACATTCACTTCTTGCCCTGCACGTATCTTGCGGTCTGTGTGTGTATGTTTGTGTCCAATAAGTAAGACAAGTTGAGTGTGGGAAGGCCTAACCACAGACACTTCACTGAAAAACTGTGTATACTTATGTGCAAGTTAAAATCGTGTCTTTCGTCTGTCACAATGCCCCTGATAAAATAATGCTGTGAAATTAACCTATGGGCCTACTCTTTGTTTGCAATATTTTAAGCTGCTGTTTGTTCCGGGCTGTTTAAAGTCAACAAGAAATTGCCCGGGAGAGGTTATATGGAGGTTTTGGGGGTTAAATTCCACCAATATAGTACTGATGAGAGGCACTCCTTTCAGTCGTCCTGGGGACCCAAGGTTGGAGAACTCTGCCTTAGCAGGAAGGACTGAAGCTCAATGGGAGAGCCCTCCTTTACGTGCAGTTTTTAGGTGAGAGGTAAAGCTAGTTGTTAATGGTATTGAGTTTTAATCAGCCTTGTAAGTAAGCCCACAGAAGTTACTAGCCTGGGAATGTTTGTACTAGCCTACTCGGGGCTGGCAAAGGAGGGATGGAAAGCTGTATTTCCATGCTGGGTGTGGAAGAGGGGGCTTCTTTCCTCTGGCAGCCCTCTTGGATTTATTTATTTATTTATTATATTTATTAATCGCCCCTCTGGCCGGCCACCCAGCCAGATTCTGCACCCTACCCCTCTTCTGCCAGCCCGCTCACCCTCCTGCATGCAATTCCTAGTCACCACCGGCAACCAAGCTAGTGCTTAAATGCAAGACTGGTTTTAATGTTGCTTGAAGAGCTGCTCTCTTAGGAATGAATAAGGGTGCAATCCTATGCATGTTTAGACAGAAAAAAGTCCTACTCCCATCAGCATTCCCCAGCCAGAAAAAAGTCCTACAACTCGCAGCATGCTGGCTGGGGGATGCAGGCAGTTGTAGGACTTTTTTCCTGCCTATTCATGATAGTACTGTACATTTACTTAAGTAAATGTAAGTACTATCAGTTCATTTCTCTCCCCGGCCCCGCTCTACCCCCACCTTGCTTGGTGTCGCTGCTTGAGCACCCGGTCCTCTGTGCTTACCATTATGTGGATGGGTGAATGCATTTTACACAATATTTTATGACCTGTAGGCATCACATGTTTGCTATGGGTGTTGGTCTGTAACAGCACTAACCTGTTTCCTCAAGGGTTGGAGTTGTAGTGACAGGCACCTGCTTTGAATTTGACCTGGGTCTAGAGGCAAATGCACAGACATGGGTTTTAATTTGGGCATTGATGACATGGGGGGTGTGTGTGATGCACAGCTGTGTTTTAGCCCCTCTGTTCCCATCCTGATATTTTCTGAAAATGGACACGCTCAGAGCTGCTGAGTTTCAGTGTGCCGGTAAGCTTCCATTGATCTTCTGTGCTGCCACTGCCTGCAAGGTCACACCTTTCCGAGTAGATTTAAGGTGTGTCAGTGGGTGTGTGTGTGTGTGTGTGTGTGTGGAAATCTCTTGGCGTACCCCATCAATACAGTAACTGAGGTCTGATGGATGGAACATACAGCTGGAAATTACAAATTGGCTCCCGTTTTGTCTTCCCTTGGCATGTTAGCATTATAGGCATGTGAGAATAATTATGCTCTCTATGCAGGCTGCTTTAGTCTGTAGGGTTTTCTAATCTACATATTCCCTCGGGTGGGTCTTTACAGGGAAGGCACTTAAGAGGTCTAGAAGGAGCTGGCTGCTCTTTCTGTAAATCTGCTCTGCGCTTTGTTGTGCTGACTCACTGGATTTTCTTTGGTTTTGTGCTGTTGGAGGGTTGTGCATTTGCAGGCTAAGTGTAAAATAAATCCTTTGGGATTTACATTCATAAACATCTTTTTGGGCTACTGGAGTTTTTAATTTTGATAGCTTCTGAAAGCTGTTTTTTAGACAATCAAGTAAAGAATGAGTCTAACCAGTGTGTGTGTGTTCTCATGTCCTTGATTTGGTTTTCGTAAGTATGGATTTCTGAACAATCCCAGGATTTTCTACTTTTGGCATCCCTTTGCAGAACACTTCACCGGCAATGAAAAAGAGTCCAGTAGCAACAGAGCCAGAGAAGTGAACAGCTGGATTTGCACAATCTGGACTCAAATTCTGACTTAGTCATGGGCAGTGTTCATGGATCTAATTGCCGAAGTTGTTCTCTTGTGACCTCAGAGCTGCTTCATGTGCATTCTTTGGAGGGGGGGGAAGAAAAAAAGAGTATAGTGTGAATGCAACAGACATGTATCTTTCACTAGAGAGAGCCAGAATGGGCCACAGTTCCCTGTTGAATATAACCTCAGTACCAGATCCAGGTTTGTTTCCATGTAATGTGTGGGCACTCAGTTACCTATCAATAAAATGGGACTGATTGTGGCTTGGAAAAAAACAGGAGCCTAAAAATATAGTGCTAATAGAAAAGGTTTTTGGCTCCCCCCCCCAACCTTCCATCACTTCCACAGGGTTCAGACCTAAATGTCTGATGTTGGTCCCTAAGTACAGTAATACCTTGGATTGCAAGTAACTTGGTTTGAGAGCGTTTTGCAAGACAAGCAAATTTTTAAATATTTATTTAAAAAAATTGACTTGATATACAAGCAATGTCTTGCAAGTATACAAGTACTGTAGTACGGCTTAAATTAAAAATCTCTGTACAAATTTTTTTGGGGGAATTTCATTTTGATATAAGAGTGTTTTGGATTACAAGCATGTTTCCGGAACGAATTATGCTCTCAATCCAAGGCATGACTGTAATGGATTTTGATGTACAAGAATTTGGAATCTTTTTGCAGCCTGGTATAATTTCTCACCTTCCAGGGCAATCGACATAAAGCTCCTTATGTGCAAGTCAGTAAGATTTGTGTCCAGGTGACCGGGCTATGAAGCGTTTGTAGAGTAGAGCCGAGTTGCCTCTGTTCTCTCCAGTCATCCTTCTGCCACAGATAAGAACATAGACGTGTGCAGCTGTGCTGGCAAAAGGAGGAAGGCATCCTGGGGAAGCCTGGCCGAAGCTTCTGTGCGTTGGTAGCTCGGTGAGTATTTTTGCATGGCTAATGCAGTAATACCTTGGATTGCAAGTAACTTGGTCTGAGAGCGTTTTGCAAGACAAGCGTTTTGACTTGATAAACGAGCAAGGTCTTGCAAGACAAGTAGTCGTAGGGATGTAACCTGCTCGCCTGGAGCAGGCGTAGCGGGCCAAAATCGGCCCCGCTCACGCCCGCCAGAGACTCGCTTTGATATAAAAGTGTTTTGGATTACAAGCCCGGTTCCGGAACGAATTATGCTTGCAATCCAAGGTATTACTGTACTTGGTTCTGCAGTGCAGGTCCGTCCCCCCCCCCAGCCTGGTGCCCTCCAGATGTGTTGGGCGGCAACTCCCAGCATCCCCAGCCAGCAGTCCAAGGGCTATGCTGCCAGGGATTATGGGAGTTATAGTCCAAGTCATCTGGAGGGCACCAGTGTGCGGAAGCCTGGCGCGATGGATTTCTAGTAATGGTGCCGTGCCGCTGGTGAATCCATTCCGTTTGAGCCTGACAGACTTCCACAGCATTTCTGATCAGGCGATCAGAAATGGACCGTGCCGGATTTCTTTTCCAGGTTCCGGAAATGCACGCAGAATAGTTGCGCACGCCGAGAACAGAGATTTGCTCATTTGTAGCACTATTTGCGTAAATGGTGATTTGTGCAGATGGGGTCTGAATCGTTAAATTTGTGTAAATGGGTTTGCGCTGTTTTTAATGTTTTATCTCATCCAGAAGTCCATTACGTAACCCCGGGCGCAGCATATTCCCTCGGTAAATATCCTTGTCAGTTTCATCCTCTCGCTACTTCATCCTTCCCTCGCCATATTCCCTACAAATAATTTGTCATTCTAAGTTTCGTCTAGGTCTTGTTTTTTTAAAACAAAGCCCAGGAAATTTTCGTAAAATGCGCCACAATTTGCACAATTTTCCTGAGCTTTAAAAAAAACACACAACCCATCGGTGTGAATCTCCTCCCATTTCAAAACCAGAAATCCACGTGGTGGCTCGACTTGTGTCAGACTGAGTCGGTGCCTGTGTAGGGAAAATGGGATAGAATCTGGAGGGTCAAGTCAGGAAAACCTGTCAGATATCCACTCCCCAAGCAGATTCCTCGCCCATCCCTTATTCCTGATCTCTTCAGTGTGACCGAAAGGCTTCTGCGCTCCTTCCTCTCCGACCTTCTCTTCCACCCACCCACCCACCCCCGACTCGTTCCTCCTTTTCCCTCTCACACAAATTTTGGATATGGCCGTGCCCGGAACCAATTCTGCTCTGGGGCTGGAAAAGGGTTATGTGTGTACCAAGTTGGATACTAGCTTTAAACCAAAGTTCGCAACTGAAGTTAGAACTGGGTTTCAGATTCTGGTTTATAGCTAACCAAAGCATCAAAGAGGGAAGGAAGAGAGAATATGCACAGGAGAAGCAAGGAGAAATCCGGTGGCAGTGGGAAGTCAGTTTACTGGTCAGATACCGTCAGTTGCCTGACATGACTGCCGTTAAGTCAGCGTTGCGGGTTTTCTGGGGGAAAAAATTGGACTAATTTGCATGGGGACATTTGCATCAGAAAAATTTCAGTTTGCATCGGAAAACCTCTAGAGAGTCATCTAATGTATCATGTAGATAGATAAATTTTATTTTGGTCACAGACCAGAGATACAAGACAGAGCAATAAGATCAATACAAATATAAAAGCAATAAAAACATATAAGGTAAGGTAAACCTTAACTGCTAAATGTATCATGTTTACTAAATACAAGTAAAATAAAAAACCAAACTCAAAAGAGTTCCCCATCTTAATTTTTTTGTCCCAATACGCCACAAGTATTTGACTTGAAATATAGCACACAGAGTGTGATTTAAATGTTATATTATGTAGATATATTTATTGGAATACTTGTAAAAATTAAAGACCATAGCATGCTTAAATGGAAGAAAGAAGCAAAGGTACTGAAAACTCTTGGTGCACTAATTTGGCCTCCCCCAGCCTAGTGCCCTCCAGATACGTTGGACTACAGTTCCCAGCATCCTTCAGTCAGCATGGCTGGCTGGAGATACTGGGCGTTGTAGTCCAACACATCTAGACGGCACCAGGCTGGGGAAAGCTGAATTAATTAATTTTAAGAACCCAAAGAACTGTGCATAACATGTTGACAACCACTTGTGTATTTCAACAGAGTTCAGCTCTCTTCCGCTGAGGTTGTTGGGACACATTCAGCTTTGCTGTCACAACTTATTAGTTCTATTTCAGACTGAGACATATATTTATTTATTTATATTTATTTAATACATTTGCATCCTGCCTTTTCCCCTCTTGTAAGGAACCCAGGGCCCCTTACTTGGTCGCCCTCCTCTCCATTTTGGCCTCACAACAACCCTGTGAGGTAGGTTAGGCTGAGAGGGGACTAGAACTCAGATCTCCCGAGTCCCAGTCCAGCACTTCAACCACTATACCACACTGGCTGTCTCATACATATATTCTCTCACATACTTGCTAGGGATAATCACCTGATAAACATTAATTACAACTTCAAAACTGCCAGACTTGCCTAATATTGTATTTGCGGGCTTATGAAACGGATTTTTTTTTTTCCCCTGTAGAAAAACAAAGCAATGGAAAAAATTTCGCCCAACATCACTGCTTTAAATCTAGCATGCTGCTTTTAATAACTGCTGATACTTCATTTTTAATTTCACACCCACCCACCCCAGTGTAGGCCAACATGTTTTCCGGGATAAAAGCTAAAGAGAAGACTGGATCAGGTTACATTATTCACGTTTATAGAAATGTTACCTTCCATGGTTAAAAGTTAGAATAATCTACTACAGCCTACTGGCTGAAACCTCTGATGGAATGTGAGAACTGGGATTAAGGCTTGGACTTTGGAGAGGTAAATATTTTAGGCTCTCTGGTGAAAGTGGAGAAGAGAGAAAGAAGAGTAGTGCTGGAACCGCTCCTCTGTGGTTACAGGGTTAGTGCTTTAATACTTTGTAGTGTTGCTGTGGAGGAAGGGGGGACTGGCTGACCCGCCACAACCCCACCCTTTCCTACCCAAAGGACCCAAGACCCCCAGAGATCTCAAAGTACCAGACTGCCAGCCTCAGCTGTCTGCAATCCTACTTGAATCTCTCTTCAGGGACTTGCCTTTATGACTGTAACCTGGATTTAGTTGCTGGAACCACAGAGCAATCCACAAACACCATGTGGGGTAAAAAACCAAAAGAAGGCTTATTTCAGGTAGCATTTTACAACAAAAATAGAGAAATAAGGGAAGCACACGAAAATAGAGAGACACTTTGGTACAAAGTAATAGAGCTACAAAAATAACAAAACCTGATTCCTTATATCTCCCAGGCACACACTCTCTTACCTGGGGGTCAGTTCTCTTCCAGGGTTGGATCCAGCACAGCCTTGCTGCCCGGGAAGACTACACACCTACCCGAAGGTCCGAGATGGGTAGCCCTCCACAAGGCTTGCCTTGCCAAAGCCCTCATTCAGCTAATTTCACCAGGAGCTACCTGGGGTCGGATCCTGAAGCCACCCGAAGGCTTGGGCCTCTGCTTGGCTTGCCGCCATTGCTCCAACAGCCAGCAACCACGCGATGGCCCAAAGGCAAAGAAACAAAACCCACACGTTGGGAAATAGCTCTTTCCCCCTCCCCTCCTCCCCCCTGTAGCTCTGCTGCCTCTTAGCCAATCAGGATGCACTTCACCTGGCCAGGCAGGGGAGGGGGGACTCATGACTCATGACTTACTGGGCCTGAACTACATTTGCATTTGAAAGCTGGGTCACTGTAGACTTTTCAGGACTTTCAGGCGCCATGCCCCACCCGATACTGTATGCACATTTCGCCTCCTCCCAGCCCCCAACCGGCCTTACTTGATTTACACATGAGGAGGCGTGTGCGTGTGTGTGTGTGTGCAGGCGTGTGAGTGTGTGTGTAGGAACCCTCAGAGGCTCTTTTTCTCCACAGTTCCAGTTGTTGGTTTTAGTTAAGTTAGGGTGCAAACCTATGCATGTTTAGACAGAAAAGAAAGGCCTACAACTCCCAGCATTCCCCAGCCAGCATGGCTGGCTGGGGAATGCTGAGAGTTGTAGGCCTTTTTTCTGTCTAAACATTTTATAGGATTGTGCCTTTAGTCAATTTAAGGCAGGGGTAGACAACTTATGACCCTCCAGATGTTTTGGCCTACAACTCCCATGATCCCTCACCTTTGGCTATGCTGGCTAGGACTGATTGAAATTGTAGGCCCAAAACATCTGGAGGGCCACAAGTTGCACACCCCTGATCTAAGTGTTGATAGGTTTTCTGGAGGCCAAGAGGGTTAGGCCGCCATAGGAGTGAGAGTGAGTGATGGGTGTTGTGGCGTGTAGAGGTGGAAGCGTCAGAAGAGAGGAAGGCACTTTAGACAACTTGGTACTGTTTTCCCCTTCTAGTTCCCTCCCACTTCTCAGTCTCAGTAACCTAGATTGCTGAAGTTCAGCCCCCTCAGGTGACTGGTGCTGGTAATGAATACCGGTTCAGACAGTGGGAAGGCGTGCAAGCCAGCAAATACTCTCCATGGCCGTATCTGTAGGCTGCTGGAGAAGTCATGGCATCTGAGCTGGCATTGTTTTCTCATGTTTTAAAACACAAGTTTTCTAGCTACCATTTGGCGAGGAAGGAGAAGGTAAGAAGAATCCGTGTGTGGAAAGCTGCCCTCCGGAAGGGTGGGTTGGTAAAGCCTCCCTTCCCCTCATTTCCCTGGGGAGTGTGGCCACGTCTGTGGGGGGCTTCCTTATTGGGAAGAATTTTTAACCATCACAATAAGAAATCCCAGGACCTTTTAAAAACCTTATCATATGCTGTCAAATACCTGAGGGTAGAGGAAGGTTTTAACCTGGTGCTGAAGAGATGACACTGTTGGTGCCAGGTGGGACTCACTATAGAGATCGTTCCATAATCGGGGGGCCACCACTGAGAAGGTCCTCTTCCTTGTTGCCACCTGCTGGGCCTCCCTTAGAGGAGGCACTAGGAGGAGGATCTTGGATGATTATTGTAGTGCATGGGTAGGTTCATACTTGGAGAAGCGCTCCATCAGATATTGTGGTCCCAAGCCATGTAAGGCTTTGTAGGTCAAAACCAACATCTTGAATCATGCTCAGAAATGTACAGGTAGCTAGTGCAAGTGGGCCAGAATTGACGTTATATGTTCAGACCTACTGTTCCCTGTTATCAATCTGGCCACCACATTTTGCACAAGCTGCAGCTTCCGCCTTCCGAACCATGTTCAAAGGCAGCCCCATGTAGAGTTCATTGCAGTAATCTAGCTTGGAGGTTACCAGGGCATAGACAACTGAAGCTAGGTTATCCCTGTCCAGATAGGGGCAGTAGCTGGGCCACCAACCAAAGTTGGTAGAAGGCACTCTGTGCCACCAAGGCTACCCGAGTCTCAAGTCACAAAGATGGCTCCAGCAGAACCCCCAAGCTACAAACCTGCCCTTTCAGGGGAAGTGCAACCCCATCTAGAACATGGTGAGTACCCTCCATCCAGGCACAGGAACCACCCACTACTAGCATTTGGGTTTTGTCTGGATTGGGCTCCAGTTTATTAGCCCTCATCCAGTCCATTGTCACAACCTGGCACCGAACTAGCACATCCACAGCCTCACCTGATGAAGATGAAAAGGGGAAACAGAGCTTGCATGTCATCAGCATACTGATGGCAACGCACTTCAAAATGCCAGGAGACCCCACTCACTGGTTTTATGTAGATGTTGAATTGTATGCGGGACAAAACTGACCCCTGCAGAACCCCAGCTGGAAAATCCATGGGGTGAACAGTATTCCCCAAGCAATTTCCCAGGAGGATGCCATTGTTGATGGTATCGAAAGCTGCCAAGAGATGGAGGAGAATCAACAGGGCCACACTCTTCCTGTCTCTTTCCTGGCATAGGTCATCATCGTACAAGGCGACCAAGGCTGTTTCTGTGCCAAAACCCAGCCTGAAATGAATCCAGATAATCGGTCTCATCCAAGAGTGCCAAGAGCTGGTCGGCAACCACCCGCTCAAGGACCTTGCCCACAGAAGGAACATTTGCCACCGGCCTAAATTTATTGATATTCTGGCTCCAGGGAGGGTTTCTTCAGGAGTGGTCTTGCCCCCGCTTTTTTCAGGATTCAATAGAGGCAGAGAGATATTGCTTGTTTGCTGCCCTCGCTGCCCCTGAGTGTATCTGACCAAAGGTACACACAAGAGTTTGATCGCATCCACCAGGAGTTTTTCTCCACGTGCACTGAAGCTGTCTCCTTGTCAGCTGCTGCTCAGAACGGACTCCTGTGGTGTCCTGCCTGTAACCTTTGGGTTAGGGAATCTGGGCCATCCCAGGTGTTCTGGCTTACTAGCCAGCCATTATTTGTGGTGGTCACCATCGTCCCCTCCCCAGTGTCTTCTGGGGTGCACCTAGGGCTTGGGGGGGGGAGAAGGTAGGGTCTTCTCTCAGTTGTGCCCCCCTTCACTTCATCACCTAATGCTGGTGAAGCCAGGAATGAGGAGGAGCTCCTGCTCTCGGTAATCACTGGCATGTGTGGATACACTGCAGCCTTTTGTTTCAGCTCCTCCTTGCCTGTTTGTATATGAATCAACACAGTAAATATAGAACTTAATAACTTTAAGCAGTGCAGAGAACAAACCCACAAATGGGGGTACTTTTGCTGCATGGCTTTGTGGATGCCTGAGATGCTTTTGCACATTCTTCCCTCTGCCGCCCAGTTGTTTGGCGTATTTCCCAATGCCAGTCAGATGAGCAAGGGAAGTACACGACTTCAGTGGGGAGGATTTTGCGTGAGGATGACACTGCCCACCCGCCTCACCATCCTGAGCAGTCCGCCAAATAGCTGCTTGGCAGATTGGCCGGAGCGCGATCGGCCGAGGAGGCATGTGCACGCTCCTTGCGTGCCAGCCTCCCCATTCAGGTTGTGCTCTGGTCAGCCCTCCAAACAAGGATTGGCTGGAGTGTGATTGTGAAGGGGAGGTAGGCATGTCAGAGGGGCTATTCTCTGCACCTCCTCCCCGTCACAGTCCTGCTCCCGCAGCCCGTAGAGCGGCGGGCTTACAGGGTTACGGGCGTGGATTTGGGAGCTCCATGGCCAGCTGAACTCAAGGCCTCCCAGGCCCACATGTGGCCCATGTGCTGCCCGCCCGTGCTCGGATACCTGAAAATGCACTGCAAACCATCAGTGGTCCTTGGGCCGTAGCAACTGTAGTACTAGCTTGTTAAGTCATTGATGAGAGCTACTGAATAAATTGTATTTTCATCGGTAGCTGGCTCCATTTCTAAGGAATTTACATGCTATACCCGCCCTTGCTAATGAGTTTGCTGTAGAAGATTAATGTCTTCAGAATAGCGTTGGTTGGATGTTAAAGCAGTTTCTTGAACCAGGGAGATCAGGCATATTTGTGAGCCATCCTGTTTCCTCAAGGGAAGTCCCTTTGGCAATTGTGTTTAGAGTCTGTTGTTGTCTGGTTTCAGAGGAATTCTTTTTTCTCCATGTATTCTGTCAAGAGCTTTGAAAGCCTAAAATGATAGCTTGTGCAAATGTTTGTGTACGGCATTTCTACATTTCCAGACAACTATCTTAGTGAAGTGCAAAACAGCCCAGAATGTGAGTGGCGGGTCTCACTTGGGCCCCCTCTTCTGTACTGGGGCAGTCACGGATCTGAAGGCAGCCATGCTGAAGGCATGGCGGCACCTGCGAGCAAAGCTCTTGCAGGTTAGCACCACTCTCAACAGGTAAGTGCTCAGGTGTGTGGACCTTCTGATTTGCAACTACTGTAGCTTGCCACCGGTGTCTCTGCTTCTTCGGGAAGTACATTAGCTTCCAGCTTTTGAGTTTTCAGTTCCATGTTAACTATCGACTCATCAGGTGATCTTTGGACAAATCTTCACCTCTCCGCTTCATTGTAATTTGGGAATGGTCTTTTAAGTCGCCTGTGATGAGGAGTTGGGTAAGTAAACGGCACTTGATTGATGAGTCAAATAAGGTTGTAAAGTTGAATTTTTAAAGCATGAAATTTATTAGAACCAAAAAATTACTTCAATCATCAACAGGTGTGATACTTAAGATAAGTTAAGTGCTGTTCTGAAATGATGAAATTAACTTTTAATTGGCTTCTTGACCCACCTCCAGTGCCTCATAACAGCTCCACAGCGTGGGCAGGTGATGGAAGAGGTGCTTCCTGGTTCACGGTCAGTCCTAGGCAGCAGCCTGTGCCCTGGTCATGCCTCTTGGCACCCGGCACTGCCTCGCCTCCTCCTGCCACTTCTCTGCCCCTCTTGCTGGACTAGGAAAAAGAGGGTAGGAAGGACCATAGGCTGGTGGGCGGTGTGGGGTGTTGGGTTACGCCAAGAGCATTTTTTGATACCTGTCTAGAATGGGGGTAGTCTACCTGGTGCCCTCCGGATGTGTTACACTACGACGCTGAGCATTCCTGACCATTGGTCGTGCTGGCTGGGGCTGATGGGAGTTGTAGTCCAAAACATCTGGAGGGCACCAGGTTGCCTAACCTGATCTAGAATCGGTTGCATCCCCCCCCCTCCCTTGTGTTGCAAAGAACTTCCTGCAGTGAGCTGTGGAGACCTTGGCCTCGGAGAGCAGGTTTTTCAGAGAAGATATCAGGAAATGATTCCTGATAGTGACACACCTGTCTGGGGTTTCCCATCCTTGCTAATAAGATGCCTGCCTGCTTGCTTGCCACAAGGGAAGAGAAGCTGTCAGAGACCATGGCTGAACGGAGGAGCACCTGCTTGGCATGCAGAAATTCCCCTGCAGCGTCTCCAGGTAGGGCTGGAAAAAGTCCTTCCTGGAATCCTGGAGAGCCATTGCTGCCAGTCGGTATCCGCGAGGGACCCATTCCCGCGGCCTCAGCAGAAGGCAGCTTCCCGTGCCTCTTGTAAGGCTAAGCAGGAGCTGGGGGTGGGGGCGTCTCAAAGGACTGACGGCCCTTCCCCCAGGTGAATCTCTCCATCCGTGAATGGGGAGGGGCCGTAGCTCAGGTGGTGGAGCCCCCGCTTTGCATGCAGAAGGCGCCAGGTTCGATCCACAGCAGCATCTCCAGGTAGGGCTGGGAAACAATGCTGCCTGAACCCCTGGAGCGCCACGGCTGCCGGTCAGTGTCGACAGTACTGGGCTAGATCAGTGTTTCTCAACCTTGGGTCCCCAGATGTTTTTGGCCTACAACTCCCAGCATGCCCCAGCCAGCTATGCTGGCTGGGGCATGCTGGGAGTTGTAGGCCAAAAACATCTGGGGACCCAAGGTTGAGAAACACTGGGCTAGGATGGACCAAGGGGCTGACTCGGTATAAAGCAGCTTCCTAGGTTCCTGAGCCCTCCCTGCCCCCTTCTCATCTTTGCTTCATTCTGAGTCACACGATAACCCGCTGGGAGAGGAAACAAGCCACTTCCGTTTTTCCTTCCTGTTGTGCTTCGCAAGATTCTGAAAGTGGCAGGCATATACGCGGCGGTGGCATTCCGGGGATCTGCGCTTTCATTTCTTTGGGGGTGGGGGGAGTTTCTATTTCTCCTCTCCTAGGGAAGTCTAAAAATTTGTGAACAGTTTGTGTTCAGAAACCATTGAAGTGGGGCTCTGCTGAGCCAGGAGGTGGTAGCAAAGCTCTTAGACCCACTTAAATTCTCTCGGCTCTTGTCTCTCTATTTCAACATGATGGTGCGCTTTAAATTTTAACAGCAACAGCATGCGAGCCGCTTCGGTTCATCCCACGGCGCTGCTGTCATAGTTGAAGACCTACCTCTACGTGGGCACTGCCAGTCCTCCCTGGCTGGGCCCTTGGTGTGCGTGCGCGTGTGTGTGTGTGTGTGTGTCTGTCATTGATTTTCAATATAAGTATAGATATAGATATAGATACAGGTAAACTGATGGTTCATATTTAGAATATGGAAATTGTGGCTTTTAGTGTCACCTGTGCTGTGGGGCGGACCCACAGAAGAGGGGCTCTCAGGATACTGTTATAATTTCTGCAGTCCGACCTCCTCCAGGATTGCGAGGGCCCTTGGGCAAGACACCCCCTGTGGGCCCCCTTCCTCAGTGAGTCTCACCGCCATGGTCACCCGCTGCTCTTCGTCGCTACCGCTTGCTTGCTTGCTTGAGAGGCCGCGCGCCAGGGTGCAAGCCGGCAGTGGCATCTCCTGCTCCTCCTCCTCCTCCTCGCCACCGCCGTTGTCTGGGCCGGAGCAAGGGGCAGGTGAACAAGCGGGGGGGGAGGAGTAAGTCCAGGGGGCTCTTGTCAGTGGGCCCCTGCTGGGGTGTGGGCCCTCGGCAGCTGCCCGACCATGCCGACCCTTGGCACTGCCCCTCCCTGCTGCCCCATGAAAGCAAAATAAGACAAAATCTGTTCAGTTTTCATCATTGTAAAAATTAAGAGTCTGCGGTACTGAATCCTGGATAGAGCTGCGGGCTCAGTCCTCCGGCCCCCACCCCACCATGGCTGTCCAGCTCACCTGGGGCTCTGCATGTTACAGGAGGTGAGGATGGGAGGAACCGCGGGCAGCTCCCCTCCGATGCATTCGGGTTTGAAGGTACTGGGCAGATGACTACTAGCTTGTGGCTTGCCAGTCACTTTCCCGGGACCTCTGATCACAGGCCCGTGTGCCATTATTCGGGCTGGTATTCTAGAGTGATGTGTGGACTACCTCTCCTGTTAGGCAACAGGGTTTCTATGGTGACTCATTTTTCAGGGAGCTGACGCGATTGGCTGGGTTGCCTCCTTGCTGTTTTGGAGGCAAAGCAGAATGTCTTCCGAGAGGGAGGCCAGAGGAGTGGCATCAGGCCTGATGCAAGCAGTGAAGTGGCAGCACTGGCTTGGAGTGCTCACAAGCAGGAACGAGGACTCTCTTCTCTGTCGTCGGGATGGCAGCTCTCCTTTCCCAGTACGGCAACCTTCAAACTTTGTTCATAGGTGATGTGTGACTCCCAGAGCGTTGGGATGCTCTTGGAGGTTCGGTTCAGGCACAGAGCTGGACTGTCGAGGTAGGGCCTCACCCTTCCGCAGCCTGGTGCCCTCCAGTTGTTTTGGACTACAACTCCCAGCACTCCTGACCACTGGCCATGCTGGCTGGAGCTGTTGGAAGCCCAAAACAACTGGAGGGCACCAGGCTGCGGAAGGGTGATGTCGTGGAAAGTGGAGCAGTTAGGAGTTTGCGCCTTGAATGGTTGGCACCGCAAACAGAGGAATTTAGAACCAGTCCATGGGTTATGCCATGGCTGCAGCGGCAAAGGAGTTGGGTGGGCTAGAGGACTGGGACCTCTGAAGAACGGTGGCTGTAATTACGGCACATGGAATTGGAAGAATTTGGCTTCTGGAGTGGACTCTGATGCTGGGCTTAAAAAAAACAGTCATGTTTGCTGCTCAGGGTTGGGGCAGGGGAAATGCACAAGCAGGAGATGTAAATGCTGTTGCAGGTGAGTGGCTCAGAGTTGCTGTGCAGGGCTGGGGAAATATTTCAAGTTCCTCTGAGGTGTCAGTCACATTTTAAAACTCCCATGTAGCCCGACACCTGGGATTTCCCCCAGCCCTGGGGATCTTGGCGAGACTTCCCACAGGACAGAAGATGGAGTGGAGCTTCATTTTGGCTCAGTTCAGGCACGGTGGTAGCAATCCTCCAAACTACAAGGAGCTGATGCTCTCCAACATCTTCTGGTTGGCCTAACCATGGTTGCTATGATGGCTGAAATCTATGGTTAGGTACCACTGATAGTTTTCTTCTAAACCATGGTTTGGCAACTGATTTCATACTGTGGTTTTGAGGCAAAAGATTATTACCGGTATTAGTAATCATACTGTAGCTTGACTGATTTGAATGTGGCTGCAAATTAGGGTAAGGCAAGTGGGGCGGGTGAAGGAACCGGTTTGCAAGATGCGTGAGCGAGCCTGTGGCATGTTCCCAGTCTCTGAACACTGCGGGTTGGAGGACTGGAAGTGCAGAATCTGAATTATGCTTTCCTATCTTGGTCTCTGTTGTGTGTCTGTTGTTTACCACATAGGTCTTGTCTGTCTGTCCCTTTCACTGTCGCTATTACCTAATGTGAAACCAATAAGCCAGCCAGAATAAATGAATGAAATACCTTCTAAATAATTTAATCTGCCTCTTATGTTTCAATCATGGAATTTTTTTTGCAGGTTTTGTTTTCGGTGTGGAAGTTTAGACTCCTGCCCTTTAGGTAGATTGCTGCTGTAAAATGCTTCAGCCAGATGTCAGTTGGGAAGAGGATGCATAGAATCATGGTGCATGTGAACTGTGTTACGCAATGAAACACCGTTGTGACCTTTACCTCACATCCATCACATTGTGTGTTCCTGGAATAAACTCTAGAGACTGGAACATTAATCACAAAGGTGTGTGGAAATTTGTGATTCACCTAGCTTTGTCATGGGGCATTACAAAATGTGGAATTCTGTTTTCACACTTTTTCTTGTTAGCGGTTAGGGTAGTACTGTGACACATGGAGCACAGTAGTTAGTGGTCTGGACCATATGTGGAAGTTGCGCAACCAAAGCACTCCAGGTGGGCCGTAGCTATTTGTAGAGCGCCCGCTTTGCATGCAGAAGGTCCCAGGTTCAATCCCTGTCCACCTCCAGGTAGGGCTAGGGAAATAGATCATAGAGTTGGAAGGAGCCTACAAGGCTATCGAGTCCAACCCCCTGCTCAATGCAGGGAACTAGAGGAGGGGGTCTCCCATCCAGGTAATAACCAGGCCTGACCCTGCTTAGCTTTCCACGCTCAGACAAGCTGAGCCAGCGTAAGCCACAGGCCTGCCTGAAACCCCGGAGAGCCATGGCTTCCAGTCAGTGTCGACAATACTGGGCCAGATGGACCCAGGGTCTGACTCAGTATAAGGAAGCTTCCAATGTTCCTTTTTAAATCTGCCCTTTATTCAAAACCATGAGGACTGGAACCTTACTTTATTTTTAGGGGAAAGGCCATAGCTCAGTGATGGAGCCCTTGCTTTGCATGCCGAAGGTCCCTAGTTCGATCCCCGGCTTCTCCAGGTAGGGATGGGAAAGAATCCTGCCTGAATCCCTGGAGAGCTGCTGCTGCCAGTTGGTGTCGTCAATAGGGACCAAGGGTTGAAACTCTGTACAAGGCAGCTTCCTATGTTCCAGAAGCCTCTCCTTGACTCCCAGGTCTTCTGCTGAAGAGCTTGAAATCTGACGCTTTTCTTCATGGTCATGAAAGTGACCCCTTCTCCTCTAAGCCCCAGGCCGCTCAAGATTCTTGGGCTGGGATCAGACTTCACAGCAGCTCTTGGCTGCAGTATACGGTGTAGCGTTTGTTCCTGGCTCAGTTCGTGTCTCCGTCCCATGTTCCAAGAGGCAACTTCAGCCATTTCGTCCCCTGTTCTCTCTTGCCTGTTGTTCTTTGGAGTTGCAGTAATTCAATGACGACCGGCATGGCTCAGGAGAATGTGTGTGTCCTCTTTCCAGGGTTCAGCCAGTGACCCAAATTGGGGTATGGCAGCTGCTTTGGCTAGTTCTTCCCTGGCCTAATCCTTTTTTCCTCCTAAATCCAACAGCAAGTTAATCCACAATTAGGCCTTATAGGATTATAGTGTGTCGCTCTTGAGAGTGATCAGTTGCACAGGTGCTAGAAATCGGGCGGCAGGGAGATGGTATTTGGGATCTTTGTAGTAAGGTACTGGAAATGGCTGGTCTAGCTGCCTAATGCCTGTACTAATGTACTGTGTTGACCAGGGCACTTCACGGACTGCCTTCTCCTGTATGAACCTGCCCATGTGTTCAAGTTTTGTATGGAGGCCTGCCCTCCATCAGAAATGTGAAGGGTGGTTATTCAGGCAGGACCATCTCTGTGGTGGCCTCAGTTGTGGAAGTGGCTTCCAAGGGAGGCTCTTCTTGTCCCTTTCTTTGGGTTTTTTAGGCTTTTTGTGGAAGGTTTTATTTCGGAGGGTGTTTGGGTTTCTGTGAATTTGTGTCTAACCGCTGGTGCTTCTGTTTCCTCTTTTTGGGGTTTTAAGCATCATTTCACTCTTTCTCTCTTTGTTCGCTGCTTTGTGGACTTGTCTTGCACTGAAAAGCGGGATCGAAATGCCTTTAATAATATGACGGAGGAGTCCAGCAACGAGGCGTTGCGGCCTCAGGGGACTCACCTGAGCTGGTGTGCTTTGTCCGGCAGGTTGGGCCACAGGTTGTGCCAACCTGGAGCTGCGTTTGCTCCCTCCTTTGGTTTGTTGTCCCTGAAAGCCTCATGGCAGATGGACCTAAAGTGGCTGAGTCCTTAACACCTCCTTCTTGATGAAGGAACTCGCAGGTTAGGAAGCTTGCAGCACTTTTAAAGGAACTCGCTGGTTCAGTAAGAGGTCACTTTGCCTATTCTGTCTCTTCAGCCTGACCTGGATCTGACCAGCTCTTCTCTCCCCCCACCCCCGTCCTTTTCCCTCTGCAGGATCATGCGCCCGGATGATGCCAACATCGCTGGGAACGTCCACGGAGGAACCATCTTGAAAATGATTGAGGAGGCCGGGGCCATCATCAGTACCCGCCATTGCAACTCTCAGTCTGGGGTATGTACTCTGCGCATGCCCAGAAAGGGAAGCGTTGCAGCCACGCAATACTGGAGTTCTCAGTAATATTCTCTCTGGGTGTGTGCCCTTTTCATCGTCGTGCTGTCATCATCCGTCACTATTGGCTGGTGGGCCATAAGATGCTCACCCCTGGCTAAGGCGTCCCATTGAGAAAGGAGCTGGTGTCCTGCAGTCCAGTTTGGGCAAGAGTTTTGTATGGAGGCACGGGCAGGGTGGGAGAAAGCGTTTCCCTTTGCTTGTTTCGTTGCCTGCACTTTGGCTTTTCATATGGGTAGCAAATAGCTGAAAAGCATATTTAGTTTCCTCTCATTTCACTTGCAATTCATTTAATATTTGTACCCTGTTTTTCCCTCTGAAAGGAAGCCCAAAGCAACTGGCAATAAGTGCAAAACAATACATAACGAAAAAGCAAAATTGTAATTGATATAGACAAAATACATGTCTAAACAAGAACTAAAGCAGATTAATACCATACCTATTTTATACTGGCAAATCAGCTAATAAATCAACATACAGTCATGCCTTGGATTGAGAGCATAATTCGTTCCGGAAACGTGCTTGTAATCCAAAACACTCTTATATCAAAACGAAATCCCCCCCAAAAAAATTTGTACAGAGATTTTTAATTTAAGCCATACTACAGTACTTGTATTGCAAGACGTCGCTTGTATATCAAGTAAAAAAAAAATATATATTTAAACATTTGCTTGTCTTGCAAAACGCTCTCAAACCAAGTTACTTGCAATCCAAGGTATTACTGTAATTTCAATATTTAACCAAATATCACATTGAAGGAATTCAACAATATACCATAACAAACACAACGAACCTAGAGCAGCAGCAGAACAGTACAATGCACTAAGATCAACAAAGAGGCTTCTTCCTGAGCCACAGCAGCTGTGGGAACAGGGTTTGATGCTAAAAGTTACAGAATGGAGTGGAACGGTGGGAGAGGGGCCTGTTGCTTTCACGCCCCATTTGTGGGCTTCCCAGGGGCATCTGGCTGGCTTCAGTGCGAAGCCCGCCTTGGTCTGATCCAGCAGGGGTGTCGTGTGTGTCTCTCTCACGCTCCTACTCCCCTCCCGCCAGCCCGAACGTCAGGCACAGCTCACGGGTTTCCTTGTAAAGCTTTATTAGGCAAAAGCAGGGCAACTCAGGTGGTTGCGGAACAGTGTTACACAAAAATAAAGAAAGTGATTCAACACCCTTTATCCCCGGCAATGGGAGGTCAGGAATGTTAAACGCCCTCAAACTAGAGAACCAACTCCGCCCCTAAGGCGGGTCAAAAGTCTTGTTCGCCAACAGAGACGGAGAGATGTCAGCTGTAATGGCGCTCTCGAGGATCTGTCACAGAGGCTGGCTTCCCACCCCCTTCCCTTAAGAGCTCTTCCACCCCTCCCCCCAGCTCTGCCTCCCCTGTTCCCAGAGCTGCTTCTCCCCCCCCCCCCCCCGCTTCTGGCTGTAACCTTTGGAGGGGCTAGGAAAGCTAGCCCCGACAAGGGGTGCTTTTTGGATCTCACGATAGTTCTCCCCCCTGAGTCGAGTGTGAGTTCTCAGGCATCCCCACTGAGTCTGTCCATTGATGCCGTGGTGAGACCTGCGGAAGGCAAGATAGATAGGGACCCTTTAAAATGTGCTTCATTGTGTGGACATCCAGTAATCTCTGAAGTTTGACAGCCAAATTGTGCACAAATTGTCGGTTGGACTGCAGCAAAGATCTGGGCATCTTCGGTCAGTCTTGGAAACAAGCCCACCAAAGTTACTAGCCTGCTAAGAGCCTATGGAAGTCTACGTTCCCCTGCTGGCTCCTCCATGTCCTGCACAGAAATGCGTGCTACTAGCCTCTTAACAAGGCTAATAAAAAAGCGATTGCCTTCTACCAAGTGGACTGGCGCAATCCGTCCCTCCTTCGCCAGCCTGCCGTATTTTCATGTGAGGTGCAGAGGAGGGGGCGCCTGTTCTCCTGCAGCCGGCATGGAAACCAAGCTGGCTGGCGAACGCCGGGAAGGAGCAGTCTGCCCTGTGGTCCGCCAGCCCGTGCGCTTTGCCCGTGTGGACCTCCTTGTGTCCTGCGGCTACTGGCCGAGCTGTCGAATGCACGGCTGTCCTAGGGGTGGTTTCGGTGTGCATTTATTTATTATTGTTTATTTCTTTGAAACATTTTTATGCCGCTCCTCAGCCAAAAAGGCTCCCAGAGCGGCTTACGTATAATCAATTAACAAGACAGTCCCTGCCCGCAGCCTTACAATCTAAAAAGACACGACACACAAGGAAAAAGGGATGGGGAGGGAAGAAGGGGGGAAATTAATTAATACTTCTGACAGGGCTGGTGGAATGGCCCTGCACTCCCTCTCATCTCCCATGCTGGAATGGCTGCTGGTGCTGACAGTGGAGGGAGGAGGAGCCTTCATGAGGGCGGCCTTTCAGCAGGGCTACGGGAAACAGGTTCCCTACCTAGTGTATCAGGATACTTCGCTCAAGACTACGACTAGCCATTAGCACTTGTACACTCTTTAGAGAAGGGGCGGACAGACATCACGCAGCCATGATCCATTTCTAGTCTTTACTAGAACCCTCATGCCCCATCGCTCTTCTGCTCCTGCTAGTAGCAGCCTCAGGCTTAAGCAGCGAGTGTCCCAAAACCTTGCCACCTGAATTTTCGATCAAGCTGCCTGACCTGGAGCGTTTAGGGATAGGAGGGGCCAGCATTCTACCTTGTCATGTTTGGCCATCGCTGTAAAAGGCAATGCAAGTGGATTCCCCCCACCCTTTAAGCTTCTTGCTTATGTCATGGTGAGCAGGCTATGATTGAGTCAGGTCAAGTCACTCTTCCGGACTGCTTAATCTAGAATAAAAGGGTCTGATCTTTATTTCTGCCATGTTTAGTGTCCAGAAGGAGGGTAGAAAAACAAAACCCAAGCTCTAAAGTGTATATTAATTCCCCCCCTCATCCCTTTCCCAGCTGGGGAGAAGCCTGAGGATGGTGGGTAATCGGGCGTGTCGTGTCCAGGCTCAAAGCCTGAATTCCAAGGCAAAGCCGCCTATTTCAGAGCAATTTGGGCTCTGTCTGAAGCACTCCGAACTGACGTGGGCTTGTCTTGAAGCTTCACACCCGATTTGGCAGGTGGTTTTAGTTTTGTGTTAAGCCCAATTTGATACGTGTTTGAACCGCCCCCAAGCTCTCCGTAAGAAGAAAACGCAAGGCAGGGATAGTGTAGACTAGGTTGTGGAGTGGGGTGAGTGGGTGTAGTTTTATCACTGACAGCTCCAGCTTCCGATCAGGGAATGACTGCCAGCGCTTCCCAATCGCAGCGTGTTTGGGAGGAATGTTGAAGCAGTGTATCGGAAGCTATTCAGTGTTTTTTACTCTGCCTTGTAAGTTGATTCTCTTGGGGGCAACAGTGCTGAAAGAGTTTGCGGAGTGGAGTTGGTGGTTGTGTGTCCTTTCCTAAAATCCCATCTTTTGTATCCTGTTTTTTTTTTTTAACTTACTCGTGCTGCTGTTCGTCTTGAATGTTATTCGGGAAGCTGCTCCTCTGCATCCCATCATCCACCCACACCCTGTAGTAGCATTTGTTTGAGTTTCAGTGCTTGTAGACCTGTGTGTGTCTGTGATGATAAGTATATAATAGTAGTATAGTATAGTACAGCCGTCCCCAACCTGGTGCTCTCCAGATGTGTTGGACTGCAACTCCCATCATTCCCAGACAGCATGGGGATGATGGAAGTTGCAGTCCAGTGCATCTGGAAAACACCCAAGTTGTGGAAGCCTGATATAGTATATCTGCCCAACTTCGTATTTTTCTCTGTGTTCTTTGGTGCACTCACCTGGAGTATTGTAGTGTGCAGTCTACACCAAGTAAGCACTGCGTCAGTGACGTACACCTTCATATGTTTCGTATATGGAAGTGTATGTCATGATATATTTCCTCAGGGGTAGACGCAGAGGTGGCGAGATTGATTCTCCCCTTTCCAAAATCAAATGTAAAGGTGTCCAGCACAAAAACCTAGTTCACCTATTTGTCTGAAATCTGGCAGGCTTCACTCCCCTCAGAAAGTACTACTGGCACTGTAGATCTCATCCAGTTCTGCCAAAACATTAAAAGAAGTTACAGCTGTTTGCGGACTTCCCCACTTTAGTAAGTGGGGGGGGGACATTCAAAGCTTCGGGTAAACAAGCCAAAGCGAGGTTCTGCTTTGGATCTGAACTGAAGCGCACCATGCCTACCTGCGGCACTGAGCTGAAGCAGTCCCCTGTTAGAGGTTCTGAAGCAGGTTCCCAGCTGAGTCCGCTCTTTCCTAATCGTCTCTGTGGAGCCTTGTGCTGGATGGCCAGGATTGGTGGATGTTTGTCCTGTTTGGTCCATTTCCTTTAAAACAAAACAAAACAAAACCCAGTGTACCGTTGGCCAGTAGGTGGCAGTGGTGAATAAAAGGCCCAGTGCAGCGGCCAACATCCCCCTTGGAAGCCTGCAGATGGGGCTTGAGTCTGCTGAATAACTAACTTTTAAGTTGTTGAAAGGTTCCTGTGGTGCTAATGGCCGAGACTCCTCTGGCTGCGCTTGCCATGGCAACATTCCCCCCCCCCCCCGCCCCGGTGCTTGTGCAGGTCTGCCCCCTTCTCCCTTAGGAGGCCCACCCCACCCCCCTGCTCCAAAACCTGGTGGCCAGTCACACGTCTGTTGCTAACTCCATGCCTTCTTTACTTAAACCAGTGTTTCTCAACCTTGGGTCCCCAGATGTTTTTGGCCTACAACTCCCAGCATGCCCCAGCCAGCTATGCTGGCTGGGGCATGCTGGGAGTTGTAGGCCAAAAACATCTGGGGACCCAAGGTTGAGAAACACTGACTTAAACAGTTCTTCTCTCCTTCATTCCCAGACCAGCTCCACGAGCTGTGGGGAAAAGTCCATAGCTCAGCGACGGAGCACGTGTTTTGTATGCAAAAGGTCCCGCGTTCGAAACACCTGCCATCTCCAGCTAATGGGGCTATGACTGAGCCGCTGTCAGAGTGGAAATATTGGGCTGGATGGACCCGTGGTCTGACTCTGAAGAGGGCCGCTTCGCGTGACCTGGGCCTGTGGTCGTTCCCATCCGACAGTAGGGAAAACAAGGCCTACGCGTGTCGCCATATTGAGTCATAACCCCGAGGTGCACCAACAAGCCTTGGTAGTCTTGACCTGTAACAAATTGTATTCAGATCTCGCAAAGCTGCAGGGCTGATTTGCCAAGACCCAAAGCAACGTAGTAAGGGCAGGGCAGTAGGAGCAGTGCAGGTGACATGAATTCTGAGAACACGATTGTTTCAAAACAATCCACGTGCATTTATTCAAAACAATCCACGTCCAGTAGAACATAAGACTCCTACTGGATCAGAACGAGGTGGGTCCATCTAGTTCAGCGTCATGTTTCCCACAGTGTCCAACCAGATGCCTCTGGGAAGTAGGACGTGAAGGCAATAGTGTGGTGTAGTGGTGAGAGTGTTGGACTGGGTCTTGGGAGACCCGGGTTCTAGTCCCCACTCAGCCATGAAGCTCTCTGGGTGACTTTGTCTCTGACTCTCTCTCTCTCTGTGACTTTGTCTCTCTCTGACTCTCAGCCTAACCTACCTCACAAGGTTGTTGTGAAGATAACATGGAGAGGAATAGGAGGATCATGTATGCCTTGGGTTACTTGGAGGAAAAGGGGGGATATCTATGTAATAATAAATAAATAAATAAAATAGCCCTCTCCTATTGTTCAGCTCTTGCTATTGGTTGATTGGTTTTTTTTGGTGCTCAGATGTAAAATGCCTCTGTTCATGGAGTTTCCATATAGCCAGCATAGCTAATTGTCTTAGTTAGACTTCTCTGCCTCCATGAATTTGTTGAATTCCCCTTTAATCCGAGTCCATGGCCATCATTACATCGCTACATCTTTTGGCAGTGAATTTGGTCCAGTTTATCTCAAGGAGCGTCTCCAGCAACACCAAGTGGGCCGCTCAACAAGATCTGCCACGGATGGCCTTCTCCTTGTCCCTTCAGCCAGAGCAGCTAGACTGGTGGGGACGAGGAAGAGGGCCTTTTCTGTGGCGGCCCCCGTACTGTGGAACTCTCTCCCGAGTGACCTCCGCCATGCCCCCTCTCTGATGAGCTTCCGTTGCTCATTAAAAACCGAATTTGATAAATTGATTGTATCTCTGTAGTTTGCCTAAGCTGGTTTTTGCAGAATTTATGTTAATGATTGTTTGGGGAGTTTTGATAGCAATAGGAGAAGGAAGCTTGACCTGGTGGAAATTGGAAACAGGATTGGTCAGTAGGAGAGAGAGATGGGAGGGGGTAGTTAGGGAAAGGAAGTGAAGTCTAACTGGAAGACCTCTCTGCTTTCTAACCCTTTAACAGAAACCATGGATATGTTGGTGTGTGTGTGTGTATGCGTGCACACTTACGTACATACACCACCACCCCGAATGATTAGGAGCTGGCTGTGCTTCCCTCCTAAAACCTGAACCCCAGAGAGATCCTGCAGTAGCTGTTGGATCCAGTTTGGGAGGCTGCATTCCGCTCTCCTGTGGTATAGTTGCAGTTCTATAGCTTTCTCCCGACAGAGAGAGGACGGTGGGCAAAATGAAATAGGTGGTCTTTCTTGATCTGAAATCACAGTGAAGCCTTTCAGTGGCTGCTGTGGCACACAGAAACACAGGAAGCTATCTTATATAGAGTCGGTCGATAGGTCCATCTGACCCAGTATTATGGACACTGATTGGCAGCGGCTCTGCGGGGTTTCAAGCAGGATTCTATCCTAGCTCTGCCTGGCAGAAGCTGGGGATTGAACCCGGGGCCTCCTGCATGCAAAGCAGGGGCTCTACCGCTGAGTTGCGGCCCGTGTGTTCTTTAGCTGAAGGAACAGACCTGGATAGCGGATCAGTAGAGTTCAGTGGCTGTTTCTTCCCCTCACACCCTGTGTTCCTATTTGGACTCTCTGCTTACTTGATTGCTGGCTGCATTTGTGTGTGCTCTTTCCCTTAGCCACAGTAGCTAACTGTATTTTTGTGCTTCCCCTAGGAGCGATGCGTGGCTGCCCTCGCCCGTGTTGAGCGCACCGATTTCCTTTCGCCAATGTGCATCGGGGATGTGGCTCATGTCAGTGCCGAGATCACCTACACATCCAAGCACTCTGTAGAAGTCCAAGTGAATGTGGAATCAGAAAACATTCTCACAGGTAAACCCTGGCACCTTGCATGTCATAAATACCTCTAAATACTCCAAACACTATAAATTTATCAAATCTTGAATAACATTCACAGTGGTAAAAAAACAAACAAAATGTAAATACCACATACAGTAATACCTTGGATTGCAAGTAACTTGGTTTGAGAGCGTTTTGCAAGACAAGCACACTTTTAAATATTTATTATTATTATTTTTACTTGATATACCAGCGACGTCTTGCAATACAAGTACTGTAGTACAGCTTAAATTAAAAATCTCTACAAATTTTTATCGGGGAATTTCGTTTTGATATACAAGTGTTTTGGATTACAAGCATGTTTCTGGAACGAATTATGCTCTCAATCCAAGGCATGACTGTATAGCCACCACAAACAGCATAGATGTCTTAAATAAAACATAACTGGTTACAAGACCAAAAACATGGAATTAAATTTATTGCACTTCATATCAGATTAAGTACAATGATCACTGTTAATATCTGGACTGCATCTCCTTTACCTAAAATTTATAAAAGACAGCCAGTTCTCATAAAACTTCATTCAGTTTCCTCCTATTCCTTAATTGAATCAATTCTGTCAGTTTTGCCATTTCTGCAGTGTGCTAGAACTTAAGTAGCCAGAACGTGATAGAGCATCTCTGCTTCTCCATTTGACAGCAGTCACAGTCTTTGCTGCTGTCAACAAATTCCATTGCCTGTCGAGCTGCCTGTCCAGGCTTCTCTTGAAATCCTTCAAGCAAGGAAATCCTATGGTCTCATAGACAGCTTAATAGAGCAGCTTAGCAATGGAACAGTTAGGTTGCTTTTCTTGATCTTTAACCTAAGCTTGCTTTTCTACAGTTCAAAATGTGCTTGTCCTATCCAGAGTAGAATGGCGTGCTTGGGATCTGTCAGGTTCTCTTACTCCAAAGATCCGGAACACACTCTATTCCTTCAGCTTCTCTTTGTAGAATGTTCCTCCTTGGGCCAAGATTGTAAATAGCTAGTCACCTGTGGCATTAGAATTGCCTCCAGGTGACTGGAAGGGAGATTCTGCAACTACTTTTACCTTTTAAGCTACCAATGATTAGCATAGGTGTGGACGTGGACAGATGGGCCATCATCACTTGGGGCTCTCTGTCTCTGCTTCCAAAGGCTTTGAAATTGTGTGGGTATTTGCTGTGGGTCTGGAATGTAGAGGAGGGGTCCCTACATAGGAAACAAGGCTATGCTTCGCAGTCAGTTAGGACTCTTGACCCACAGAATCTCTGCTTCCTGGAGCCAAAGCTCCACCCTCTACTAGAAGTTGTAGAGGACTTGATAAGCACTGAGGTTATTTGAACAATAAAAGCTAAAAGGGATGGGTTCTCTAAGGACATTTCTTATTGGAAATCTGTAGAATCTGATTTGAATCACAGCATCATTCACCTCTTCCAGAAGGTGGACCCTGGCCTTTTCAGATTGAGCTACCCAATTGCTCCCTCTTGGCTCCTCCGGCAAGTGGGAGCGGCTGAACAAACCACAGGCACTCTGTCTACGATTTGTTTAACACAGTGTTCTCCGACCTTGGGTCCCCTGATGTTTTTGGCCTACAACTCCCAGCATGCCTCGGCCAAAAACATCTGGGGACCCAAGGTTGGAGAACACTGGTTTAACATGACATGCAGATCAGGAACTCTGGCTTGTCTCCCCCTAAACAAGCCAGAGTCATAAGCCATGTTTTGTTGTTAGCATATGACTCTGGCTTATTTGGTGAGAGACAAGCCAGAGTTCCTGGTTTGGATGTCACGGTAAACAAACCATGGATAGAAGGGCTGTGGTTGTTTAACTGCTCCTGCTTGCAGCATGTGTGGGCATGCTCATAGACGGCAAGCCAGGATTCTCTAGGACCCTGACTTATTGTTGCATCCAAACACACTTGTCACAGAAGATGTCATGCTAGCCCAGTATTGGGAAACTGCCCCCCCCCCCGTGTGTGAGTGTGCCAAATCACGAAAGTTCACAAGAGTAGGTGAACTGACAGCTCTGATTTCTTGAAGAAACGTGCAGCTGGACCTTCTATTGTATTCTGGAATTGGAATTCTGCAACAGGGAGACTAAACCCTGCTACATATTTACATGCAATTAACTCCCTCCCCCCTTTTCACACTGGTGTGGTGTGTGCCAGATGCCCATGAAGATGAGTGTTCAGTTTCAACGTGTTTCGTGTTGGCCGATGTGATCTTGGGATGAAATGAGAGCAAGCCGAGATGCTTTTTACTGGACAAAAGTGACGTGTTGATGCCTGTTGGAAAGTTATGCCTAAAATGACCCTTGGGAATTCAGTTCCTTCCCCAAATACCAGATCTGGCCTGGGATTCTGCACATGTGGTGCTGCAGAGGGTAGATGGCCTCCTTTTGCATCCCTTCCTCTCTGTCTTTCCCATCCCCCTCTGCCAAATATTTGGCACCATTTCCAGCATCTCTTGTGTTCTCTTAGCAGGAGAGATTCCAAGAGTGTGGTTTGGACCACGGGACATTGTGATTCTGTCAGCATTAAACGCTGGGTTTCGTAAAAACAAAGCAGGTGCAGGAGAAACCAGATGTCTAGCCCCATGCTCTGGACCCATGTGTGGGAAGATGAAAATGTGTTTCCATGGTTACTCTGCTCTGAAAGAGAATATGCAGATCAAACTGGGAGCCGAAAGTTCATCCCAGTCGATGAACTGCGGGCTGGTGCAAACGCCAAGTGAATTCCTTGCCTATTTCTTTTTCTCCACCCCCACCCCCACTCCTCCTTGTGGCTGCTTTTAAAGATATATCTGTATATTCCTGGGACAGGGAAGAGATGTGGAGTCTGCATACGCACAGGTGCCCTTCAGAGCGAGAAAAGAGCCCCCAATATGAGTTGGGCCCACTGGACATCTTTGATGTAAGAGGACATAATAAAAATGGGACTCCAGGAATGAGATACACTTGCCTCTTCCATCTTCCCCATATTGCGATGACAATTTAAAACTACCATAAGTCTTGTCACAACTTGAGGGACACAGAGATTTTCCAGTGAGAGGTCAAAAGAGAGCACTGCGGAGAACCTTGGCCAGGGAGTGTGCCTCACATGGCCTAGGCCAGTGTTCTCCAACCTTGGGTCCCCAGATGTTTTTGGCCTACAACTCCCAGCATGCCCCAGCCAGCTTTGCTGGCTGGGGCATGCTGGGAGTTGTAGGCCAAAAACATCTGGGGACCCAAGGTTGGAGAACACTGGCCTAAGGTGATGATAAATTTGGGAGGCTGCTTGTACCCCCGCCTTTCCCAGGGTCAGTTTTGCTATTTTCTATTATGGCACAATGGAGCCTCCATCTTCAGAGGCAGTATTTATTTATTTATTTATTATATTTATTAATCGCCCATCTGGCCGGTCACCCGGCTTTCCCCCCTAATATTTTGGGTATCCTGGAGACAGCTGGTTGGCCTCTGTGGGAAGCAGGATGCTGGACTAGATACACCTTTGGTCTGATCCAGCAGGGCTCTTAGAGAAGTATGTATAGGAATAGCATATAGATTGGGATGGGCGACATGCAGGCTGTATGTGGGGGGGGCCCCCATCCTTTTTGTGGCCCTCAAATGACTTGCCGTGCTGTCAAATCTATATTATAGATAACTGCAGTGCAATATGGTTTGCATCTTTCCCTCCACCCCCACGTGAGCTAAGAACCGGTGCAAGGCTCAAGTTGGTGTCTAAAGTTCAATGTAGAATTGCCTCATAAACTTGACATTGCCTTGCTTCACAGTGATCTCTCAATGCTCGTGGGAGATAGCAAATTACAGTGTGTTACACCTTGAAAATGGATGTAGGCGTCAAGCTGGCATTTGAACTGGAAACACAGAATGGTGTCCTGAACATTGGTGCGCACCAATTTTCATTCTGTGGGATCAATCATCAAGAGAGAGATCTTCAAACAGACTGAAGATGTCACTTAGCTCAGCCAATTATATTCTGCCTTGTTCTTCCCTCGACAAAGTCCAGCTTTCAGTTTTAAAATGTATCTAGCCTTTTTACTTATGCAGAAATAATGAAAGATGTGCAGAGAATATTCTACCCAAATGCTCGCTAAGAAGTGATAGAGTTACATAACTGAGGGCGCAATCCTCTGCAAGTTTAGACAGAAAGAAGGCCTACATCTCCCAGCATACCCCAGCCAGCATAGCCTTTTTTCTGGCTAAACTTGCAGAAGATTGTGTAGGCCTTCTTTGTAGGCCTTTGTAGGAGTTGTAGGCCTTTTTTCTGTCTAAACTTGCAGGGGATTGTGCCTTAGCCCTCTTAGGTTACTTGTATTTATGTTCATACTGTTAGGCAATTATTCCCTGTCCATTCGCCACAAGATTTCTAAGTATGGGCCAGTTAATGGAAAACTACACCGAAAACTTGCAGAACCAGTTTTTCAGGTGCTTTCCCCAGGACAGAAACACATACATTTGTATTCAGTGGGGGCAAGGATGCGTTCAAAACTGCCCCCACTGCTTGTGAAACCATTGTGCCTGTTTTCATCCTCTGATCGACCAGACAATGCTTCCAGCGGTGGGTGTGGGGTGGTCAGGTGTTGCTGTGACATCCCGCTCCCCATTACAAACAAAACCAGGCATGTACACAAGACAGGCTAGTCTGCAACATGTTTGGTTTACGTGCTCAGCCTCTCACTGTGGCAGAAAAGGAGTTTACTTCTCACACATGCAGCCTTGTCCCTCTTTGAATCGCCAAAAAGACTGCAGTGTTTTCCTGTGATCCTGCCTTCCTCCACCACTACATAAAAATATAATTTTTCACTGGCGCTTTGACTTGCAGTGGATGTGACAGCCTGCTTTTGGGAATAGGATTTACTGCTTATACCCAGCAGACCTGCCCCCCCCCCATCCTGACAAGCTGGTTGCTACAGCAACAATCATACCAAAAAAAGAGGTCTCTCGTGCTAAGGCCTTGAATGACACAGAACCGCTAATTGCAATTTTTCCTGAATAAAATTCTGATGAAAAGAGTGGCAGTTCCCAAGACTGCTGCTTTCACAAGTTTTTGCTGGCTGCTTGCCCCCGCACCGCTGCTGTCTTCTAATTGCATCCATCAGAAATTAACGTTTAGACATTTGGGCTAAGTCGAGTGAGCAGTGTCAGCCGCTCCGCTTGTTTGGCTGTGCTTGTTGGGCACCAAGAAGCACGAAAGAGGATCGGGGGTGCTGCGGGCTGCAGTCTGGTAACTTAAAATGGAAAAATTACGGATGGGGGAAAAGGTGTCTTTGAGGTAGCCTCCCTAATGCTTAAGAGGTAATAAATAAATTGGCCCCACCTGAACTGAAGAGAAATTTGGAGTGTATGTGAAAGCAGGGGTGGGCAGAAGGTAGATCAGGATCTCCTGGAAGACCTCAGGGGGTTCGCACTAGGTCAGCACGTGTCTCCGGCTTCCAGTGGTTTAACAACGGTGACAGCAAAAAGCCTTTTCTCCTCAGTGAGGACTCTTCTGAACTCAAGAAAGCTTGGGGCAAAACAGGAGTATATGTGTGTGTCAACGGATCTGTGCAAGTTCCAGTTTAGGGCATGAAAACAAATTCCAGGGCTGGTCTATGACCGTAATAAATAAATTGATTGATTGATTGATTGATTCTTCGTCCGCCTTCCTGAGCCACTGTTTTGGCTTGTGGACCTTGGTGATCTAGTGGAGAAACAAAGTGAATCCTCCTGTAAGCCTGAAGTCTGTCCGCCCATGCACCATGCTGGTAGGCCGTGACAACTATTCAACCATTTTGCCCATAAGGTGGTATCTTTTCAGTGGCTCTAAGCCACGTTATGTCCAATACATTTTATGGGCACAACAGTATAATCCCACCAGTATCCCTTTTAATTGTTGGTTCAGAACTAAAGCAGAAGCAGAACCCAGAAAGGAGGAGATTCAGCTCTTCTTCTTTTCAGTATCCCAGCCCTGGGGTCCTAGGGAAATAAATTAAGACCTTTTAAGAGGGCCTTCAGCATTTACCTTCTTACTGCTACTTTTCCTAAAGAGAACTGGTGGCTGTGTTCCAAACTAGTTTTTCCTCATTTATCTCTTGCTGTATCTACTGAGTTCCAGCATCCCAGGCTGTTTTCTGGGGTGTCTCCATTTACAGATCTTTCTTTCTCCCAAAAGGTGCCAAGAGGGTGACCAACAAGGCTACACTGTGGTACGTGCCCCTCTCTCTCCACAACGTACACAAAGTTTTGGAAGTGCCCCCAATCCAGGTAAGATGTGCTGGAACACTGATGGTTCAGATGCGCTAGGGCAGTGTTGTCCAACCTTGGGTCCCCAGATGTTTTTGGCCTACAACTCCCGGCATGCCCCAGCCAGCGTAGCTGGCTGGGGCATGCTGGGAGTTGTAGGCCAAAAACATCTGGGGGCCCAAGGTTGGACAACACTGCGCTAGGGAGAAGGAGGGGCTGCATATGACCCAGTTGTGGTCCTGCAAACGAAATGCGTGTGCATGCTTCTGTATATTTGCTTAATTGTGCATACCTACATTTTGTTTTGCTTCTTTGACTCACACTGTAAATAATTCATGGGTGTGTGATGAGAAAAGGGTTTTTGGAAAGAGTATGTTTGTATATTTGTCCCTTTAGTGGCTTTACAATGAATGGCTCGTCCTGTGCCAAGGGTTCAGTGGGTTACCTCAGCTGGCAACCAAGGCCGAGTTGCTGGCTCTGCCAGCCGAGAACCAGTGCTTGCTTTTGACTCTCGGAGCGTATACCTGGTCAGGCCCTGCATCAGGGGTCTCCCAACCTTTTTGGATCAGTGGGCACATTCGGAATTTCGATAAGGGTGTCATGAGCACTCTCACAAAATGGCTGCCACAAGGGCGCCTTGTCTATTCAGAAAATGGCTTTCATGGTGGGCATGGCTGGTCACAGAACACTCATTTCCCAGAAGCCAAACCGCTGAGACTGAAAGAAAAGTGACTTCCCCAGGAACCTCCCTACAAGGCTGAGTTGGGGCCTGCACTCTAAAACAGTGTTGTCCAACCTTGGGTCCCCAGATGTTTTTGGCCTACAACTCCCAGCATGCCCCAGCCAGCGTGGAGAACACTGCTCTAAAACACAAAACTGCTATCTTTTGAACCCAAATAAAGATAGCGCTAGAGGGCAGCACATTGCTTTGCAGCACACCAGCATCCCAGGAGGGGCTGAGCAGGACGTTTGGCAGGTGCCATGAGAGGTCTCCAGTGGGCACGTTGATGTTCACGGGAACCACGTTGGAGACCCCCAGCCCTGCAGTCAAGCGTGTCTACCCCAGAGCCTCATGGGGCACTCTCTGTTTGTATACTCTCCTTCCCCTTGCTCTTATTGGCTGTGCTTCTGCCCCTTGACCCCTCCACTGTCGAGTTGCACGTGGGTCCCTAAAAGGCTGGAGTCGGGCCTGTGAATTACAATTCTGATCCGCACAGCTGAGAATGTCAACGTTTTGTAGCGTCACCATCAAGCTGTCTGTCGCCTTGACTCTGCCACAGAAAGAGCCTTTTCCTCCCCAGCCATTCTTTGAAAAATGCCGCCTTTTCTAGCCGCCGCCTCTGCTCCAATATCGTGTTCGATTGTAGATTTAACTCATCACCCAAATTGTTTCCCCCTCACCCCTATTTCCTCGGCCGTTACTCAGGATAATCCTCGCTTCTGATATAATACTTACGTTAAGTGCAAAGGGGCAATTTCTGTCCTCTTAAATGGTTGTGCAGAAAGGCCCCTTTTGGATGGGCTTGCTTTAGTCGGTGGCCCCGGGGCACCCCTTTTGTCACTGGTGGCACTTCATAGCAACGTGGCCAATGGTGGTGTCAACAAGGCAGCAGTCTCTGGCCCTTCTCTTTTGGCTTGGCTTAACATCTGGGTTGAACAGATGGTCCTTCTGTTTCCTATCAGTTTGCAGGGAAGGAGCAGGAGGAGGAAGGGAGAAGACGCTACGAGGAGCAAAAGCTGGAACGTCTAGAAACCAAGGAGAGAAACGGGGATATCATCCTACCAGTTATCAACCCAGGTAAAAAGCATACTTACCTGGTGGTAAGCAGCACTGAACCCAGCTGGATTTAATTCCAAGGAAATATTCATGGGATTGTGTAGTTTGTTTTGCTGCAAAAGCCAGGCACAATAACTTTGGGGCAGCTGTTCTTGTGGGTAATCAACATTACTTTTTAAATTCCAGGCTAAGGATTGATTTACAAAGTGTTACACTTTATTATGAGCCACACACACCTGATGCACAGTTACCTGAAGTCTCTTCATCCGTATAACATGGAGCGAGAGGGCTTTGCGGGCGAGGGGAGAAGAGAAGCTCTTCCTATGGAAGAGTAAAGCAGCGTCCCTCTCAAGGGGCGTGGTCTAAATCCAGTCACATGGGTGGGGGAATTGGGCAGGAGGTAGAAGGGACCATCCTGTTGGAGAAGGACCCCAAGTGAGTCACCAGGCAGTTGAGAGGAGGTTGTCTGAGTCTGCCTGTGAAGTCCCTACATCAGAGCACATCAACCTGTCCAGGTTGGAACACAGGCCAGAATTTGAGCTGCGTTCTAAGTCCCATTGTCTGAGCTAGATCCACTCAAGGCTGGTTTTGAAGTGCAACTTTCCCCCTCCTTTTTAGATTATAAAAATGCTTCCGAATTGGCGGGAAAGGTGAAATTTGTGGTCATCCTTCTTGTTAGTTCATGGATAGATGTTTTTTTGAGTTGATGCTCCTTATTGAACTAAGACTGGCCTTCAGATGTAAAGGAATCTGGAAAATAGATCTAATTAACTTGGCTGAAGACCTGAAAGTATGCAAAATCTGAGATGATTCGTAATTGGAACACAATATCTGGTCCCTTAACTTAATGCAAGAGTCAGAAGGTAAAAAGGAAGAAACCAGTTCACCTGAATAATCATCACAACAAGGTCTGTTGGCACCTTTTATCAAAGGATGGGATAGTACATCAGCTTGGTTTAACTGTGGACTTTTAGGTTCAATTTTTAAAAGATAGAAATTGGTTGATGATCACTATCTCCGAATGGTATTACAGTAAAGTCAAATAATATGACCAAATGAAATGCAGAGAGGCAAACTGTGAAGGAAGGGGGGCTGGCTGGCCCGCCACAACCCACCCTTTCCTACCCAAAAGACCCCCAGAGATCTCAAGGTGCCAGACTGCCAGCCTCAGCTCTGCAATCCTACTTGAATCTCTGTTCAGGGACTTGCCCTTGACTATAACCTGGATTTAGCTGAACCAACAGAGCAACCACAAACACCATGTGGGGTAAAAACCAAGAAGGTTTATTCAGGTAGCATATTACAACAAAAGGTGGGAAATGAGGGAAGGACACAAAATAGAGAGACACTTTGGTACACACAGTAAAGCTGCAAAATAACAAAAGCTGATTCTTTATATCTCCCAGGCACACACTAGTTACCTGGGGGCCGGTTCCCTTCAGGGTTGGTTTCAGCACAGCCCTGCCACCGAGGAGACTACCACACCTACCCTAAGGTCCGAGATGGGTAGCCCTCCTCCGGGCTAGCCTTTGCCACAGCCCTCATTCAGCTAATTTCACCAGGAGCCACCTGGGGCTGGATCCTGAGGCCAGCCTGAAGGCTTGGACCTCCGCGCAGCTTGCTGCCATGATCCACAACAATGACACGAGGACGACAGACACAAGCCACACCTTGGCAATATACCTTTCCCCCTCCCCTCCTCCTTTCTGTAGCTCTGCTGCCTCTAGCCAATCAGGATGAACTTCACCTGGCCAGGCAGGGAGGAGGGGTGACTCATGACTAGTGGGCTTCTGCATCTTGCATATGAAAGCCGGGTCACTGTAGACGACCAGCTTTTCAGGACTTTCAGGCGCCATGCTTTATCAGATACTTATGCACATTTTGCCTCCCCCCAGCCGGGATTACCTGGTTTACACATGAGGAAGTGTGTGTGTGTGTGTGTGTGTGTGTGTGTAGGAACCCTCAGAGGCTCTTTTCTCCACACAAACATAATCTATAGCACTAGTGCCTCTTGAAGACGAATAGTCATCACTGATATCACCAGGCAATCTCCTATTAGTATGTAGTTAACTTCTCGGAGGCAAGAAGAAATCCTCCTCCTCCTCTGTCCCCATAGTAACTTCTAGGAAGCCGTCATTATTACCTATCTTTGCATTAAACCCCCAGCTAAAATTATGACTGCGTGGGGATTAGATACTTCTAGTGACTCAACCAGTGTAGAAAGAGGATCCCAATGGGAAGCCTCGTGGTACTTAAAATTTCTTCGTGGGATGTATAGTTTGACTGCGATTGTGATTAGTTATTATCTGCTGTAATTTGAAATCCAAGGGCTGGAATCCTCCCCTTAACATCCGAACGCTCGTGCTGTGCTTCCCATTTTAAAGTGGCAAAACGTGCCTAGCCAACGACTGGCCTGCTTTTATGTGTTAAAGGTATATAGCAGATAGGGCCAAACATTGTAAACCAGGGTTAGCAGCTCACCCAAATCGTTCTTGGTAATCCAGGTCTCTTGTATACAAATAATAGACTATTTCTGCAGTGGCTAGGGGGAAGAAAACTCTCATCATCTCCATTATGTATTATTATTATTATTATTATTATTATTATTATTATTATTATTATTATTATTATTATTATTATTATTATTATTATTTACAGTATTTGTATACCGCTCAATATATAAGTAGATTTCAGAGTGCTGAACAATAAAAAGATAAAAACAAATACAAGACACAAAAACAATACAGTACATTGAAAACAAGGTAACATTAAAATGGTGGTTGGACAGCAGAGAAGGCTTCCCAGAACAAGGAGGTCTTCAGCAGGCGCCAAAAGCAGCGCAATGTTGGAGCCTGCCTGTCTTCCAGAGGCAGTGAGTTCCAGAGGAATGGAGCCACCACACTGAAGGCCCTTCTCCTGGTGGACTCCAATTGGGCCAAAGGTCCATGAGGAACCACCAGGAGCAGGTCATCTGATGACCTCAGTGACCGGGCAGGTTGGTATGGGAGGAGGCACTCTCTCAGGTAACCTGGTCTCAAGTTGTTTTGGGCTTTGTACACAAGTACCAGAACCTTAAACCTGATCCGATAGCGAATACATAGCCTTTGCAGTTCCTTCATCAAAGGAGTTGCATGCTGAAAAGGGGCAGCTCCTGACAACAGCCGAGCTGCTGCATTCTGCACTAGCTCCAGCTTCCAGAGCAGCCTTAAGGGCAGCCCCACATAGAGTGCATTGCAGTAATCCTGTCTTGAGTTTACCAGTGCCTGTCTCACTGTATCTTTATAGGATTTCCAACCTACAGTGTTCCAGGATAGAATTGCAAAGTTTGACCTGCTTTGGTGAGGAAGAAGTGGCTCAATTATTTGTCTTCTCTTTATCAAAATCACACAGAAATTGGTAGGGATTGGTCTTCAACAGAGCACTGTGCAATTGAGTCTTGAGACAATTAAATGAGCCTTGTCTCCGTATGATTCGTTATAAGATGCCATGTCTGATGAAGTCAATATTGGAACAAATTTTTTTGCTTCCAGTTGTCTGGCACTCAGAATCAGGATTTGACCTTCACTACACACTTGATTACCCGTTGGCCTGGGCCTGTGAGGTGGTGAGGTGTGGCAGCAGTTTGCGTGGGGAGCTGAGTGCCTCTCTCAGAATTGCATGTGTTGCCATTAAGACAGGAATGTCATGTGCTCTCCTGGGTCTCATAAGCAATCTAGTGCAGTGTTCTCCAACCTTGGGTCCCCAGATGTTTTTGGCCTACAACTCCCAGCATGCCCCAGCCAGCTACGCTGGCTGGGGCATGCTGGGAGTTGTAGGCCAAAAACATCTGGGGACCCAAGGTTGGAGAACACTGATCTAACGCATTGGCCCGCAACCCCGTTGGTCAGGTCCCTGCTTAAGGTGAGTCCTACCAGTGGCTCCACTGCCATATTTTCTTGACACGTTTTTGCTCCTTTTCTTTAAAAAAAAAAAAAAACCAAAGGAAAAGCAAAGGGAGAACAAGAGGAGAGAAGAAAAGGATGAACATATACAGAGGGTTTAAAAACAAAAACGTATTCTTGTGTGAGAGCTTGGGGCTCCTGTCTGGAAAGGTTGCCTGCAAATCTTGAAGCTCTTATGATCTCTGCTGCCTTGTCTCTTCTATGTTGAGGGGCCAAAGGTGCAACTCCTGGCCTTATGCTTTCCTGGCATCCCTCCCACAGGGATCTTTAAGACCCTTCTCTCCCCCTCTGGCTTGCTTTCCAAAGCCCTGTTGCAGGCAGTCTGAAGGCCCAAGAAGAGCCTCTGAAGCGCGAGGGACAACCTTGCTACAAAGGTGGTGTGGCTGGGATTATCGTTTTAACCACCCAGCAGCTTCCGGAGAACCACCTGACCATGACTTGGCATGTTCTCGGCCGATGACCACGAGGGCATTTCTGCATTTCCTGCTGCAGAGCCTGCCTGACAACTCTGCCAGCTTGGTGTGAATCCGACAGTGCCTGGCAGCTGCTGATACCCTGGGATGGTCCAGACCTCTCATTTGGTGTATGGAAGCTGGCTGAGAATCCCGGGTTAGCCGGTCTGGAGTTTCGGGCTTTCCCCTGCACACCCTCTCTAGGACTTGTGCTGAGGGCGCTCTCCTCTGCGCCCGCCCCATCTCTTTGCAGAGTGCTTGCTCTTGTTCTAAGCAAAACCCAAAGCCTGCCTTTGGGGGAATAAAGAGACCAAAACCATGTGACTTGCCCGCAGCAAGCGCCATCCTGCTAAGTCTGATCCTCCAGAGACGCTTCTCCCCTGCTACCGGGAAGACAGTGGGGTTCAGATCCAGCTATTTTAGCTCACAGACTGTCTGCACTCTGGTATTTATAGCTTGCATGCAGTAGTGCACATGTCACCCGGGAATGTGCGGGGTGTGTGTGTGCCCCCCCCCCCCATGGATTCGAAGAGATTGCTTGGTGGGTTTCTTTCCAAAGCCGCAAACATCAGCAGTCGGCGGTAGCATCTTCTAAAGTTGGGAGCGCTGCCGGAGCATGTGACCAGATGAACTTGCAGCCTTGCCGAGGTGACCTGCAGGCTATTTCTGTCAGTCTGAACCGAGCGCTCCCCCCCCCCCAGCTTAATTTTAGGTGTTTTTTAGAGCATGGAAGAGCACTGTGGAATTTGTGCTGCAGTTGCCTGGCGACCCGTCTCAAAGGGCGAGTGAGCTCCTCTTTGAATGTCCAGGAGGCTTTTTAAATGAACATTTCTAGAGAACGGCAGCGCGCCCCTTTGTCGGAGGAGTGGGGAAGGGATCCGGCTGTCTGCTTCCACAAGATGCCCTTGCTCCCTGTGTCTGCAAATCTCGTGAAATCGACTGTACGTACGTTCTTTGTAAAGATTGTTTTGTGCTGCTCTCCAGGTTAGCAGCATTTAACAAGTGACGCGTTCCAGGCAAAGGTGTCTTGGGAACCACCTGGGCTTGAGACAGGAACATTGTGGCCTTTAGGACTGTGTGCTCAAATCCCTCTATAGCTGAGGTCCAGCGTGGTGCCCCTGGGCATCAAAGTGCCTGCAGGCACAGCTCTTGGCACCTGCCAGGCTCCCTGGCTCTTTTGATTCTTATTTTATTTCTTACAGTAAGATTTTGGGTTTTTTTTTTAACTTCTTAAAGCTTTTTTAGCTGGAAGTCTGGCATGCTGCAAAGTGAAGTGCTGCCCTCCAGCGCCATATTTATTTGGGTTCAGAAGAGGGGGTTTGTATTTTGGAATTCTGACCCCGCCTCTGCGTTGCACTTAGGTTCTTGGGAAAGTTTCTTTTTCCCCCTCTTAAGTTTCACCAGTTTGCCTGCTGTGAAATAAGTGTTTTGTGGCTGTCCATGCCCAGCCTGGCAGCCATGTTATGAATGGGCAACCTCCATGGCAGCCATTTTGTGAGAGTGCCCATGACACACTTTCAAATTCCAAATGTGCCCAGTAAACCCAAAAAGGTTAGGTGCCTCTGCACTGTAGGGACAGAAGGAGCTAAGGAGAGGGCACCCTATTTCCATTTGTAGGGACTGGCCCTTGGGTCCTCCTGGCTGTGCCTGGGCAAGAGAGCTGCACTCCCTTCTGCCTGCTGCATTTCGGGCTCCAGCTCAACTCCTCAGGTCCTGCCACTGATGGCAGGGACCCTGGGTTGGGAACCTCCCATCCACCGGCCTGGATGCGACTATGTACGGCTACTGATAGGCTGGGCCGGGCCTGACTAAGTATTCTTTGCACCGCTTGTAAAATGCCCCGATATATCAGTCATCTGCTGGTGGGGCCTTGGACCCAAATATCCTGGCCCACCAATTTAATACAATAACTGAAGCTGCCCTTGAAGTGGTGGCACCATCTAAAACTCGTCTGGTAACACAGCGTCATCCTCAGCCATGGATGCATGTAGAGTTGCGACTGGAGCGAGCCTCAGTCCGCCAGTTAGAGAGGCGATGGAAACGGAATCCATCAGATGCACTGCGTCTGAATTTGAGATCTGCCCTTACTACTTATTATCGTCATGTAGATGAATCTCGGGAGGGTTATCTGCAAAGGAAGATTCAGTCCCAAGCCTCTATGCCACGTCAGCTATTTGCTACATTTAATACCTTATTGAATCCATCGGCTGGTTGTGATGAGAATCACGCAATTTGTGATCTTACAGCAAGCGACTTGGCTTCCTTTTTTGTTCAGAAAGTGTCTACAATTGTAAATTCATTTTCACTGGATGGGTCTTTACCACCATTTCTGTCAGCAGGTTTGCCACAGCCTTCAGCTCAGTTTGCAGACCCGTCTCTTCAGACTGGGTTTGACTTTGTTCCAGTTACTGAGTCAACTGTGGCACAGTTTATTTCCTCTTCTCCTCCTACCTCGTGTCCTGCTGACCCTTTCCCATCCTTTCTTTATTTGACGCTTTTACCTTTGTTTTTGCCTCATATAACTTATCTGGTGAATTCTTCACTTTCACTGGGTATTTTTCCAGAATGTTTCAAGCATGCTTCTGTACGCCCCTTGTTAAAAAAAGCCTAATTTAGACCCTTCAGCTTGTGTTAATTACCGCCCTATTTCACTTCTTCCTTTTCCTTCTAAGATTTTAGAAAGAGTAGTTCTCTCCCAATTGATGACTTATTTAATTAGATTTAATCTCCTAGATTCTTTTCAATCGGGGTTTCGTTCAGGCCACTCCACAGAAACAGCCTTAACTTATGTGATGAATGATATCTTAGTGGCGAAAGCTCAGCGTCAAACATCTGTGTTGATTCTGCTGGATCTTACTGGCAGCTTTTGACACACTCGACCACCATATTCTGCTTTCAAGGTTGGCATCACTGGGAATCAAGGGCAATGCTTTATCTTGGTTTGGTTCCTTCCTTTCTAATCGCTCTTGTTCTGTTTTGTTTCAGGGTTCAGTTTCAGATGTTTTCCCATTATTAGTGGGAGTTCCACAGGGTTCAGTCTTGGGTCCTCTTCTTTTTTCATTGTATACTTGTCCTCTTGGACGTTTGGTTTCTGATCGGGGTTTTCAGTATCACACCTATGCAGATGATACACAGATATATCAAAGCTTTGCATCCATTGATACTGCAGTGTGGCAGTCCGTGACGGAATGCCTGTCAGGCGTTTCCTCATGGATGACCGCACATCATCTGAAATTGAACATGGATAAGACTGAAATTCTGGTATTTCAACCGGATCGTGTGTCAGTTCCCTTATTATGTCCTTCTTTGCATATCCAGGGCTCAGTTGTGGCCCCGGTTTCAGCTGCCGAGAGCCTTGGTGTTTTGCTGGATGATCGTTTGTCCTTGCGTCCTTTTATTAATAGGACTGCTAAGGCATGTAATTTTCACCTTTTGAACATTCGCAGGATTCGCAAGTTTTTGTCTCCTGAAACAGCCCATCTGCTTGTTCAGGCTTTGGTGGTATCCCGCTTGGACTATTGTAATAGCTTAATAGCTGGCTTGCCCTCTTCTGTGCTTCTTCCACTGGTTCTGGTTCAGAACAGCGCTGTTCGTGTTGTTCTGAACTTGCCCCGATACTCCCATATTACTATGGCCCGTAGGAATCTTCAGTTGGCTACCCATTCGGACTAGGGCCCAATTTAAATTATTGGTTCTTGCCTTCAAGGCTTTGCGCTCTAATGTCCCTCATTACTTATCATCTAGGCTTTCCTGGTATGTTCCTGGTAGGAATTTAAGATCAGTGGGCCAGGGATTATTAGCAGTCCCACCGACACGCTCTGCCTTGTCAAGGCTGCGAACCTTTCAGGACCTGGTTCCACTTTTGTGGAACAGGCTTCCCATGGACCTCTGATTGGAGGAGGATCTTTCCCGCTTTCGAACGGGATTAAAGACATATCTTTTTAGTCAGCCAGAATGAGTGGTTGGGCTAATGTGGTGGTTGCTGGGATTTGATACTGCATAGTAAGTGGTTGGTGTTGGTTATTTTATTGTATTGTTATGTTTACTGTATATGTTATTTGTCCCGCCCTTTGGTATAAGGGGCGTTATAAATAAACGTTTATTATTATTATTATTATATATTCTTTTTCATTGTCAGAATCAGCACCACTCCCAACTAATTTATATCCCTGGGGTGGTTTCAATGTGCAGTTGTTGTTTTTTTTAAGCATAGGCATGTAGGGGAAAGGGAAGCAGGTTCCTTCCTCTCTTTGTGCCAGGTTGGCAGCTCCAGTGAATTCACCCGCTGGCATTAGTGATTCATTGAATGTGTGCCGACGATGGGGAACTTTGGCACAAAAGGCCAATCCCAGTTCCGGCTGCGTTAGCAGAAGTGGCCTGTGCCAGGTTTGGCAGGGCAGCACTGCCACACTGCTTGGGAGTGGCAGCGCTCCCAGTTGGAGCTCTGTGTTCAGGATTGCATAGCAGAGCCGAGAGCAGCACGGGACTTCTCCAGATTCTCTAGAAAGTAGAGGAGGAAGGGCTGTGGCACATTTAAGAGAGGTGTATGTTGGAGTAAAGCTCCCACCATCTCCAGCCAACACAGGGCCATTGGCCATGCTGCCTGGGGATGGTGGGAGTTGTAGTCCAACACATCTGGAGGGCACCAGGTTGGGGAAGGCTGGAGTATACACAGGCAGGTTTGTTTCCACACTTGCAAGGATGCTGAAAGAAGAGGGAAAACTCATCCACCTTACTTTCTGAGAGGGCCAGTAGCAAGGTTTTTAAACTCTGTCTGTCAGGTAAAGCTGTTAGCTTTCGTGGAAATGTTGGGCCATCCGTGGGACTCGGGGCAGCTGGCATTCGCTGCTTTAGGTTAAAGGGAAGGATGCCATACTACTCTGAACATGCCTGATCTCCAGAAACTAAACAGGGTCAGGCCTGGTTAGTAATTGGACCTTGGGATACCAGCTCCTGCAGGGAGGGACCACAGCTCAGTGTGACAGAGCACATGCTTGCATGCAGAAGGCCCCAGGTTTGACCCCCCGGCCTCCCCAGGTAGGGCTAGGAAAGAATCCTGCCTGAAACCCTGGAGAGCCATGGCTGCCAGTCAGTGTCGACAATACTGCACAGGCGGTTCACCTCCAGCATCTCAGCCCTTCCCTTCCTTCTTTGGCCTCCCACGCCATTCTAGGCCCTGGCTGAGCCCTGCCTGCACCAAAAGTGACATGCCACTTCCACCTCACCGCCCTTGAAGCCTAAGAGGGGAGACGGGTCGTCTTTCCCCCACCCCCAAATAGACATGAAATCTGTCCGTCCTCTTCCCGGCTCCCTGACAGGCGGCTGCTTACGGCCGTGCTCACTGGCAAGGGCCGGAGTGGTCTTAGCTGCCAGCAGGCTGGTGATTGGGCCTCCTTGCCTCACCCCCTCTTTCAACCTGCTTTCAGGGTGGCTGGATGTTGACGGAATCTACGCACTAGGAGCGATTGGTAACTGTGCTAAGCGAGTAATAGCTAGGCATAGAAAGGTAGGCACTTGAAATAGTTAACGCTGCGCCCCTGCAATAACTCCAGGTAATGTTTTGTGTGCGCACTCTGGGAACGTTTTAGGCCCTAGTCAACATCCCATTTTCTTGGAGACTCCCTGTTGAGGGCAAGGCAGCATCTCAAGTCCTGTCTCCTGTAGCCTGCTGGGAAGCCGTTGTCTCAGGCACCACTTCCTTCACAACAGGGAGAGGGGCAGCACCACTGCACGCGCACGCTACGCGCAGTAACGGCAGAAATCATTGCCCGTGCTCTGTTTTGGCTTCAGATGTTGTTATGGAGCCAAAACTCATTGGCTACGGGATGTCATTGTCAAGCAAATCATGGAGTAAAGGCCATGCTCCCTGACCTCACCATAGCATTCTTTATTTTTTTAAATGGTGATTATACCTCATCTTTTGAATATTTAGTCCAGGGCCTTTAGTTTCAGATCCCTAATTTTAGGTTGGACGTGGTTAGATTTCCTGGGGTTCGCATCAGATACTTGCTTTTCCAAAGCAACTCCTTCCCTGCCGCTAGTCCTGGTGCCAATTTTGCTCCTTCCCTCATCTTGTGGCAGACGGCTTAACCTGGATGCTCGCTGTTACTCTGTGTACGTGAGTGAGAGTAGGACGGTGGCTGCTTGAGGGGAGATGGGTTGATTGTGAGATCGGGCTGGTGGGTGGGAGATGTAGCCTGAAGGCTCGCAGACCTTCATATCCCATCGCGCCTGATCAGTCTGCAACTACTGCGCATGGCTTATCTGTCTTTCTGTCTGTCTCTCTTGCTCTCCCTGCTTCACAGATAGGCAAAGAAAAGGTAAGACTCTTCTGACTAATTAACACCGCTAGTTGGGGAGGCTATTAAATGTCTGCTAAAGCGTCTGCCAAAGAGAAGATAACCACCTTGCTATGTTTTATGATGAAAGGCAGTCTATCGTTAATTGTAATAAATAATACATGACTAATAACTCTTGGCTTGGCTTGGTACCCATGGGAGCAGATCTCTTAATTATTATGTTTTTAAGCTACTCTCTTACGGGCTGAAGGAAGAGAAGTATCATCTCAGTATTTTAATCATGAATGTGGACAACTTGTTTTAACCACTGTGCCACAGAAATTTCCGTGGCATGGCGGCTCAAACAGCTTTGGGTTAGAGGAGGCAACTGATGCAAAAGGTTAAGTTCTGCTTCATTTCTAAACTTTAAGAGCTGGCGGACTTCAGTGGGCCAGGTACCACCATCCTACTAAGAGTTGATCAGACTTTGGTAGAGTCGTTGCTGTGTTGGGTTTGGCAGAGAGAGGATCCAGCAGCCAGACCCCAGGAGAAGGCGGTTCTCTCACTCTACTAACAGGTGGATGCAATGCACCAAACATTCTGGGCACAGATGCTAACATGGCTGCTGCTTTAGATGGTTGGGGGGGTTTTTTTGCATTTAAAGCTTACCATGTCCTCTGTGACCGTGTATGTGATGCACAGCATTACAACTCTGTTAAGTTCGGAAAGGAAAGTACCGGTAGGTAGAAGAGACCACAATGCACATTTTTCTGTGCCATTTAGCTTTCCTTTGTGGGACGGGGGAGAAACTTAAAAATTCCAGGAAGAAACTTGCATTTTTTAAAAATTCCAGGGAGAAACATAAATGTTCTGTGGGTAGTATAACATTTTCCTGTGCCACTTAGCTTTCCTTTGTGTGGGGTAGGGAGAAACCTTTTTCATGCTACTGTGGTCTTTGTAAAAGTTCTATGGGTATTTTTGAACATTTATAGATGATTGGTCAAAATAATGTAACTGACAATCCCCCCCCCTGCAAGATCTCTCTAAACTGGGTCTGGCTTGTATGAGGTTCACGCTTGCTGCTAGCCTAGTCCCACCCCCAAGTGAAGTAAACACCCTCGAGAAGAAGGGAGGGGTAACTCGGGACAGGTCAGACTTGCCAGAGACGGGCTATATCCCAGTGACCCCTTCCTTAAGTTGGCTTCTTAATGTGAGGTAGCAGTTAGATCCGGATTCAGTTCACTTCTCACTAAGATTGTGATCTTATGTTCGCTTGCTTGGGAGTGAAGCCCATTGAACTCCGTTGGCATGACTTCTGAGTAAGCATGCATAGGATGTGACTGCAGGGGCTGTAAATCTCTGAATTTAGCTCCCAAGTTTGCTCATGGGGCCTATTTCTACTATTATCAATTGACTTTATCTCCAAGCCCAGCGGTGCTTGTAATCAGCCCAGAAAGGGAACGTCCTGCTGCCCCTTTAAAGCAGTGGTATTCAAATGTTGTCCCCTCGAAGAAGCCCGTTTCCCAATGACGTGTCCAACGAGGCACCCCTACATTTTGCAAAGTCACCTGGGGCAAATTCTGGGGTGCCTGCTTGGTGCATGCCTGGCCTTGGCCTGGCCTGTTTGACATTTCAAAATGTAAGCTGTGTGACCTCCCAGCACTCCTCTGCATTTGAAGATGGGTACAGAGAGGCAAGCCGTCTTTCAGGAGAGATCTTCTTGAGAACTGGGTTGGGCAACTTGTGCCTCTCCAGATGTTTTGGCCTACAACTCCCATTGGCCTTGTTAGCATAGCCAGTGGTAAGGGATGTGGGAGTTGTAGGCCAAAACATCTGGAGGGCCGCATGCCCCCCCCCCCCAAAATAGATTTTATGCTGTTTGTGGGCTTCCTAGGGGTGTCGATCTGACTGCAGCTAGAAAGAGGGTGCTGTCTGATCCGGCAGGGTTCCGAGCTCCTGTTTCTATGCCTCTGGGAATTCCAGAGCACACGTGTGTGTAATGCAAGGTGTGGGGTTGAATTCTTTGAGGCGGGGCATCCACTACCATTTCAACACCTGTGGTCTTTCCCCCTCCATAGAGCCATACACGGTTGGCTACAGCCAGTCCAGCCTGATCCACCTGGTGGGACCGTCTGACTGCACCATGCATGGATTTGTACACGGAGGTAAGTCCCGTCGGTGTGCCCCGGCTGGCCTTGAGGCGCCATTTTGGTGCTGCGCGGTGGCTCCGCAAGAGCTCTCAGTGCTCAGTAGAAAGGAGAACCCCGGATTGACTCTTCCTCCTGCTTGCGTTGTGTGTCTGATGCACGGCCACGTCGGAGGTGAAGCCCCCCCCCCCCCCGCAACTCATTTATCAAGTGCTGCCGATGCCTTCTGTTTGTTCTGTCTGTCTTGGACTGTAGGCTCGCTGGGGGCAGAGATTGTCCCTTCTTTACGGCGAGTATCACATGAGCGCTGCAGACATCTCTGACAGCAGTATCGGAATCTGCTGAGGAGCTGGAGGGCTTGAACGGGGAACCCCGGGGGTTCAGGGCTGGGGGCTGCCCCTGGTAAGCTGGCTAGGACTGTGTATCTTCGGGTCTCGGCATCATCTCCGGGCATAGAAGGCGCTCGGGGTGTGCAGCTTTGGCCCCTGCAACTGGCAGGCCACATGAAGCCTCTGGATGGGCCAGCAGTCTGTGGATACGGAGAGCCTGGCCTTTTCTTTGTCAGATCAGCTGGAAAGGTGTTGCTTGCTTCCCTTCAGGCTCCGCCTTTTCCGGTTTCCAGCTCTGGCAACTGGTCTCGGGGGGGGGGGCTGAATGGGAGGGGATTTCCTTCCAGTTTGGATTCGGGTGCAGCCGCCCCTGGCCACTGAGGAGCCAAAGGAAGCCCCTTTTAATGACCCAATAGGTCCAGTTTGTTCTGAATGTAGACTTTATTTCTGCTGACAGTGGAATCAGGTGGCTTCTGTTTTGGCATTCTTTCAGTTTCATTGCCTGGATGGATTTACATTTACAATTTACATTAAATTGACTGCTCAGCCAAAAAACAAAGCAAAAACAAACCCAAAAACAACAGCACAAATTAGTCTAGCAAATGTGTTGAGAGGCTGAATTGTTCCCAATTTCCCAGTAAAATGCAACATCTGTCAACTTGTGCAAAAAGCTTCCGTTGGCACAGACTTGCTTTTCAGCTGCAGATCGGCGTCTCGTTGGCAGCTCCATCGACAGTGCGCTGTCCGCTCATCTGTGAGTGTACTTGCAACGACCAAACGGTGCGTAATACCACCAGGTAGAATCGCCCACAATTGTGGAGACAGACAAGTCTCCTGCGGAAAGGGGCTTGAAAGGAGAAACAGGCCGAATAGCCCAAAGTCAGTGGAATAATGCAATTTTCTCATTTGCTTCCGAAGAGGGCATCGGCATGCGTGGGGGGGGGCGATGGGGAATGTGAGTGTGAAACAGTTTACTGTCAATTGAGGTAGTAATACGATAACTGCGGGTGCTTTGGACTCTTCTCCGCTCAAGTGCCGCACCTGCGACTGACTATTCAGCCAACAAGATTGCTTTTCTCTTGAATAAATAAATGCTGGCAGCTGGAGGCTTGCATTTACCATGGATTTTCAGGAGCAGTTGTAGCCATATCATGGTGGGGCACGTTTTCGGCCAGCTCTGGGCTAGGGACGCAGAAGAGATTAACAGGAGGCAAGCACGCTGCGGGTGGGCAGTATTCGGAGGCTGCGTTCCAGTGGTGGGCGGGGCCGAAATGCCAGCCTATTTTAGCTGAGAGCTCTTCCTGCCTTCGGAGAGGCATGCCAACCTTTCAGAGCGGGGAATTATGCAGTACAAAAGCCGGGAAATCACCCAGTGATTGGTGCTTGGGGGAAATGGGGCGTGGCCATCTAGGGAACCTGGCAGGCTGGATTTGGCCTCCGGGCCAGCAGTTCCCCACCTCTGCTTTTAAGGAGAAATGTCCCTCCTAGAAAGGGCCAGGCAGGAGGATTTAAAGAGTCCAAGCCACGCAGGTTCAGGGATGTCACGCTTGTTTTATCTGAGGTCAAGTCAAGGAGTGCTGAGGCAGAGCTGTTGGCCCACCTGCCAGCTAACTTCCTGCTTCTTTTGTAGGAACTGGTGGATGGGTCCCATGAGGCCACAGCAGATGGGCACGTGTGAGTCCTTGCACCAACTAGAATCATAGAATCATAGAAAAGTAGAGTTGGAAGGGGCCTACAAGGCCATCGAGTCCAACCCCCTGCTCAATGCAGGAATCTAGGTCAAAGCATCTCTGACAGATGTCTGTCCAGCTGCACCTTGAATGCCTCCAGAGTGGGAGAACCCACAACCTCCCTAGGTAGTTGATTCCATTGTCTTATTGCTCTGACAGTCAGGAAATTTTTCCTGATGTTTAGGTGGAATCTAGGTTCCTGTAACTTGAGCCCATTATTCCGTGTCCTGCAAACTGGGATGATCGAGAAGAGATCTTTGCCCTCCTCTGTGTGACATCCCTTCAAATACTGGAAGAGTGCGATCATATCTCCCCTCATTCTCCTCTTCTGAAGGCTAAACATGCCCAGTTCTTTCAGTCTCTCCTCATAGGGCCTTGTTTCCAGTCCCTTTATCATCCTTGTTGCCCTCCTCTGAACCCTCTCCAGTTTGTCTATGTCCTTCTTAAAGTGAGGTGCCCAGAACTGGACGCAGTACTCAAGATGAGGCCTAACCAGTGCCGAGTAAAGGGGAATTATCACTTCCCGCGATTTGGAAGCTATACTTCTATTAATACAGCCCAAAATTGCATTTGCCTTCTTTGCAGCCACATCGCATTGCTGGCTCATATTCAGTTTGTGATCTACCACAATTCCAAGATCCTTCTCACTTGTAGTATTGTTGAGCCAAGTGTCCCCCATTCTGTAACTCTGCATTTGGTTTCCTCTCCCTAGGTGCAGCACTTGGCATTTATCCCTATTAAATTTCATTCTGTTGTTTTCGGCCCAGCGCTCCAGCCTATCGAGGTCACTTTGAATTTTGTTTCTGTCTTCCAGAGTATTAGCTGTTCCACCCAACTTTGTGTCATCTGCAAATTTGATAAGCATTCCCTGTACCTCCTGATCCAAGTCATTAATAAAAATGTTGAAGAGCACCGGGCCCAGGACCGAGCCCTGTGGTACCCCGCTCGTTACCTCTCCCCAGTTTGAGAAGGAACCATTGATAAGCACTCTTTGAGTCCGATTCTTTAGCCAATTGTGGATCCACCTGATAGTTGTTCCATCTAGCCCACTCTTAGCTAGCTTACTAATCAGGATATCATGAGGCACTTTGTCGAAAGCTTTGCTGAAGTCCAGATATATAATGTCCACAGCATTCCCACAGTCCACAAGGGAGGTTACCCGATCCAAAAATGAGATCAGATTAGTCTGACAGGATTTGTTCTTGACAAATCCATGCTGGCTTCCAGTAATCACTGCATTGTTTTCAAGGTGCTTGCAGACTGACTTCTTTATAATCTGCTCAAAAATCTTCCCGGGGATTGATGTCAGACTGACTGGCCTATAGTTCCCAGGTTCCTCCTTCTTGCCCTTTTTGAAGATGGGAACAACATTTGCCCTCCTCCAGTCGTCTGGCACTTCACCTGTCCTCCATGATTTCTCAAAGATAATAGACAGTGGTTCTGAGAGTTCTTCTGCCAGTTCCTTTATTACTCTAGGATGCAGCTCATCAGGCCCTGGAGATTTAAACTCGTTCAGAGTAATCAGGTGCTCCTTGACCATTTGCCTATCAATCTCAAGCTGCAATTCTGCCCCTTCAGTCTGCACTTCAGGTTTGCCAGGGGGGTCATAGACCCTCTTTTGGGAGAAGACCGAGCCGAAGTAGGAATTGAACACTTCTGCCTTTTCTTTGTCTTCTGTTATCAATTGGCCATCCTCATTGCGTAGTTGAACCACCAGTTCTTTCTTCTGTCTTTTACTGTGCATGTATCTGAAGAAAGCTTTTTTGTTGCTTTTAGCATTCCTTGCTAACCTTAGCTCATTCTCAGCTTTAGCCTTCCTGACACTATTCCTGCAGTTCTGTGCTACCTGCCTGTACTCTTCCCCTGTAGCCTGTCCTTCCTTCCACTTCCTATACGTGTCCTTTTTTGTTTTCAGGTCATCCTTGAGTTTATTGTGAAGCCACATTGGCTTCTTCTGTTGCCCTCTGCCTTTTTTCCTTGTGGGAATTGTTTGCAATTGTGCCTTTAAAATTTCCTTTTTTAAAAACTCCCACCCCTCCTGGGCTCCCTTTCTCATGAGAGTCACTTGCCATGGGATCTTACTAATCATTGTTCTGAGTTTGTTAAAATTAGCTTTCCTAAAATCCAGGGTACGTGTTTGGCTACACTCAGCTTTTGCTTCCGTTAGAATCAAGAACTCAAGTATAACATGGTCACTTTCCCCCAGAGTTCCCGAAACTGCCACTTTATCCACTAACTCGTCTCTGTTGGTTAGAATCAGGTCAAGGATAGCCGATCCTCTAGTTCCTTCCTCCACTTTCTGTAGGAGGAAGTTATCAGCAGCACAGCTCAGGAATTTCTTGGAGGGGCCATGCTTGGCTGAATAAGTCTCCCAACAGATATCAGGGAAATTGAAGTCTCCCATTACTACCACATTGTGCCTCCTTGAAACAATGGCAATTTGCTTTTCAAAAGTTCCATCCTCGTCTTCTCCTTGATTGGGTGGTCGGTAGTAGACTCCAACCGCCATGTTCGTTTTATTCTTTGCCCCCTTTATTTTAACCCAGATGCTCTCAATGGGCTGCCAAGCTCCTCTTCCTGTATCTCTGTGCAGAGATACGTATTTTTAACATACAGTGCAACTCCACCTCCCTTTCTGTTGCTTCTGTTCCTTTTGAACAAGTTATACCCTTCAATTGCTGTATTCCAGTCATGGGAGTCATCCCACCAGGTTTCAGTTATCCCTATCAAGTCGTACTTGCCCTCATGTATCAAGAGTTCAAGTTCGTCTTGTTTATTGCCCATACTCTGGGCATTAGTATAGAGACATCGAAGACTATGTGCTTTATAGTCCGACTTTCCCCCTACATTTTGTGGTAGACTATCAATGGGCACCGCTGGAGCTGTTCTCTCCATTGTGGCATAGAGGCCTTCTTCCATTGGTACCCCCGAGTTTATGTCTCCCTCCCCTGTTGGATTCAGTTTAAAGCCCTCCTGATTAAGTTCCTCATGCTGTGTCCAAACACATTCTTCCCAGTCCTTGTGAGGTGCAACCCATCCTTTGCCAGCAGTCCATCTTCCAAGAAGTGTAGCCCGTGGTCCCAGAATCCAAATCCCTCACGTCGGCTCCACCTTCATAGCCAGTCATTCACTCGGAGTATTTTTCTTTCCCTTTCTATGCCTCTTCCAAGTACTGGAAGGATGGATGAGAAAACTATCTGGGCCCCAAAGTTCTTGAGTTCCCTTCCCAGCTCTTCAAAGTCTGCCGTGATTTCTTTGTAACTCCGCTTGGCAGTATCATTTGTACCCACGTGGAAGAGAAGAAAGGGGTATGTGTCGGTGGGCTGCATGAGCCTCGGCAGCTGCTCTGTCACATCCTTAATCCGTGCCCCGGGGAGACAGCACACCTGGCGAGTCCATGGGTCTTCGCGACATACTTTGGCTTCGATCCCCTGCAGGAGGGAGTCTCCCACTACGAGTACTCTTCTCTTCCTCTTGCTGTAGGCCTTGGTTTGATTGCCTCCACTTGACTGACCCTCAGCCTCTTGCTCGCTGTCACGTTGGGTGCCCGGTAATCCGTCCTCTGCAGGCTGTCCTCTGCTCTCGTCCTCAAGTACATGGAAGCGGTTCCATAGCTCCACTGCTTCCACAGGCGCAGAATGTCTTGTAGTGGGCCGGTGTGGGGAGCAGGTCCCCTCTCTTTCTTGAAGGGCTTGCCTTTGAAAAAATGCTGCTAGGGCAGTGTTCTCCAACCTTGGGTCCCCAGATGTTTTTGGCCTACAACTCCTAGCATGCCCCAGCCAGCGTAGGCCAAAAACATCTGGGGACCCAAGGTTGGAGAACACTGCTCTAAAACTAGAAGGCCTTCCCTTTAATCAAGAACTAGCATGGTACGCAGGGTGGCATTTTGGCTTTGGGCCATTGAGATTTTGTAGCGGTGGTGAATATAATCTTTCCGGTTTGGGTACTTGATAGTATAGTGCCAGGGTTGCCTTTCACAGCTTTTCTGATGGCAGTAAGATCCACTCTTACATGTGCATGCACACCCATATTGAATATCTCCGTATCTTCTGGTGGTTTGGGGGAAATCTTTCTATTTATAGACGTAAAGACGTCGCTTCTGCTTGAACTAAGTATTGTAGATTGAAGGACCAGGATTAGCAGATGCACAAGAAGTGACTGAAGATGGACGTGCTGCATTCGAAAGCAGTAACAGGAGTTGTGCATAATTACAGCACCAGACCGAGAAGGATGTTGTTGTTTCTTACTTGAATTGATGTGATATTAAAACACAAGTAAAATGGTCGGGATGGTGAACTCTTTATCTATTTTTACTATTGCGCCATTCATTCATTCTGTTTCTATACCACCCAATAGCCAAAGTTCTCTGGGCGGTTTGCAAAGATTAAAACTATGCAAATACAATACATAATGTAAAACCAGTTATGTACAAACATATAAAATAAATTTACGCAATCAATAATAAAAATCCCAGGACCTAAAAACCTTATCATATAATGCCTGGGAGCAGAGGAAAGACTTAACCTGGCACCAAAAAGATGACAACGTTGGCACCAGGCGGACCTCACGGGGGAGAGCTTTCCACAATCGGGGAGCCAGCACCAAAAAGGTCCTCTCCTTTGTTGCCATCTGCTGAACCTCCCTCAGAGGAGGCACTTGGAGAGAGGGTCTCAGATGATGATCGTAATATACAGGTGGGTTCATACTCAACCCCACATTTATCTACTGTGTTTTTCAGCTTTCTAAAAATTAGAACCCCACCGCCACATTTTAAACCCTAGGGAAAACATTGCCCAAGACTCGGAGAGGTTGGCACACATAAAGAGTAAGGTTCCAATCCTACACCCTCTTCCCTGGGAGTAAGCCCCATTGAACTCGGTGGACTTACTTCTGAGTAGACATGCCTAGGATTGCACTGTAAATCTATGGAGTTGACCACTTCTGCCTTGTCATTCTAGCAGCTGTATTAGGGACTGGGATGGGATGGTTTCTCACCCTGAAAGTGAATAAAATCAGAAATATATCAGTCCCAGAGCAATCCATTAGGCCTAATCTTCTGGCTTGATACCAGTTTAGAAAGCAAATGAGGATAAAATGTAGGTTGCAGCGATGCCATTCAGTTTCTCTGAAACCACGTCTTACTCGTATTCAAGTGGGAACAGGCTTGCCGCATGAGTGCCACCAAGGTTCTTGCCAGCCAGATGGCCAGCTCACGGCTTTCCCTGTCACCCAGGTTGAACAGTTGGAGGAAGGACGTAATTGAGGCTGCTGATAGGGCTTGGTCAAGCGGACGGCCAGCTATACTTGATGCTGTTTGTAGCACCTACAGTTTCAGTATAATTCTGTTAGGTGTCCAAGTCCCCAATTCCCACACTAAACAAATATCAAGCTGGAATATCGGCAGAAATCAAGGTGTAATTAGCAGTTAGCAGCTGAAAGCAGCATATGCAGCATCAAGCGTGGCCCTTCCCGCCTTGGCATTCTATTTTTAAAAGGTAGCGTAAGTCACAAGATCTAGGAAAGATTCCGCCAAGGTCTCGAGGTGTATGAAAATCTGTTAAAGGCACCGGGTGCGAAATGTGTCCTAAATTCCACTGTTGGCTTAGCTTCTGAGTCACGGAGGGGGCTGCGGCAGCTAAGATGGGGTCCATTTTCACACAAGACCTCTCAGGGTCAATCCCCAGCAGGAGCAAAGGGTGTGGAAGAGGCATGTTTGGGATTGCCCATCTGATTGGTTTAAGTAGAGAAACACGCAAGGGGAGTCAGGATTAGTTCTGCCTACAGATCTGGCTTGCCCACTCTCAAGAAAGGACATTGTAGAGCAGCAGGAACAGGCTGCCAGAATGAGAAAAGTCCAAAGCATTTGGGGCTTTTTTATGCTAGGGCACGAGAGAGAGAGCAGCCTTCCTCAACCTGGCGTCTTCCAGGCCTGTTGGACTGCAACTCGCATCATTCCCAGCCACCATGCTAGCTGGGGATGATGGGTGTCGCAGTCCCAAATACCTGGAGGGAATCAGGTTGGGGAAGACCGCAGGTGAGGGTTATTGAGTCATGCACGATGCAGAGAAAGCAGTGAGAGTCTTTCTCCCTTGATACTTGAATTTGGGGTCATTGACCGGCAGGAGATTCAGGACAGACCGACAAAGCACTTTTTGGCACAACATGCGGTTAAATTTTGGAACTCATTGCCATGACATGAAGCAATGGTCACCGGCTTGGCCAGTTTTAGAAAAAGGGTTAAACTCATGGGAGTTGTTAGCCGTGGTGCCATTTGATAGGTGTGTGAGCCACACGAGGTTGTGGAAGAGCAACACAGAAACAAATGAGTGATGGCTGAATAAAACATCCATGTTCAGAGGCAGTGTACCTAAACAGCGGGGAATGGGACGGGACTGGGACTCGGGAGATCCGGGTTCTATTCCCCGCTCGGTCATGAAACTCACTGGGTGACTTTGGGCCAGTCACTGACACTCAGCCTAACCTACCTCACAGGGTTGTTGTAAGGATAAAATGGAGAGGAGGAGGAGGAGGAGGATTATGTAAGCCGCCTTGGGTTCCTTGCAGGAAAAACAGTGGGGTATCAATATAATAAATAAATAAATTCCCTTCCTTTTCCTGGCCCCTAGTTGACCACTGTGGGACGCAGGATGCTGGACTAGACAGACCTTTGGTCTGGCCCTGCAAAGCTGCAGAATGAGGAGGCTGAAACGGGAGGAGGCTGCTAGACGTTAGTGTGTGCTCCAAAAGCGGCACGCAGGGTGTGCTCCGTTGCACAGGGGTCGAAGAGAAGGTGATCGGCTGAACTGGAGGAAGGTGGTTTGCGCTCCTCAGCTCTGAGTTCAAGCCTTGCCGCCGCTGGAGGTCCTGACCCTTCCTGCATGTAAACACAGGTGGGAAGCGATTTAGCAGTAAGGTAATCTAGATGGGGCATGGCAGCACCTCCGTTCGTTAGAGAGGGAAAAGTAAATATTCTGCTTGAAAACAGATGAGCTGGTGCCACCAATGGTGCTAGCCAAAGGAGTGGTTGCTATGGTAACTCCTCATTACCGAGAAATCCGTTGGTAATCTAGACCTGTGTAATTAAATGCACTCTTTGGAGAAGGAGGGGGCCCTTAACTTGAAATCGAGTCGTGAGAATAAAATGGAAGCTTTTTTTGATGGCAGCATTATGCCTGGAGACAGAATTGTCCTGCTAAAACTCCAGTTTCATGCCTTTTAAAAATCCTGCTTTGCATGAATTAGGGTGGAATCCTGGTACCTCTGAGCCTTTAGCCAATTCCCATGACTAAATAGGCATATGTTGGAAGGCTGACGAGCCGGTATGAAATGGTTTTGGATCACTGACTTTTAAGCGCTGGTTTGCAAGGTGGGTGCAATGCATGAAATAAGATGTTGGAAAGGGATGCACACACGCCAACGAGCACAGTTTTCTTTCCCTATCAAATTCCATGCTGTCGGAACATAAGTGAACGGGCGATGTTTGAGATCGCCAGGATTCTCTGAACATCATCTCGCTGCTCGTCTCGGGCCTGATTCCTGTTCATGTTTGCGATTGCTGCCCCCTCTGCTCGAACGGGAAACTTACGCAAATCAAGCAGCCGTTGAACGGGAGATTTGCACAAATCTCTCCAAAGTTGCACAGATTTCCTACGTGGGCTAAAGTGGTGCTGCTTGAGTCTACTGAGGAAATTTGCGCAAATCGAAGTGGGAATGGGGAACAAGACAACCATGAGCACGCGTTCAACTATTTGTGAATATTTTTGGCGGGCTCATGCTCAGGTTCGGGGCTTCGAACGGGGCATGCTCGCATGTTTTGCAAGCAAAAACGAAATTCTCGTACATCCCTTCACCCTGCTGGATTAGACCAATGTGGGTCTGTCTTTTCCAGCAACCCATTTCCCACAGTGGCCAGCCAGCCGGCAGCTTTGAGGTGTCCCATAAGCAGGGCTGCAAGGCCTGTAGCCCTTCATACACAGTTGCCTCCCTGGCAACTGGTATTTTACTGCCTCTGAACATGGAGGTCCCACTTCACCATCATGGCTAATAGCTGCAGCTTGACAAACTCATGGAGAACAAGTCTTGGCTGTGAGAGCCGGTGTGTGTCCTGGCATTGCCCCGGTAGGGCCACCCATGGTGCCTGAGGCCCGTTTGGGCTCAAGCGGTGGAACTAAACCCTTTGGGTTGCTGCGTGCGTTACGTGGTCACAATCAGGGGTGTTGCTAGGCACTTAAAAAATTCAGGCCCCACGCCCAAGGGCACAAATCTGCATGGAATTTGTAGAAAAGGTGACACGTGTTTATTTAAATTTTGCAGCTGGCGAATCCAGACCCTTAATTTCTCAGCCAAATAATCTCAAAAATAAATAAATTCTTTCGTTAATTTCCACCCCGCTCCAGCTCATCCCAAACCAATGGAAACAGTTTTTCCCTCCCTAAGCTGAATTGCCATATGGGGGGAGGGGAGAGATTTGGGGTGGGGGGTTGCAGTATACAGGGAGGGGGGAGTTAACTCTTTCCCTCACCTGCTGCAATCCCCCTTGAAAATCACCCCCGCATAGCAATTAAGCTAAGAAAAAATATATTCTATTGGCACCAATAGACACTCAGGTCTCTGGGTAATATATCCAGGACTATGAAATGGATTAGGGGCCAGTGCCCCATGGGACCATGCCTAGCGACGCCCCTGGTCTCTAGGAGTTGGTCTAGATTTCTTGATGCGGCTGTAGGTTTGTATTTAGCCTCCTGTGTCCCCTATTTCCTGTTCCTCCACAGCCCCTCTCTGCTCACACCTAACTCGGTCAAAACCTTGCGCAGTGCAGGGTTTTTGTTTCCTTTCTTTGCACCAACACAACATCCTTGGTGTGTGGCTTCACTGATCACGTTGCGCATGATCTTGTCCATTTTTGCCTTTCACGGGAGGCCGCAGCATCTCTTCCCCACGGGGAACAATTGTTAATTTAGCCACCAGCCCAGCACTAACAGCGCGGCAGCCTTTGTCTCATTGTTTTCCCCACAGGAGCTGGAAGAGCCCGCTGCTGCTACTAACCAGCTCTTGTGATGCGCCGAGGGCCAGCCGATCCCCAGGGTGGCTTGATTAATTGGCCGTTGCGGGCAGAGGGGGTGGAAATGGATGCTGTGTTTTAAAGCCCCCCTCTGTAAATCGGGGTTAATGCCTTTTCATTTGTCTTTGACAAGCCAGCACTAATGGGACAGCGGGCAAGAGATGTCTCCCGAGCGAGACTGGAGCAGATTCCTCCCTTGTAGGCCGGGCCGTCGTACACACAGAGTGCAAGCCGCCACCTCTTGGATTGGCAGAAGCTCTCTCTTAATAAAGGTCAGGGAGCGAGACGGGCAGGAGTTGCTCCGCTCCTGCTTGCAGTCTCTCTGTCGCCGGCACTGTCAGAAGATTTTTGTAAGAAAAGGGCCTATTAGTAAAGAAATTGGGAAGGAGTCACAGCGCAGTGGGAGAGCGCGTGCTTTGCATGGAGGGGAGGCCACAGGTTTAGTCCCTGCATTTCCAGCAAAATGTTTCCGCGGCAGAAGGGCTGTGTCTCCGTCGGATACCCTGGAGAGCCTCCACTCATCAGAGCTGGCAATGCTGGGGTTGGCGGGCCAAAGGGCTCACACCGTGGCCCGGTTTGCACTGTCACAAGGTGGCTAACAGCTTGTTAACCAGCCTGCGTGTGCCGGCTGATTTGCATAATTACCCTTGCTGGGTGCGGCGGCTCCTCCCCTTCGGATCATCTGAACCTGGCGAGGGTGCCTTGCTGGGGTAGTTCGCAAACCGCCCAGAGCCCATGGCCTGTTGTAGGGTTCTGGGGTGGTTTGTTAACCTTCCCAACAAGCCACCCTCACCGGGTTCGTAGCGACACAAGAAGCCACAGGGTTTGGATCGGCAGCTTTGTGCCTTTGGGCACCACAACCCATCAGTGTCTAATAAGCCATGGGGGGCTGCGATGGTTGTGTGAACCAGATCGATGAGCCAGTTCGCACAACACGAAGGTGGCTAACGAGCGGTTTATGAACCACCTTAGCCACCCACCCTTGCAGGGTTCGGACATCATGACAACCTGCGCCAGGCAAGGGTAATTAAGGAAATCAGCTGGCACGCCATTGGCACCCATGGAAGTGGTTAACGGACCACCGTGGCTTATTAACCATCCTCGTGTCATGCAAACCAGCTCAGTATAAGCTAGCTTAGTATATCTGCAGGATGGAGTGGTCCCAAGAATACAGCCGTCCTAGCAGGGACTCTCTGCTGACTCCCTACGTGTATTTTAATAAAGTTTAGAATTAGCTATCACAGAGCTACGACCATCAATCCTAAAAGGTAGACTTTGTGGGCAGGTGGCCCCAGGTTTGTGTCTCCCCGGCTCCACAGTGGGTCTGGAAGGACCTCTTGTCTGAATCCTTGGAGAGCTACTGCCAGTCACGGTGGATGCTCTGGGGCTTGGCAGGCCACTGGCATCTTCGGTTCAAATAATACCTTCAGCACTATATTTTCAATTTGAATTCGAATATTGAGCTTCTGACTCATTTCATTCAGGCATCATGGCATGGATTCTCGGTGATTATGGTGTTGTCACAAAGTGAGAAGCACCCGCAGGTGGTAAACCAGGGCCTGTTTGTGGTATGCAGCTGCAGTGTGTTGTGCTGACCGGGCAGTAGTTTCAGAGGTGCAGTCTCTCCCCTCCCAACAAACCTCTGGTGAGAACTGCTCCATAGGTTTGCGAGGAGGAGGAAGATGACCAATCATTTTGGGTACATTTTTGCTCCAAAGAAATGTTAGCAGGTAGAGGGTGAAATGCTCCAAGCATGGCAAACATCACTAGGCTTCCTTTTGACATGGGTGGCATAATGCTGAATTGGTCCTTATTTTGTGGAGCGGTGGAGATGTGTCCCTCCTCCTTGCCTGGTGCAATTTCGCAGAGTATCACTCTCTAAACTAACTCTGTGATTGTTCCTTATTGCTGGAATTTGTACAATGCCAGGCTGGTGCATGGCTGTTGTGTGTGGTCTGCTCTGTTTCAAAACAGAAAAAACCTCTGGGATGCTGTTTTGTGTGCGTTCACAGGCAAGTAAAGGTTGTGTGTGTGTGGCGGGAGGGGGGTGAACACATGTGCAGCTTGCATTAAAAAAGGAAAAAGGGGGAAAGCTGGAGTGACTTCCCTGCCAGATGGATATCCTATCATTTGCCTGTCATCTGAGAAATGACAAATCTCATTTTTTGATACTGAACACAAAATTACTGACAAATGCCTGGGTAATTATCCTTCCTTTTTAGGTAACAGCTTGAATGAAATGACTGTATATGTTGTGAAAAGCGGTGGATAGAAAGGGGGGAAGTTGTAGACCTTAACACATCCTGCTTAAAAGTTGCTCCGATTGACCTTGGGCAGGACCTCCGGCTGCTAAATGTTTTTCTGTGGGATGGATGAATGGCTGTTTATTTATTTATTTTATTATATTATATTTTTAAATCGCCCATCTGGCTGGTCACCTGGCCACCCTGGGCGATGTACAATCATGGTAAAACACAATGAAAACAATATCAGTGTTTTAAAAAATCCTAACCCACCCCATATTCCCACCTGAAAAGGAATATGTTTACCCCTCTGGGCAAGCTGTGTTGGGATCCTGGTATGAAAACACCTTTATGTGAATTGGTGTTCACAGGTGAGAAGCCTTGGCTTCGGCGGGGGGGGGAGGGGAGAATCCAGAGAGGCTTGTCTGAGAAGATGAAGATGAAAATGTTTATGTTTATTTTATTTTATTTATTTATTATATTTATACCCCGCCTTTTTTCCTGCAAGGAACCTAAGGTGGCTTACATAATCCTGATGGCGCGTGAGTGACAGCAGAGCCCCGTGTGTGCGAGATGGGAGATTAAAAATCCTGTTCGTGTGTAGAGGCCCGTTTATCCACACACAGAAATCCAGATCTTTCTCCCCCTCTCTCTGCGCAGGGTGCAGCGTTTCGGTTGCAATCAGCCAGCCAGCTTTCCAGCCTGTAATCCGACTCCAGCAGCCAGCTTCCCCCATTTGCAGATAGCAAGGAAAAAACTCTGTAACTCCACAGGTCTATTCTACCTGTTTATTTACTTAGCAAAGTAATATTCTACAGAGTATACATTTCCTAGTTACAGTCCATGTGCAGAGTACAATGCATAGCAAGCATTTATTCCAGTGGAGCAATTTGAACTTTACCCCACCTCAGCAGAGGCGCTACATTGTTGCGTAAATCCAGCAAGCAATAGTCAGAAGAAAAGAGTGAAGAGAGAACAGTCCTGCTCCTCTCTAAAAATGGCTTCAGACAGAAAAACAAGTCAGTACATCACCAGAACATCTAAACCATGTGACTAGCTCATACTGTTTCCCACACTTTAGTAACCCCTCTGAGAGCACGAGATTCTAGAGAGACACAACAAACTTGTTTACCGCCATTCTGTTTCTTCCATGTGTAAACAATGTGCTCCAGCTTGTGAATGTGATACATATCACAACAAATCCGCCTCTCCATTTTATCCTCACAACAACCCTGTGTGGTAGGTTAGGCTGAGAGACCGTGACTGGCCCAAAGTCACCCAGGGAGCTTCGTGGCCAAGTGGGGACTAGAACCCGGATCTCCCGAGTCCCAGTCCAACACTCTCACCACTATGCCACACTGGCCCATTTAGATCCTGCCTTTCTGCATATAGAACCCAAGGACCCTAACAGCAGCAGTAATAAATAGACAATAATATATATATTTTTGGCATAGAGCCATGATGGGCGAAGCTTCACCTGAAACCTTTCCCTGTGTGTGTTTAAAGGCATAGGAGCAGGGGCAGTTTTAAAAAGTGGCAACCTGAAGAAGAGGGCGACTGTCCACCTCCCCCTTCTATTTCATTGACCTACACTTTGACCCCTACTGCTTTGTCTGCTTGATTCATGTGGTTCTAAAACACCTACTGTATGTCCCCCAGCTTTTAGAACAGTTATTTTACCTTTATGCCCCTCCTTTCAGTCCGAAATCTGGCTCCCAGATTGGCTTACCACAGTCCAATTGAAAACTGCATCGAAGCCAATTGTATGAAAAAATAGAAATAAAAAATCCCACAAAACCAAATTAATAGAGAAAGCATGAAAGAGCAAATGAGAATATTTGGAGGGAACAAAAAGGAATCCAACCCCAAAGTATGGAGGAACAAGCCAGTGTAAAATTTGCCAGAAGCAGCCCCCTGAGTTCCACGACTAGGGCGCTGCAGCTAATAAGGCCCCGTTGTATGTCTCCACCAGCTGCACCTCTGATGGTAGTGAGATGAGGACCAGGCTTTGTTAATGACCTAAAGGTGCAATCCTATGCATGTTTAGACAGAGAAAAGGCCTACAACACCCAGCATGCCCCAGCCAGCCATGCTGGCTGGGGCATGCTGGGAGTTGTAGGCCTTTTCTCTGTCTAAACATGCATAGGATTGCACCCTAAGTGGGTGAATAGAATCATGTAGGGGCAGGCAGTCCTTCAAGCACCCGGTCCAAACCGTTTAGGGCTTTAAGAACATCAGAAGAGCCGTGCTGGGTCAGACCAAGGATCCATCTAGTCCCGGATTCTGTTCACACAGCAGCCGACCAGCTGCCCACAGGAAACCCACAAGCAGGACATGAGTGCAGCAGCACCCTCCCGCTTGGAAACAGGTAAGAAGTCAATGAAGATCAATTACTGTTGGAGTCAGTGCTCTGAAGGACCCTCCTCCCAGGTGAAAACTCTAGCTGTGGTGCTTTGCATCCGTGGAAGTTTCCAAACAAAGGCAGGGCATTGGAGTAGCCCGGGTGAGATCAAGGTGTTGGTGTTTGAGAGTATGCAGAGTGTGGGAGATAATCCTGTCTGTGTGCTAGCAGACGCCTGAAATTCCACACACAGATCTTCCAGATCTCACCTCCCCCCGCGCAGCATGCAGCGTGTTGTGCCAGTTTGACCAGTCCAGTGTGCCCTGTTGTCAGACTGCTTCCAGCTTCCCCGTTGCAGATTAATCCATGGAGTCAGGAAACACTCTGTAACACCACAGGTCTAATTCTACCTGTTTATTCACTTAGCAAGTAAAGTTCTACAGAGTATACATTTCCTAGTTACAGTCCATGTGCAGAGTATAAATGCATAGCAAGCATTACATCCAGTGGAGTAAGTTGAGCTTCACTCCACCTCAGCAAAGGCGTTACATTGTTGCAGTAACAAAAGCCCAGCAAGAACAAAGAAGAAGAGAGAAAGCAGTCCAGCTTCTCTCTAAGATGGCTTCAGACAGAAAACAAGTTAGCACGTCATCAGAACATACAAACCATGTGACCAGCTCACGTTGTTCTCACAGTCTAGAATCAAGGTTTCTAGTAAGACATAACAAACCTGTTTACAGCCATTCTGTCCCTTCCATGTGTAAACAATGTGCTGCAGCTGGTGAAGTGATACATATCACAACACAAGGCAGGTGCTGCAGTGGCCAGAACGGTTTTCTCCAGGAATGGGTATGAACTGTGCAGTTTCAGCTTGTCTGCCAAGGTCACCACTCTTCAGGACCAGGGCTTGATCTAGGACAGTGATGGCGAACCTTTTTGAGCCCGAGTGCCCAAACTGCAACACAAAACCAACTTACTTATTTCAAAGTGCCAACACTGCAATTAAACCTGAATACCGAGATTTTAGTTTTAGAAAAACAACTCATACAGTTGTCCGAACTAATTCACATCTTTTGTCTTAAAAGAAAAACACAATAAGAGCTTTCAATGATACAAACAGTTTTTTGTTGGGGGAAAAAATCAACTCAAAAAATCAACTCAAAAAACAGGTACTACATTGTACACATAGCCTGAAAGGAATTTATACAAACTTTTTAAATAATTAGGCACATGTATTTTTGGATAAGGGATTCTCAACTTGTAATATGATTATATGCCAGACTGAAATTGTATGGGGCAAGTTTTACCCCGGGTCCTTTCCCTGCTTCTACAGGTGTCGGATTAGTAAAAGTAAAAGTCAACCTGTACTAGGATGAGCAAGATAAACAAGAAAACTAAACATGCTTAACACATTTTAAACACTTTATGTCTTGGACTGCAAACACTGCATTAGGTAAAAGTTTGCATTGGGCATGCTTCTGCACAATTAATGTGATTTTTGCTATTGCATGCATGCTGATAATTTGTCAAACCTTGGCTCATACTCCTTTAGTTTGAGAGCAACACATGCAGCACTCAGGTCAACATGTTAGGGCTTTACATCCAAGCCATGCTCTGTGCATCATTCTTCAAAATCTTTTAAATGTGATAACAATGTAGAAAAGAATTCTGTAACAGGAATTCTAGAATAAAATCATTCTGTTCCACACTGTGAGAAAGAACAAGATCATTAGTGTTTTGCAGAAGGGGACGGTCTTTTCGCGATCTGGTGACCAATGGCTCGAGTGCCCACAGAGAGGTCCCTGCGTGTGCCAGCTGTGGCACCCGTGCCATAGGTTCGCCATCACTGATCTAGGAGTTTCCCCCAAGCTGCAAACCTGGCCCTTAACAGGGGGGGAGTGCAGCTTCTTCTAGAATAGGCTGTTCCCCTAACTCAGGATCAGCTGTCCTACTGACCAACTGCACTTTTTTCTTCTCTGGATGAAGTCTCTTTTTAGCCCGCGTCTGGTTCCGGAGCTCACTGCCTCTCTGGAATCAGATGGAAAGGAGAAAAGCGGGTTGGATTTTGTGCTGCCACTCCGCTTTCTGCCCAACATGGCTAAATGCTGGAGCAGTTTCACAAACCATGGCTGCAAAAATGAGAATAGCGGTTTGAGTCTGAGAATACCCTGATGGTTTTTACGGCCCTCAACCGGTGTCGTCCCCACCCCGGCATCTTCCTCTGAGCAGAGCCCCCCCCCCATTACGCATTATGCACAGCTGCTGCGTGCAAGAGCCATCGCTGCGTCACATTCTCCCCCGACGTATAAGATCGGCTTCCCCCCCGTGCCGTGACCCCATTCCCCTGCCCCACAACATTGGCTGGCAAGGGCAAGGATACTGGCGGTGCCGTGACGGTCCATGTTGCACCTCCTGATCCTGTTGCTTTAATAGCAGCCAAAGGAGCTAGAAAGACAGTCACGGTTTCTGGGAGCGTGCGCTTGCCAGGGTATTTTTAGTCACTGTTAGCTTTTCTGTCAGTTGAAGCCGTGTTGCCCTGCTTTGAGGCGGGGTGGGGGTGGCGGCTAGGTCCGGGGGGAGTACGCTGAAAACAGTGTAGTATAATAAACGGTACTCGGCTGTCACCCTCCCTCCCTCTGACTGCTCAACCTGTACACTGTTTGTTTCACACAGTATTGTTGTGGCAGGCAGGGAGAAGCACCCCGGGCCCAGCAGCTTGGCTCTAGGGCATGGGTGAACCACGTGGGGCCCTCCGGCTGCATGGGGCCCTCAGTCTAATTTAAAAGCCCGCCGTAGTGGCCAGTTCAGACCCTCTGGCGAGAGCGATGTGTCCCTTTCCCAATAACCCACTGTGCGCGGGGAGGGGGGGAGAGAAGAGGTGGGACCGCCTACCACCAGCATGCAGCTGGTTCCCGAGGGAATGCAGCCCTCGGCAGAAGGGGCGGGGTGGGTGGGAGATTTCCCACCTCTGTTCTTGGGGATAGGAACAAGTCACTGCCCGTTTCCCCGCTCTGCAAAGCCTGGTCTACACGTGGAGCAGGATGAGGTGGTATACACTCAGTCTTTTAAATAACTGGTGTGGACTTCACTGCCTGCGCTTTAGCAATTCTCTTCGATGCCCTGTCGCCAACCGCGGGGGAAGCAAGAAGGCTGTTAATTGTTAGCTTTATGCTAGCAGCAAAAAAAAACAACCCTCCCTGCAGCTAAGAAATACTTGCACATCTGGAAAATGGCCTTAGCCCAACCCATTTTGCCTCACCTTGGCCTTCAAGGCTGAGTTTTCTCTCGGCAGCCCTTTGTGAGCTCCTCCTTTCCCACCTGAGCCAGCCCCGCCGCTCACTTGGCAACCCACCTCCCCTTCACAATGTCAATTGCAAGGCCTGCACCTAGCGCACCATTGGTGCTAACTGGGGGAGGAATTGTTCATGAACCGATAGAGACTTCTGGGTGACTCTCATGGTCTCCCTCCCAGAATGACCCCCCCCCTCATGCTTGTATCCATCCTTCCTCCAAAGAGAATCCCATTTTATCCTTGCAGCAAACCTCTTGGGAAGTATGTTGACTTGACAGGTGACTGGCACAAGGCCACCGCTTGCTGAGCAGGGCTTTGAATTCAGGCCTCTGCTCCTGGCCCAGCGCGCGCGAACCACAACATCACCGGGGGGGGGGGGGAGTTGCTTCCAAATATTCGTCTATCTAGTTGCTCAGCCGGGCCATGTTTCGCCCCTCTTGAAGCCTCTCAAGGTACAGCCCTATGTTGAGACAGCAGAAGGCCTACAACTCCCAGCCTGCCCCAGCCAGCATAGCTGGCTGGGGCACGCTGGGAGTTATAGGCCTTTTTTCCTGTCTAAACTTGCTTAGGATTGTACCCTTACTCAGTTAACTGCATCTTGCAATCTCACAGGCAGGTGTGAGTATCTTGAATCCTTAATGTTTTGTTCAAAATACGGTCTCTGTGTAGGAGTGCTAAGCAGATGTGCGTAGTGGGATGCAGCCTCAGATATGACGGATTGCCTTTTCCTGGAATGTTCCCTTTTAACGCTAGAGAGAGACGGATTTCCGGCACATCCAAACTCTCCTGTGCTTGGAATGTACAGTCCGATTTGGCCCCCAGTTTATTCAGGGCAGGATGCAAAAGGGGATGGAGACTGCAGCTGCCTGCACTCCCTGCAAACTTCCACAGTTGTAGTAGGCCCTCCCCCCCACATTCCCATTCTGGGCCCCAAAGCAGCAGCGTGGAAAACATGACAAGCGCTGCATCTCCTCACTTGACTGTTTTGTTCCTGCCAAGGGCCTGCCATGTCCCAGGCTCTGAAGGGCTTGAAAGTCTGTCTCCACAAGGAGGGCTGGATTGTTGACTCGCGTGAAATGCCTCTTGGGTAAAGATCTCCCACTCTCTCTGGCCCTCCCCTTCTCTTCCGGCCTCCTCCTGACTGCTTCACTGTGCTTGAGCACAAATAGCTTTGCTCAGTTTGCAGAATAATGGCCAGGCTCTCCTTTGATGATCCTTTCAGGAAGTGGAAATTAAAGCCTAGAGGAAGAATCCAGATCCTTTTGATCAGAGACCATACCAAAAGGGAGGTAGAATCCTCCAAGCCCTTGATGTTTCATTGCCTGTAATGCTTCTTTTAAAAAGCTGGCTACATTTTCTCTAAAGGGTATATGGCTGTGTTAAACTGCCAGGTAGTTTATTTTTGTAAACATTTATATTCCTTTCCATGTAGTTCTAGGAGGGGCTAACAAAAGAAAAGGAAATACCATCTGTATCAATAAATACAAACTACAATAATTGTTTTTAAATTTTGTATGTTAAAAGATTTTATATTATGTTTTTATTATGTTGTATTTTCGGGTTGTAGTTTTGTGCCCAGAAAGCTTTAGCTATTGGGCTGGTATAGAAATGAAATAAATGAAATGAAATGAAACACTTAAACATGGTTATTTTAAAAGAAGAAAGAGCCAGCAGAAAGAGAAAATCGTAAGGAGAGCAGCAAAAACCTGTCTGCTGAAGTTGACTAAAATCACCAACAACCGAAGGCCTTGCTAAAAAGGAAGGTCTCCAGATGGTGGCAGAAGACCATCCGGGAAGGGGGCAAGGCGGATAACTCTCAGCAGGGAATCCCAAAGTCTGGGCTCATCCACCAAAAAACCCCCTTCCTCATCCTAATCACCCGTGATTTTGGGACACCCAAGAGGGCCTCTGGGGATGATCTTAGTACTTGTTTGCCCCATATTGAAGCTGGTGGTCTCTGAAGATCCAGCTATGATTTCAGAGCGTTTCCTTAATGCTGGTTGTGGCCTTATTTGCTGAGGCCTTCTCAGAGTCCTTGTTTGCAACGTGCAGCTAGTTCCTAAGAGGACTGTGTGGGGTTCAGGTTTGCTGGGAAGATGCAGTAACTGCTGCCCTTGAAGCTCTGTCTGGCCAGTCCCCTAAGCTCAGGTGTGAGCAAGGACTCAGTGAGGCTTCCTCGTTCGTGAGGCTACTGAGCCCAGTCCAAATTCATGGACCCTTGGTGAAGAAGCTCTACCCCTGGCGGCTCCAAATCCTGCTCAGACCCCTCTCGGGCATCGGACACTTCGTTGGATGCTTTTGAGCCTATCTTTACATTTCAGGAGCTAGAAATGCATTTAAAAAAAACACAAACAAACCTGAGTTTCTCAAGCTGCTGAATTCTGCAGGCAATACCAATTTCTGCTGAGTTCATTTTGTGCAGCCCTAAATAATCACCGTGAAATAATCAGGTACCTTTCGCAGGTTCCAGAGAGATGTAGGTTTCTAGTCCTTGCAGAAGAATGCCTGAAACCATCTTTGCAGGTTCTGGTAAATTTCTTTTTTAAACTAACGTTTGACTCTGCCACTTTATTTATTGATGGTTAGTTTTGGTTCTTTGTGTGTCGCTCCTGTGTTCAGCTTGCTATAAATCTGTTTTATCAATTGTTTATTGTTTTTGTTCTGTAAACCGTTTTGAGCGACTCCTTTTTTGGAGGGGAAAGGTGGGGCATACATTTCTTAAATAAAATTGAACAAAATAAAGCAGATGTTGTTGGACGATGACTCCCATCATCCCCAACCATTGGCCATGCTGACTGGGGCAGATGGGAGTTGGGGATTCAATGACATTTGGGGGGCGGGTCACAGCTTCCCTGCCAGAGGAGGCCTGAGTGGGGAGGAAGCCAGGGCTTCGCAGCTCTAGACAGGCTTGCCCTGGAGATCTGCCTGCCAGCTGCCTCACTTAATGAGTGGCCATTCTTCTCTTCCTGCAGGTGTTACTATGAAGCTGATGGACGAAGTGGCTGGGATTGTTGCTGCCCGTCACTGCAAGACCAACATCGTGACGGCATCTGTGGATGCCATCAATTTCCACGAGAAGATTAAAAAAGGTAAAGGACCAAGTACTGCAGCCCTGCGGGGTAAGTGGCATGTTTCATGGCCCATTCCCCCGTCACAGGCGGGGTCCAAAGGCTGAGAAGATGGAGACAGCCAGATTCCTGAACGGCTGCAGGAGGCAGGCAGCCAAGTGGCTACCCTGTCGGGAGAGGAGGAGGAGGAGGAGGAGGAGGAGGAGGAAGAGGAGACGCAGCCGCCTTAAGCCCAGTGGTCTTTCTAGCTTTGTCCCTGGAGGCTGGACTACACACACACACACACACACACACCACACACCTACGCCTGTTTCTCTAGTGCCATTTAAACCTTGAGTTGGCTCCAGACCAGCAACACTCCAAGCTTCCTGCTTGTCAAGCAAGCCATCCTGATTGTGCATCCAGCCCCACCAGGAACTCTCCAAGGTCCTGACCATGTACTTACCTTTTCCATGCCTAGCCAGAACGCTCCCAGAAGAACACTGCAAGTCTCTTAACTTGGTTCTTCCGTGTTCCAGAGGGACGGCCGTGCTGCAAAACCAGCATAGCCTTGTGCCCCTTTAAACACTAACAAATGTGTTACGGGCATGAGTCTTCATGAGGTATGGTCCGTCGCATCAGATGTGTTTTGATATGCCTGCCATGGCTTGAGGGACAAGGAAATTCTGGGCAGAGTTGCAGTCTCGATTCGGTACTTAATTTCTGCTTTCTCTTCTTGTCTGTGGTAAAACTCAACAAAGCAAGGTGATCCCAACATGGATCTTTTGAAAGCGGCTGCGGACCATCTCAAAGTGGGGTGGCAGGAACATGGGCAACCAATTTTGCAGCACCGGGACATGATCCCAATGGGCTCCCTGCCAGCGGGGCTGTGTTTATTCTACACTGAATGACTCTGGAGTGAACTTCTGCTGGAGGTCTGTCTGATTGTTGGGGAAAATATAAGATTAGCTTGCTGCGGAATCAGCCGTGTGCTACTTTGTGGTTGCAAGGGTTTTTTTTTTTAAAGAAAAGAAACAGTTCCTATGTCTCTGCAAGCTCCTTTAATGCGTTGTTGGACAAAGTGGTACGGAAGTTGGTGAAGAGCTGGGTCTAGGTTTCTTCCTGTGATACAGTAGCTAGTTTTCCGAAATGTGGAAGAAAAGTAGGACCACCGGTGCTACCTGGAGTTAGGGTCACATTGGGGCCACGGGATCATAAGCGTAAGTGTGAGCCTCTGAATCCCCACAGACTGCGAACATAGGTGTGGTCATGTACCCGCTCATCTCTCCTAGTAAAGGATAGTTTCTGTTAATACCTTTTTCCATAGGCTTGCTGGGTCATACTAGAGGCCAGTCCAGAGTTTTATTTTTGCGATTGTCCAGCCAGGTATATATTTATTTAGAAGATGTATGTCCCACCTTTTGATAGAATGATCCTCAAGGTAGTGTGCAATAGATTGTAGTAGCACAGACACGCACATCACACAACCTAGCAGTCCTTAATCCCCCAGTCAGTGGATGGGGCTGGGCGATGCCTCCCGTCAGCTCAGCAGTCTCGGGGCAACTGACCATTGGGGCCAAGTTTTCCTGCTGACAGCGGGGAGGTGAGCAGCAGCTGCTCCTCCTCTGGCCAGTGGATGGGGCTAGGTTGGTCTCCCCCTTGCCATAATGTTCTTCCTGGGAGGCAGGAGGGGGCGGCATGCAGCCCGATGGTCCCCCAGCTGATGGCAGAGGCCAGGCGGTGCTTCCCTTCAGCTTTGCGGTCCCAAGGCAACTGGCCGGATGTCCCTGGTAAGCTCACGCACAGGGCAAGAGAGTGCTGGTGTTCTCCTTTTGTTTGAATAGCGGTGCTGGGCGCATAGGCATGCTGCTTCTGAATCGTGCAGTGTTGCAACAGGCAGCCTCCTCCGTGAACAGGCACTGAACAGGCTCACTAGGAGCCTTTGGTTCCGTAATTTTTTCTCTCGGCACGCTAGTGCGCCCTGGCAAACAGTTTGGGAAGCCCCGGGACCCTTTGGGGGCAATGCAAGAAGACCTTGTTGTGCGAGAGTCCTCGCCCCAGCTTAGTTCAGTTGAGCCCTGATATGTGAAGCAAGGGAAGCCTGCCTTTTCTAGCCATGTTGGTCGCAGCAGCATCTTTTGGAAAACATTCACTTTGAAAGTCAACTGGATTAAATTAGCTTTTAAAATCTTTACAGGAGAGAATGTGGGTCACAGTTTCTTACCCACCCCTCACCCCCCAGAGTGGAAAGAGACCATCTCCTGAGAAACTGACTTTTCCAGCTCAATGCACAGTCTCTTGAGTGCGATGGAAAAATCCCATGAAATTTAGTGGCAGTTCAATGAGGTCCTTTCCCCCCCTAGGCAATATTGAGCCTAATCGGAGATCTGTTATGAACTCCAAAGACCTTCCGCTGTAAACCTTCAGTAACACAACACGCTCTAGAAGAGGTAGTGAAGGGAATGACCGGAAGGTCATCCAAACCGACCCCAGTTTTGCACTGAGGCAAGATCCACTCCACCCACGTGCTCCCTCAGCAGGAGCCGGCTTCCTCCAGAGGGTAATTACCTGCCAAAAGAGAGAGGCAGAAACGAGGTGAACCCAGCCAGGACTGCCTTCAGCGTAAAGCGCCAAGTTGGGTTAAAAAGAAATTTCCCTAGCTCAAGCAAGCACCAGCAAGTGTTTGGGGAGCAGCTTGTGAATGTGTGACTGTGGACAAACTGCTAAGCTGGGGGAAAGGACGCCTGAAACTGCCCAACGCGGAGCCATCTGAGGCACCTAACCTAAGGAGCAGAAGAAGCTGCCTCCTCCCCCTTGCTCTACTAGCCCAGTATTGTCGGCACTGACTGGCAGGGTCTTTCCCAGCCCTGCTGCGTGTGAGGCCCTTGTGAAGGGGCATGCAGAGCATGTGTGCTTGCAGGTTGATTGTCCGGTGTTCCACCTGCGGCATTTCCTTCAAAAATAACTCTATGCAGCAGGGCGGCGAAAGACCCCAGCCGGAGAGCTGGCTAAGACCAGGGAGGGGCCAAAGGCCTGGTGGGAGAGGACGCCTTTTGTGGGTTCAGTCTCACAGTGTGGTGCAGCGTTGGTGCACCTCTGCTAGTGGTACTTGTACCATCTGCTGTTCCTTCCTGGGGAAAGTTGCAGTGCAGCTTAAAAGATGGCGGCCCTGCCAACACTGGCACATCTATATCTTGGGAAGCTCTTGTCTGAAATGGGCCTCTCCTTGTGTTGATTAAAAGGACAGCTTTTAGGGCTACTCTGTGATTAGGTAAACAGATGTGGAGAAGTGGGCCCATGCTTGCCTCCGGTACCGTTGCAGCGTGCTGGGGGGAATCCCCAAAGGCGTGTGAGCGGACCACCAGGAACAGTAGGGGAAAACACATGTGGGCAGATGTTTGGGGATCTTCATGTCAGAAGCAGAGAGCATGGTGCATGCAGCCTGAATGTTGGGTAGATGGGATCCCAGTGGCAGCGGCCTGCAAAGGAGGGCTGGCTGGGACATGCTGGGAGTTGTAGGCCTTTTTTTTCTGTCTAAACATGCATAGGATTGCGCCTTAAAAAGACACAACACTCTGAACGGGGAGGGAACATTGTCTAAAACCGTTTTAGTGGCCAAGAGAAAGGAAACGATTGGACTAAATAGCATGGGGTGGAGAACCTCAAGGCTGTAGTTCCCGCATAGACTAGAGGCATTTAACTTCTTGAGTGTAGGGACAGCTTATCCCTGGCCAAGCTGCTCAAGGACTGAATCCCTTCCTCCAGAGCTTGCCCAGGGAATAGAAGGATGGAAGGAATAGAAGGCAATGCTTTGCTGCCCCTCAGTTGTGGAATGATCTGCAGATTGAAATGTGTCTTCTGACCTCTTTGAATGTTTTTAAGCAGGCACTTAAAAAGACTTTATTATTCTATCAGGCCTTCCTTTTATAGTATTTTATTACAATTTTACGGATTTTTAATCAATTTTTGTGGAATTTTATGGATGTTTATTCTGTTTTTATGTTTAATTGTACTGGTTGGTTTTGGTTGTGTGTTATTGTATATTTGGTTTTGTTTGATTGTGATTTTGTAGGCCGCCTAAGGCATTTATGTATAGGCGGGATATAAATTGAATAAATAAATAAAATTTCAAGAGGTTGGCAGAGAAGGGTGCATGCAAGATAAGAGAGAGGGCATAAAGTTTTTCTCTTCCTTGCCAGTTGACAGGCTGTGGATGCTTTTTTTGACTGTGGGCTGTAAGATAGGGTTGCAGGCTGACGGTCCATGAGGCATGTATGCCTTCACCTAAAGCAGTGTTCTCCAACCTTGGGTCCCCAGATGTTTTTTGGCCTACAACTCCCAGCATGCCCCAGCCAGCGTAGCTGGCTGGGGCATGCTGGGAGTTGTAGGCCAAAAACATCTGGGGACCCAGGTTGGAGAACACTGCCCTAAAGCAAGGATGGGGAACCTTCAGCCCACATTTGGCCCATGGGGCCTTGAGCGAAGCCCCCTACCCTCACTGAAGGCCAGCAGGGGCAGGGACCCCTGCTCTCACCACTGATTAGTGATCAGGGATACCAACGGCGATTCCCCTGGTAACCCCAATGTGGAGGGGGAGTGGTGCAGTAAGTGCTTTGCCCACCCCATATTATCCCCAGTGGGGGAAGGCGTGGGGCAGGTGAAGCCGGGTCCCCAACCAAGGTGCTGGCTAGAGGAGTGCGCCTCCAGCCGGGGACCCAGCTTTGCAGCGCTGGTTCTATCCACAAGCAACTTCACAGGGCTGCCTCCTGAGCATGCCGAGGCCTCTGCCTTACCTAAAAACACCATTTCATCTCTTGGGGTAAAAAGATGACAAGCCAGCCCGTCCGACTCCCTTCTCTCTCTCTTGTGGCTTTGCACTGGCTTCGGAGTGGGTGAAAGGGACAAGGGAGGTGGAAGGAAGGAAGGAAGGAAGAAGGAACCATCCAAGTCTTGTTGGGCCTGTCTGTCCTCCGTGCTCTGCCTGTGCAGAGTTGTGCGCAGGGTCTCATGTCTGGCCAGGGGTGAGCGGCCCTTTGCCGTTCACATTTTGCTGGGCCCAAGGAGGTTCCCCCCCCCCCCCCCATGTCTGAATGGTTATGGTCATTTGCATGTACATGCAAATGGGATACCTCGTAGTCTGCTTCTCAGCCCCGCAGATGCCTTGTGGCCGGTCTGCTTTGTCCGGTGCCAGGAGGCCAGTCCCTCCTGACTCGGTGGAAATGTGTCGCTCGCCTCGCCTAGCCAGATGTCTCGCACGTGCCTTCTTTCTCCGGGGTAAGCGTGGGGAAGAAGCGGCTTCCTTTTGCTGCCGCCCCCACGCTGGGGCACTCGGGAAGGAATAATTGCTGCTTGTCTGTCCCTTTCCCGAGGCCAACCCATACCAGAACTGACAGCTCACCAGCTGCATGTCGGTGGGCTGGACTTGCTTTCCCAGCTGACTTTAACATTTCATCAACCCTGCGACATGCCTCTCTCTCTGCCAAGTCTTTTCTTTTTCTTTTTTTGCCATAACGATTTTCTCTGTGCTGGGCATCCGGGCAGGGAGGAGGCACGCGGGAGATCTGCTGCAGGCAGCTGGACAGCCACCCAGTGTGATATTTTTCTGCCATCATATTCCTGTCTGTGTTGTGTTCATAGTGACACACAATACGGGACAGGCGGTGAAGGGAGCTGTGGGCGCATATTTATTCCTTGGCATTTCTGTCTGGAGTCTTTCCATTGGTATAACTCAGGGGTCTCGAACCTCTTTCTGCCCGTGGGCCAAATTCTGTCTTGGAGAAGCTCGTGGGTGGCTGCATTCCAGTGGTGGAAGGGGCTGAAGGCAAAGGGTCGGGGCCAAAAGTACCGGCATACTGTAGCTTAAAGCTCTGACTGCCAGTAAGTCTTAGGAGAGGTGTTTCACTCTTTTAGAATTGAGAAGGAGGGACTGTACAAAAGCCCGGAAAACCACCAAATGATCGGTGGGTGGGATAAAGGATATGGAGTCGGGAAGGGGGCGTGGCCATCTGTGGAGCCCTGGGAGGCTGGATTGGGACCCTGGGAGGGCCAAATTTGGCTCTCTGGCCTGAGATTCTGCACCCCTGGTATAACTTAGTACTCCCACACTTTTGCTTTTACAGTAAAACCTTGGATTGCAAGTAACTTGGTCTGCAAGTGTTTTGCAAGACAAGCAAATTTTTAAATATTTATTATTATTATTATTATTATTATTATTATTATTATTATTACTTGATAAACAAGCGACGTCTTGCAATAAAAGTACTGTAGTACGGTCAAGAAAAATGAAGACTTTACACTATCTTTATTGCAGCTTAAATTAAAAATATGTGTACAAATTTCTTATGGGGAATTTCGCTTTGATATACAAGTGCTTTGGATTACAAGCACGTTTCAGAATGAATTATGCTTGCAATCCAAGGTATTACTGTATTATGACAATATACAGTAGTACGATAAGCAAACTTCAATGGTACAATAAGCAAGTTTGGACAAAGAAAAATTATAAGAAAGAATAATACTACTGGTAATAATAAAAGAAAGGAAAGCACTACATTCCAGCCAAATGAATGTTAGCTCAACTGCAGAAGGGAATAAGGTTGAAGTACATCTTGAACTTCCCAATTCCAATATATGATGAAGAGACTCCGCTTTTCAAAAACTTGATCCTCTATTCACCTCCCTTTTCTAACTCTTCTTATATTGTCCGTTTGGTCATAAAGGCCGTATCCCAGACGCCAGCATGGCAGTAATCAGTTGTGAAGATCAGAAGAGCGCTGCTGGATCAGACCACAGGCCTATCTAGTCCAGCATTGTGTGTCCAGAATGGCCAACCAGATTCCCCAATGGGAAGCCCAGAGGGAACAGGAACCTCAGTATTTGTAGGGAACACTGTGAACAGTTCTGCTTGCTCCAACTTAAAAAGGGTATGCTAGAACGGGGTGGGGTGGGGTGGGAATCTTCCCTGTGAGAAAACGTTGTATTTGGGTCTTTTTAGCTTAGAGGGGGAAATGATAGAGGTTTATGAAATGATGTTTTGGGTGGAGAAAGTAGACAGAGAAGTCTCTTCCCCCATTTCTCATAGAACTAGATGTCAGGGTCACCCAGTGCAATTGGGGTAGTCAGTTCAGGACATGGAAAATACGTCCTTCACGGGAGGAGCTTATGGAGCTCCTGGCCCCAAGATGGGGCAGCTGCTGGCTTGGGTGGCTTTAAAGGAGGATTAGACAAATTCATGGAGGATGCTTATTATGGTTATTAGCCCTAATCGATGAACTGAACTTTCATATTCTGGGGTGGTAGGCTGCTGCATGCCAGTTACTGGGGAGCCACAGCGGAAGGAAGCTACTGTGGCCTCCCTGTAAGTTTTCCATAGATACGTGGTTGGCCCCTGTGGGAAACAGGGTACCTGGACTAGATGGGCACACCTTGGTCTCATCTGGAAAGGCAGTTATGTCCTTACATTGTCTAGCTCAGCCTTCCCCAACCTGGTCCCCTCCAGATGCTGGCTGGGAATGATGGGAATTGCAGTTCAGCACAGGCTGGGGAAGGCTGGTTTAGCTTTCCATCTCGACTCCCCGTTTTCTATTATTTAAGGCTCTAGCACAGTGTTCTCCAACCTTGGGTCCCCAGATGTTTTTGGCCTACGCTGGCTGGGGCATGCTGGGAGTTGTAGGCCAAAAACATCTGGGGACCCAAGGTTGGAGAACACTGCTCTAGCAGATGATTTCAGAGTAATCCCCTGCTTTTCAAAAATTGGTCAATTGATAAAGAGGATTGGCTGCAGTTACTTACCAAAGCCTCGATGATAAGCGATGCGGGATTTCTGGAAATGTTTGAATTGGAAAAATGTCTGTGAAAGTTTGCCATGCAGGTTAGGGTAATTTGCATCAGAAAACTTTCTGATGCTCTGGAGAGCGGTCTAATTTAGCAGAGTTATTTTTCTTGTAATAAGTAAACAAAGCTTTAAAAGTACCCTGAGTTGTTCCTTTTTATCCCAGTACATCAGAAATATTTGACCTGAAATATTTGAGAGGAAAAATTAAAGCACACTGAGGGCGCAATCCTATGCAAGTTTAGACAGAAAAAAGGCTGCAGGATGCTGGAGGTTGTAGGCCTTTTTTCTGTCTAAGCTTGCATAGGATTGCACCTTTAATGTGATTTCAGTGTTATGCAGAAATTTTTATTGGAATACTTGTAAAAATTTAAAGAGAATAGCATGTATTGTTTAAACTGAAGACAAAAAAAGGTGCTGAAAACCCAACATACTGCTAAAGCAGTATGCATGACAACCACTGATCTATTTCAACAGAGTTCAACTCTCTTCCACTGAGGTTGTTGGGGCACTTTCACTGTCACTTCTTATCAATTCCATTTCACTCTGAGACATAGAGGTATTTCAGTGACATATGTGCATTCATTCTCTCACGCACTTGCTAAGGATGATCACCTGAAAAACATTAATTACAACCTGCCTAAGATTGAATTTGCAATTGGCATCTATTTGTTAATTTATGAAATGGAAAAATTTTCCGGGGGAAATAAAGCACTGGAAAATTTTCCGCCCCACATCATTGAGTTTGGTAAAGAGGGGCCTCACCTGGTTCACCCAGCATCAGGCAAAGATCACCTTGCAATTGAAGTCTTCACAAAATAACAAGGCAATGGAAGTCTTACAAAAGATGTGTGAGGGGTCGTCTGTCCCCCCCCCCCCGTGGGTCTGTAGACAGGCTAGTAAAAACATGTTGGACTAGTAACTTGCACTTGTGAATGGGCCATTGTAGAGATGACATGTATATTGTCTCAAACTCCCATGTCTTTTCAGTGGAGCGCATTCACACGTTCAGTTGTCACCCAACGACGTACATGTATGTCTGCTCCAGGATATGGTCTGATCAAGCCTCCTGTTAGACTTCTCCATTTGGACTGTCACTGATACAATCAGTGTATGCCTCCTTCTGAACAGCTGGAATTCTGTTTGAGAGGGAAGGGGGAGTATCTGGCCCGGACTGCATTTTTCCTTTCAGCCAGATGCCAGAGGAGGGAGGCCTCTTTGTTTTGGGGCTCAGCCTTGTTTGCTTTCCATGCTAAGGAATCAGTTTCCCTTCCTTCACATCACAAAAGAGGCTTGAAATTATAGATAATAGCAGGCAGAACCTGCTGTTTCTCTTCTAAATGTCAGAACTGATTAGGTGGTCGTATTCCATCACAGAGATGTGGAAAAACCATCTGACTTCACTGTTCTCGCCCGCCCGCCCCCCTTTTAAAATAATGTGTTCTGTATTGGCTCTCTTCCCCCCCCACCCACCCCCACATGCTTACGGTAGCAGAGTTGGCTGTTCTGTGCATGAATAAAACAGAGCAGATTGAGGCAGTTAACCTAAAAAGGGCGGGGGGGGGGGATCCCCAGCCCAGGCTTCAATAATTGAGAAGTATGCACTATATTTGCAGCCTGGGAGGCGAATACGGAAAGGGTGGAGAGATAGGAAAGAACAGGTGCTGTGATGAGTAGGCCAAGATGTCCTCAGGTTTTGCCAAGTCTGTGTTGTCTTGGATTTTGTGGCACATGGGAGGGGGTTCCACTGGGGCCCTGCCTATTGGAAACCCAGGCTGAATGCTTCATTTATATTTATGCCCCACCTTTTTTCCTGCAAGGCAGCTTACATAATCCTCCTCCTCCTCTCCATGTTATCCTCACAACAACTCTGTGAGGTAGGTTAGGCTGAGAGTCAGTGACTGGCCCAAAGTCACCCAGTGAGTTTCATGGCCGAGCGGGGACTAGAACCTGGATAGTCCCAGTCCAACACTCTCACCACTACGCCACACTGGCTCTCAAACCGCTATCATGTAATGCGCATGGAAATTAATTTGTGCTGAGCCCAGAGGTGTGGCATGTTGCAAGCCTGTTCTGAAACATTTCTGCGAGGCAAGGTTTTACAGCTGCACTAAAATTGGGTTTTCTGTTACACTATTCATTCTACAAAATGCCCTACTGCTGTGTCTCTCTCAACAAGCCTTTGAGGTGGGTTGAGCAGAGAGTGACTTACATAAGAGCCATGCTGGATCAGACCCAAGGCCTATTTCATCCAGCATTCTGCCACTGGAAACCCACAACTAGGACACAAGTGCAATAGCCCCTGCCCATTCATGGGCCCAGCAACGGGTGTACAGAGGCACACTGCCTCTGATATGGGAGATAGCCTAGAGCCATCAGGACTAGTAGCCATTGATAGCCTTCTCCCCGTCCATGAATTTGACTAATCCTCTTTTAAAGCCATCCATGTTGGTGGCCATCCCAACAACTTGTGGTAGCAAATTCCATAGTTTAATTATGCGCTGGGTGAAGAATTTCCTTTCATCTGTCCTGAATCTCCTAGCATTCAGTTTCATGGGATGACCCCACTGGGTTCTAACATTACGAGAGAGGGAGAAAAATGTCTCCCTGCCCACTTTCTCCACACCAGGCGTGATTGGGTACCCCTCTATCATGTGTCCTTATTTGCCTTTTTTTAAAAACAGTCACCTCATGTGGCAGGGACACGCACAGAAGCTCCTCAGAAGATGACTTCACAGTCTGGGCAGGTGTATGCAAGAGGTGACATTTCTTTGGGTGTCCAGGCCCCAAGCTGTTTAGGTCTTTTCAAGTTGATACCAGTACTTTGAATTGGGCCCAGAAACAGACTGGAAGCCAGTGCAGATCGCAAAGCACTGGTATAATATGTCCAGTCCCAGTCAACAGTCTTGCTGTCATATTTTGGAGTAGCTGAAGTTTCTGGACCATTTTCAAAGGCAGCCCCATGTATGATGCATTGCTGTAATCCCAACTGGGAGGTTACTGGGTTGTAGAGAACTGCAGCAAGGCTCTCTCTTTCCAGATAAGGCTGTGCTTGGTATATCAACCTAAGCTGATTAAAAATACCAAACCTCTTTGTCACAGAGCCTGCTTGTGCTTCCAGACTACAATTCTGATCCTTTAGAGCAGGGCTCTCCAACCTTGGGTCCCCAGATGTTGCTGGCCTACAGCTCCCAGCATACCCAGCCAGCATGGCTAATGGCAAGGGATTCTGGGAGCTGTAGTCCAGCAACATCTGGGGACCCAAGGGTGGAGAGCCCTGCTTTAGGGGAAGTGCAACACCCTCCAGAACAAGTTGAACACCAGTTAACTGAAAAGATGAGCCACCCACAGTGAGTATCCATCTTGTCAGGATTGAGTCTTAGTTTATTGGTCCCCTACATCCTGGATCAGATATTGGCAACACCTCAGTCCGCATCTCCAGATGACCTCTCCGAGCAGTTTCCTGTAGGTGTTAAACAGCATGGGGGATAAAATAGAGCCCTGTGGGACCCCGTAGTATCACTGACATGCAGGGAAGAGCAAGAATCCCCCAGCACCACCTTCCAGAACCTGACTTATCGAAGTAGGAGAGAAAGCCGTCCCCAAACTACCCCCAAGCCTGTCATGTTCCAGAGTCTGAGCCTAGGAGTTGCAGGTCCAAGAGTTCCAAGGTGGCCAGCACAAACAGGTCAGGCAGAAGGCAAGTTCTCGGAAGTCCATGTTGCAGGCAAGTGGGTTCTTCTAAGGCAGCACGGCAGGCAAGGAGCAAGCAGGAGGAGCATCAGCGTTGAGTCCAGAAGCACACTCACAGCGGAGAGAGGGAGAATAGTAGTTGTTCTTCTCTCTCTCCCATAATACTGGAACTTGGGATTGCCCAATCAAATGGATTGGCAGCAGCTTCAGGAGCACACAAGAAATCCTTCGCAGAGATCATAACTCATGTCTGGAATTCGCTGCTGCAAGATGTGGTGATGGTCACTGGTGCGGCTGGCTTTTAAGGGGGAGGCGGGAGAGGAGGAAGAGAAGCCTGTTAACAGCGATTAGCTGTTCTAGCCTAGTGGAGCCTCCATGTTCAGGGGCTGTGTACCTCTGAATACTGATTGCTAAGCAACAATGGCCGGGAAGAGAGGTTGCCTTTAAATAAGTCAGCAATGCGATGTGGCTGCAAAGAAGGCAAATGCTATTTTGGGCTGCATTAATAGAAGTATAGCTTCCAAATCGCGGGAAGTGATAATTCCCCTTTACTCAGCACTGGTTAGACCCCATCTTGAGTACTGCGTCCAGTTCTGGGCACCACACTTTAAGAAGGACATAGACAAACTGGAGAGGGTTCAGAGGAGGGCAACAAGGATGACTGGAAACAAGGCCCTATGAAGAGAGACTGAAAGAACTGGGCATGTTTAGCCTTCAGAAGAGGAGACTTGAGGGGAGATATGATCGCACTCTTCCAGTACTTGAAGGGTTGTCACACAGAGGAGGGCCAGGATCTCTTCTCGATCATCCCAGTTTGCAGGACACGGAATAATGGGCTCAAGTTACAGGAACCCAGATTCCACCTAAACATCAGGAAAAATTTCCTGACTGTCCGAGCAATAAGACAATGGAACCAACTACCTAGGAAGGTGGTGGGATCTCCCAATCTGGAGGCATTCAAGGTGAAGCTGGACAGCTATCTGTCAGGGATGCTTTGCCCTGGATTCCTGCATTGAGCAGGGGGTTGGACTCGATGGCCTGGTAGGCCCCTTCCAACTCTACTTTTCTATGATTCTATGAAATGTGTGGCTTTCACTGACGTAGCTCATTGGTCACTGTGTCAGATGAAATCAGCCGTCCCCACATGGGTGCCCGTCTAGCTGCGTCGGGATTACAACTCCCGGCATCCCCCAGCCAGCATGGCTGACTGGGGGATGCCGGGAGTTGTAGTCCCGACGCATCTGGACGGGCACCCATGTGGGGAAGGCTGAACTCCGGTGGTCCGTCCGATCCAGCAGGGCTCTTAGATTCTCATGAATCATTCCTGCGTCTAAAAACCTTACATGAGCGATTGCCTCATATCTGTTTGCGTAGTCTAAGCCAGCTTTGGATAATCTGTAGGACACTTAGACGAACGAGGTATCACATGAGAGCACAGAACATGTAGTTCTGCTGGAAAAACACACAGTCACTTTGTAATCATTTGCACGCACGCGGCCAGTGAGATCAGTGCGACCGAAGAGTGGTGGTGATGGGGACTGGTGCTGAGCCGGAAGTTCTCGGTGATGTATTTTTGGCCTTATTTATTTATTTGGTGGAAATGTTTGTCCTACTTTTTTTTCCATTTGAAAAGAAGCAAACACTCAAGGCAGCTTATGAGATACACAACATCTACATCTTGACCCCCAAAAATTGCACAATAAGAGGGGTCATGGCAGATGAAACAAATATATGTCAAGAGAATCAATAGAGGAGGAAGAGTGTGTGTGTGTGTGTGTGTGTGTAAGAGGGATGGGGAGCCCTGAAATTGGGGGTGGGAGAAGCGATTTCAGGGCGGGTGCCAAAGTCTCAGGGCCATGCTACCACTTTTGCAACAGAGCCTTGACGACGGCTTCTAAACGTTTTTGTTGTCTTTTTTTCACCACGTGGTGGTAGTGATGGAGCAACTCCTTGCAGTGCCTGCCGTCTCCTCCCCACGCCCAACAAATGCTCTGCAGTGACACCACGCCAGCATATCGTAGCTTCACGCTCTTTTACTGCCAGTCACCCAGCCTTCAGAGAGGCATTTTAGCATTTTAAAATCGGGGAGGGGGGAACTGCACAAAAGCCAGGAATCCCCCAAGCCATCAGCTGTCGGGGGGGCGGGGAAGGGGCTGGGGCTGGGGCTGGGGTTGGGGGAAGGGGCGTGTCCATCTGGGGAACCCTGGAATACTGAGCGTGCCGCAGTGCTACTTCTGGAGTCTGGCTGTCTGTAATTCTCATGCTGCTGGGATCCAAGAGCCGCCTGCAGGCCCTAAAGTGCTCGCAGGGACTCTCCCGCTTTGCCCCTTCTGGCTGCAGGCCCTGGTCGTGCGTTGGGTCTTGCTGCGTGGGGCGTTCTGCGTTTAGGAGCAGCGTCGTGCCAGAGGTCCCAGCTTCGGTCCCTGACATCGCAGCTCAGGAGGCAGAAGTTACTGCTGCGACTCTAGATTTGATGCTGCTCCCGCCCGGGGGCTTGACTTGGTATAAGGTACCTTGGTGGGCCGTGGCTCCGTGGCAGAGCACCCACTTTGCAGGCGGGCGGTCCCAGATTCAAGACTGGCATCTCCAGGGAGAGCTGGGAATATTCCTGCCTGAAACTCTGCAGAGCCAGTCGGTCTCAACAGCACCGGGCCAGATGGTTTTGACTTGGTGTAAGGCCGCTTCCGATGTTCCTATGCAATAACCAGAACATTCAAGCCATGTGGAATTCCTTATTGGGACCCTGCGTCCGAAGGGGGAGCTGCTTGAGCTCCAAAAGCCCACAAAAGTATCACAGGCAGTATTTTCCAGTATCAGAGGCAGTATGCCTGTGTACACCAGTTGCCGGGGAACATGGGCGGGAGGGTGCTGTTGCACTCATGTCCTGCTTGTGGGATCCCGTGGGCAGCTGGTTGGCCACTGTGTGAACAGAATGCTGGACGAGATGGACCCTTGGTCTGATCCAGCATCAGTGCTCTCCTTATGTTCATAATCGTGTGCCAGCGGAAGGTGCCATAAAAGGGACCTCTGAGCTGGTTTTGTTTCCCTCTCATGTATAAAACACCATTTGGCATTCTCGAAAGTGGAAGGCCCCAGCCTTTTCTAGGAGCACCCCGGGTAACAGGCTCCTCTGTGCTTTGTAGGCAGCGTGATCACGATCTCCGGGCGCATGACCTTCACAAGCAACAAATCCATGGAGATTGAGGTCTTTGTGGATGCTGACCCTTTTGTGGACGAGTCCCAGGAGCGATACCGTGCGGTCAGCGCGTTCTTCACCTATGTGTCCCTGAGCAAGGAAGGAAGGCCACTCCCCGTCCCGCAGCTGGTGGTGAGTGTTACAGTTTTTTCCGTCGTCCGGACTTGCAGAACTCGGACGTGTGTTTCCCCCTTTGGCACGTGTTCCTCGATGACTCCAGAGGCATATGCGTCCTGGGAGAGTCTGTGTTAGCACTGTTGGTGAGGACTGTTTTTAAAGCAAACACAAAAACCCTGCTTAGTGTTTCCAGCTGAATTTAAATGTATTGTTTAAACAAAACATACGACATTGTGAACGCCCTCCGGCATTATGTTTCCCCTCTCCTTCCAGGGTGGAACAGTCACATGAATCGAGTTTCTTGTTTATTAAAGACGGTGTGTCTTACACAGTTCAGCTTTTTACGCAATGCCCCTGGGGCTCTTGTGTGTTTTGTCCAGCAAAATCTTGTTCCCTTAATTCATCAGGGGGAAAAAGCTACTTCGATTAGGCTGAAGACAGATGAAAGTGTTGTTTCTTTTTCCAGAGAACGGAAAATGGTTTGAAAGAGAGATCACTCCTCGGGGGTGGGGGGGTGCACTCATGGTGTGTGTGCTCTCGCTCTTGGCTTTGACCAAATAGGTGTCGCAGGTTTTGTATTGTTTCAAAAACTTGCCGAACCTATTTGACCAGAGAAAGAATTCAACAAAAGAGATAAAGTGTGTTTGTGTGCGCGCGCGTGCAAGCGTATACACATACATCATGGGAAGAGATGCCTCTTTCATACCATTTTCTTCTCTCTAAAATTCTGTCCCCGGCCTTATGCCATAATTTAGTGAACCTGGCTTCCTATACCTGCTTCTGCCAAGCACACATCCAGGGCCTTTCTAGGGCAGAATTAGTACGCAAGGAAGGGCCCTACCGTGCCCACCAATCTTCCTCAGCAAATGACATTCACACACCCCTGAATATTTTTCCTTCAACTGAGCTTACCTCTTTTCAGCACCTGGCTTGGATGGGGGCTGAAACCAAATGTGAAAATGGCCGGGGGGGGGGGTAGATGGGGGGAGAATCAGCAGGCAGAAGATTAAACCTGCCTTCCTGCTCACCTGTTCTCCTCCCCACGACACCGTTCGTGTCTCTGAAGGGTCTCCTTTGGAATATTTTAAATTACAAGCATTAAGGTAGGATTGACAAGAAACTTGGAGCTAGCGGATCTCTTGGCTTCTGTCAATTCTGCGTGCTTTCTCCCGCCGCCACTCCATCCCTCTTCTAGCCTGCTTTTCCTACCTGTTATTGTCAGTTCTGCTTCCCCTTTCTTGTCTATTTTTAGCTGTCTTCGCCCGGGCCGCTCTTTTGCTGAGAGAAACGGCTGAGCGGAAGAGTTGTTCCTCGATTAATATGTTATGCCTTGTCAATTCCCCGCTGCACTCATCTTTTTCAGTGTTTCAAAGCATTTAGTCAGCTAGGTTTGATGTTTGCCATCCGAGTGGCATTTATATAATTTGTTGATCCTACTTTACAAAAACGAACACAAATGTCTTGTTTAAATTTCCTAGTATGAGTGAACATTTCTGTGGTGTGTGTGTGTGTGTGTTCGTCGTTGTCCCCCTTTAATGTGCTCCTGAAGAGAGCTTGGCTTCCTCATTTCTGGAAGTCGTTAATGCTTTTTTACAAGGGGGCGGGGCTTAGCAAGGTTCTGATTATTTTTTTGTGTTTTATTTGCCATATTTGCATATGCGTTCAAAAGCAGTTCATAGCAACAATGAATAAATAAATGCATAGAAAGCAAGATCTTAAAACACACATAGACACACACCGTATAACAAGGCAAATAAAATCATATACCAGCTAGTCAGAATCAGCCAGAACCTCTAGGGCAGTGTTCTCCAACCTTGGGTCCCCAGATGTTTTTGGACTACAACTCCCAGCATGCCCCAGCCAGCTATGCTATGCTGGCTGGGGCATGCTGGGAGTTGTAGTCCAAAAACATCTGGGGACCCAAGGTTGGAGAACACTGCTCTAGGGAGAAATACCAAAAGCTTGGTGAAAAAAGAAGGTTTTACAGCGCTTCTGACATGAGAGTAGAAAGTTGCACAACCTTCTGGCCACGTCTTCTACGATGGCTGGATGTATCTCGTAGCAAGATGGCTAACCGTAACAGAGCTGAACTTCATGAATTCAGGTGGCCGAGAAGGGAAGGGCGCATGATGTGAGGAGAGACAGCCTCTTGTACCTGTGGGTCCCAGAATCAGCACCTTGAACTAGGCCCAGAAGCAAATCCATCTGTGCTGTAAATTCAAACCTGTTTGATGATGATGCTGGGTGGGTGGGTGAGGGAGAGATCCCCAAAGCATTCTAGCAGTTTTGTTAGGATGCTGGCCTATGTCTGATAACTGAGGCACACTCCTTTCTGAAATAAAACCGGAGTCAGACCGCTCTCTCTTTACAGGCTATTTTTAGAGTGTCACAGAATTACCCACCCTCATAGGAGCCCACCCCTGTGGCTTTGCATGAGTCACTGATCTGGGGGGTTGGGGGTTGGGAAGGAAGCCAGTCCAGAGGAACTATTGAGGTTCTATCGGCCTCCTCCTCCGTGGGTGGGAAGTTCAGCAGCGCCCTGCTTCAGGAGCGGTTGGATCGTTCAGCCGTTCCTCCCGCCAAGATGTGGCAGCATTACCTGCCCCCCCCCCCCCCGGGAGGGGATTAATTTGGATGGAGGTGACAAGTCCAGAGCAGTGAATCACACAGCAGGCAACCGCCTCCATAGGAGCGTATGGGGAATCGGGTGCTGGATGAGATGGCTGCTTGATCTGGTTCACCAGGACCCTTCCTATACAGTGGAGACATGCCCCAAGAGTCTTGTACCTGTTGGTACAAGCTAAATATGCTAAATATGCCTCGTGTGAACAGATACTTGCTTCTATCTGTCCTAAACTACCTGTGCAACAGTTTTATCACGGGACCTCAAGTGATGGTAATTGAGAAATTCTCCTGTGCCAGCCCCATTGAAGCCGGAAAACTGTAGCAAGAGGCACGTTGATGCGTGGAAAATCAAATCTAAATGTTTTTACTTGGGCAGCTGCTGCAGACTTAACAGGGTGCCTGTCAGCTTACATTCCTTTTGGGTAAAATTGGAGTAAGTAGACTCCCATTTCTGCAGACTAGGGAATGTAATTTGCCCTAAAACCCTTTTGGATAGAGGGGGCTGTTAATTTAGATTTAAGTTGGTACAATACATTTAAGTTGGGTGGGGGAAGGACTCCTGGACATCAGATAAGTTCAGGGATATATTTTTTTTAAGTTGCAGGGAGAGGTCAGGGACACCGACTTCTTAGCAGCGCCTTTCTTGCAACGCTGAGTGGCTTTCTTTGCTCTTCAACCCCTTTTAGAGTTCCAAGCGGGAATCATTTTCTCTTCGTGAGATGACGCCACTCTCTTGCCCTTTGCTAGTGTAACTGGCTTGCCGCTGGCTCTCAAAGCATGCCCCGCTGTGTTGCTATTTCCAGCGCAACGCCCAGCACCTGCACAGAATTGTGCTGGTTAAAGCAGTGTTTCTCAACCTTGGGTCCCCAGATGTTTTTGGCCTACAACTCCCAGCATGCCCCAGCCAGCTACGCTGGCTGGGGCATGCTGGGAGTTGTAGGCCAAAAACATCTGGGGGCCCAAGGTTGAGAAACACTGGGTTAAAGAGAGGCGAAGTTGAGTCTCTTCTTGCCCTAGAGAGCGGGTAAGAACATAAGCAGAGCCCTGCTGGATCAGACCGAGGGTCCATCTAGTCCAGCATTCTGCTCACACAGTGGCCAACCAGCTGCGCACAGAAAACCCGCAAGCAGCACATGAGTGCCACAGCACCCTCCCACCCAAGTTCCCCAGCAACAGGTGCAGATAGGCACACTGCCTCTGATACTGGAGGTGGCATATAGCCATCATAACAAGATAGCCTTCTCCTCCATGGATTTTGTCAAATCCTCTTTTACAGCCATCCAGATTGATGGCCTTCACTACATCATGGGGAAGTGAATTCCATAGTTTATGTGCTGTGTGAGCCGAGGTATCTAGTTGGGGCCAAAGGGAAAATTTGAGTTTGGAGTCCTGGGGTGACAGGTCTCTTGAGGGGAAGGTTGTCTTCTTGATGTATTAAAGATCATGGGGGGGGGGGAATTTTCTGTGCAATGGATAACGGTTGGGTTTTTTTTTCCAATTGTTTATTATATTTTTATCTCACCCTTTGTCCAAGGAATTTGGGGTAGTTTGCTTGGTTTACCTCTGCCTCCATTTTATTCTCACACCGCCCCTGTGAGGTCGGCTAGGCTGAGAGATCGTGACTGGCCCTTGTTCACCCAGCAAGGTTTGTTGGCACAGTGGAGATGTGAACTTGGGTCTTCATGTAACTGCTCCAGCTTTCCCGAGCCTGGTGCCTTCCAGGTGTTTTGGACAACAACACCCATCCTCCTTGACCATTGGGCATGCTGGCTGGGACTGATGGAAGTTGTAGTCCAAAACACCTAGAGGGCACCAAGTTGGGGGAGGTTGATCTTACCTAGCTCCTCCTCCAATAAATCACAGTTGTCAGTAAGCCTGAGAACATCTTTTGTCTCCACTATTGGCCCCAGTTCCTCAGACTCCCTTCCTGAAAACACCGGGAAGTCAAACATCCAGCTGACTTCCATCGAACATCCAGGCTCTGTGGTGGTTGGTTTTTTTTAATGAGCTTTAAAAGGTCTGGCTAAGGTCCTCTTCCCGTAAACATGATAGCCGGGCACTCATAACCCCGAAGACTCGCCATGGTGTTGGAACTGGGTGACTTCCCAGGCAGGTATTGGCACGGAGCCGTTGCTGAAGCAGGTGCTTCTCCCACCCCATGGCCCCTCTTCAACAGAGGCAGGAGGGGTGGAGGAAAGCCCTCTGTTAGAATTGTGCTCTGATACGTTCCCCAGAACTTTGGCTATGAGGAGCCGTAATTCAGTGACACCATGGCCCAGCTCACATGCAGTGAGCGACCCGCGGTTGACAAACTGTGGGTGATTTGGGGGCACGCGGGAACTTGTGCTCTCGCCTGCTTCCAGCACAAACCCAGAACTCTGGGCTGTTGAGGGAGGAACATAGGAAGCTGCCTTACACTGTCAGAGCATCATTCCATCTTGCCCAGTATTGTCAACTCTGACTGGCAGCAATGGCTCTCCAGGGTTCCGGCAGGAGGCCTTTCCTACCTACCTGGGGATGCCAAGGATTGAACCCAGGACCTTCTGCATGCAAACTGGTGCTCTGTGACTGAGCAATGGCCTTGACCCAGAGTTATAACCCAAGAACAAATCATGAGTTCAAACTCTGGGTTGTTGAGGGAGAAACAGCCCAGAGTTCTGGGTTTGCGTGTCACAGAGAACAACCCGGGTTGTTTAGTTCAGCGGAAGTGGGTGAGCAGCCAGGAGGCAGCACACTCACATGCTCCCATGCGCTCCCAAACAACCCATTGTGAACAGACCGTGGGTTGTTTGTTGTGTGCGAACTAGGTCAGTGTGGTTCAGCTCCTGACATCTCTGAAGGTATCTCCCTGAAGCCCTGGAGACAGGGGTGGCCTAGATGGACCCACAGGCCTTCCTATTCAGTATATAGGGCAGCTTCATTTGTTCCTGTTTTTCCAAGCTCTGCTCCTGGCCTCTGTGTTACCCTGAGCCAGAATTAAATTCCTGGCAAAAGGCTCCCCACCCCATGCTGAGTAACGCAAGGATGTGCATATTCTTGGAATGCCGTGTTCTGATTTCCCTGAATTAATGTGTTTGTCTTTGGGGCTGGTACACAGTGCAGTCTGGCAGGAGGAGGCCTCTGTCCCCAACTCCCTGCTGTGGCATCCGGGGTGTGTGTGTGTGCTTTGACCCAGGTCGCCAAACCAAACTCTGTTCCTCTGCTCTGCTGCTCAGTCCTTGTGCAAAGCGGGCGGCTTTAGATAACATGAGAAGTGACTGATCCTTACCAAGATCATGTCTGCACACACACACACACACACACACGCTCTAACATGACGTTCAGCTGCACTAAACACCCAGTTAATGAGAACTCTGATCTTTTGCCCGCCTGCTGTGCCCACGCACAGCTGGCAAGCCTGTTTGGATCGTGAACGCTGCGAGGCAAATTGGATGCGGGTCCTGCAGTATTGGAGCTTCAAACGATGCCCTCATGGACCCTGTAGTCAACAGTTCATCCCTAGCTAGGGTTCAAGAGCTACCCTGGTTGAGAGACTGAGCCCACCGTTCAAATCCCACCTTGCTTGCCCATGAACTCACTTGCGGGGCCTTTGGCAAGCCAGCACCTCTGTCGTAGCTCAGCGCCCCCCCCCGCCCCCCCCGCACAGGAGATTCAGGCTCGATGCCCAGTTTCAGTAGCGGCCAGAAGTGCATTTGCACAGCTGAGGCTAGTGCCAGCTATGCCGGTTCCTAGAGATTTGTTCTGGCCACAGTGACGCATCTTCACAGGAGCAACTGAATAACTGAGTTTACATGAGCACATATCTTGCTGGATCATACCCAGGGTACATCTAGACCAGCACTCTCTTCACACAGCGGCCATCAGCTGCCCGCGGGAAACCCACAAGCAGGACGTGAGTGCAACGGCACCCTCCCACCCAGGTTCCCCAGCAACTGGTGTACACAGGCATACTGCCTCTGATACTGGAGGTAGCACGGAGCCATCAGGACTACCGGCCATTGGTAGCCTTCTCCTCCTCCTCCATGAATTTGTCCAGTCCCCTTTCAAAGCCATCCAAATTGGTGGCCATCACGACATCTTGTAGTATCTAGTTGGCAAAGCAAATTTTACTGGGTTAAAAGCACACAAAATGCTGAATAGAGCTGAACTTTTCTATACGGGAAGCCCAAGTTAAGAAGCCAGCGTTTTCGGCCCCACCTGGCTGTTAGGCGACACCCCCCCAGCCCCTCGCAACCCCAGAGCACCCTGCAAGCACCCAGGGCAGTTAACTCACTCGGCGCCCTGGGCCATCCGGCTGTTTAATACCTTTAAAAATGTAACAGCAAATCAACCGTGAGTTGCGGCTCTTTCTTGGCGTGATTTCCTGCCACCGCTATTCCAGCACCCCTTCTGCATGGCACGTTTCTTGGAGTGGGCAGCTAGATGCCTCCTCTGGGAAGCCCACAGACTCCCACCACAGCTCCGTCCAGCATTTGGTACTTGGAGGTACATTGCTTCTGAACGTGGAGGTTTCCATTCAGCCGTCACGGCTGACAGCCGCCCCTTCCTCCATGGGTAACGTCTGATAATCCCCATCAGCTTTTTCGACGGCTTTCACATCTAAGCTAGTGGCTGTCACTGCATCTTGTGAATAACACTGGCCTACCTCCCTGGGTCATTGTAAAGTGTGGTCTGAAGAGGTGGAACTTGGCATTCGTTGTAATGCATCATTAATACTATTACGGTATTATTATTCCTGTGAATAGTGATAAGAAATACTACTTCAGAGCTAAAGGCACAGTGGGGGGACAACTTTCACATTCTTTATTTATTTATGATTACATTTTTTAATATTTATGATTATATATTTTTATATTTATGATTACATTTCTATCCCACCTTTTTTCCTCTCGCAAGGAACCCAAGGTGGCTTACATGGTCCTCCTCCTCTCCGTTTTTATCCTCACGACAACCCTGTGAGGTAGGTTAGGATTATGCATCAGATTAAGCATGTGTTCAGCGCTGGGCAGCCAACGCTTCGTTGATGGCACTGTTTCTAGCCCTCATCTCATTTTTATTTTTTGGCATCTCAAGACGGCTTTGGACAACATGCCGCAGCTCATCGTGGGTAATTCAACCTGTGATGAGCCGGGGGGCGCCAAGCTGAATATGCAAACCCCGCTTGCAGGTTGACGTGTCCTGAGAACCCGGCGAGCGTGGATTATGCGAGGGCTGTTTAACCCTCACATTTCATTTCATTTCATTTATTTCATTTATATACCGCCCCATAGCCGAAGCTCTCTCGCCAGGTTCACACATCACGACAACCCTGAGTGGGGGTTGCATATTCAGAATGGTGCCCACGTGCACACATCACAGCCTCACCGTGGGTTAAATCAGTGGTTCTCGACCTTTTTTGCCCCATGCACCCCCTTCACTATATGTCAGAATGTCATTCCCCCCTTTCCAAGATTGCCTGACTTAATCTGTGCCATACAATAAGGTGTGATGTCCTGTAGATTATGTACAATCTGTAGAATTGTGATTTGTAGAAAGATCAGTCTTCCAACAGTTTGGGTCTGTGCTCCCAATTCCCCCCGCTGAAACCCTAAAATCCCCCCCCTCGGGGAATTCCCCCCCGGTTGAGAACCCCTGGGTTAAATAACCCACAGTAGGCTGTCGTGTCGTGCAAACAGCTCCTTTGTATGAAATAGCTCTTCGGTGGTAACTTCTGCGTCCTTTTTATGGGGGTCTGTGTAACAAGTAAATCATCCCTCTGGCATTCGGTATTCAGCCTCTCTGGACCTGGTGCCCACTAGGTGTGTTGGACTACAACTCCCAGTATCCCCCAGCCAGCAGGACTTGTGGTGCAACACATATGGAGGGCACCAGGCCAGGAGAGGCTGCTGTACTGTTTTTGGCGTGCTAGTGTTAGTCTAGGGGTGATTATTGTCGAACAGTGCCACCTAAAATGCCTCTGGGCCTCTCCTCTTTGTTATCAAAGGTGACTACCAGGATTCAGCTTAATCTTGGAAGTCCTTCAGGTCTGCGGGAGCACAAGCACGGGGCTTCAGTGCCCCTCTACCCTAAAGATAAACAATCAGAGATTTAATCTATCAGTAGGCCAACAGCTGAGCTGACTTTAGAACCCACCCCCCCCCCCGGAAGGAAGTGGAAGGGTGTGTGTGTGCACGCGTGCGCGCTCTTGGAATGGAACATAAATAGCAATTTAAGGCACAATCCTATGCTTGTTTAGATAGAAAAAAAGGCCTATGCAGGCTGGGGCATGCTGGGAATTGTAGGCCCTTTGTCTGTCCAAACATGAGTAGGACTGCACTCTTAATTATTGCTGGGGCTTATATTTCTGCCGCATATTCCTCCTTTGTCACTCACTGGGGGCTTGTTTTGCTAATCTTGGGAATCACTGGGAAGCTGCCAAGAGCGCTCTTAACCGGTTTTCACAACCGCTTTAGGCTTTCTTCCATTTTATCTGGAGACTTCTTTCATGGTGACATTTGAACAACATAGCGAGTATTTTTCATAGGGGAAAGCGTGTGCGTGGCAAACGTCGTCAGCAGGAGCGACTTCCTCGGTAGTCTCCTTGCCCCCCCCCCCCCCCCCGTGGGAAAGGTGGTCGGCCCCCTCGCTTTTGTGCAGAGCGGTTGCGTGTGCTGAAATAGCGGCATGGAGACATCTGGCCTTGCCTCCTGCTAAGCGTCAGTCCGTTCAGTCCAGGACTGGCAGCGGCTCTCGAGGGATTTGGGCAGACAAGAGGCCTCTTGGCTGCAAATGCACGAGGCTGGGCCTGAAACTGCCTGCCATGTGCACAGCCAGTCGTATGGCACTCTGCACACGCCTAGGATATGTCTGTGAGCACGCTCTTCTGCTTCCCCATCATCTCCGGTCTTCTTCTTTTTTTAAAGAAAAGCTAACTTCTAGCCCTTGGAGTTGCAAAGTTAGACACGGAAGTGAGAGTGGGTAGAATCTCCACGGCCAAAGGCAGACTTCCCTGACCTGGGGCCCTCCAAAGGTGTTGGACTGCAACTCCCATCATTCCCAGGTGGCATGATGGGAGTTGTAATCTTATCATATCTGGAGAGCACCCGGTTGGGGAAGGTTGCATTAAAGTGTTGTTTGGCCCGGTGGTGGTGGTGATTGGTTATTATTATTTATTTCATTTCTATACCGCCCAATAGCCGAAGCACTCTAAGGCAACGGATGTGGAATGGATTAGACACTTTTAAGGCCTGCCTAATAATCAAGTAGTATTACTGTTGTTGTTGTTGTTGTTGTTTTTAAAGGCGCAATGCTATGCATGTTTAGACAGAAAAAGTCCTTCAACTCCCAGCATGCACCATGGCTGGCTGGGACATGCTGGGTGTTGTAGGACTTTTTTCTGTCGAAGCATGCGTAGGATTGCACCCAAAGTTGACAAATGTGGGCAATTCATACCAACTCACCTAGTTTATTAATGGCTGAAGAAAATATCTGGGGAGTATGCATGTTCCTCATGGCAGAGTGCAGGGGGAATCCTAGGGCGAAAGAGGAGAAACAGGAGCTGTGGGAGTGAAGGGCGGGCAAAGGCGGGATGGAGCCCAAGGAAGAGGAGGCCGAGAAGAACGAAAGAGCAGCCCTGATGGGCCACACCCAAGGCCTCTCTGCCCCAGCATCTGGCTCCCCGTCTCTGGGAAGCCCACGAACAGGAGTCGAGGGCAATAGCCCTCTGCTGCTCTTGTCCCCCAGTGACTGGTGTTTGGAGTCACGTTGCCTCTGATCCTCGAGGAAATATCTAGCTAGCATGAGTCTCGTGGCTCTGCTGTCTTGGCCAGACAGGTGCCTTGTTCTGGACTTTGGAACTCCGGCCATCTTCAGTGTAATCCTGGTTCCGGAATGTGTATTTTTAGCTTGCAGAGGGGTTTTTTGGTGGGGTGGTGGTGGAATGCGGGGGGGGGGAGGTACCAAGTGAGATCCTTTTCTTTCTTTGCTTGTATTAGCTCATCATTCACTTCTCCACCTTGGAAGCACCCTGTGCTTGGTTCCCGGGGACAACTTCCTCTGGAGTTGTCCAGCCATTCACGGTGTAGAATCTGGTGCTGTGTGGTGGCAACAGAGCAATGCTGAGGGCCTGGTGCAGAACCCCTTGGAAGAGGGCTATCCATTAATGCCACCAGGCTCTCTGAGGAAATCGTCCCGGCAGGCTAGTGCACAATAACCGTCGTGATCCAGAAATGCTCCCTGGCTGTTTCCAGTTAAGCCACCGAAGGGGCAACCAGCCAGCGTGTGCCTTCCAGGGCGATGGATGACGGGGCACAGCCGTGAGCCCTTGCTGTGCAAAATCTGTTTCTGTGCGCGGGGTTGGGATAATCACAATGACCGAAAGGGATGTAGAATGCCTTTCCTTATGACGCGGAGCCCCGGGCGTATCCCGCTGCCTCCAGCACCGACCCAAGTGTCCCAAATGTTCTGCAGCCCCATCTATTTCCGGCTGTGGTGAGAGCATGCAGACTGGAGGGCCGCGTACTCTTGGCGTAGCCGCGTGGCGGTGGGCCAATTTAAATTTCAGAAAGGTCCCAGAGATGGCAGCCAGGCCTCGTGCAGCCCAGAGCCAGGCCGTGTCCCCGCACATGGGAGCCGCCTCTTTTTATGGTGTGGCTGCAGAGATGGTCCCACTGCCGGTCTCGGAGCCTGTGTGGTTTGGTGGCTAGTGTGTGATGCTTAGATGTGCGAAACCCAAATGGGTGTACTCTGGGCAAGGCCAGCTCTACTGGGCCATGGGAAATAGGTTTGCATAGAATCTGAAAACAGGCTGCAAAAGGCAAGGTTTCCAGCCCCAGGGCCGTGCAGCTCTCACAGGAACACAGGCAGCCGCCTTTGACCGAGTCAGCCCATTGATCTGTCGCTCCGAGCATTAACAAGGAAGAGTCTTGTGGCACCTTAAAAGGATAATGCATTTATTATGGCCCACGCCTTCCCGGACTAGAGTCCACTTTGTCAGCTCCACCACATTTATTCTGAATGCAGCGGATCATAAGAACAAAAGAAGAGCCCTGCTGGAACAGCACAAAGGTCCATCTAGTCCAGCATCCTGGTCACGCAGTGGCCAACCCAGTGCCCCAGTGGGAAGCCCAAAAGGCAGGACATGAGTGCAGTTATAGCCCCCTCCTGCCCGTCTCCCCCAGCAACTGGCGTACACGGGCATCCTGCCTCTGGCACTGGGGGTAGCATAGAGCCATCAGGACTGGTAGCCTTTCGTTGCCTTCTTCTCCATGAATTTGATTAATCCCCCTTTAAAGTCATTCAAGTCAGTGGCCATCGCTGCCCCTTGTGAAAGTCAATTCCGTAGTTTAATTCTGCGCTGTGTGAAGTTTTTCCTTTTATCTGGTCTGAATCTCCCCCCACCCAAGCTTCACATGATGACCCCACTGCTATTATGGGAGAGGGAGAAAAATGTCTCCCTCTCCACTTTCTCCACTCCGTGCAGTTTTGTACACCTGTATCATATAGAATCATAGAATCATAGAAAAGTAGAGTTGGAAGGGGCCCACAAGGCCATCGAGTCCAACCCCCTGCTCAATGCAGGAATCTAGGTCAAAGCATCTCTGACAGATGTCTGTCCAGCTGCACCTTGAATGCCTCCAGAGTGGGAGAGCCCACCACCTCCCTAGGTAGTTGATTCCATTGTCTTATTGCTCTGACAGTCAGGAAATTTTTCCTGATGTTTAGGTGGAATCTAGGTTCCTGTAACTTGAGTCACTCCTGGCCCTTGATCAACTGAGTTGCCCTTTTCCGCTCTCCAAGGGTTCCAGGCAGGGCGCCTCTTTCCCAGCTGTCTCTGGAGATGCCCTGGATTGATCCCGGGACCTTTTGCATGCAGATCACTGTCCCTCCCCCTAACTTGGCTGTGTGGATAAACCCATCCCGCGCTCTGTGGAGGGTGAAACTGTGGTTCCGACGCAGCCTGGTTGTGCTGCCCTTGCTTGCCTCTGGTGTGTCGGGTCCCAGGGCCTGCTTAACACGATGTTCGGCAACCCTCCGAAACACCCACACCTGCTTCTTTTCCTCCTCTCTTTCATCCACAGGTAGAAACCGAGGACGAGCGGAGGCGTTTTGAGGAAGGGAAAGGTCGCTACCTCCAAACCAAAGCCAAGCGCCAGGTGCAAATGCAGCCGCTGACTCAGCAATGACATTCCGACGGCAGACACTTCCAGGAGAGAGCCGCGATCAGAACATCCACGTAGAAATCTTCACTTTGGGCAAATTAATTGACTGGTGACACATGGGGGCCCTTGCCTCCACCCCGCCCCGCCCCCCACCTTCCAGAGAACGACCATCCTATCATATCTGTAATTGTAGCTAGTCCAATCAGCTCCTTAGGAACAATGCTGGACAGCCACGTGCATGGCCAAGAAGGAGTGGAGGCTCCTGGTTTGGGGCAGGGAGAGCGCGGGCGTTAGGAGGCCCTGCGGTTCGCAAGGCTGCTTTGCGTACGATGTTACCAGTTTCGGAAAGGACCAACCTTCAAAATCTTTGTGCGTGCAGATGAATCGGAACACCTGGCTGAGCAGTGTGCGGCAGTTCTTGTGGTGGCTGTTCCAACTGTTTGAACCCTCAGCGTGCCTCCCTTCTCTCTCCTCCCCTCACCCACCCACCCACCCCAGCACTAAAGTTCTCTTCAAAGAAAGGCAGAACAGTTAAGCGCAGCTCAGGCCCTTGTGTCTTTGTGATGCTGTTCATTTCACTTCCGTCGCTTCCTGCCTGTGAACACCAAAAGCTTCTTCATGACAGTCACAAGCTCAGATGCGGCTCCGTATTGAATTGGACGGCCTCTCTCGTTCCATTCCACCTCTCTTGAAAATATAAATATATATATGTAGATGTATGCCTAATTTATTTCATGAATATTGTGAATAAAGGTTGCATGCCTTTAACTAAGTGAGACCAAAGTGGGTGCTGGTTTTTACACACACACACACACACACACACGCACACGCACACAAAAACAGCAACAAAAATTCTTGGGGCAGGTAAAGAGTCTTGTGGAGTATAGAAGCTTGCAAAACTGCCTGCGCCAGTAAAAAAAGGCATCGTCTTGACCTTTCTCCAGGACTCTCAGGGGGCAGGGAGGCGTCAGCTGCTTGTGCCTGAATGTTAGTATATACTCTTTTCTCTTCCTGGCTTTGCTCAGCCGCCTCCGTCTAAGCTGGGATTTGCGCCTGAGCTGCTTAGAAAGGCAAATCCAAATATCACGCAATGAGTCCCTGTGTAAACAATAGTCTGCCACCTTTTCTGCAGGGATTAACTAGATCAGGAGCTGCACAAGATAGCAAGCTACGGCCGGTCGGCAGAGCCCTGGCAGATGTTAACACCTCCCTGATTAGGCTGACTAGGCCAGCATAACGGAATTCACACAGCTAACCGATACGGGGAGGCGCTGTCTTCATTGAAACCGCTGAAATGCTATATTAAAAGATTACGGGCAGAAACCGCCTGTGAGGGAGGTGCTGTCACCATTTAGTTACTTTACGCAGGGGAGCAGATGCTGAAATGTGACTTTCTGAAAGCCACCCAAACGAGTCTGTGGCTCACGCTGGCTCAGCTTGTCTGAGTGTGGAAAGCTAAGCAGGGTCAGACCTGGTTGTTACTTGGATGGGAGACCCCTCCTCGAGTTTCCTGCATTGAGCAGGGGGTGGGACTCGATGGCCTTGTAGGCTCCTTCCAGCTCTATGATCTATGAAATCTGTGAGTCCTTATTGAGGCAGAATTGGAGTCCCAAGTCCCACAGTTCCAAACTCAACCCTTTATGCCCTGCACCACTTGGGTTATTGCCTTTTCCACTGAGCTCAGGAGGGCCACCCCAATTAACTGAAGCCAGTTCAACACCGTGTTTTCCACAGATTATTTGACTTTGGCGTCATAGCTGTATTGTCCCTAAATACAGCATCAAACAAAAGCAGCAAAGATAGAATAATATGAGCCGAGGCCAAGACCATAAATACTTTACCTGGTGCCCCAAAGGCATCAAATGTGGCAGCAGGCAGAATGCCCTGGGTCAGGGTGCCTTAACTAAGAAGGCCCTGTTAGGGGGTCACCATAGGTCATGCTTCAGTGGCTGGGGAAACTTGAAAAGGGGCCTGCGAGGAAGGGTTTGGTAACTGGGCCGGTTCATTTAGCCCAGGGGTAGGTTACCTCAGGCCGCAGCAGCCAAACACGGCCCATGCAGGGTCCCAGTGTGGCCCTTCCGGGTTCCCCCGAGGGCTACGCCCCTCCCCTGGCCATGCCCCCTTCCCCCCCCAACCACTGGTCGTTGTGTGGTTTCCCGGCTTCCGTGCAGTTCCCCCCCCCCCATTCTAAAAGGTTGAAATGCCTCTCCTGAAGCTTAGTTACTGGCAGGAAGATCTTTTAAAATATGCTAGGATTGGGGGCGGGGGCGGGGGGCAGGGTTGTCCCTGCCTGTATTGCTCTAGGGCAGTGTTGTCCAACCTTGGGTCCCCAGATGTTTTTGGCCTACAACTCCCAGCATGCCCCAGCCAGCTACGCTGGCTGGGGCATGCTGGGAGTTGCAGGCCAAAAACATCTGGGGACCCAAGGTTGGACAACACTGCTCTAGGGGCCTGGTCCAGCCACCTCAGATGTGAGGATAATCGGGAGAGACAGAACCACTTGTGTGAAAGATCACATACAGTTTATTGAATACAATGATGGAATATGGATTCAGATGACCAATAAACAGGCAAAGATAAGCTTGCACAAGTCCCCTCCAGTCACAGGGCTTCCTAATACGGCAGACGCTGCTCCGGGGCTCTAGTTCCTTGGACACTCGTGCGCTGCTTGTCCCCAAGGCTGAAAGCCAAAGCATGAGCTATGGGTTTTATAGAGTCCCTCTCCCCTGGTTTCAGAGGCTGCCCGCAAGCCACAGGCCAACCCCGCCCCCCCCCTTTCCTGGGAGACGAGGTGCTTCAATAAAGCAAGCAGTGCTTTGTTTCTCACAGCGAAGCAGCCCTTACCGAAGGCAGTGTTCTCCAACCTTGGGTCCCCAGATGTTTTTGGCCTACAACTCCCAGCATGCCCCAGCCAGCGGAGAACACTGGACTAAAGCGACAGGAGCCCTGCTAACATTCTTTCAATCCAGCCGCTTGACTTGGGGAATCTAATATTGGATCCTGCACAGAGCATCTCGCGCACTGCAGTGTCATGGCCAAGAAGACGTGCTCTGCGGTATTGACACTTAACCCCTTTGGACATGACTGAGTGGGGCACGCAGGAAGGTTATTTGAAAGCAAGGAAGTGCAGAAGCTTGAAGCAGTCAAGCCCTTATCACTTGCTAACCCCGAGGAACTGGCCCCAAACTTCATTTGTAGCCACAGCTGGTCACCACCTGGAAGCATCCCCATTTCCAGGGCTAGACACGGGAGGGATTTCGCCATCTTTGATTGCTTCTACGCTGGCTGGGGCATGCTGGGAGTTGTAGGCCAAAAACATCTGGGGACCCAAGGTTGGAGAACACTGACCTAGATTTCATAGATCATAGAGTTGGAAGGAGCCTACAAGGCTATCGAGTCCAACCCCCTGCTCAATGCAGGAAACTAGTAACCCATCCAAGTAACAACCAGGCTTGACCCTGCTTCGCTTTCCACGCTCAGACAAGCTGAGCCAGCGTAGGCCACATAAGGGATATAATCGGGAAAGGCAGCTTCAAGGCAATGATCTCTGGTGCTCTTCCTAACTAATACAAGCTGAGGCTATCCGTAAGGCCCCGGCACGGCTCCAAGGAACTATCCTGGCTTCTGGACGCTGTGAAAGTTCAAGACACTACCTGTGGAACCGTAATCGCTTCCTCGCAATTCTTCCAGAAGAGCCCATCCAAGACACCGCCCCTTTTGCCTGTGGCCACACCCACTTTGTTTTCATCCCGGCCACCGCTGGAATGTGGCCCCCGACAGCTGCTCCAAAATGGATAGGTTCTCCACCCCTGGATTAGCCCACTGGGAGCGGCAGCGAAGGGAGGCGTCCACGCGAGGTAGCCCAGACGAGTGAAAGGGGAGAACTGGGCAAGAGTGCCCCCGCTTTTTAGTTGGGTTTCCTTCGCCAGAATGAACCAGGCTCAGCAGTCAGCAGACGGTGCCGGAAAAGTTCAGGGTGCTGCAGCCAGGGAGGGAGGACCAAGAAACCCGAAAAAGTTCCAGGCGGCTCCAGCGGTGTGGCAGCTTAGAAATGAAATGCAGCCCGTGGAAGGACTCCTTGAGCAAGCTGGGAACAGACAGTGCAACGGGATGGAAAGCGTAAGAACAGCGTTTACGCTGCTTTTGTATACTTAAATGGGCTGATGTTGGAGCTACACCAGGAGCAGCAGCCAGCAAAAGGGGGGCAAGGCTTTACACACGTAAATCTGGATAAGTTGCGGGCGGCAAAGGAAGGAGCAACCAGCCAGAGCAGTAATGAGGAAGAGCTCTCGCCCCGTCCATCCCCGGAAGTAGCTGTCCGCTTGGTCGCTGGACTAGGCTCTCTGGGCAGCACAGCATCCTGCTGGTATTGGGTGTGACCGGATTGTTCTGTTGGTCCTGATCCAGAGCCCCACAGAACTACCCACCCTCGAAAGAGGTGGCCCCATTAGGTCTCCGCACGAGCCACAGATGATGGGCTAATGGCTACACTCGTAGCGAAGCTGGCTGGGGAATGCTGGGAGTGGTTGGACTTTTTTTCTGCCTAAACATGCATGGGATTGCACCTTAAATGACAGTATGGAAGTAGGCACATGCCCTAAAAGCAACCCTTTCTCGGGTGCAAGAGCGAAGTGTGTCCCCAGTTCTATTTCAGAGAAAGTAACTTGGCTGTTGGCAAAGTGCTGCCCTGGCATGGGGGGGGGGGGGGGGCGCTGCTTAAGTTCTGAAGTGAGAAGTTGCCTGAAGCTTTCCCCTTCATCCCAGGTGTATCTTTGCTGCTTCTCTATCCTCTGTGATGATGGTGAGGCACTCTGCACACGCTCAAAAAGCACCTTATTTTCATCTTTTCTGAAGCTGAGTCATAGCATGCAAACCCGTTCTGCCGCTGGGCCCCGGCTGGAGTTCAACGCCTGTGTTCCCACCTTTTAAAAACAATATTCTTTAAATGATTTCCCCACCACCACCACCACTACCTTAGTTGTGTGGGAGAAGACAACTGTCTCGGCCCTCCCGCTCAGAGCAGGAATTGTCATCAGGGAGTGTGCTATTAAGCAGGGTATAAATAGCCATCACTCGAGTGGGCAGCCACATGGCTTTATTCACAGAGGGGAGAGACATTTTTCCGAAGTGAAAAGGCTTTTGAGCACATTTGCCCTCTCGTTCTCCCCCACTTTCCTTGTCCCATGAATAACTACAGATTTAGGCAGATGAAAGGCTACATGCACACAACCACAACATTCAGTTCTATGTGGCCACACACAGGCCTCTGCTGTCTCTCTGCTGCGTGATACGTGGCGAAGAACATAAGAAGAGCCCTGCTGGATCAGACCAAGGTCCATCTAGTCGAGCGTTCTGTTCGGCCAACCAGCTGCCCGCGGGAAACCCACAAGCAGGACATGAGCACAACAGCACCCTCCTGCCCATGTTCCCCAGCAACTGGTTTCATAGATTTTTCATAGATCATAGAGTTGGAAGGAGCCTACAAGGCTATCGAGTCCAACCCCCTGCTCAATGCAGGAAACTAAAGGAGAGGTCTCCCATCCAAGTAATAACCAGGCCTGACCCTGCTTAGCTTTCCACACTCAGACAAGCTGAGCCAGCATAAGCCACAGGCACACTGCCTCTGATGCTGGAGGTAGCATAGAGCCATCAGGACTAGTAGCCATTGATAGCCTTATTCTCCATGAAATTGTCCAACCCCCCTTTTAAAACCGTCCAAATTGGTGGCCATCACTGCAACAACAACTTCCCTCCTCCTCCTCCTCCTCCTCCTCCTTCTTCTTCTTCTTCCATCATCATCATCATCATCATCATCATTCTCCGCCTTTTTTCCCTGCAAGGAGCCCAAGGTGGCTTACATAATCCTCTCCATTTTACCCTCACAACAACCCTGTGAGCTAGGCTAGGCTGAGAGTCCATGACTGAGCCAAAGTCACCCAGGGAATTTCATGGCTGAGCGGGGACTAGAACCCGGACCTCCTGAGTCCTAGTCCAGCACTCTCACCACTACGCCACACTGGCTCTCACTTGTGGAAGTGAAGTCTATAGTTTTAACTATGCACTGTGTGAAGAAGAAGAAGGACATGAGTGCAACACCACCCTCAGAACATAAGAGCCGTGCTGGATCAGACCCAGGGCCCATCTAGTCCAGCATTCTGTTCACACAGTGGCCAACCAGCTGCCCACGGGATCCCACAAGCAGGACAGGAGTGCAGCAGCACCCTCCCGCCCATGTTCCCCAGCAACTGGAGTACATAGGCACACTGCCTCTGATACTGGAGGTAGCATATAGACATCAGGACTAGCAGCCACTGATAGCCTTATTCTCCATGAATTTGCCTAATTCCCTTTAAAGCAGTGTTCTCCAACCTTGGGTCCCCAGATGTTTTTGGCCTACAACTCCCATCATGCCCCAGCCAGCTGCTCCAACGCCTCTTAAATTCCGATACCGCAAACGGTTAAGCTAAGCCAGTTTTGCGACCCGCCAGGTGCTCAGCGTGGCTCACAGCATGTAACATATTATGACAATCAAATCAACGATGTTGATTAAGTTAATAAAACGGCAAGTACATGGATAAAACCATCAGGGATGTTTTTAACAAGGAAGAACCAGTTTCATTCTGCTTCTCATTTAGGGATAGACAAATGGGTCTATTTCTAGTTCATGTCACTTTCACATGTGTTCATAAATCCATTCTCTCCTGTTTCCACATTAATCTGATCTTTTAAAAACCCACACAAAACATTAGTATTTAAATACATTATTTCAATTTCTATTTAAATATGTATTTTCCCAGAGGAACTCGAGTTTCTTAGAAGAAGCCATGATGGTTAAACTTACATAAAAACGTTTTTAGGGCACAATCCTTTGCATGTTTAGACAAAAAAGAAGTCCTACAGCACCCAGCTTGCCCCAGCCAGCTGGCTGGGGCATGCTGGGAGTTGTAGGACTTCTTTCTGTCTAAACATGCATAGGATTGCACCCTAAAGAGCCTAGAATAGATACACCTTTAGGACTTTTCTAGCCTATAAATTTATTGTGCTGGAAATGTGCAGGTAGTCGTTATGGAAAATAGGTGGGCCCTCGGATGCTCTCTGGAGAGCCCCACACATTTTGTGCCCACTGTGTCAAGCAGATCAGTGATCAAGTGCATCGCTGGGGCCAGTTTGCTGCTTCCCCACTGCTAATAGTGAGCAAGATCCCTGGGAGGAGAGACTTAAACCCACCCACCCGCGACCCCAAACTTAGGTCATGTTCCTCCCAGCTGTGCAAACAGCTGTTTGGTGGGATATGAGGAGCACAATCTTTAACTGCCAAGGTGGAGCGAGCCTTTGAAAATGAGTGTGCCATTCTTTAGTTATGGGGGGAATAAAACTTTCCCAGGCAAAGAAAGCCCCTGGCGCACACGCGCGCGCGCGCGCACACACACACACACACACACACACACATGCTTTTGGTGGGTTACTGAAAAATATACAGTTTTTCTACCCAGTTCCCATGCCTGGTTCTCCTTCAGTGACTGGGTTCAGACAATACGATAACCCACAGTCAAGGCTTGAGTATGGGTTGAGTGTGGGTTGTCATTGAGCTATGGGTGCCACAAACAATCCAGGAAGAAAACCCATGGTTTGTTGTTGGGTGGTGAACTGTGGGTTGTTTGTGGTTAACAAACCAGGGTTTGTTAAGAGTGGCTCAGTTCAGACATGATAACCCACATTTCAACAACCACCCAGGGTTCAACAACAACCCACACTCAACCTTTAAGTGTGGGTTACCATGTTGTATGAACCCAGCCAGTGTGTAGTTACATGGTCTTCGTGGCACCTATTGGCCAGTGCCAGTGCCAGTGACCACCGCAGTATTTCTGGTGATGAAACAAACCATGCCTCTCTCCTGCAATTTATTATTTATTTATTAATAACATTTATATACCCCTTTTCCACAAATGTCTCCAAGGCACTGTGCAACCATGCAAATAAAAACAATAATGCATGAGAACAATACGGGTTGATCATGTCTTTTAAAGCGTGTTTCATATTTTGTACCGCTAATCACTGCGTGCCATCTTTCCAGTCAGGAGCCATACCTACTCGGAAGTCGATAGGCTGGCCTGTCCCAAGCTGGTGCCTTCCAGATATTTTGGACTACAACTCTCAGAATTCCTGACCATTGGCTACGCCAGCTGGGGCTGATGGGAGTTGAGGTCCAAAACATCTGGAGGGCATGAGCTTGGGGAAGGCTGGGATAGGATATTCTGTGGCAATGCTTACTAAACCTTTGGGGAGGTGTGCTTTCTGTGTGCCTCCCAATCAGAGGCAGTGTTAAGGGGCAGCCCCGAATCTCTGGGAGGCCGTCTGCCCCACCACCCTGCTGCCCATGGGCACTTGCTGAAATAAAGGTCCAGGGGCCCTGAGGATCTCTGCTGCATCCGATCCCCCTGGATCAGCTGGCTTTTTGCCCGCATGTCAGGGATGCTTTGACCTGGATTCCTGCATTGAGCAGGGGGTTGGACTCGATGGCCTTGTGGGCCCCTTCCAACTCTACTTTTCTATGATTCTATGTGATTCACTTCTTGCTGCCACCCCCTTGAATCTTGCTGCCTGAGGTTTTCTTTTGAAATCAAATGCCCTCCTCTCCCGTGTCCTTAGGAGACAGAGTCCTTTCAAGACACACACAGAGGAACTTTATAGCATATGTAAATGTGTGCTTGTTGTTGTTGTCGTTGTCGTTGTCCTGTGGGCCTGAGCCCCAGATCTTTTCAGCACCTAGCACTGCCCCCGTTCCCAGTTAAATTCAGCAAAAAGTGTGCCTTAGCTGCCTGGAATGTGGGAGACCATGTCAGAGTGACTTGCGCAGGGCCACACACAGAACCTGATTGCGCCATGCTGCTGTAGTGTTACGGAGGGAAGGAGAGGAGAGACCAGTAGCCCCTCTGCAGCGGGGCCACTTCCCTAGAGCCCGCCAGTCTCAGGCAGAGAGGCTGGAGGCCAACTTCTTCAGCAATGCAGCCTCTGGCCCACGCCGCCCTCGGCCCAGCGCCAGGATGGCGACGCAGCAACGGCGCACGTCTCTGGCAGCACGGCCGGGCTCAGTGCTGGCTTTTCACTTCCAATTAAACGTCAAGATGCATTGGAAGGATGAGTCAGGACTGCCCTGCAGAGCCAGGGAGACGGGAAGTTTTGTAACACGAAGAAGCATCTCTGGTTTATGAGCATCGCGCGGGAGATGTGGGCAAATCCTGCGCTGCCTTGGAGGGCGGGGGCCATGGGCAGTAGGCTTTCCTTGATTGGCACATCTCTGTCTTTGAGGAGGCTATCCCCCAAACGCCTGGCTTGGCAAACTGGGAGGGGGGGGGGCTACCTTTTGGGGAGGGGGAGATTTTGCTTATAGGTCTCCATCTTCTGCGCACTTGCTGGGCCGCTGTTTGTGATGTGGAATGCATACGGCCGTGCTAGTTGGGAATGTGGCTCTCTCTCTCTCTGATACAGTACTGCCTTGGCCATGTTTTGGGAAATGTGGGCTAGGATTGGGGGGTGGGGGTGGAAGAAGCTGATGGCTTGAAGGGGAGGGTCCCAGGTGGGGGCAGGTCAGACTAGATGGCCTCTTTGTTCCTTCTGCCTCTGTGAGTCCATAATATAAAACAGGAGTGGGGAACCTCTTGCAGCCAGCAGGCCGAATGCAGTTTTGGAGAAGCTGGGGGGGGGGGGCATTCCAGTGGTGGGCGGGGCTGAAGGCAAATGGGGCGTGACCAGCATGTATGTAGGTGATCACTCGTGACCGAGTAAGATTGTCTTCCAGGATAAAAAAAATTACAAAAAGAAAAATTTAAAAGGAGGAAATTCTAAAGAAAAATATTGTGTAGACTCTAGCGATGGGTCCGTAAGTGACTGTGGAGGCCAATTCTAGATCCACGCAGCTTCCCACAGTGAGGACACAGGTTACCAGATAGAAGATGGTCCTGTAAAGGATTCATTTGACGTGCTTTTCGCTTCGCACGTTTCTCCCTTTCACCTTGCACTCGGGCTTCTTCAAAGTCCATGGAACCTTTGTGAAAGGCCAACCTCCAGTTAGATCGTTCATGGGCCAGAGCTTCCCAGTTTTCGATGTTTATATTGCATTTTTTTAGATTAGCCTTAAGAACATCTTTAAACCTCTTATGCTGACCACTGAACCCCCCCCCCATCCCTGAATGCTTGCCTCCACCCACCCCCAGGCTTCTCAAAATGCAAGCTAACGGGGGTGCAAAAGGCGGTAGCGCACCCCCTCTCTTATATATCTATATTGTATTGATACCCCGCCTTTTTTCCTCTTGCAAGGAGCCCAAGGTGGCTCACATAATCCTCCTGCTCCTCTCCATTTTATCCTCACGACAGCCCTGTGAGGTGGGTCAGGCTGAGGGTCGTCCCCCAGGGACACCGCACTGGCTCTTGTCCTTCCAACGCTGCACTCTGCGTATGCTCAGAAGCCCCCTGGACGCCCTCGCGTGCCTCGTACGCTCCAGCGGGGCCGGGCATGCCTAGCTTGTTGGCCCCCCTCCCACTGCATCGCTGCCGCCTCGCGATGATTGATGGCGGGGGGGGGGGGCCTGCGGAGGGTCCCTCCGCCTCCCGGGGCGCCATCGCCATCTTCTGCTCCGGCGGGGCCGGATCGGAAGCCCCCCCCCCCCCGAGAGAAAGAGAGCGAGCGAGCGGGGAAGAAAGGCAAGGCGAGGCGCAGAAGCATCCAGCATCGTGGGGGGGGGGGGCGATTTGGCTCCCGCCTCTCCAAAGCACGTGGCCTGGGGAGCCTCGCCCCCCCCCACCCACCCAGCAAGCCGCTCGTGCGGGCTCCAGCGGCCCCCGACCCTGGCAGAAGACGGAGGGAGGGGGGGTGACGCCGAGAGAGGCGCCGTATAAGCAGCATGCGCTTGCCCGCCCCGCCCCCGCCCCGCGCCCCGCCCGGGCAGGCTGCGAGGAGCGCGAGGGGCAGCGGCGGCAGGGCGCCCCGATCCACCAGCGCGGAGCTCCTTCCTGCAGGTAAGCGGCCCCACCCCGCGACACCCCGACGTGGAGCGAGCGCTGCGGGGAAGAGGAGCGCCCCCTCGCCTCTCCAGGGAAATTGGGGTAGGTGGGGGGACACACGCCGATGATCCCTTCCGATCGTCCCCCCCATATTTTGGGGCACCCCCTCCCTTCCCGGGGAGCGGCGTTCCTGCCTCCCGGCCACCGGGCCGCCCAGATGCGCTTTCGCCGCCACTTACGCGATCAGTCCGGGGAGGGAGGCCGGGGTGGGGTCTCTCTTCTGGAAGTGCGGGGGGGGGGGCGCTGCGATCGCCGTCTTTCTGCCCATCTATCTAAAGCCTCCCCCCAATCTTCCCCAAGATTTGGGGGTGGGGGTGGGAGGAACTGCCAATTCCCCCCCCCCCGCGCAATGGCTTTACAGTTCATCTTTTCCGAGTCGCAAGGACAAGCTTTTATTTCTGTTCCTCTCCTCCAGTCCTCTGACACACACCTGATAAAGAGTCCTTGGCACCCTCACCTGCAGCTTGCAATGTCAGTTTTTATTATTTTATGGTGGGGAGGTTTTAATTTTTTTTTAAAAAAAAACACACACCGGTTATTGCAAGGGGACATGTTTTGGACGATTTCTACGACCGCTCCTCTAGATTCTGCAATTAATTCTCTATATCTCATTGTTTTTTCATCTTGTTTCTGGCTGAGGTCCGGCTGTTGGGTGGTGGTATGGAAATGTAATCCATAAATCAGTCGCCTGCCCTGCTTCCCTGCCGCTGGTCCGGTTCCTCGGCTGGACCGCCTTGGGAAAGAAAGGGGGGCGTGAACCGAGGTACATCCCAGGAGTGGAGGAGGAAACCCTCAGGGTGAAAGAGCCTTCTCCAACCTGGTGCCCTCCCAATTGGCCCTGCTGGCTGGGGTTGATGGGAGTTGTAGTCTGTCCAACCCAGCCTGGAGTGCGCCAGGCTGGGGAAAGCTTTTCTAAAACGGTGTTTGTCATCTCCTTTTCACACACACACACACACAAACACACACGTCCCAATCCTGCGCTGATACATTTTGCGAAAATCGTAGAATGTCGTAGCACGTTGTTGCTGCGCGTCGCCAGGAGCACCCGCAGTTGCACGACGGACAGGCGTTACCGTTGTGCAAAAAGTCACCGCACCACCGTGAATGTTGGCAGTTTGCTTCCTTACCTACCCGTCTCTGAGGCCGTTCGCCAGTGCCTTGCCTGGCATGCAGGGAGCGACGCGCACCGGTGAACACGGCCGGGGAGAAGGTAGGGACATCTAACTGATTAATCAGTTAGCTTAATTGATGACAAGTATCTGATTGACTAAGAAGTTGCCCTGAGCCATTGGGCTGCAGGCGTGTATGTGAGTGCCATCTTCGCTCCACCGGAAGCGCCCTGCTGGGTCAGACCAAGGAGAGGGCATCAATCCAGCATCCTGGCGGCTTCTCCCAGCAGCCAGTCAGATGTCTCTGGGATGCTCAGGCTGTGACGGCAACCTGCCGCCCTCCCCTGATGGGCCCCCCCCCCGGCCGCTGGGACTTTGGAGGTAGACTTGCTCTGATCGTGGAGGCTCCATTGAGCCATAATGGCGAGTAGCTGTTGATTGACCTCCTCTGCACGAAGGGGTAGAAGAGGCCTCTTAGGAGCAGCGTTTAACCCCGTCGCTCTGACGCAGGATGAAATGCCTCTTCTGAGACGGCACGGGCATGCGTCGCCTAACAGCAGTCATCCAAACAGTTCTTTTCTCAACTCCTATACAGCTGGATTAATCGGTTGACTGAAAATCATGCAGTTATTTGACTAAAGGCACAATCCTGTTCCCGTTTAGACAGAAAAAAGGCCAACAATTCCCAGCATGCCCCAGCCAGCATAGCTGGCTGGGGCATGCTGGGAATTGTTGGCCTTTTTTCTGTCTAAACGGGAACAGGATTGCACGCTTGGACAGCCTTCTCCAACCTGGTGACCTCCCGATGTGTTGGACTACAACTCCCATAGCAGGCTGGGGATGCTGGGAGTTGTCGTCCAACACATAGACTGGGTTCAGACAACACGATCACCCACACTAAAGGGTTGAGTTCGGGTTGTCGTAGATACGGGGGTTATCGTGTTGTCTGAACCCAGCTGCGCCAACAAGCCATGGCTTGTTAGCCACGAACAATCCATGAAGAGAACCCACGGTTTGTTGTTGGTCTGTGAACTGTGGGTTGTTCACGGTTTGTTATATCGGCTGGGTTCAGACAACACGGTTCAGCGACGGCCCGCGGTTCAACGGCAACCCACACTCCACCCTTGAGTCTGAACCCAGCCCTAGACTGGGCACCAATTTGGGGAAGGCTGGGCTAAGTTCCTTTAAGTGGGCAAGAGCCCTGCTAACCAAGGCTGGCATCGTGGGGGTCGGTGCCGTCGGGCACTTGCCAGCAGCCCAAGACCTTGGGGGGTCCCATTGCCCCGTTCCCTTTAACCTGAGGCAGGTGGCCAGCCAGCAGTGCAAAAAAACCCAGAAACTGGTCTGGTGCTGGTGCTGCCATTTTAACCCTGCCATGCTGTCTCTCGGTCCAGAGCACCACTCCCATCTGGGGCCCAGAGGTATGGCTTGGGGGGGGGGATTAAAATGCTGGCCTTTGGCTTCCTTTCTGTTTCTGGCTGGAGCTTGCCTGCCTCAGATTCGGGAGTGGAGATTCTGCCCCCCCCCAGCAAGGAGGGGGGGGAAGCTTCTCCTCTGTAGCACCACCATGGGGGGGGGGGGGCGTGGCTGTCTCCCCAGTAGGACCAAGCTGAACTGCAATTCCAGCCCTTCCTCCAGTGGAGGGCGTTCACACCCACTGGCTGGGTGCAAATTTAAAAATCCACAAACATATTAAAACCATTAAAAAAAGCAACCATGTTGCAAGCGAAACACAGAAACTAACTCTCTTGTGATGCACGAGGACTTCCTTCAAACTCAGCTGGAGTTCGCAAGGCCCTCTAGAATGGCCAGAGCAGTGGTTCTCGGTCTTTTTTGCCCCGTGCACCCTCTTCACCATATGTCAGAATGTCATCCCCACCCACCCACCCCGTTTCCGAGATTGTCTGACTTAATCTGCGCCATACAATAAGGTGTGATGTCCTGTAGATGATGTACGATCTGTAGAATTGTAATTTGTAGAAAGATCAGTCTTCCAACAGTTTGAGTCTGTGCTCCCAATTCCCCCCCCCAAAAAAACCCCTAAAATTCCCCCCTGGTTGAGAACCGCTGGGCTAGACCACCTGCCTTGCCGCTAGAAAGCTCTGCTCTTTGTGGCTTGGGGAAGGGCCGTCGCGCAGTGGCAAAACCCCGCTTTGCATGCAGAAGGTCCCCAGGTTCAATCTCTGCCATCTCCAGGTAGGGCTGGGGAAAAGTTGTGTTTCAGACCCTGGACAGGCGCTGCACATCAGTGCCAGCGGCACTGGGCTGGACGGTGATGGTTCTGCTGGGTAGAAGTCTGCTTCCCATGTCTCCAGGGCACGGCCTTTGTTTGCCTACTAAGCAACCAAGGGGAGAGGGTAGAAGAAGCTTCCCTGGGAAAGGAGGTGCCGCTGTTGAAGAGGCCCTGCTCAGGTAACCTTCCGCTGTACTGCTGAGGGGCCCTAGAGCAGGGCCCTCTGAGCTAAATTTCAAGGTACAGATAGGTTGGCCCGGGAGCAGGTGGTACCTGGCATTTCATAGAATCATAGAATCATAGAAAAGTAGAGTTGGAAGGGGCCTACAAGGCCATCGAGTCCAACCCCCCTGCTCAGTGCAGGAATCCAGGTCAAAGCATCCCTGACAGATGGCCGTCCAGCTGCACCTTGAATGCCTCCAGACTGGGAGAGCCCACCACCTCCCTAGGTAGTTGATTCCATTGTCTTATTGCTCTAACAGTCAGGAATGTTTTCCTGATGTTTAGGTGGAATCTGGGTTCCTGTAACTTGAGCCCATGATTCCGTGTCCTGGAACCTGGGATGATCAAGAAGAGATCTTGGCCCTCCTCTGTGTGACAACCCTTCAAGTACTGGAAGAGTGCGATCATATCTCCCCTCGGTCTCCTCTTCTGAAGGCTAAACATGCCCAGTTCTTTCAGTCTCTCCTCATAGGGCCTTTTTTCCAGTCCCTTTATCATCCTTGTCGCCCTCCTCTGAACCCTCCCCAGTTTGTCTACAGCCTTCTGAAAGTGTGGTGCCCAGAACTGGACGCAATACTCAAGATGAGGCCTAACCTGTGCCGAGTAAAGGGGAATTATCACTTTCTGGAGGATGTTTCAGGCCTTCGGAGCTCCTCAGGTGTACATTGTTTCAGCTTCAACCAGCCTTCTAAGGCAGGCCACTTTTATTACCCCTCTGTATTGCAGGTGGGGTTCTGGGGGGTGGGAAGCTTTGCTAAGGCAAGGACTGCCACCATTTTTGCTGGACTTCTGCTTTCTGCCTTACAAGGGGCTGAGTGTTCCACTTGGCGTTGGAGGCAGATCCGAGGGACTGCCGGGTTTGAGATTCTCAAAGGGGGAGTGTCGTCTGCTGCTGCCTTGTGCCACAGCCTTTCCCAGCCGGTGGGCCCTGCAGATGTGTTGGACCTCAACTTGCAGTCCAACACATCTAAAGGGCTCCCGGTTGAAAAAGGTGCACCACTTATGTATGTATGTATGTATGTATGTATGTATTTATTTATTATGTTTCAATACTGCCCAGTAGCCGAAGCTCTCTGGGCGGTTCACAACAATTAAAACCGTAAAATACAACACGATAAAACATAATGACTGGGTTCAGACAACACGATAACCCACACTCAAGGGTTGAGTGTGGGTTGTCGTTGAACCGTGGGTTGTTTTTGAAATGTGGGTTATCGTGTTGTCTGAACCCAGTTGAGATAACAAACTATGGTGAACAACCCACCGTTCACAACCCAACAACAAACCATGGGTTCTCTTCATGGGTTGTTCATAGTTAACAAGCCCTGGCTTGTTAGTGCAGCTGGGTTCAGACAACATGATAACCCACGGTTCAACGGCAACCCACACTCAACCCATACTCAACCCTTGAGTTTGGGTTATCGTGTTGTCTGAACCCAAATAAAAGTTTTAAACTACAGCATAAAACCAAAATGAAAGATAAAAACCAAAATACAACCGAGCAGCAGTGCAAAGATTTAAAATACAGTAACAGATTTTAAAAACAACAGAAACTGAAAAACCAAAATGCATGGGAAAACAAAAAGGTCTTCACCACAGTGTAGGTGCCAGGCAAGCCTCTTTGTGGAGCTTATTCCACAACTGGGGTGCCACAACAGAAAAGGCCCTCTCTTAGTAGCCACCAGTAGGCTTTGGCTCAAACTACCATCTAGGTGCAACGGGCACAAGCCCCCTTACTTCGCCTGCAAAGGGGCACCCTGGACCGCTGCTTTAAGCCTGCCCCATTCTGCAGATGGGCCCCTTTACCAGCTTTCTTCCACCTTTCCCCATCTCCTTTCTTGTTTCGTTCTGTCGGTACATTTTAAAGATCCCGTGCCACCTTTCCACTTGAAATAAAGAGCTCAAGGCCACTAAGATAATAGGGGATTATTAAAACGAATCCAGGTTAAAAAACAATTGAAATATCACAGAAATGATAAAAAAAAAAAAACCAGAAGGTCAGGAAAACAAAGGGAGGCAGAGTTGAACAAAAGGCAGGCCAAAGAACCTACTGGAACAAAACCTTCATCTGGTGATGATCAAGGTCTGAATCGGGTGAGGCGGGTCTCTAGGCCAGGGAATTCCGTATCCTCAGCTGAGAGGGCTCACCCCGCTGTTCCTGCCAGCCATGCAAAAAGGCCTCTCCTGTTGACTCCGATGAATGGGCAGGATTGTAGGATTGAAGAGACTCCTTTGGGTATTCCGGCCCCAAGTTGTTTAGGGCAGCCTTCCCCAACCTGGCGCTTGCCAGATGTGTTGGACTCCAGTGTCCAGGATCCCCCGGCCACCTATGCTAAGCCGGTTGAGTTGATCCATGTGCTTTCCCCAAACTGCTAAGAGTCTTGCTGCTGAATTTTGAACCATGAGAAGTTTCCAAACCTTGCTCGATGCCAGCCTCACGCCGTGCATTACTCAGTAGTCCCATGTTGATGAGAGAGACAAATATGAGGTTTTGAAGAACCCAGCAAATTTAGCACCAGAAATCAATTAAAATGATTTATAAAACATAGGCTAAATGTTAGCAACCATAAATACAAACATATGAAGCTATATAAACATAGGATAAATAACTTCAGACTAGTAGCCATATACAATTACATACAAAGAACGCTGTACACGAAATAAAATATATCAGCATCAGACCAGTCGGCAGATTTGCTACTGAAGCAGACTTTGCAGCTGAAATGCGTCTGGCAAATGGCAAACAATAACGTTGACCTTAAATAGACCGTTATTAGTATCTGGTGCTAATGTGTGTGTGTGTGTGTGTGTGTGTTATAAATTATTCTAATTGATTTGTGGTGTAAAATTTGCTGGGTTCCTTGACCTCATATTTATCTCTGGTTCTGACTGGTCAGGAAATAATTCCTCCTGGTTTTGTTGTCCTGCACTGATGACACAAAGCTGTGTGTGACCGAGACTGGATCCAGCTTCTCTAGAAAAGTGGGCAGCTAGGCGAAGTCATTCCTGGTCACAGCTGACACCTGGGCATCCCACAGAACCTCTAGCCCAGGGATCTCCAACCTTGGGTCCCCAGATGTTGCATGGCTAATGGCAAGGGATTCTGGGAGCTGTAGTCCAGCAACATCTGGGGACCCAAGGTTGGAGAGCCCTGCTCTAGCCTATGAACGTAACTTTTCAAGGAAAGCGCTACCCTGTCCAAAACAGGCAGAACCCCCATGGCTGGTTCAGCTGTCCTACCAACCGAGAGCGCCTCTGCCTTGTCTGGATTGAGTTTCAGTTGGTTAGCCTACATCCTGTCCTTTTCCAGCGCCAACCAGAACCTCCACGCTATGACCTCCTGTAGGAATCTAGCAAGCTGGCTTATACTGGCTGGGTTCAGGCAACACGATCACCCACACTCGAGGGTTGAGTGTGGTTTGTCGTTGAACCATAGGTTGTTGTTGAACCATGGGTTGTCTGAACCAAGCCGCGATAACAAACCATGGTGAACAACCCACAGTGCGCAACCCAACAACAAACCATGGGTTCTCTTTATGGGTTGTTTGTGGTTAACAAGCCATGGCTTGTTAGCGCAGCTGGGTTCAGACAACATGATAACCCACGGTTCAGTGACAACCCACGCTCAACCCTGGAGTCTGGGTGATCATGTTGTCTCAACCCAGTCACTGAGTCAGACCCTTGCTCTATCTAGGCCAGTACTGCTGACACTGACTGGCAGCAACCGCTCTGCAGGGTTTCAGGCAGGAATTTTTCCAGCCCTACCTGGAGATGCTGCCGGGGATCGAACCGGGGACCTCCTGCATGCAAAGCAGGTGCTCTACCCACTGAGCGATGGCCCCTTTCTGAACCGAGATGGAAAAGAGAGAGCAAGATTGGGAGAAAGCGCTGTGTGTCATCTGCATAGCAAAATCCAACCCTCTGGACAGTCTCCCCCAGTGGCTTTTATGTAGAAGTTAATTAGCATGGGGGACAGCATGGAACCCTATGGGATCCTACAGGTCAAAGACCAAAGGCTTGAGCCTTTCATCTTCAAGAATCTGCCCTCCTGGAAGGACTAGAAGCACCGTAAAACTGCCTCCCAACCCGGCCAGCCAGTCCAAAAGCTGTTGAGAGGTCAGCAGAATCAACACACACCCTCGGCACAGTTGAACGTGTAGGTTTGTCCACCAGGATGACCAAGGCAGTCTCAGCCCCAAAACCGGGCCAGAAACTGGGTGGAAATGAATCTAGATCCTCCATTTCATCCAGAAAAACGTGGTGTTGGGTTGCCACCACTCACGTGACCACTGTAGCCAAAAATGGAATATTGGAAATTGGCTGGAAATTAACCAGTTAAAATTAACCAGTACGGTGGGGAGAAATCTCACCACCATTGCTTTTAAACTGGATGGTGTTCCCCCTTTCTCAGGCAGTCTTTTATCACCCTCACAAACCACTCACTCGGCCAGCCCAACTCTGACTGAATAGCCGGCTAGAATGGACACGTGTCAGGTGACTGAGCCACCGGTCGTGCAAATTGGCCGTGGTGGCAGAAAAGAACGATTTCCTGGCCACCGTCAGATTGACTCTCACCCCTGTTCAGCTGGGATTCATTACAAGCTTTCCTCCAACACTTTTCTAGTGGTTCTTGTTTCACATTGAACCTGAGAAAGAGTTCTGTGAATCTCAACAGCGCCAGCACCGTCTTGTGATTTTTTAAGTCGGGGCTAAGAAAGGGATTTTGCTACTGTTTCCATCTGGAATTTTCCAGATTCAAACTGGGGACTTGCTGGTTTACACTCTGGGCCAGGGCTGGGGAACCTCAGACCTGCAGGTCAGATCCAGCCCTCCTGGAGTCCCCCGTTGGCTACACCCTATTTTCCCTGATGGCTGATTGTTTGGTAGTTTATCTCAAGGAGCGCCTCCAGCAACATCAAGTAGGCCGCTCAACAAGGTCTGCCACGGACGGCCTTCTCCTTATTCCATCAGCCAGAGCAGCCAGGCTGGTGGGGACTAGGAAGAGGGCCTTCTCTGTGGCGGCCCCCACATTATGGAACTCCCTCCCTAGTGACCTTTGCCATGCCCCCTCCGTGATGAGCTTCCGCCGTGCATTAAAAACATGGCTGTTCAGGCGGGAATATGGGGTGGGTTAGGTTTTTAATGAGAATTTTTTATATTGTTTTAATTATTATATTTTATTGTGTTTTACTGTATTTTAATTGCACATCGCCCAGGGTGGCCGGGTGACCGGCCAGATGGGCGATTGATAAATATAATAAATAAATAAATAAATAAATAAATAAATAGTTTCCTGGCCTTTGTGCAGTTCCCCCCCCCCCCGTTCGAAAAGATCGAAATGCCTCTCCTGAGTGGCCGAGTGACTGGCAGTCAGAGCTTGAAACTAAAATATGCGTGTATTTTTTAGTTTATTTAGCTACGCTGGCTGGGGCATGCTGGGAGTTGCAGGCCAAAAACATCTGGGGACCCAAGGTTGGAGAACACTGCTGTAGCCGCTCAGCCCGCCTCGCCCAGTATTGTCCGCACTGACTGGCGGCAGCGGCTCTCCAGGTGTTCAGGCAGGATGTAGTCCAACACCCCCAGAGGGCACCTGGTTGGAGAAGGCTCATGCAGCTGCTGAGCAGGGTGCTAAAACATCCCCCACCCCCACCCCGGTAATCCCCCTTCGCTCCGCTCGTTAATTCAGGAAGAACCTGCAGTGGATCATTAGGCCTCAGTGCATAATGCGCAGTGCATAATGCACAACTTGATGACCTTTGGTTTGCTGGTTTGCTGTTGTGACGAGTGTCTCTTGATTGGACGGGACTGGCTCTGCGATTGATCCGATGGATCCGATCTAGACATAAGTATGCATAATGCGGCGGTTCTTTTGGTATTGCCTCCTTCTAGCCCTGAGTGCAGTGGCTTCAGTGGTTCTTTGGGCGACGTGTCCCGCCCCCTGTAATTTGTAACACAGCCTTTGGCTGTGCGATCCCCTCTGGCTGCCCACGCCCATTTGCGTGCAGCTACGTTGTACAGGAAGGGGAGAATGCTGTTGCTGCTTGCGCTGAGAACCGAGAGGAGGGGGTGACGGGGTCCTTTGCCTGTGGCTCAGCTTGTGTGGGAATGGGTAGCTGGGGGAGCCAATGTGGGTGGCCCTCTTGGTCATTGCTCGGTTGAAAACCAGCAACTTGGAGCATTGTGAAAGTGTGCGACATAATAGCAAATGCTATTTTGGGCTGCATTAATAGAAGTATAGCTTCCAAATCGCGGGAAGTGATCATTCCCCTTTACTCAGCACTGGTTAGGCCTCATCTTGAGTACTGCGTCCAGTTCTGGGCACCACACTTTAAGAAGGACATAGACAAACTGGAGAGGGTTCAGAAGAGGGCAACAAGGATGATAAAGGGACTGGAAACAAGGCCCTATGAGGAGAGGCTGAAAGAACTGGGCATGTTTAGCCTTCAGAAGAGGAGACTGAGGGGAGATATGATCGCACTCTTCCAGTACTTGAAGGGTTGTCACACAGAGGAGGGCCAGGATCTCTTCTCGATCATCCCAGTTTGCAGGACACGGAATAATGGGCTCAAGTTACAGGAACCTAGATTCCACCTAAACATCAGGAAAAATTTCCTGACTGTTAGAGCAATAAGACAATGGAACCAACTAGCTAGGGAGGTGGTGGGCTCTCCCACTCTGGAGGCATTCAAGGTGCGGCTGGACGGCCATTGCTCAGGGATGCTTTGACCTGGATTCCTGCACTGAGCAGGGGGTTGGACTCGATGGCCTTGTAGGCCCCTTCCAATTCTACTTTTCTATGATTCTATGATAATGCGCTCTACTGTGGGGTTACCCTGGAAGATGGTTCGGAAGCTACAGCTGGTACAGAGCGCGGCGGCTCGCCTGGTTAAAGGCAGCCGCCGGCGAGATCACATCACACCAGTGCTCAAGGAGTTACACTGGCTACCAGTTGCTTGCCGGGCCGAATTGAAGGTGTTGGCGTTGACCTTTAAAACCCTATACAGCTCCGGTCCAGTATATCTCAAGGAGCGCCTCCAGCAACATCAAGTAGGCCGCTCAACGAGGTCTGCCACGGATGGCCTTCTCCTTGCCCCATCAGCCAGAGCAGCCAGGCTGGTGGAGACTAGGAAGAGGGCCTTTTCTGTGGCAGCCCCCAAGTTCTGGAACTCCCTCCCCAGTGACCTTCGCCATGCCCTCCTTGATGAACTTCTGCCGGGCTTTAAAAACATGGCTTTTCAGGCGGGAATATGGGGTGGGTTAGGATATTTTTTTAAAAAAAACTCTTATATTGTTTTAATTGTGTTTTATTGTATTTTATCTTGATTGTACATCACCCAGGGTGGCAGGGTGGCCGGCCAGATGGGCGATTAAAAAATATAATAAATAAAAGAAATAAATAAAAATGGTATCTTTAGATGTATAGAGTGTTCAAGTCTGCATGTTCGAGACACTTCCTGCGACATGCAGCCTTTCTCTTGGTAACCCTTAAATGGTGCCAACACCCAGGGGCATCGCTAGGGCTGAGCCCCTGAGGCTGCAGCCCTGAACCTATTTCCTAATCCGTTGCCCAGAGCCTGGAGTGTCCATTGGTGCCTGCCAATAGAAAGTTTTATTCTTACCTTAATTGCATGAAGGAGGTGACCTTCAAGGGGGATTGCATCTGGCCAGGGAAGGGTTAAGTCTCCCCTCCCCAAATGCTGCAGCACCACTGCCCCCCCCCACCCAAAATTGCATGGCAATTAAGTTTGGACAAAAAAATGTTTTCCGTTGGATTGGGATGATCTGGGTCAGGGTGCAAATGAATGGATGAGAAATGAATTGGCTGGCTTTGCCTCCTGTGAAATTTCAATAAATGTTAGTCATTATTTCTAAATTTGTATTTGTAGATATAAATCAACATGTGCTAATTTATACTGATTTGCGTCCTATGGGCCTGGGCCCCACATTTTGTAAGCGCCAACTATCACCCTTGCATTGTACCCCAGCGGGGATCGGGTCCCAGCCTGAGCCTTGCCGGAAGACGAGGCTGGGGTTCCTCTTGGGCAACCCCTCCTATCCCCTTGTGTTCCAAGCTCCCCAGGTGGGAGAATTATGTAACATCGCACTTGCCCTAAGCTAGATTAGATTTCTGATTTCGACAAGCGCTTCTGCTGATCCGTCTGTCAAAGACGACTTCCTTGGTCATCAGAAGAGTGAAAATTACGTTTGCCTCTCAGCTGTCGTGAGTTCTCCTTGATGCTGGCGGGGTGGGCTACCCTCCCGAAGAAGCAATCAAAGATGGCGAAATCCCTCCCGTGTCTAGCCCTGGAAATGGGGATGCTTCCAGGTGGTGACAGCTCAGTCATGTCCAAAGGGGTTAAGTGTCAATACCGCAGAGCACGTCTTCTTGGCCATGACACTGCAGTGCGCAAGATGCTCTGTGCAGGATCCAATATTAGATTCCCAAGTCAAGCGGCTGGATTGAAAGAATGTTAGCAGGGCTCCTGTCGCTTTAGTCCAGTGTTCTCCGCTGGCTGGGGCATGCTGGGAGTTGTAGGCCAAAAACATCTGGGGACCCAAGGTTGGAGAACACTGCTTTAGTCACTTGAAAGAGGGGATTTTGACCAATGAAAGGGCCTTCTCCTGGACCAGACCTTCTACTCCAGTGTTGTCTTCTCTGTGGGTGAGCCACACAGAGCAGGGTCTTCTCAGTGGTGGTGCCGACACTGTGCACCTCTCTCACTCCTGGCAGGCTGTTGGCTCTGCATGACATCGGACATGAATTCAAAATAATTTGCTACCATTAAGGAAGGATGCTGCTATTTTTGAACAGTAACATTTTTAGTGACTTATTTTTGTATTTTGTATTTTATTTTAAATGTGGTTAGCCACTGTGGATTTTCTTTAAAACAGGAAGGAGCGATATAAGTCTTTTACTGTGGTGAACCTTTATATCCAGATGTAGACCAACAGCACCAGCTAGAGTATCTGAGACTCTGGATCCCTGCAGAGACACCCTGCATGGACCAATATCCTTGGTTTTGGATCCTTGGTTTTAAATCCAATTCCTTCTACCAGATTAATCCCTTTTTCACAATAACCAACTGGCAGCCTGAACCAATTAGGAAGGCAAAACCATCCTTCTAAGTAAATTTCTGATTGGCTATCCTTTCCCCTTACATCAGAGAAAAGAGTTTGTTTTGGCATTGGTACAAACCTCCGTGCATCTCAGGTAGGAGGCTAGCTTCCACTGGTCTCAGATGTGCATAGTTGTATTATTATTATTATTATTGTTATTGTTATTGTTATTGTTATAGTGGAAGACCGCCAACCTGGTCTTCTGCGCGGGTTCAATACTAAGGGGGTAGCGAGTCCTGGGGGCGGGCCTTCTCCGAGGCCCCCCAGCGACTATCACCCTTAGCCTAGAACAAAGGGATAACTTATAGCCACAAAAGTATCTTTTATAAAACAAGTTTATTTACAAAATGACCTTCACAAACCCAGACACACGCCAGCAATACAGCTTATCAGTACAGCACAAAGTAGCAAGCAAGAAGTCTCAAGGACACCGTGATTTCAGGGCTCTCAGCTAGTTAGTTCAGCTCGGGCTCCAGCAGAGGCCCGGTCAACCGCATGCTGCTAGCTGGGTTCCCGGCGGAGGTCCGGTCTACCCAAGCGGCTAGCTGGGTTCCCGGCAGAGGTCCGGTCTACCCAAGCGGCTAGTGAGTGATTTCAGCTTGGTTGCCCGGGGGTCCGGTCAACCCAAGCGGCCAGTGATTTCAGCTTGGTTTCCCGGGGGTCCGGTCAACCCAAGCGGCCAGTGATTTCAGCTAGCTGGAGCACGCCGGGTGCTGCTACCCGGGGTTGCCGATCCCTTCGTACCCTTACCCCAAGCATGGGGCAAGACTGCTGATCAGGTCCAACAACTCAGTTCCCTTGCGCAGGGTGTTTTATACCTTGGGTTTCAGGTAGCCCCTCCCTCTGCAATCAGGTGGGTGGCCAATCAGGTGGGTTGCTACCCTCCTCAGGTGGGCGGCCAATCAGGTGGGTTGCCACCCTCCTCAGGTGGGTGGCCAATCAGGTGGGTTGCCACCCTCCTCAGGTGGGTGGCCAATCAGGTGGGTTGCCACCCTCCTCAGGTGGGTGGGGTCCCCTTGAAGCCACCTGCTTAATGGTCCCATCCTGTGGTGTTGAATGGCCCTTTCTTATGGGTGCCGAAATGTCTGCTCTGGCAAGGTATTCAAGTCTTATGTAGATGGGGCTGATATACGAGAGCATTGACGAACCTGGGGATGCTTCCTGCCTTCCCCCCTGGGGTGATTCTATGCAGATGTTGTTTGTCCCTGTTGGTCTCTGTGGAGACTGGCTGTCTCTGCCCCCTGGGTCTCCTCCCCCCCTCCTTGGTGAGTGTGTGTGTGTCAGAAAGGGGTTTTAGGTTGGCTTTCTCCACAGTTATTGTTACTGTTACTGTTACTGTTATTATTAATTTTATTTATATACTGCCCAATAGCCGAAGCTCTCTGGGCGGTTTACAACAATCAATAAAAAATACACAATACAATATAAAGTATACACAATAAAAACATTGTAAAAGATTTAAAACCAAATTTAAGATGACACAAATAGCTAAAACAAGTTAATGCAAGGAGACCAGTAAAAAATAAAAATAACCACCCCACCATGCACTATTTAGAGTAGTTTAAAAAGCCTCAAGGATTGTAGAGTTGGCACCAGGCGGGCCTCAGCGGGGAGCTTGTTCCAGAGTTGGGGGGTCCCTCCTTCCTCGGGGCCTTTGCCCATGCCCTGAGGCACACCCAGCACACACCCAGAGAAATGCCCCCGGCCACTCTGCACATGCCCAGAGGCACAGCCGGCACACACTCAGAGAAATGCCCCCAGCCGCTCTGCACATGCCCAGAAGCTAGGCCGCCCCCCCGCCAGCCTCAACGCAGCTACTTCCTCACAACGCGAGCCCAGAGCCGCCCTTCCAAGAGCGCGTGGGGGATAACCCCAGCTCTTTGTCTCCTTTGGAACCATGCAAATAAGGTGACCAAAAGTGCTCTGCCAGTGACTTTCGGACATCTTTTCTGCAAGGAACTCTGCACATGCTCTGAAATCCAAGATACTAGTCAAGCAAGTAAAATGTAACTAGCTAAGGGCACAATCCTATCATGTTGCCCATAAGCTCAGTGTCACTCAGACACTGTCTAGGGGCCAGAGGAGCGCTCCCTAACTGAGTTTGACTTTCTCTTGCTTTTATTTGAAAGTCCCTGTGTAATTTTTATTGCCTTCCCTTTTCCTGCTGAATCAAAATTCCTTTTCCAAATAGGTTTTGCTTGGTATACATTGAACAGTTGGCTTCATGGTTTTAAGAATGGTGTTTCTCTGGAGCTTCTCAGTAAATTCCTTCCCCGTGTGCTAGACTGCACAGATGCTAGGCTGTTCCTTGTGATCCAAGGGTACTTCACAAGATTCAGTTCAGTATGGCATTATCTGCGTTTGGGGAAAATATATCTGAAGCGCCGTTTCTTTTACTTCTTCTAGATCTGGTCTGGAGGGAAAGATCCTTGTCAGTAGGGCTTAGAAGTTAATTCCCAGTAATAACCAGACAGCCTCGGGGTTCTTAGGCTAGGTCCAGGCTGAGTGGTGGCACCCTGCCATGGGGAAAGACTCCCACTGAGTGTGGCGTGGTGGTGAGACTGCTGGACTGGGACTTGGGAGATCCACGTTTTAGTCACTGGGTGACTTTGGACCAGTCCCTGACTCTCAGCCTGACCTACCTCACAGGGTTGTTGTGAGGATCAAATGGAGAGGAAGAGGAGGATTATGTAAGCCGCCTTGGGTTCCTTGCAGGAAAAAAGGCGGGGTATAACTATAATAAAATAAATAAATTCTGTCACAGACACACACAAAAGGAATACATAAATAAACAATCAGCACCATCAGTATCATGGTGCTTTACATAATGTAAGAGGACAGGTCACTGCCCTGAGGAGCTTACAGTCTGAAATTCAACACACAGGAGACAAAAGAGGGAGGAAGAGCAACATGGAGGCAGCGGTAGACGGCGGGGGGGGGGAGGCGCATGCCTTTTTGATGGCGATGTGGGCTCAGGCTCAGTGACCGTGGGGCAGCCGCCCACAACCTGGCGCCCTCCAGATGTTTTGAACTACAGCTTCCATCATCACTCACCCCTGGCCATGCTGGCTGCGGCTGATGGGAGTTGACATCCAAAACATGTGGAGGGTGCCACGCTGGGGAAGGCTGAAGTTGGGTACAGGGACTGTCTCCAGTTAAGAGACATCTGGCAGCAGCATGCTGGGAAAGACTGTAGATGACTGTTGTCAGTCAAAGGAGAAAGTATTGCGGTAGTTGGGACTATGGCCAGATTCTGTATTTTATTTTATTTTTATTATATTTATATCCCACCTTTTTTTCCCTCCTGCAAGGAACCCAAGGCAGCTTATATAATTCTCCTCCTCCTCTCCATTTTATCCTCTCAACAACCCTGTAAGGTAGGCTAGGCTGAGAGCCAGTGACTGGCCCAAAGTCACCCAGGGAGCTTCATGACCGAGCAGGGACCAGAACCCGGATCTCCCGAGTCCCAGTCCAACGCTTTAACTGCTACGCCACACTGGCTTTCAATGACCTCAAGTTACAGGAACCCAGATTCCACCTAAACATCAGAAAAAATTTCCTGACTGTCAGAGCAACAAGACAATGGAATCAACTACCCAGGGAGGTGGTGGGCTCTCCCAATCTGGAGGCATTCAAGGTGCGGCTGGACGGCCATCTGTCAGGGATGCTTTGATCTGGATTCCTGCATTGAGCAGGGGGTTGGACTCGATGACCTTGTAGGCCCCTTCCAATTCTACTTTTCCATGATCCTATAATTCTATGACCTGTTGTCATGATGCGCAGACCCAGCTGTGCCAACAAGCCATGGTTTCTTAAGAATAGGGGTGTATGGATTTTGTTGAATCCGTTCCGTCTTTCGCAGATTGTCAGACATCTTTGGTTCTGTCGTCCAGTCACTGATGGAATTGGATTTTTTTCTAGGCGGGTTTCACTTGTTTGCAGATGTGCATGTGTGCTAATAGACATAAGCACTGACACACGCTTCTGCAAGTGTGCATCTGTGCAAATCCCTCCCAAAAGTAAAACAACAACAACAACAAAAAGCAATCCACAAGCCTGCAGGATCTGCGCAACCCGGAAAAAGCCAGTCTGCTGCGGGATAGGCAGGTTGGATTCATAGAAGTCCAAACATTTGAATCTGTTGCAGATTTCTTTGATATCCTGAGTTAAGCATGAACAACCCCAAAAGAGAGCTTGTGGTTTGTTGTTGGGTTGTGAACTCTGGGTTGTTTAAACCATGCGTTGTCATTCTGTGTGAACCCAGAACCACGGGTTGTTCATGGGTTGTTTCGTCAGACTACAGAAGTGGCAGGCAAGAATGGTTAAAAAAACAAACCGAAAATGCCAGCACATGGGCTGCAAAAGCATTTGGGATACAGGGACATGGGGGCGGACGAAGGAGGAGGGAAACAAACTACCCAGGGATTGAGAAAACAAACCATGGTTTGTTTGATTGTGCGCCAGACAAACCCTGGGCAGGGCAACAAACCATGGGTTAAATAAACCATGCACTAGCGCAGTGTTTCTCAACCTTGGGTCCCCAGATGTTTTTGGCCTACAACTCCCAGCATGCCCCAGCCAGCTATGCTGGCTGGGGCATGCTGGGAGTTGTAGGCCAAAAACATCTGGGGACCCAAGGTTGAGAAACACTGCACTAGCGTCATGTGTGAACCAGGTCTGTATGTTCAGCTGCTTTCCCCAATGATGCACAGCGGCAGCGATGCTCAAACGTATTACCTTGTGAAGGAGCCTCACAGCGGAGTTCAAACGGTGCCACGTCGCCAGCAGCCGGGGCTACACCTTCCCTCCTCGGCCCTTCAAGACCCAGCCCATTCCTGTTAAAGGGAATCGCTCTGGTGACCCCAGCGGGGGCCTGCTTTCCCCTTCCTGCCCCAGACAATAACTCTCGGCAAATCTCCCGCCCGGGCATTCTCCCCGTAATGATTATTTTTTTGTAATTGCCAGTTCCCCAGTAACAAAAAGCAGCTCTATGAGCTCCAGCCTGGGTATGAATTATATGTCTGAAGTGTATGAAAGATCCATTACTCACTAAAGAGCCGTGATAATCTCCCGGGCGCTCACTTGAATGCCGTGCAGTGAATCACCCGGGCAAGCAGTCTGGGACTCAGCAGCACTTTACCCCACGCACTGCCCAAGTTCTGCAGACAGAGTTTTGAACGCAGAGCCCAACGGAGAAGCCAACAGGCACGAGAGGCTCTTGGCTTCCTTCCTGGCTTGCTCTCCTGCAGTGGTGGGGAATGTGTGCCCCTTCCTGATGTGGTTGGACTGCAACTCCCATCAGCCCTAGCCAGCATAGCCAATGGCGGGGGCTGATGGGAGTTGTAGTCCAACACATCCGGAGGGCACCAGATTGGAATCGGATGAAAAAAAGATACGTACCCCATTTTCAGTGCTAGGCCTTCTCTCCAGAACACGTGAACTACGAATGAAGCATAGGGCCATGGAGCATGTACAGATTGCCTTTCTCACACACCCGAGTCATCACAACCAGTCCTCACCATGCCTTGGATGGTGGGGTGGCATTTCCTAATTTAGGGATCCGATTGTTCCGGCTCGCTCAGGTCCCAGCAAAAAAAACAAGGATGTTTAGGAGCAGACAAGGAAGAGGCTTGTGCTTGTAGGTTACTGGTGACGCTGACCTGTCTAGTCCTGTCCTCACAAGGGCCCATCGGGAGTGCTTGCTGATGGCACGTGCAGCAGCAGTGACGGGTGGCGCTGTGGATGATGGGTGAGGGGAGAAGGCCCCGCTCTGCTCTCCCCGCTGGAGAAGTTTATCCGCCCAAAGCTGCCTCGGCTTGGAGTGTGGGGTCTTGGGGAGCCCTCGTGGCAGTGGGCCCGCTCCACTGCCCAGTCCTCTCCCTGCCTGAGCTGTCCGGGGGTGATCTTGGGCATGGCATTGATTGGAGATGCCTGGATGGATGGTTCTAGATGGATTCAGTGTCTGTACCGACGCCCAGTGGAGCCAGGGTTAGGGATGCGGACGCCCTCTGTCGCCCCCCCTCAGAATTCCCCGTTCCTTCTGAGCTTCTCTGCAATCCTCACAGGAGCTTGGGGTGGGGGGGACAAATTTTCCCTGCAAACCGTGCATTGTTCCCTGGAGTAATGAAAAGCATTTTGGGGCGGCACTGGTCTTGAATGGACGATCAAGACCCGCTCCGTGGTGGGAGTGAAAAATGCCAGAACCGGTGTGTTGCTCTGGATCGACGCAGCTGCCGGCGTCTTTGGACTCTCCCCGGAGGCGCGGCTGTGGGCACCGTCGCGAGGAGCGCCTGCACTTCCAAACGGAGGCCTGCCTGCCTGGTGCGGTTCCGGGTTCCACTGCCAAGCCACAGGCCGCTTTTGGGTTGGGGGCGGTTTGTCAACCACGGCATCAACCCACCCTGTGCCAGGTCCCGATGTCACCGTAAGCCGCAGCAACCGCCCGCTGCAGCTTGAGCATTCACAGTGGCCGCCGGCGCGCACCACAACCCACCGTGGCTTATGCTGGGCTGCCCGCAGCGAACCGTGCCCTGCTCTCCTTCTAAAACCCACCAGTGAGCAGCGTGCCCCTTCTCTGTGGATGCCCTAAATCGGTGTGCGCGCATGTTCGGCTCCTGCAGGTGTGGCTCTCGCCAGGGACTCTTAGCAGGAGCGCATGGGTGGGGGGGGCGTGTGTGCTGCTTGCACCCGCATTCTAGCCCAAGAAAAGGGCAGGGCTATATTCATCCCTGTGGTGTTGGACGAGTTGCCATGGCACTCGAAGAAGAGAGAGGTGGTACTTTGGGGGGGGGGGGGATAGAATTGGGAAGGGAGAGACTGAATTCCTTTGCAGAAATACCCATGCACTCCGCCCCCGCCCCCCTGAGGACTGGTATATATTTAGCCAGCTGTGCCGGCATCCAACAAGTAGCAGTCTCCACTATATTATTCTCATGCCTCTTTCCCAATTGTATATCGGAGTTGGGATACCACAGCACCCAAAGGTGTTACCTGCTGAATTTTCTGCTTCCAGCCTGGGTCGAGATGCCACCCCATGGGGCGGGGCGAGGGAGGGGCATGGATTATGGCGTGAGACAGGTTTGTCCGCAGCCAGGTGTATATAGATTTCATAGATCATAGAGTTGGAAGGGAGCCTACAAGGCCATCGAGTCCAACCCCCTGCTCAATGCAGGAAACTAGAGGAGGGGTCTCCCATCCAAGTAATAACCAGGCCTGACCCTGCTTAGCTTTCCATGCTCAGACAAGCTGAGCCAGCATGAGCCACAGGCCTGAGAGTTAGGTGTTTGCATTTGGGATTAGCAACTGGAGATGCTGGACCCATCCAGCCCTTTGAAGGACGCAGATTACCAACCCAGAGGCAAAAGCGGAGTGGAGAAAATGCGAGAGGATTGTTTGGTCGATTTCCTCGGGAAGGATGGCAGCTGGTCCACCAGCAAATTTGTTTTCTGCTACATGTCTGTGGTGCGACCACACTTGGAATACTGGGTACAGTTCTGGTCGCCACACTTGGCCAAAAGGATCTTGTAGAGCTGCAAAAGGTGCAGAAAAGGGGAACTAAAATGATCAAGGGGCTGGAGCAACTCCCCTATGAGGAGAGGTTACAACTTCTGCGATTGTTTAGCTTAGAAAAAGGGTGAGTAACAGGAGAACCCAAAGGGGCTATCCCATAAAGCCTATCCGAGAGGGAGATTCAGGACAGGCAAAAGGGAGGGCTTTGTCACGCAGCGCAGAGTTATAAACTGTGCGATTCACTAACAGAAGATGCAGTCACGGCTCCCAACTTGGACGGCTTTAAAAGGGGATTCGACAAATGCACAGAAGAGGAGAAGGCTACGAAAGGCTACGAGTCCTGATGACTATGTATTCCTTCCGGTCCAGCGTGCCTCTGTATACCTGTTGTGGAGAACTCGAGTGGTGGGGACGGGGCTGTTGCTTGTGGGCTTCCCGTGACCTCTGGTTTGCTATCTGGGGTCAGAATGCTGGACTAGATAAGTCTTTGGTCTGATCCAGTACAGCTCTTATGTTCTTATGTTACAATCGCCCGGGGCTGGCACATGCCCGTAGTCAGCCTAAAAGTTTTTTTGGGGGGGTGCACCAAAAGGTGGGGAGGGCAGTTCATCTGGTTTGCAGGCCTTTTAAAGACAAAACTGTAGACTGTTCTTTAATTATTTGTTTGTAAAAAAAACACCACACACAACTAGGTGGCAGGGGAAATGGGGGGGGGGGGTTTGCCCCCTAGCCCACCCCTGGCTACAGGCCCAGGCTGGCATTTGGCCAATCTACCATGCCCCACAAGGCAGGGTCAAATATGAACAAATTACAGTCACATATTTAAAGCATTAATTTAACAGGACAGAAGATTCCAGAGCACCAGTGGGGCATATTACTTTATTAATCACAACGTCATCCCACCCATTGTCCCAGGAGGTCAGGGCAGTATATCTGGTGCTCCCTCCTGTTCTATCCTCCCCACAACAACCCTGTGAAGTAGGGCAGGCTTCAAGAGAATGTCTGGCCCTGGTGAGCTTCGTGGGCCGAGGTGGGATTCGAACCCATGCCTTCCCAGTCTTCGCTCATTGCCGTAACCACTGCACGGCACTGCCTCAGTTCCACGGAGGCTCCCTCCTTCCCTGTGGACTCGGCGGGCAGTCTGGGGTCCTGGGCATTTTGTGATGGGCCCCGCTGTGAAGAGAGCAGCTTCCTCCGGAGCTCTGACCTTGCCCTGTTCGCAGGGGCCTGACATCATCAGCAGGAGGCGTGGGGTGATTGGGAAGGTCTTAATTAGAAAGGGCGGCAGCGGATCAGACTCCTTGTAGACGGGAGGGGGCGCCTGCTTTGAAATAGGAGGAGGTGGTGAGCCCGCTTGGTATCTGCACAGCCCCGAGTACGATAAGAAAGGAACGGCCGTCTGCCACGGACCCCAGGGCTTGGTTCCGTGGAATAGCTGGACAGCCCCCCCCCCCCCCGAGGATGCCGATCAGGCGGCCTGGGCAGGAGGCTGCAGCTCCTGCCTCATTCCCTCTGGCCTCCTCTCTTTCCCGCCAGTAGCCGTTCACTGGCCCTTCGCGTTCCCATCCCATGAACGCAGCGGTGTAGTGAAGCCAGGGGGCTCGCATTTCTTCAGCAGCAGTGGACCCATTTGCAGCGAAGGGCCGCAACTTGTGGCTGCATCCCGCAGCCTTTCCGAATATTCACCCGCCGATGATCTGGCTGATGGGGTGGTGGTGGTTTGCGGAGCCCGGTGACTCCTATTTTGGTGGGGCTCCTTTTCCATTACAGGTTTTGCAGCTTTTATTTGGAGCTTCGTAGGAGCTATTTTGGGGGTGGCGTTCATCGCCACGGATAGCTCCCATGAAGCTCCAAATAAAACCCACAAAACCTGCAAGGGAAAAGGAGCCCCACCGAAATAGGAGTCACCAGCGCCTGACGGCTGAACCCGGACGCTATCGGTTAATCATGGGTTAAACAACCCACAGTTAACCTACCTACTCATTGCAGGTTAATTAACCCATGATTTGACACCAGGACATGCAAACCGGGACGCCATGTCGTTCTCTGTCGTAATGCAAAGTGTTTTGTGGTGGCTTCATGCAAGACCGGCTCCTGGTGGAGATGAAACTGCTAGAATTGGTTTGTTGATATGGATCGGCACAGCTGGCGGCATTTTGGGACTCTCCTTGGAGGCGTGGCTAGGAGGACGCTCACACAGCGTGCCTGCACTGCCAGACTGACCCGTACGCCACCGCAGGAAATTGACAAGTGAGGAACCCTCTCAAATTCTGTTGGCAGGAAAACCAGGGTGTTTAAAGCTTGAGACCATGCGCAAAGAAAATGGAGCTTGAAAGGACGTGTTTGAGGGTTGCCCTTTTTCCTTTTTTTGCCAGCTTTGGGCTCAGCTGCCAGCTAGGAGAACTCACAGTTCAGTCCCTCGCAAGGGCCAACGTGACACCTTCCTCGAGGAACAGCCTCTGTTTTCTGGCCAGCGGCGTGTGTGGCAGGATGCAGCCTGGAGGGAGACATGTGGCTCCCTTTTCCCACCCAGCCTTGATCTCTGGGAAGCACACAGTTAAAAAAGAAAAAGAAAAAAAAGGAAGATATTTTTTTCATTAAGTCTTGGTTAAAGCTGCAGGAAGCTTTGCAGATTAAACACTAAATCATATTTCGGCAGATAATGTCATGGCCTGAAGGTCGAATGTGGGTTGTTGAGCAGATATGGAAAAGAAAAGGATACAAAAATAACTAATAATTTGGTTTGCATGTATTTTGAGGATGTGGTGATTAGAAAGATAGATAGATAGATAGATAGATGATAGAGATCTGAGAGCCAGTTCTCAACAATATCTCCAACAAACCATGGGTTCTCTTCATGGCTTGTTCGTGGTTAACAAGCCATGGCTTGTTAGCGCAGCTGGATTCAGACAACACAATAACCCACAGTTCAACAACAACCCACACTCAAGCCATACTCAACCCTTGAGCGTGGGTTCTCATGTTGTTTGAACCCAGTCAATCTGTCACACTGTAGTGTGACCAAGGAAGAAGGTGGAGCTATGCAGATTGATGTGTTACTATATCACATATGGCCGGCCGATGGCCTGCATGTAGCACTCGGCTGCTCTCTGTATGTCAAGTGGAGCCCTGGGGTGCCCACGCCACTTTTCCCTACCCCCCCAGCTGTTCATCTATCAGCTGTGAGGTGGAGAACATCTGGATCAGCAGGGGTGGGGGGAGAGAAGCTTTAACCTCATCCTCTCCCTGCAATCCCATTGTTTCCTCACAGTAATCAGGATCAGGAACACTCGTGTCCCATTCTGTGGTTATCTGAGGCTCACAGGAGAAACCAGTGACATCTTGACAGGGCCAGACTTCAGCAAGGAGAGTCCGGTCCAGGTAGAACAGTCAAGTCTAGGCAGGTGAGGTTGTGTGTCAGGTAAGTAGAATCCACTCGAGGTAAGTAGATCAGGCATAACGTGCTAAGTAAAGGCAGAAGCCCTCCTGTGTAGAGGCAGCTGAAAAAGGACCATGGAACTTTGCTGTGTGGAGCTCTCTTCTACTAGAACCATAGGAGGATGTTGTCTCAGCAGCAAGCTGAAGCCAATGGAGTCCTTATGCAGGCAGCCACAATTTGTAATGTGCCAAGCTCCACCCACCCTGGAGGAGCTGGCTGGACTGTTAAAGGGCCCTCGCCTGATTTTATAGTCTCAAACTTCTGCAAGGCTGGGGAGAGGGAGACTTTGCTGGGCGTTCCTCCTCTGACTCACAGGATGACGGCAAGCTGTGTCTTCTGTCTCTCCCCACACACACACACACACGGATTATGGCACTGACTTTCCCTCCCCTGGGAGAGCAATCTGATCTTCATCTTCAAGTCTTCTCCTGTACCCTGAAAAGGCCGGCAGCCAGGAATAACGGCAGCTGGGTGGGGAGAGGATTTAACCCCCCCCCCATCTCTGCCTGCTGAGTGTGTGTGCATGGAGTCCCCAACCCACCACCATGCACTGCATGCGCCCAAAATGGTGGCCCTCCTCTGCACTATGTATAGATAGGGCAGGGTAGCTGGCTCTTCATGGTTCCTCATAAGTTCTACGGGCTGTGGGCTGGGTCCCATTTGGGAGCGGGTGGATCCCTCCACTCACTCCAGGTGCTGGGATTGCCAAGGGATGGGCAAGTTTAGCTCCAACCTTGGCTTGTTCCTGAGTGCCCCCCCCTTCCTTTCTCCCATATAAGTAAATGACTCCTGCCCTATGCAGGTGGTCTTCACCTTTAACACATGGGGGCTAAAGGTGTGGGTGCATACAGAAGGGGGCGTGGGAGCAGGCGTGGGTGCGCACAGCAGCTCACCGCTACATCCCCCTGCACCTGGCTGTTCTTCGAGATCGTCATGCTTTTAGTGTGAAGATCCGAAAGGGATTTATAAGTGTGTCCGGTTTATCAGGATTCCCGACGGCATGTTCAGCTGAACAGACTTAATACAGACCCTTCTGAGCTCTCACCTGTTGCAGGGCTTCTAATTGACTCATATGAGGGAGAAAAATCCAGTGCTCTGTTTGGAGATCGCATTGCAGGGGGAGGCAGTGTTGCCACTGGTAGAATGCGGTGCACTACTTTAGACTACAGGTGTGGGATACCACTTCTGGATGCTTTCCACCTCCCACATAAAAGACAACAATGACCCCCAGATTTCCCTGCAGATGGAAAACCAGCACATCTAGAAGTAATGAAAGCCAGTATGGCATAGTGGTTACAGAGTTGGGCTGGGACTCAGGAGATCCAGGTTCTAGTGCCCACTGGGCCATGAAGCTCACTGGGTGACTTTGTGTCAGTCACTGACTCTCAGCCCAACCTACCTCACAGGGTTGTTGTGAAGATAAAATGGAGAGGAGGAGGAGGATTATGTAAGCCACGAGCCACCTTGGGTTCCTTGCAGGAAAAAAGGCAGGATATAAATATAATGAATAAATAAATAAATAAATGTTCTAGCCCAGTCCTTCGCCTGCTTTGCCAGTTTTCAAAAATGTGTCCTCTCACCTGCAGCCTGAACAATCCCAGCACGTTGGCATGCTGCCATTTCGCTCCGTTCCCACGATCGTGGACCCCAAGGGGAGTGCAATACAGGCACAATACAGGGGGGCAGAAAGTCTCTCTTCAGATGATTTGGACTTCAACTCCCAGAAGCCCCTGCCAGCGTGGCCAATGGTCAGGAATGCTGGGAGCTGAAATCCAAAACAGCTGGAGAGCTACTTTCTGCCCACCCCTGGTGTAATACACAGACCTCGCCCCGGCGGTTGTTTTCTCAGTAGTGACCACCGGCCGTCAACATACGTTTGGGGGGGCTCTTGGTGGTTGATTCGGTGCGGTTCTGGTTATTCCTGCCTGGCCATGGCAAGAGAACATGTGTAGGGGCCGCGTGGGGCCAGGTGCCCTTGTCCCAGCCAGCCTTCGGACAGGCAGGCCCAGGAGGAGAGATGCGGATGCAGGCGGATCGGTGCCAAGCAAGTTGGGTTGCCAAGCTGTGTGATGGAGGCCCCAGGGAGGGTGGAGACCGGATGCCCGTGCAAAAGGCGGAGATGACCAAAGTTAGCCGAAAGGCAGGCGGGGTGAGCAGGAGGGGGGGCACGGGGTGGGGGGGAGTGTTGCCCCCACCGCTCCATACTTTGCAGAATCGAACGAGCCTCCCTCTAGGCAACCCTATATAGGAGCTGCCCCGCTAGGGGATCACGTTTTGAGGCCTGCGTCCCCTGACAGTTGTCTTGCTTTCCGACACGGTCTGGAGCCAGTTCTCTGTCAGCCCTGCCCCGGATGCTTGCAGAGCGGGGAGCGCTGCCGGGCGGCCGACCGGCCTCCTTTGTTTACTAAACGTGTCCCTTCGCTTTCACCGCATCACGTTGCTTCTTCCTTAAGAATCTCAGAATGGTGTCTCTCATATGCAACTTTATTTAAATTGGTTTCATGGGTTGAGAGGCGGACAATTAGCCAACCCCAAATCCCTCGTTTGTAACACTTTATTTACGGTAGATCTGGAGTAGTACGATTCCTCCTTTGATTGATACTTCTGATGGACGGGGCCGGCAAAGGACCGAAGCGAGGTCTGTTTGGATGTTCGATTTGCACTGTCCATTTGCTCGGCTAATGGTGGCATTCGGTAGATGCCCCTTATGTTGTGGGTGTTGAACCCCTTTCAGCCCGAGGGCTGGATTCCATTTCGTAGAAGCTCTCGGGGGGGGGCACATTGCAGTGCTGGGCGGGGCAAAAGGGGTGAGGCCTGGGAGCAGCCACTGAGAAGGCCCCCTCTCGCTTCCCCACCAGACATGCCTCTGAAGGTGGCGGTCTCGAAAGTAGGGCCTCTCCAGAAGAGCTTAAGACATGGGCAGGCTCGTATGGGAGAAGGGGGTCTTTCAGGTAGCCTGGTCCCAAGCCGTACAGGGCTTTATAGGTCATGATGCCCAGCACTTTCAATTCTGCCCGGAAACAGACTGGTAGCTGGTGAAGCTGGTGTAACCAGGGAGTCGCATGCTCCTTGTAACCAGCCCTGGTCAACAGTCTGGCCACAGCATTCTGGACCAGCTGAAGTTTCTGAACAGTCTTCAAGGGCAGCCCCATGCAGAGTGTGTTACAGTAGTCCACACGGGATGTAACTAAGGCGTGCATGGCCATGGCCAGATCAGACACCGCTAGGAACGGGTGCAGCTGGCACACTAGCCTCAGCTGGGCAAACACACTCCTGGCCACTGCCGAGACCTGGGCGTCCGAGTCCAAGAGTACACCCACATTGCGAGCCTGAGCCTTCCGGGGGAGTGTAGCCCCATCCAGCCCAGGCTGAGTCCCTGTTCCCTGATCTGCCTTTTGACTGACCAAGGAGCACCTCCGTCCTGTCTGGATTGAGCTTCAATTTGTTTGCATCCAGTCAGCGGCATTGCCGGTTAAAATAGGATCAGGTCTTGCTGGCTGGGAGTGATGGGGGTTGCAGTCCAGCACATCTGGAAGGCACCAGGTTGGGGGAGGCAGCTCTAGGGAGCTGCTGCCAGTCAGCGCTGGGCTAGGTGGGCGCGGGACTCGGCACGAGGCAGCTTCCGGCCTTCTCCGTCTTTGCACCGCAGCCGGTGCCTTTTCCCAGCTGCTCTTTTGCCTGCCGGTCACAGCGTGCCCGTTTCCCCCTCCCCGAGTGCTGCCGCCTCTGCCTGTCTGGGCTCCCTCGTCAGTTCAGTGGGTGCCAGCCCTTCCTTCCTACCTGCAGCCCCCAGCCATATGCTCCGTTCCCCCGTCGCGCTCCTCTGCCGACTGCCAGCTGCGTGCCGGGGAAACGGGAGGCCTCCAGAGCGTGGGCCCGCACCGCTCGGCTGCAGCAAGTAAACAGGAGGCGGTTCCCGTCGGGAGCACGCCCCCGCGGATGGCTGCAGCTTTATATGCTGAACACAGGGAGCGTTGTTGTTGTTGTTTGATGATGATGATGATGATGATGATGATGATGATGATGATTTTCATTTCTATACCACCCAATTACTGAAGCTGTCCGGGTGGTTCACAGCAATTCACAAAATACAAAACACAGATACCATAAAATACAGCATAAAATTTCAATATACAGAATTTAAAGCAGTTTAAACAGCTAAAGCAATTTCAATTTACCGGTAAAAAAAAAACAACTAGACCTGTTAAAACAGCTGACATGTCCCATCGTATGCCATTAAATGCCTGGGAGGAGAAGGCAGGCTTAACCTGGTGCTGAAAAGCTGACAGCGTTGGCACCAGGCAGGCCTCAGTGGGGAGATCATTCCACAATTGGGGGGCCACCACTGAGAAGTTGCCACCCTCCATGCCTCCCTTGGAAGTGATACTTGAAGGAAGGCCTCAGATGTAACCTCTGGGTTAAGAAGGATCCAGAGAAAGGGGAGGACCCATCTTTCAGAGGTAGAGGTAGCATGTTTGCTTTGCATGCAGAAGTTCGCAGGTTGAATACCTGGCTTCTCTAGCTACAAAGATCCAAAAAGCAGGGCTAGAAAGGACCCCTGCCAAAGACCTCCGCCTGTGAGATTAGACCAGCCTTTCCCCAACCTGGCAGTCTCCAGATGTTTGAGACTTCAATTCCCATCAGCCGCAGCCTTCATGGCCAGTAGTCAGGAATGCTGGGAGTTGTTGTCCAAAACATCTGGAGGGCTCCAGGTCATGAGAGGGTAGCCTGTTAGGAGTCCCTAGCACAATGCTGGCTGGGGCATGCTGGGAGTTGTAGGCCAAAAACATCTGGGGACCCAAGGTTGGAGAACACGGCGGGCCTAGCATGTGAATTGCAGCATCCCCTCTACACACGTTAGTTCACCACATCCCAGTTAGGAACCAGCCCTGCCCTGCTCCGTAACCAAGCCCGGTTCTCTCTCCCTTAGAAGCTGTTTATGATTTTCTCCTTCCAGAACCATGGGCCATCGTCCCACGCCAGGCCTTCTGGGCCCACGGGTCCTTAGATGGGATCCGCCCCCTCCCCTGACGCCCCTCTGATGATGCTGGCTCGCTTGGAGGATGCCTTTTCTTCCCTCCTTCTTCCTGGTACGTCATCCTCACCTGGCCTCACCGGTCGCCGACCTCACCCTCCATCATGAATGATGATCAGAACCTGAACAAGAACGCGGTGGCTTGGCTGGTCTGCTCGGGGCTGTCCGTTCTGGCCAACGCCTGGGGGATTCTCAGCGTGAGCGCCAAGCAGAAGAAATGGAAGCCCCTGGAGTTCCTCATCTGCACCCTGGCCGGGACGCACATCCTTAACATCGCGATCCCCATCACCATGTACTCGGTCGTCCAGCTCCGCCGGCAGCACTCCGACTACGAGTGGAACGAGGGACTCTGCAAAGTCTTTGTCTCGACTTTCTACACCTTGACGTTGGTCACCTGCTTCTCGGTCACCTCGCTCTCCTATCACCGGATGTGGATGGTCCGCTGGCCGGTGAACTACAGGCAAGTTCTTCCTCCCAGGAATGGACCCCAGGATGTCTTGAGGTCTTTGTCCCCAACTGGGTCGTAGCAGACAGCTCCCTAAGGGGGGAGGGGGCTCCAGGAAAGGTGTGTGTGTGTGTGTGTGTGAGAATGGGACCCACTAGCATCCCCATTCCCAAGCCCCCCACCCACCCAAAAAAATTGGCAAAGGCAGGTTTATTGTGCCATAAATTTTCATCATGGCCTAGAGCCCAGTTCATCAGAGTAAGCCGTGGCTCAGCGCATGCAGGAGGCCCCCGGTTCGATCCCCAGCACCTCCAGGTAGGGCTGGGAAACAATCCTGCCTGAAACCCCGGAGAGCCATTGCTGCCAGTCAGTGTCCACAATCCTGGGCTAGATGGACCCCGGGGGCCGACACAGTCGAAGGCGGCTTCCGATGTTCCTAGGTACGTTTTGATCATTCCCACCGTGTGTGCCAGGACATGCTGGAGTGCGGTGAGAGAGAAAATACCTCAGAAACTGTGAGGCCCCCGGTGAGCATAAAGTACCTCTGCAGAAGAGGCTTCCCGTTGTGTCTCTGCATGACTTATTGTTCCGCCCTGGCCTCTTTCCCATTAGCCTCATGGAAGTGGCTTATTCGGCCGTGTCTCTCCCTGGCGTGTGGTTGGATTGACTGTTGCAAAGACGCTGCAGAACGATCGCCCCTCCGAGGACGCTGCCCGTCAAGTCTTTGCATGAGTTACTGTGCTGGGCCGGCCTCCTCCTGTTAGGAGTCATGCCAGATCAGTGGCCAACACAAAACACAGGAACTGGGTTGATCTGAAGGGGGCTCATTCTTATTTTAACCATTGTAGAAGAAGAGGCTTTTGGGAGCAGGGCTTAAGTGTTCCTTCAATTTTTAATTCAGGAAGAGAAGTGCACCTCTGCTGTATGAATTTTGGGTGGCACTGGTAATATAAATGTACACGTCAACTTAGGAAGCCCCACGCGCAAGAAGATAAGAAGCGCCCTGCTGGATCAGGCCAGCGGCCGGCCAGATTGGCTCCACAAAGCCACAGGCAAGGCAAGAAGGCGAGCCGGAGATCTGGCCATAGAGATCTTGTCAAGGGGGGATGAGTCACGAGACTTCTCTGCTATGTTTCCGCCACTCCCACCACCGAAGAGCTGGCCGCCAGACCATATCGAGGTCTTCAGCACCAGCCGGCTCATTGCAACGTGGCAATGCAACATGACATGTGTGTCCGTGGGGGGAAGAAGAGTTTGTGCCACAGGTGCCTATGGAGGAAGGGGCCGATCCTCTTTCCCAGCATCCACCCAAAACTGGCCAAGTGAGCAAGTCAAGCGTTTCTTTCCGGGAACACGGTGGTTTTCAAGGAAAACCCAATGGCCACCTAACGGCTTGTGGACCGTTGAGATTTAGCAAAGAGGAGAAATGGGATATTGCCCTTGTTGATGGTCTCGTTCCTTGCCTTCCCTGCAGGTTAAGCAATACCAAGAAGCAAGCGGTCCACACGGTCATGGGCATCTGGATGGTGTCCTTCATCCTCTCCACGCTGCCGGCCGTAGGCTGGCACGACACCACCGAGCGCTTCTACGCCGCCGACTGCCGGTTCATCGTCACCGAGATCGGCCTGGGCTTTGGCGTCTGCTTCCTGCTCTTGATCAGCGGGAGCATCATCATGGGCGTGGTCTGCGTGGGCATCGCCCTCTTCCAGACGCTCTCCATCCAGGCGGGCAACAACATCGACAAAAACAAGTTCAACGTGCCCACCATCGTCGTGGAAGACGCCCAGGGCAAGCGCCGCTCCTCCATCGATGGATCCGAACCCATTAAGACTTCCCTGCAGATCACCTACTTAATCACTGGAATCGTTTTCATCTATGACTTCCTGATGGGCTTCCCGATACTGGTGAGTCCAGTTATGATGACTGGGGAAAGGGTGCGGCCCAGTGGGCGGTACTCTCGGGGGTTTCCAGGTACATATAAAAATATGTTGGGAATGCGGTGAATCTCAAGGGATATCAAGATGGTTAAGGTACATCGACACCAGCTGCAAACCTGAGATTTCACAGAAAGTGATATACCCCGATTACTAGAATGTGGGGATTTTGTGTGTCCCTGAAGTGTGCCACCGCAACACACACAAAGCACTTCCACGCTAGCTAGAAAGCTGGGATTTAGTAGCTGTATATTCATAGAATCATAGAAAAGTAGAGTTGGAAGGGGCCTACAAGGCCATCGAGTCCAACCCCCTGCTCAATGCAAGAATCCAGGTCAAAGCATCCCCGACAGATGGCCGTCCAGCTGCACCTTAAATGCCTCCAGAGTGGGAGAGCCCACCACCTCCCTAGGTAGTTGGTTCCATTGTCTTATTGGTCTGACAGTCAGGAAATTTTTCCTGATGTTTAGGTGGAATCTGGGTTCCTGTAACTTGAGCCCATTATTCCGTGTCCTGCAAACTGGGATGATCGAGAAGAGATCCTGGCCCTCCTCTGTGTGACAACCCTTCAAGTACTGGAAGATTCCAAGATGCCCTGATTACTAGGACATGCATTTTAGGAATTACGTACCGGGAGTGGGTCCTTTATTGCTCGTTGTTCCTCAGAAAGCCTCCGTCCCCAACTCCCTTGGAAAACGGAGTGCCTGCCAAAACTAGATTCCAGACGTCCCGCAGTCTCACTTCCCAGGGCCTCTCTGCAGCCCGCGGCAATGGCCGCTGCTAAACATAGCCACTTCCGGAGGGGCTGGAAATAAAAACAGCATCTAGGATCCCATACCCCAGTGAGGAGAGCTGACCTTCTGTCACGGCCTCTTCATTTCCCAAGTCTGGTTTCTTCCCTGCACTATCGGGCCAAACCGAGAACCTTGCCACAATGAGGCCAGGCTCTGCAACCACCAGCCGTAAATATTGTCTGCCTTTCAAAGTGTTTATACCAGAATTTCCCAGGTGTTTGATACTCATTTCATAGGGGGTGGTTGTTTTTTCTTTCTTCTGGATTAACATCCAGAACTCATTTGAACTCTTGCACAAAAATAAGACGTGCGTCTTTTCGACTCCTGGGTCAATAGGGCAGCTTCTCCCTTGGAAATTCAGGGTAGCCCTGTTAATATTCCCTTCTCTTCCCCGTTACCCACACAGTCAAGGATCTGGGATGGGGCCGCCTTTCCTGGGCAGTGGAAATGCATCTGGGATTCCCCTCCACTGGTCAGCTGCCTGCAGCACATGCTGCTTCATGGACCCGGTGCATTTGGGATGAGGTCATTGCTCATGTTTGGACAATGGGATGGGGAAATCAACGGTGCAGGCAGCCTCCCACTCTGACAGCGTGACGTAGTGGTTAGAGTGTTCGACTGGGACTCGGGAAACCCGAGTTCTAGTCCCCGCTCGGCCATGAAGCTCACTGGGTGACTTTGGGCCAGTCCCTGACTCTCAGTCTGACCTACCTCACAGGGTTGTTGTGAGGATAAAATGGAGGGGAGGAGGGTTATGTACGGCACGCTGCCTTGGGTTCCCGGCAAGAGGAAAAAAGACAGGATATAAATGGCATAATACATAAATAAAATCAAGGCATCCAAAATGGTGGCCTAGTTTTTTTAAAGCGGTGGGGGCTGGGGGCTCCAGTGGCAGTGTGGGGTGGTGTATCCACTCTGGGTTTCAGCCTGAAGGTTTAAGGAGCTACCCATGGTGCTGAAACCTATCCCCAAAGTAGGGACTGGCCCAAGGTCACTCAGTGAGCTTCGTGGCCGAGCGGGGACTAGAACCCCGATCTCCCGAGTCCCAGTCCAACACTCTCACCACTACGCCACACTGATTGTCCACCAAAAAAGAAAAGAAATGTAACTGGGTGGTAGGCCTAGTTCTTAATAAATACATTGTGCTAGTTGGAGAGAGGAGGAGAGAAAATATGTGTGACTTGACCAAGACCAGATGGTGAGTTGGGCTGTGCTAGGATCTGAAGTTAAGCCAGACTCCAGGCTGCTCGAGTGAATATTTATTTATTCATTCATTCATTTTCTATACCGGCCAATAGCCGAAACTCTCTGTGAATGTGAAATTCTGGTGCTCTTCCCTCCACGCAGGCCACGAAGTAGCTGTCAGGGGCCACTGAGTCACGTTGCTTCTAACACAGCCAACCCTCTGGAAACCTAGAGCTTTTCTACATGCAGCATTTATTGTGAGCTCATGGTTCCTCACTCATGGTAGCTTGCGGGTGCTCCAGACAACGTATTCATCCTCCAGGGTCTCTCCTGTGCCTTCCTAGCATTTTTTCACAGGCTTTTTCTGATCAGGGAATGTCCGGTATTTGTGGGAGTGGCAGAATGAAACGTTGGTGTAATTGCGCAGTTCTGCTATACCACAGTGCCACCTAGAGGTCATGTAGTGGAACATATAGGAAGACAGAGAAGGAAAAAACCTGGGGGGAAAAAGATCCGATCTTAATCCCACAAAGAATCTGGAAGTAGAACTCCGGTAAAGTAGCAGGTTAAAAGCCTCTATACTTGATTAATCTTAATGTCTGTAACTTAGTAGAGATACTCAAAAGTTTGATGGGTTTCCACTCAGGAGCTCTCACTCGCCAATCAGGATCAGGTGCCCCTTGGATTTGATAGGCAGCATCGTCAGTGTAGCAGAGACCAAGGCCGCTGCCTTTTTTTCCGGAGACACTCCCTTTGCCACCAGGAGAATCTGAAATGAATGCATCAGTCGTACTGACTGGGTTCACACAACACGATAAGCCACAGTGGCTTATAAGCCATGTTTGTTTCAGAGCGGCTTCTGAACCCGGCCAGACTGGAGCCGCTCGGCCCTCTTGTTGCAGCTGCTGCAGAAAGTGAGAGAAGAAAGAAGAGTTGACAGAGCCCATCACAGGAGATTGCCAATGCGGGCTGACCCTGGCTGCCCAGGGTGGGGCGGGGGCTCGGCTCAGCCCCAGGGCAGAGGAGCTTGCGCCCAGTAGCAGCAGCTCCCAACCCCCGAGTTTACACCCTTGTGGAGCATGTCAGAACTCAGGCTGATAAGGGATCGTACACCCCTTATACGAATCTGTGGTGCGACCTAGAATACTGTGCACAGTTCTGGTCACCGCACCTAAAAAAGGACGTTGTAGATTTGGGGAAAGGGCAACTAAAATGATCCAGGGGCTGGAGCGACTCCCCTACGAGGAAAGGTTACAAGAGCTGGGATTGTTTAGCTTAGAAAAAAGGTGAGTGAGGGGCGACATGATGGAGGTGTACAGAATTATGGAGAAAGTGGACAGGGAGAATTTTTTCTCCTCCTCTCATAATACTAGATCCCAAAGGGGGTCAATCCCATGAAGCTGATTGGTAGGAGGTTCAGGACAGATGGAAAGAAGTCCTTCTTCACACAGCGCAGAGTTAAACTATGGAACTCGCTTCCACAAGATGTAGTGATGGCCATCAATTTGGAGGGCTATAAAAGGGGATTGGACAAACTCATGGAGGAGAAGGCTATCTGTGACTGCTAGTCCTGATTTATTGATTTAATATATTTATTTACCGCCCATCAGCCAAAAGGCTCCCTGGGCAGGTTTACAAGGAAAACTGGATAAAAACAATCTTAAAACCAAAAATATCATTAAAACAGAAATACAAATACAATATAATACAATACAATAAAACAAAGCAGCCAGAAGAATCAGACCGTAGGTACAGCAGTGATAATAAAAATGGGAATAAAAATCTGATCATTAAAATATTGCGTAAATATTTTACCCAATAGATGGCTATACCCAATAGATGGCTATAGATTACCTCCAGGATCAGAGGCAGTATGCCTGTGTACACCAGTTGCTGGGGAACATGGGTGGGAGGGTGCTGTTCCACTCCTGTCCTGCTTGTGGGTTTCCTATGGGCAACTGGTCCATGTGTGACCAGAATGCTGGATGAGATGGACCCTTGGCCTGATCCAACAGGACTCTCCTTATGTTCTTATGAGTCTGCTGTCTCCAGGAGCATCATTTTATGGCTCTTTCTTTGAGTATGTAAGAATGCAAATGAGATCCAAGTCAAACCCTCCATGTACCCCTAACCAGTGATAGCCTCTCAGCCATTCACATTTTTTTACTTTGAGCCGTGCAGAGACGCACTGGTCTGCTGAGTGATATGGCATACTCAATTAACAGAGATCAAATTAAGTTAGTTTGGATTTGGCTTACGCTGGGGGCATTAATGAAACGCTGATTAACTGGAGGGAAGCCGCTGTCACGGGCCTCGGTTAATATAAATGTCTGCAGGTTTGCCTCATTGTTCCCCTCTCCACCCCAGTCTCACCCTTCTAGCCCCCAATTTAAATTCAAAGACGTTAATAATTGCATGGTTTCGTGTTACGAGCGCCAGCCAGCTGTGCCAAGATCGGACACTCCAGACAGGGCTGAGACCGGCAGCAGGAAGCACCGGCATAAAAGGGCATTTTACTGCGACTTTTGATTCCAAATGGTGGGACCAGTTTCTTTCTTTTTCTAAAAATAATAATAGAATGAGATAATATGCTCTTCCTTGACCAACACACAATTTCTCCCTCTGTTGAAACTGAGACTGTAATCTCCTCGGGGCAGGGACTTTTCCCTCGCATGTGTCACCCTGGAGAGTGCTATGTACCTCATTGGCCCTGTATAAACAGTATTTTCTCCTTCAATTTCCCCTTTCTCCACCTTTAATCTTCGCTGCCAGGATGATCGATAAGCCACTTTGCTTTTTAAACATGCATCGAGTGTTTAAAGCCAGCGCGGTGAAATTTGCGCAAATTTCATGTTCGATTGCTGCTTGATTCGCGCAATTTCCCTGTCCGCGCAGGGTGAGCAGCTATTGCAAACCAGAACAGGAATTGGGCACGAGACGAGCAGCGAGGCCATGTTCGGAGAACCCTGGCAATCTCGAACATTGCTTGTTCGCCCATCCAGCAAGACCATTCTAACCAGACACAGATCTGCAAAGAACCTAGGAGTCCTGGCTCCCCCAAACCTCTCTTCCTGTCCCCTGAACTCCCTGCTTTTGTCCCCCACCCTACCCCTATTTTCTTAATGGGGAGAAACTACCTCCTTTCCCATATAAAGCTCATTCAATTGCAATTCAGGCGTGGGGCACGGGGCAGTCTCCCACCCAGGCCCGGACTGTCTAGCTCCCGCAGAGCGACTGCGTCGGGCGCCTTCCTGCCAGAGTGCTCGGCTACAACTTGGAGGCTCATGTGCCCTTTCTCTGCTGACGCCTTGCAGGTGGGTGAGCGTCGCCAGTCTGAGATCGGACGTGGCCCACAACTGGATGGTTCTGTGCGTGCGTGGTGCTCGGTGGTGCAGTCCCTCTTGCTGCCGCTCTTCCTCTGGGCCTGCGACCGCTAACCGGGCTGACATCAAATCCGTCTGGGAGAGTGCATGGCCGTAATGTCCAACGATGAGCGGGAGAAGGTGAGAGAGCAGGAACCCCCAGGCTGGGCAGGGCTGGGCTGGGCTGGGAGGGCGCCAGTC